>CM033718.1:7298333-8538851 GCA_019671005.1 Hibiscus mutabilis | reverse complement strand
TTCTATCAAATAAGTGCATTTGCAAAGTCATCATCGAATATTCATCAAATCTAAGCAATTCTTGTTCTAATTAAAGGCATGGCAAGCAGTTTATGTATCCTAAATGTAATGCTTAAGATTAATGTAACTAAACATGGTAATTACTAATAACAATCCCCCCCAAACTCGAGTGAAGCATTGTCCTCAATGCATGCATAAAAATACCGAAAATAAAAATAAAAATAAAAATGCATACGAGGACTTACTCTGAGAGTTCGTCATCGTAGATGATTAGTTTCCTTCTAGTTGGCGCCTTGATTTTCTTGCTTGAACGCGATGGTTGTTTTCTTGTTGCCGGTGGTGGAATCGATCCTCGTACGGGGTTGTCCTCATCATCCTCTTCATCAATGTCAATGGCTTTTCGCTTGGAGGATTCAATTGGTGCGGTCTTTATTGGTTCAATGGAGGACTCGTCCGAATCTGAAAAATCAGAAAATGATTCCGTAGGAGTTGATTCGGGCATAGGTGCTTTACCTTTGGCTTTTGTAGTGCTTGCCGGGGCATCGTCAGGGTTGGTTGCCGTGGCGTCAGCTTCCTTGGTTGCTGTGGCGACTGCTTTATTGGTTGCCGGGGCAAGAATCTCGGCGGGAAAGATTGGGAACGGTACACGATTGTCCGGGTACTTTTCTAGGATGACTTGGGTGATGGCATTGTTGTGCTCCTTCATGTACCGCATGAACATTAGTTGCCGATCTTCAATTTGCCTTAGGCGACTTGCCAATGGGTGCAAAAGTGCTTCAAAATGTCGCGGGATTAATGGCCGAGTTGCCCTGGCGTTAGGTGCTTGGGCATTAGGGATTGCTGCGGCGGCAGGGGTTGCCATGGAAATTGGAGGCCTTGAAGAATCTCCCGGTGCCTCTCCCATTAGTTTTCGGATTAGTGCTTGATTCCAACCAGACTTGGGTAGGGCCTTTTCATCGGTGGACTCACTTGGGACATGCATCTCCTTGCAAAGATTAGAAATTAAGCAAGGGAAGAAAAGATAACCCTTATCTTTTGAGCTGCATACAAAAATCTCATCACAAATAATTTTTCCAATGTTAATGATGCGATTATGCAAAATAGAATGTATGAGCAAAAGACGTGGTACTTGATTAATTCGAACTCCTTGACCAAATCTTGAATTAATTCGTAGTACTTGATTAAATTCGGATCTCTAGTTTCTCATTCCCTCTGAAGCTTGTAGATCACCAATGAGGAGTCTCCGTAAACATGAAGTACTTTGACTTTCCTTTTAATGGCCGCTCAAAACCCCATGGCACAAGCCTCATACTCGGCTATGTTGTTTGTGCAGAAAAATTGCAATCGACTGGTAAAGGGGTAGTAGACTTCATCAGGAGAGATCAACACTGCCCCTATTCCATGCCCCAAGGCGTTAAAGGCTCCGTCAAAGTAAAGTCTCCAGGTTTTTCCTTTGGCAGCGAGCTCATTTTTGAGGATGGTGCTGATTAAATCCTTATATGAAAAGTCAAAACCTAAGTGTTCATAGTCATCTGAAGCGCGACTCGCCAATAGATCAGCCACTACACTTCCCTTCACTGCCTTTTGATTCACGTAGACAATGTCGAATTCTGACATTAACATTTGCCAACGAGCCATCTTCCTGGTGAGTGCTGGTGCCTCTATTAGAAACTTCAATGGATCTGACCGAGAGATTAGGTAGGTGGTGTGATACAACATGTATTGCCTGAGTCACTTTGTGGCCTATACCAAGGCACATCACAGCTTTTGGATCAAGGGGTACCGTACTTCACACTCGGTGAACTTCTTGCTTAAGTAATAGATCGCCCTTTCTTTCCTGCCAAAATCATCATGCTGTCCTAGTACGTAACCCATCGAATTTTCAAACACAGCTAGATACAGGATCAACGGCCTGTCCGATGCTCCTGCTACCAAAATCGGAGCATTGGTTAGATACTTTTTAATTTTTTCTAATGCTTCTTGACAATCTTCATCTTAGACTCTCAGGTAATTGGGAAATGAACCTCGATATGTAATTCAATATTTCCTAGAATCCCCGGACTTCTTTTTGTGTTTGAGGTGGTGGTAGATCTTGGATTGCTCTTACCTTGTCAGGGTCAATCTCGATCCCCTTCCGACTTACCACAAAGCCCAATAGTTTCCCAGATATAACTGCAAAGGTACACTTGGCAGGGTTGAGATTCAGCTGGTATTTTCTCAGTCTTAGAAAGAGTTTTTGTAAATTCTGGATATGCTCCCCTTCAGTTCTTGATTTTGCTATCATGTCTTCTACATATACCTCGATTTCTTTGTGCATCATATCGTGAAAAAGGGTCACCATGGCTCGTTAATATGTTGCCCCAACATTTTTTAACCCAAAAGGCATTACCTTGTAACAAAAGGTCCCCCACATGGCCACAAAAGTGGTATTTTCCATGTCATCAAGATACATTTTGATTTGATTATATCCTAAAAAACCGTCCATGAACGAGAACCACGCGTTTCTGGCGGTGTTATCAACTAAGGTGTCAATGTGAGGCAATGTAAAGTTGTCCTTGGGGCTCGCCTTGTTAAGGTCCCTGTAATCCACACACATGCGAACCTTTTCGTATTTTTTAGGTAGTGACACTATATTGGCTACCCATTCTGGGTATTTGGAAACCTTTAGGAATCCTGCCTCGAATTGTTTTTGTACTTTCTCTCTAACATTTAGCAACATATCCGCTCACATCCTCATAAGCTTTTGTTGGACCGGCTTGCATTCTAGCCTGATGGGAAGCTTGTGAACCACAATATTCGTGTTTAAACCCGATTCTTACTTTTCTTTTTTCCTCTTCAGTCCTCAGGTTCAAGATCTCTACCTGTTCTTGGTATAGAAGGATTTACTTTTCTTCTCTTTCCATCATCCTCAACAATTCCTCTTGGACCTCATCATCCCCTTCGTCCACTTCTGCCAAGCATGCGGGTAGCTCGAAATCTACTTCGGGATTAGGTTCCGTATCATTCATACAGTTTAAGTTAGGAGGCCTGCATGATTATGGGAGTGTGCATTGGAAATGGAAGGGAGAAATTTATAAGTAAATAAAATAAATGATGAATGAATGAATAAAATGAATGCTATGTTTGCCATTTGAAAAAGTGACGAAAAGACTCATTTTATTAACAACGGATATATGGTGACATAGTGGCATTTTACAAAAGATACACGTTGCTCTTAGGCCGAGAGCAGCGTGATGGTTTTGGGCATTATTTTGATTCGATTCTAACAGTCACGGGTATGTCCTCGGAGGCCCAGTTAGTGAGTTCTTCACCCGGAAGACATGCGGATCTTGGCCAACGGCTGGGTAGCCTCTTGTCTTTGCAAATCACGTTTATGTTCATTCCTTCCAAGGCTTCACTGACCAGTTCTTCCTGAACGTACTTCTTTCCCTCCTGAATTGCTTCTTGAATGTCTTGTTCAGGATTCCTGAGTCCACCCGACTTAAAAATGCCTTTGAAATCGGTATAGGATATAGGGGCCCAAAGGATGTCCTCCCCTCTAAGCCGGGCCTTCATTTGTTCATGTATCTTTCTCCATTCTTGTCTCTTTTGCAGAAAATTTGGTCTATACCCAAGCTCAAATCGGTCGACTTTGTGAATTACCCTGATGGGTCGGAGGTGTCCTGGTAGATCTTGTCCCAAACCTTTTGCTTTCCTTGCCCCTCTTTCTAGGGTCTCAAACACTAACAATTTGGTACAATTGGACAACCTAGGACAAGGAAGTGGGTTCCCCGCAGCGACAAAAGTAGCATTGACAAATTCCAACGCCCTGAACGCGCATTCTATCGCCTCCTCATCGATATAAACATATGGTGTGTCTGGGGTAACCGAAGTGACAATATTTTGTTCGGCGTTTATTGTTACCAACTTTTCTTCGATCACAAATTTTAACTTCTAGTGTAGTGAAGATGAGACGTCACCAACCGAATGTATCCACGGCCTCCCTAGCAGGAAATTGTAAGAGGGCCGAATATCCATAACCACAAAGTCAACCATATATTCTATAGGTGATAAGTGTTCAAAAGTACTATCTTTATTACCCTTTTTACTCATATTATTGTTAGACTTAAGCTCATAGTAGTTGCATAATTAGTCATTCATGCATTAATTCATGTTTCTTTCCACCGTTGAGCTTGATTACATAACTTGGTGATTTTTGTGGAAAAAGATGCTGCTTTGGTGTGTTTTTGTGTGTGTGCAGAACCACTTGCCTAAACAAGGCTAGAACCAGTTGCCAGGGCAATGCATGAAGGAGATGTCGAGCTAGTTGCCAGGGCAATGCATGAAGGAGACGCCGAGCCAGTTGCCATGGCAATTGTCGACATGATCAAAGGTGATATGGTAGTCGAAATTGATGACTAGACAAGCCCAAGATGACATGGAGCAAAGCCCAAACCCAAAGGAATTTGATTTCCATAAAGAGATTAAAGAAGAATTAAATTTCAAGAAGATAGGAGAAGTTCTAGTAGGAATACAATTATAATAAAGAATTATATTCTTTAAAGATAATTTAATTCCAACTTAAACTCCTCCTCAAAGAAGGACTTTGGCCTAGCCCTATAAATAGCAAGGAGATTTCGACAATCCAAGAGAGAGAGAATAAGAGGGAAAATTTCGACAACTCCAAAGGGCAAGAAGGAAGAGATTTCGACAAGAGAGCAAGGGGGAAAGAGTTTGATTTCTTCTTCTTCTTCTTTGCTTCCATTAGATTCATGGTTTGGGGATTGTTCTTTGTATATCTTTTGAACCCAACCATGAACAAACTTGATTGGTTGAGGTTCTTGTGTTTTGTTGTTGTGAGAAACAATTGGATTTTGTTTAGGTAATAAGAGTTTGCACTTTCAATTCAAGATTTACTCATTCTTGGTTCTTATTCTTGTTTGCGAGTGAATTGGGAGAGGATCTCGTAACTTCATCTATTTATCTAATATCGGGAGAGTTAGATTCAAGAAACGAATGAGTATGGTCTTTATTCAATCTATTGATGGTGAAGATTAATCTAGCTTAGGAATAAGTTAAGGATTTCAACGGCTAAGAGGAGCGCAAGATTGGTTGTTGTTCACCCTTGATTCACGCAGGGATGTATTATCAAGGCATGCACAAGTAGCTAGAGTTTCGACTTAGGGATAAGAAGAAACCATTGAAGAACGCTTCACCGAACCTTGAAGTTGCTGCCCAGATGCCCAAGTAGTTGCCCAGCTAGTTGCCCAGGCAACCATCGATTAGTTGCCAAGGCAACCCCGCTGTGCAAGTTGCCCTTGCACTCTTTTACCAAGACGATCAAATCGGCTATCACACCTCAAATCACGATAACCTGGCCTATTCTCTCTTTTCTTTCATCTATTCTTTTAGTTTATTGCTTTTACTTTTCTCGTTAATTAAAACCTCTATTATCAATTGTGTTTTTATTTTCACAGTGCAGTAACTTAAGCAAAGTGGCCCAAACCAATCCCTGTGGAGACGATACTCGATACTCATATCACTTTATTACTTGCGACGTGTATACTTGCACATTTGCGTAGCACTTATTACACGCAACAAGTTTTTGGCGCCGTTGCCGGGGATTGGCAATTGGTGTTAGTTGTTTTTGTTATTGCAATTTTTTTCTCTTAGTTTTACTAACTTTTCTTTTTGTTTATTTATCAAAAAAAAATTAGGTGCGCTACAAGTTAAGGGACATCAACATGTCGGGAAATAAAAGCCGATCTATTCGAGAAATGATGTTGGAAGATATGAATCAATCCAATCAAGAGTTTCTTGCACCCTTTGATGATTACCTATACCAACCGAGAAAAGCCCAAAGAACTTATACCGTGGAAAAATCGTGTGCTATGTGTGGAGAACATCATGTGTTTGAAAATTGCCCTCACATTTTCGGTGCATATAACTACATGGAGGACCATAGAGGGAACCAGCAGCAAAATTCTTCATGGTATGGTCAAAAAGCTCAAATTTGTTTTTACCATAACAATTTTGCCGCAGCAATAGATATGCCATGGCAATGTAGTCCTTTTCAAGAGCATTCCAATTCCTTGGAGGAAAAGTTACTAGCATCCTTGGCTAGACTTGACGGATCAATTGAAGAGATTCGAGAGCTATCAAAATCTATGGATACGAGGATAGCTCAGTGGGATGCAACCTTAGGGGATTCAGAAGATCAATTGGGGAGATCCACATATGTCATGGATAACATGCACCAACAATTCATTCCTAGGGATACTGACGTCCCAAGGCAAGAGGATAAGGAGCAATGCAAAGAAAGCTCTCCGATGTGTGGGGAACAACTAGAACCTCAAAGTCAAGAGGATGCCAATGAAAGAGTGCCCAACACATGATGAGCCTGAACAACAAATTGCCTCGGCAATGATTGAGGAGCCTGAACAGAGCAATGCCGCGACAACACTCAGTGAAGCTGAGAACAACAATGTAGCGATGTCCTTTTTTTATCATCGCTAAAAAAACGTGGATTTTTCGAAGGTGTTGAGAAGGGTGTTTATGATTCTTTTGGATATAAAATATTTATTCCGTGGGGGTTTTAAAAGAAACCGCATAAAAAAATGGAGTCGCCACCGGCCACTTAGGTAGGCCGGACACCATAAAACCAGAGATTCATAAAGATTGGGTTCGGGAGTCGGTTACGGATGGGGAAGGATTAGCACCCCCACACCGCCCAAAATTGGTACTTTAATAATTACCGCTTTATTAATATTGGATTTTCCGGGTTACAGTGACGATTATTTTAAAATTCGGTCATAATTGCGAGTAAATTTTAAGGGCCCCATTATCCGAGAATAAACGCCCAACCACTATCACTACGCCTGATACTGGCCCCGTTTACGCTCGGATAAAAGGACACCGCATTGACAATTTATATATCATATGCAATCTTAGTGGAAAAAGTATAAAACATGGCAAAACATTTAAATGCAATAAATATTGACATAACAGAATACTAATCTAACATAAATAATATACTAGACTAAAACATGCATATATACATATTAATCTAAATAATAGATAAAAACAACTTTAACAAGTCAGAATAACAAGGCAGAAATAGGTACGTATAGACGAACAAATATTTCAAAAAGACATGCATACTAGTAATAAAACATATTTCAACATATATGAGACAATATATCATAAAAAATAAAATACACTAACATGTAGCCTAAAAAAACAAGAGAATATACACATATAAAAATATATAAAACATGCTGTATACGAACCAACTAGAACATGGCATACTTTAATACGAATAACCGGATAAAAAAGATACATACTATCATAAGCTTAATACACATATACATTTAAACATAAAATACGAGGCATATACGAGGGATATAAAATAAAACAATGGAATACATCAACATATACGATTATAATACGAACATGAGTATTTACAAAGAGACAGGACTGAAATGAAAGAAAAATAAAAGTCAGTGGCAGAAATTAAAGAACAATAATATGTAATTTCATGACTAAAATGCGAAGTAAACAGAACCTAGAAGGATCAAAGTTGTAATTGGACCAAGGGGCAGACCCAAAATGAAAAATTCAAAAACGCGGGATGATTAAAGGCGTAATTTTACCATTTAAAGTCTGATTTAGTGTAATTTAGGGATTAGATTGTAAGCTTTTGAAATATCAGGGGGACTGGGATTGTAATTATACCATGCGGCAAGACAAAAATGAAAATATTGGAAACGCGGGGGGATTAAGTGTGTGATTTACCCATTTCAAAAAATGATAACAATTATATAAACCCCTCTTTTAGACCGAAACCAATTTTTCAGCCATTTCCTTCATTTTTCGGTTTTATAACCTGTTTATGTTCTTCATTTTCTCTCAAGTATCCCCTGAAACCCAGAATCCGGCGGCCGGCCGCCGTGTTCTCCACCGCCGGCCGCCGCTAACCGGCGCCGGCGAGCCTCCAAAACCTACCAAAATAACCCCCTTTCCATCCTCGACACGAATCTGAGGTTGGATTCAGAAGATACACCTTTATTCGCCCTAGATCTAGGAAATACGAACAAAAAAAAAAAACATTTTCAACCAAAAACAAAACTACAAAGGGGCCTTCCCCTTCCTCCAGTTCACCATCTCTGGCTTGGGGAAGCCGAAAGGCTTGTCACTGAGGAAGGGAGACCCACGGACGGCGACGGTAAGACCTCTTCTCTCTCTCTTTTTTTATCCCTTTGTATATGCATTCAAGAAAACAAATAAGAAAAGGAAACAAGTGTTTACCACTGGACTGACTTTCGATTATCACTTGACTGGTTACAACCTTCAGTTTTTTTGTTTGTTACAAGATCTCTGTTACCACCCCCCTTTTTTGTTACAAAGTACCCGTTTCATATATATGCGTCTTTGTTTTGTACAAGTTGTATATTACTTGCTTTTTCAGATCTGGACTGACAAACTTGTTGCTTGTTGTATTTGGCATGTTCTGAGCACGGTGGTTGAAGATCGGCATGGTGGCGGTGTGGGTGTTCTGCCAGCGTCCAGACGCGTTCTCGGCCGTTAGATCTGATCTGATCTAACGGTCGATATGGCTTGAAGGACGAACGGCCTAGATGAAGCCTCGATTTGGTAAGACGGCTCCAGATCTTGCCACGTGGAGCTCCGTAGTCGAGGAGTCAGAACGCGTGGGGCTCACGCGCGCGTGGGATATCAAAGCATCCGCGCGTGGCACTTGAACGGTCCATACGTGTGGAACACGCGGCTGGCAGATATTTTGGCTTCTTGGTAACGGCCCACAGTCACCTGCACACAATAATTGTAATTAAATAGGGTTTGGGTTTGGGCCTTGTAATAATATTAGATTTGTAATTGGACTTGGACTGTAATTTTTATTTGGGTTTAATATATTTAATTTTTTGGATTTCATTTTATATCAGCCCATTAATAATAATATAATTAGTATTATAATAGCAATACACATACATGCGCAAACGCATATTTATACAAACATTAATTAATATAACATACTAGCATACGTACATATAATCATACCCATAATTAACATAACATCTATATACATTAAACAAATACGCTCGTACTCTAGATACATGCGCGACACACATACACCATTAATACGTATACATACATAGCTTATAATATACATCCACAACATACCTTATATATTAGTAATACTCATGCAAACAATAAACAAATAATATAATATGTATACATACAATACTAGTATGTATTTACATGATAAAAATGAGTGATTACACAATACTACAACAAATTCTGAGGAACCTGATGTCCAGAAGGTTACAACGTTGATGTTGAAGCAGGAATGTGTAGATTGGTCTCATCTACAATTGCCACGACAATTACACGACCACATGCAAGATCAACGAGATGATAATAGTTTGCCAATGGAATATGAGCAGGTAATAGTTAAACCTTTTGAATTCTTTAAAAACTCACCTCGTCCATTGCAGGTATGTCTTGAGGAACCGAGGTTGGTAGATTTGAAGCCATCGAAATCTCTACTGATGGAGATGTTTGAGAGGCCAAAAGAAAAAGGTGTTTGGAATCATAAAGCTCTTCAGAAAATTGATTCTTCCCTTGACTTAAAGCAAAATTTGACAACTGATTGCCACGGCAATTGGCTTGAGCAGCAATTGCCACGACAACAAAGGCTACATCCAACCATGATAGAAGTCGACAAGAATGAGGTAATTGAATGGTTGAGAATGGATATAATTTTTCCTATTAATATATTTGTGCCTTCAGGAATAGTAGCAAGGTGGAGAGTATACATGGACTACAAGCGAACAAAGAAGAAAGACACCTCCACCATGGTAATGCAAAAGGGAGTAACTGGGAGCACATTGGCCCAACACTTTTCGGGCAATATTGTCACCCGATGGAGGGTACAGATGGACTATAAGAAGTATCGGAAACGACTCTCCTCAAGTTTTCTCAGATATGCAGTAACATTAGAAGTGGTCACTTTAGGAGATGCCTGAGCATGCTCTCCTTTCAATATTTTCTTTTTCTTTTTCTTTTTATTTTCATTTTATTTTTAGGAGAGATTTTATTTTTCTTCATTATCTTTAGTTTCCAGGTTCTCTTTTCCACAACAAGACTCACAACCACCATGCTAAGGAAATTCACTGCCGACTACTTGCCACAGTAACCACAACAGAAACTAGCGATGCCCAGGCAACAACAATGGCTTCGGCAACTACTGATGCCCATGCAAGTGAACCTGCATCGGCAAACATGGATCAAATCAAAGCAATGCTATTCATGCGGCACCAGCATTCAACCACCGACTGAAAAATGAATCAAGCAAACGACACGAAAGAAACTTATCACTCGAGGTGACGACCTCTTCGACTAACTCATTTCATTTAGTTTCTTTTAAATTTTGTTTCACTCTTACATGCATTGAGGACAATGCTTCTCTCGAGTTTGGGGGGTGTTTATTTCTAGTTAGTTTCATGTTTAGTTGCATTCATCTTTAGAAATCACATATAGGTTGCATATATTACTTTCCATGCCTTTAATTGGATTTAATTGCTTAAGACTTGTTGAATATCCAATGATGAATTTTTGCCACTGCACTTAATTGAAATAACCTTTAATTTTAGGATTGCATGAAAAGAACTTAGAATTTTACTATGATGCTGAATTTTTTTTACACGATTGGGGCTTGTTGATTGAAAGAAACTTAGTGAACTTAGGTTGCTTAAAATTTGGGTAAATTTAAAATTGAAAATTAAAAGTTAATTTCTTGCTAGAGGTGCCCAAAAACTGGCTCTAGTAGTAAATGCACTTTCTTGCTAGAGGTGCCCGAAACTGGCTCTAGTAGTTAATGCACATTAAAGAATCACTAGAGGTGCCCGAAATTGGCTCTAGTCGACTAAAATAAAATGAGAAATTGCTTACTTTGCTAGAGGTGCCCGAAATTGGCTCTAGTGAAAATAAAAATAAATGCCCCAGTAGTTAAATTGATAAAAGCCTATTGTTCACATAGAATCTTGAAAATCAACTTGTACACAACTACGCACACACATTGTCACGAGCATTATAGTTTGGTTCCGAGTAATTTTTGTGCTATTCGAAAAATTAAAAGGTGATCATACTTTGTGCCACGGTTCCGAGGCTTGAATTCAAGTTTGAAGCATGTCTTTGATGATTAAAGTCTTGGCAGGTAATTGTTAGTTTGCATTGCTTGAGGACAAGCAATAGTTTGAGTTTGGGGGCGTGATAAGTGTTCAAAAGTACTATTTTTATTACCCTTTTTACTCATATTATTGTTAGACTTAAGCTCATAGTAGTTGCATAATTAGTCATTCATGCATTAATTCATGTTTCTTTCCACCGTTGAGCTTGATTACATAACTTGGTGATTTTTGTGGAAAAAGATGCTGCTTTGGTGTGTTTTTTTGTGTGTGCAGAATCACTTGCCTAAACAAGGCTAGAACCAGTTGCCAGGGTAATGCATGAAGGAGATGTCGAGCTAGTTGCCAGGGCAATGCATGAAGGAGACGCCGAGCCAGTTGCCATGACAATTGTCGAAATGAGCAAAGGTGATATGGTAGTCGAAATTGATGACTGGAAAAGCCCAAGATGACGTGGAGCAAAGCCCAAACCCAAAGGAATTTGATTTCCATGCAGAGATTAAAGAAGAATTAAATTCCAAGAAGATAGGAGAAGTTCTAGTAGGAATACAATTATAATAAAGAATTATATTCTTTAAAGATAATTTAATTCCAACTTAAACTCCTCCTCAAAGAAGGACTTTGGCCTAGCCCTATAAATAGCAAGGAGATTTCGACAATCCAAGAGAGAGAGAAGAAGAGGGAAAATTTCGACAACTCCAAAGGGCAAGAAGGAAGAGATTTCGACAAGAGAGCAAGGGGGAGAGAGTTTGATTTCTTCTTCTTCTTCTTTGCTTCCATTAGATTCATGGTTTGGGGATTATTCTTTGTATATCTTTTGAACCCAACCATGAACTAACTTGATTGGTTGAGGTTATTGTGTTTTGTTGTTGTGAGAAACAATTGGATTTTGTTTAGGTAATAAGAGTTTGCACTTTCAATTCAAGGTTTACTCATTCTTGGTTCTTATTATTGTTTGCGAGTGAATTGGGAGATGATCTCGTAACTTCATCTATTTATCTAATATCGGGAGAGTTAGATTCAAGAAACGAATGAGTATGGTCTTTATTCAATCTATTGATGGTGAAGATTAATCCAGCTTAGGAATAAGTTAAGGATTTCAACGGCTAAGAGGAGCGCAAGATTGGTTGTTGTTCACCCTTGATTCACGCAGGGATGTATTATCAAGGCATGCACAAGTAGCTAGAGTTTCGACTTAGGGATAAGAAGAAACCATTGAAGAACGCTTCGCCGAACCTTGAAGTTGCTGCCCAGACGCCCAAGTAGTTGCCCAGGCAACCATCGATTAGTTGCCACGGCAACCCCGCTGTTGCCCTTACACTCTTTTACCAAGACGATCCAATCGGCTATCACACCTCAACTCACGATAACCTGGCCTATTCTCTCTTTTCTTTCATCTATTCTTTTAGTTTATTGCTTTTACTTTTCTCGTTAATTAAAACCTCTATTATCAATTGTGTTTTTATTTTCACAGTGCAGTAACTTAAGCAAAGTGGCCCAAACCAATCCCTGTGGAGACGATACTCGATACTCATATCACTTTATTACTTGCGACCTGTATACTTGCACATTTGCGTAGCACTTATTACACGCAACAATAGGACCGACGAGCAGGGGTACTACTATCTTCCCGACCACATCTCGTTGGGTCTCGTCGAAAGCGCGCACTGTGTTGTGACAAGGTTTCATGTGTGAGCTATCAATTGATAATCGCTGTAGAGTGGCTAATGGCATGACATTCAAGGTAGAACCGTTGTCGATCAACACTCCTGGTAATACGTAGCCTTTGCAATAAATGGTAATGTTCAAAGCCTTGTCGACCAGCACTCCTGGTAATACGTAGCCTTTGCAATAAATGGTAATGTTCAGAGCCTGGTATTTCGTCATCGCTGAAGGTAATGGAATTATCGGCAATAATGTGTTTGACGATCCGTCCCAACTTCTCAACCGAGATGTCGTCTGGGAAGAAAGCCTAATTCAAGACTTTTAGTAACGTATCTCGGTGTTTTTCTGAGCTTAGTAGGAGGTCCAATATCGAGATCCTGGCTGGCTGCTTCTGTAATTGTTCTACAATGTTATATTCACCGTGTTTCAAAAATCTCAAGAATTCTTGTACTTGGGTTTTCGTAACCGGTTCTTTAATTTTTAATAGCAGATCCTTTTCGAACATCTTCTCCGATTCCCCCTCAATTTCCTTATTCTTTCCTTCTTGCCCTCCTAGCGCCTTTTCGTTCTCTGGGGCATAGCACCGACCACTCATTGTAAGAAGCCCCATATCTTTTGCCTCTTCATTGCTGGGCTCTAAAAGACACCCAAACTTTATTTCTATTCTGATCTTTCCTCATTTCGACGAACTGGGGAGCCTGGTATTGTTATGTTTGCTTTATAATTCCACATGACCATTTGTGTATTATTGAAAAGGAAAGACTTTGGAGTAGGAATTATAATCTTGGGATTCATTTTTTACGTGCTCGCCTCGCCCGGCTTGAGGTAGAGGACAAATTGTCTATTCACATTGTACTTAGCATTTTGGTCTTCAGAGGCGCATACTTTTGACTCTTTTTCCATTCATTCCTTCTCGAAGAACTCAATCTCCTTATTGTCCATCATGTGATGAACTAGTTGGCGAAACTCTTCGCAATCCTGAATCTCGTGATCCCTGGACTGATGGTATTCACAGTACAGGCCACACCCCTTTCTCACGATTATCATTCCTTGATCAATGAGATGGGCCATACACAACTGTTGAAAGACCCATCTTAGTGGGGATCGTACCTCGAATACCCTTGCCTTGGCTCTTTGAGGATATTCTTCTTCAATGTCATTTACACCTTGCCCTCCGTGGATTGGCAGGGGGTTGTTGGCTGTGCTGGGTTCCCCCAACTGTAGGACCCTAGTCCGAATTAAATTTTGGACAAACTTCTTGAAAGCTACGCAATTCTCAATCGAATGCCCGGAGTCGTCGGTGCGGTACTCACATTACACCTTGGGATCGTACCATGCTGGGTACGGGGGGTTATAAGGTGTGACATGATACGGGCAAACTAAATCTGCCTTATATAACTATGAGTAGAGTTCCTTGTAAGACATTGGTATAAGAGTGAAAGATCGGTTCTCATTTTCTTTTTTAGGGCCCTTTTCTTCTCTCTTGTTGAAGCCTTGAGCACTTCCTGCCACTGCTTGAGGTTAGGAGATGGTGAGGTTTTTGACGGCCTCATAAGTATTGGTGTTGTTTACTTCGTTGTACCTCTTCTTGTAGTTTTTTCGTGCTGACTCCCTACTATCAATTCTCACACTTTTAATAGCAGCCTCAATGCGTTCACCGGTCATTACCATTTCCGCAAAATTGCTAATGGGGTTGCTAATCAATTGATCGTAGAGTGTCCCCTTCAGCGTGTCTACGAACATTGATGTGATTTCATTCTCAGAAAGTGGCGGCTGAACTTGAGCTGCTATATTGCGCCATCGCTGGGCGTATTCCTGGAGGCTTTCATTACGTTTATGCTCTATTCCTTGTAACAGAAGGCGATTAGGGACCATATCCGCTATATGCTTGTATTGGTCATTAAAGGCTTTGGCCAGATCCTTCAATGACTTAATCTGAGCACGAGTAAGCTGATTATACCACCTTGAAGCAGACCCCACTAAACTGTCTTGAAAACAATGGATTAAGAGTTTTTCATTATCCGTTTACCCTGCTATTTTCCGGCAAAACATGGTCAAATGGGTAGTGGGGCAGGTTGTTCCATCGAATTTCTCAAAGTCCGGAGTCTTGAATTTGTAAGGAATTTCCACATCCGGGACTATACTAAGTTCTCGTGCATTTAGCCCGTAGGGTCCCTTTTCATCCTCCTTTACCCAAATTTTTTTTCAAGGTTCTTCCGGGTGTCCTCTAACTTTTTTGAGAACTCCACCTTTTTTCTGGTTAAATTTTTCCAACTCATCAAAATCTGGGATGCTATCCCCAACATTCTCGACGTTTCTGATTGTTATGCCTGGCTGAGCTGGGGTAGAGGTGCCGGCCTGATGAGATGAAGGCATTCCTTGTGGGGGGTTAGGTGGATTAGTAAATAGAGGATTCTTGAAAATCGGGGCATATGAGCGATCTCCCAAGTCTTGAGTTGGGTTCTCAAAGGCCTTCTTTCCTCTTAAATTAGCCTTTATCAGTTGGGAAATCTCCTTCATCATATCCTGTTGGGACTTAATGATGGTTCCCCTCAATTCCTGCTGGGCTCGTTCGAGCTGGCCTCTAAGGTCGGCCTCCAACTTGGCAAAACCTTCTCACGTTTGCCTTGTTCATAAGCGAGTACGGTAGGGATATGGAATGATTATAATGCAAATGACCAAAATGCTATCTTTCTAAAATAAAAACCCTTTAAATTAAATTGATGGTAATTAGTCGGGTTGCAAGCATATAAACCAGTTAAAAGATTATTAACATTCTAAAAATGCAGACAAAGCTCAAAACAATACATAAATGCAAAGAGCAATACTGAGTTCGAATATCATCGTTAAACGACTCACATTAATAGGAATATAGTCTAGTTACAATAACTTAAAGAAACCCCACTACACATATGGCTTCAAAGTAGTATCGATGTTAATAATCTCCCTCAGGACCCATACGATCCTTTCCCCTTCTTCAGACTCATCATCTATAGAGTCGTGAAGTTTGGTGGCATCTTCCGCAAGAAACTGTATCTTCTGAGCAACCTCTGTCATCTGAGCAGTTCACCATGCCAACTCCTGCTCCTGTCTCCAAATTGTGTACGCGGCGAAGTATAGTTGCTCCAGACTCCGTGTCGGTCGTACTTGAATTACCCCTCTAAGGCTAGCCATATGATCCTTAAGCTGTTGAACCTCCTCTTCCAATCCTTCGATGCGTGTCATCAGGACTTGGTTTTCTGCATTATTGGCCTTTAGCTTGCTAGTTGATCCCTTGTGCTTAAAAGGGGACTTTTCCAAACATTTCACCTGATCTTTCAAAGCGTTATTTTGGTGTTGTTCCTTCTCAATCTGCCTCGAATGGGAAATCTTCAAATCTTTCATTTCCAAGGTCAACGCGAGCACCTGGTCTTTGTGCTCGTAATACATTCTCTTGTAGTTCTCGGCTCAGCCTTTTTCTTCTTTAAGTCAGAGTTCTAACCCCTCGTTTGGTCCCCCTTCTGCGACTCTCTTACCCCTGTTCAACCTTGTAAGTTTCTGAATCTCCTATTTCTCCAATCTGAGCTCGAGTTCCAACTCATCTTTTTTTCTCTGTAGACCCTTAATTACCCCTTCAAACCGTGTCTTCTCTAGTTCGTAGTTAAATTTCTCTTGGCGAGCCTCTTCTTCAAGCTTGAGGTACTTTTTATGCTCCTCCTCCAGTTGCTTCCTCATCATCTCAGCTTCGGTAGGGAGTGTGAACAACCTTTCTTCCATGGATCTTCCTCTATCAGAACTCAATTGAGGGATATTGTCGTTAATACGCTTAAACCGCCATGCCTCATATTTCAGAGTGACTGAGTACGGGGAATTTACAATCCTAACTCGTCTGGCATTATTCCATACAGAGGAACCATTTTACACCATCGTCTTATAGCCATTCTCCTTTGCGTAATCCACGTTGAAATCATTTAAACTCTTGGTGCCTGGCACAAACTGTTTTGAGTCGTACTGCCGCAGAACTAGGAGAGGCGCGTATGCAGTATGCCCCTAGAGGCCAAGTAGGGGTACCCACGGATGCTCTCCGCATCTATATATAATGTTCTTCGCTAATAACCATGTGCTTATTAAGTGTCTAAAGGTACTGTTCTATTCACCCTTTTTACTCATATTATCGCTAGACTTAGGCTCATATTAGTTGCATTATTAGCCATTCATGCATGTTTTCATTGTTTCTTTGGTGGTTAAGCTTGATTTCATATTTTGCTTAATTTTTTGGAAAAAGGGTGTTGCCGATAGTTGTTTTTGTGTGTGCAGAATCACTTGCCAAAGCAAGGCTAGAACCAGTTGCTAGGGCAATAAAAGAAGAAGATGCCGACGCAGTTGCCAGGGCAGTGCATGAAGAAGATGCCGAGCTAGTTGCCAGGGCAATTGTCGACAAGGGATAAGATGATATGGCCGCCGAAATTGATGACTAGATAAACCCAAGATGATGTGGAGCAAAGTTAAATCCCAAAAGAGTTTGATTTCCATGAAGAGGTCAAAGAGAAATTAAATCCCAAAAAGATAGGAGAAGATCTAGAAGGAATTTAAATATAATAAAGAATTATATTCTTTAAAAGTATTTAATTCCAACTTAACTTCCTCCTTAAGAAAGACTTTGACCTAGCCCTATAAATTGAGGACCAAGCCTTCAACTCCAAGAGGTAAAAAAGGGAAGAGGTTTTGACAAGAGGCTTCAACCATTCTTCATCTTTTTCTTTCTTGTTCGATTAGATTTATGTTAGGGATTCTTTGTTTTGTGTTTCTTTGGAACCTAGACATGAACTAAATCTATTTGGCTAAGGTTATTGTGTTTTGTGGTTGTGAGATACAATTGGATTTTGTTTAGGTAATAAGAGTTTGCATTTTCAATTCAAGGTTTACTCATTCTTGGTTTTTATTCTTCTTTACGAGTGAATTGGGAGAGAATCTCGTAATTCTATCTGTTTATCTAATATCGGGAGAGTTAGATTCAAGAAACGAATGAGTATGGTTTTTATTCAATCTATCGATGATGAAGACTAATCCAGCTTAGGAATAAGTTAAGGATTTCAACGGCTAAGAGGAGCGCAAGATTGGTTGTTATCCACCCTTGATTCACGCGGGGATGTATTGTCAAGGCATGCACAATTAGCTAGAGTTTTGACTTAGGGATAAGAAGAAACCATTGAAGAACGCTCTGCCGCACCTTGAAGTTGCTGCCCAGCCACCCAAACAGTTGCCCAGGCAACCGTTCGATTAGTTGCCAAAGCAACCCAGCTGCGCAAGTTGCCACGGCAACTGAGTTGCCCTTGCACTCTTTTACCAAGACGGTCCAATTGGCTATCACACCCCAACTCACGATAACCTTGCCCATCCCCTCTCTTTTGATTACATCTTCTTTTACTTTATTGCTTTCTAGTTTAGTTGTTAGTTTAAACTCCTACAATCCTCTACTTGTGTTCTTTTACTTTTACAATGCAAGAGACTAGATTCTTGAAGTGGCACCAATCCCTGTGGAGACGATATCTTTTATACTATAACTTGCGAAGTGTACACTTGCACAATTGCGGAGCACTTATTACGCACAACAAGTTTTTGGTGCCGTTGCCGGAGATCGGCAATAGCAACTTTGTTTTATTTTCTTGCACTTTTTATTTTTAATGTTTAAGATTCGAAGGGTTAACAAACTTTGGTTTTTAATTGGTATATGTCCAGGGCGAGACCTATTACACCAGAATATCCCTTTGATCCAGAAATCCAACGAACCTTGAAAAGACTCAGACAAAGGTTAAGAGTAGAAATGGCTAATCAAGATGACAATATGAATCAGGATGTTCCAGCAGGAGGAGGATTGATTATTGAACGAAACACCTGAAATTGAAGCCGACCACTTTGAGTTGAAACCGGTGATGTTCAATATGATCAACACAATTGGTCAATTTGGTGTATCATCAACTAAAGATGCACGACAATATCTTAAATTCACCACAGTTGATAATTTTAAGGGGAAAAATAAAAACAAAATCACCACCACCAAACTCAGTTGATTCATTCCCCCCTAAAAAAACCTTAAAACTCGTTTCTTCGAGATTTGCAACTCATTCAAAATACAAGGAGTCACCCCAGATGTTTTACGACTAAGATTATTCCCCTATTCACTGAGGGATAGGGCGAAAGCATGGTTGAATAGTATTCCTGCCGGATCAATAGGATCTTAGACCGATCTTTGTCGTGATTTCCTTGCTCGATTTAATCCTACAAATTTGACTGATAAGCTTCATAACAAAATTACTTCTTTTCGGCAGGCAGATGATGAATCCATGTACGAGGCTTGGAAGCGATATAGAGAACTTCTACACAAATGCCCCCTACACGGATTCCCAGTGTGGATACAAGTAAAAATGTTTTACAACTTTGTGAATACACCAAGGATGATGCTAGATGCCTCAGCAAATGGCATACTCCTAGACAAGTCGCCGGAAGAAGCGATGGAAATTCTGAATAGGCTTGCCAAGAATGATTATCAGTTCCTATCTGCTAGAAGATGAGGAGTTCGACGCCAAGCCACAATACATGAAATGGGATCATTAGATTCAATTTCAGCAAAATTGGCCACTCTAACCAAGATGGTCCAGAACATGCAGAAACAAAACAACACACAAGAGGTCAAGGTAGTATATTCCTTTTGTGAGTTATGTGGTGGTAACCATAATTCTTCTAAATGTATGCAGAATCCAGAGTCCAACTTTTATGTGGGAAATTACAACCGGAACAACAATGTGATGTCCAGCACATATAATCCAACTTGGAAGAAGCACCCAAAATTTTCATGGAGTAATCCCAACAATGCTCTAAACCAGAATAATCAGAATGCACAAGCATCGGGATTTCAGCAGAATATGCCACAGTAACAGTTACCGCAGCAACAACCGACAATATCTAGTTCTTTAGAAAATTCTCTCAAAGCTTTTATGTTGAAAACTGAATCTTATATGGCTGAGAATAGTAACTTCATAAAAAGGACTGATGCTTTTATTAATAGGACCGAGATGGGATTGCAAAACCAAGAGGCGGCAATCAAATCATTGGAAACTCAAGTCGAACAATTTACTCAAAATCTGAATACAAGACCACAAGGAGGTTTACCCAGCGATATTGAAGTCATAAGAGGAACTGGCCACGAGCAATGTAAGGCAATCACCACTAGAAGTGGCCGACAACTTAAGGAGGCTCTAGCCTGCTCATCAAACAAAACTCCACAAAAAGAACAAGATGAACTCAGCGGCAAAGCCTCAGATGCTGAACCAGGAAATGCCACGGCAACCCTAGTTGATGATGTTGCGGCAACCAACGATAAGCATGTCCAAGATAAGCATACCGCGGCCACTAACGATAAGCATACCACGACAACCCCAGTTGACGATACCTTAGCAACTCTAGTTACCCTGGCAATGCCATCAATCAGGTTTTAGACCAATGAAAGGATTGAAGATATCCGACTTCCACCACCATTCCTACAAAGGTTGAAGCGACAAATGCAAGAATATCAATTCAAGAAGTTTCTTGATATCCTAAAGGAAGTCCTTATCAACTTGCCGTTGGTTGAGGCAATTGAACAAATGCCGAACTATGCCAAGTTTCTTAAAGACATTGTGTCCAAAAGAACAAGGCTAGGAGAGATTGAAATAGTTGCTGCAACAGAGGGATGCATGGCCATGTTACACAATCGCATGCCACCCAAGTTGAAATATCCCGAAAGTTTCACAATACACTATTCCATCGAAAACCACTATGTCAGGAAAGTATTATGTGACCTTGGAGCAAGCATAAACTTGATGCCTAAATTAGTTTTTCTAGAAACTACGAATCGAGAAGGCAAGACCTGCAACAGTTATGCTACAGCTAGCCGACAAATCCTATGTGCATCTAGAGGGAAAAGTCAAAAACATACTGGTAAAAGTTGATAAATTTATTTTTCCCGCTGACTTTATTGTTTTGGATTGTGAAGCAGATGAGCATGCACCTATCATTCTTGGGAGACCCTTCCTAGTAACAGGGAGAACCTTGATCGATGTTGAAAAAGGAGAACTCACAATGAGGGTGAATGACCAGCAAGTTAAACTAAATGTGTTCCAAACACTAAGGTATACCGATGATCCAAAAGAATGCCAAATTCTTCACGCTACGATAGAGTTTGACTTTGACGAGGAAATTAGTTGCCTCGATAACTATATTGTTGATTTAGAGGAACCTGAGAAGTATGAAGAACCGATCGATGAGGAACAAAAAGAAGAGGCAAATTGGTTAATCAATTGACCAGGTATATACTTTGAACCACTGGATTACTCAAGTAAGGAAGGTAAACTCAAAAAACCCTCTATTGAACAACCACCGATTCTTGAGTTGAAACAATTGCCAGGGCAACTAAAATATGCTTACTTGGGAACCGATAATACACTACCTGTAATTATTTCCTCTAAGTTACAGCCTGAGTAGGAAAAGAAATTGATCGACTTGTTGATGCAAAAGAAGGCGATAGGGTGGACAATTGCCGACTTGAAGGGAATTAGTCTGGCAGTGTGCATGCATAAGATATTGTTGGAAGATTATCACAAACCTTCGATTGAGGCCCAAAGAAGACCGAATCATGCCATGAAAGGGGTTGTAATTTAAGAAATCATCAAGTGGCTTGACGTTGGCATCATATACTCTATCTTTGATAGTACACGGGTAAGTCTGGTACAATGTGTACCAAAAAATAGAGGTATAATGGTGGTAAGTAATGAAAACAATGAACTCATTCCAACCAGGACTGTGACCGGTTGGAGAGTTTGTTTGGATTACCGAAAGCTAAACAAGGCCACTAGGAAATGTCACTTTCCCTTACCCTTTATTGATCAAATGCTTGACCGTCTTGCAGGTAAACCCTTTTATTGTTTTCTTGATGGTTATTCAGGTTACAATAAAATTGCCATAGCACCAGAAGATCAAGAAAAGACAACCTTCACATGCCCATACGGTACTTATGCTTTTCGAAGGATGTCGTTCGGATTATGCAATGCCCCGGCAACCTTCCAAAGATGCATGATGGCACTTTTTTCAGACATGGTCAAAGACTTCCTTGAAATCTTCATGGACAATTTTTTCGTATTTGGTAATGACTTCGACAGTAGACTCGGCAATTTAGAGAATGTGTTGGCAATATGTGAAGAATACGATCTAGTCCTTAATTGGGAGAAGTGCCATTTTATGGTAGATGAATGAATCGTGCTCGGCCACAAGTTTTCATCCAAGGGAATCGAAGTAGAGAAGGCCAAGGTGGACGTGATTGAGAGATTGCCGCCACCAAGTTCGGTTAAAGGAATCCGAAGTTCTTGGACATGTAGGTTTTTACAGGAGGTCCATTCATAATTTTTCTAAAATTAATAAACCCTTGTGCAATTTGCTTTAATATGATAAAGTCTTCAATTTTGGTGATTCTTGAGCCCAAGCATTCAAAACCCTAAAGGAAAAGCTTACCTCGGCACCCATTGTCGTTCCACCCGATTGGACATTACCTTTTAAGCTCATGTTTGATGCGAGTGATTTCGCGGTAGGAGCAGTCCTAGGCCAACACACAGGTAAGATTTTTCATGTGATATACTAAGCTAGTAAAACTCTTAATAGCGCTCAAGTAAATTTCACAACAACGGAGAAAGAGTTACTAGCCGTAGTTTTCACATTTGACAAGTTCCGACCCTATTTGATTGTTACAAAGGTAATTGTCCATACGGACCATTCGACAATTAAGTATCTATTTGCTAAAAAGGATGCCAAACCTCGTTTGATTCGTTGGATATTACTTTTACAAGAGTTTGACATTGAAATTAAGGACATGAAAGGAATAGAGAATCATGTTGCCGATCACTTATCACGCTTAAAACGCAATAAGAAGGAGGACGCGGATTTAGAGATATGCGATGTATTCCTGGATGAGCAACTGTTAGTTGCCTCGGTAACCCCTAATGCCTCGACAACCACTAATGCGCACGCCTTGGCAACCCTTGATGCCGCGACAAATCCAGATGCGCACGCCTCGGCAACCACATAAGCAGTTGCCACGGCAACACATGCCTCGACAATACCTGGGTATGCTGATTTAGTTAAATTTCTTGTTTGTGGCATTTTACCTTATGGCCTTACTCATCAAGGAAAGAAGCGGTTCTGCCATGATGCTAAGCATTATTTCTGGGACTAGCCTCTGTTGTTTAAACAATGTGTAGATCAGGTTATACGCCGATGTCTCCCTAAAGAGGAGTAGCAGAATGTACTTTGGCAATGCCATTCTTCACCCTATGGAGGACATTTTGGAGGAACACGTACTACGGCCAAAGTTTTGCAATCAGGTTTGTATTGGCCAACACTGTACAAAGATGCCCAAGATTTTTACAAGCAATGTGATCATTGCCAGGGGATGGGCAATATCTCTAGACGACATGAGATGCCGCTCTAAAACATCCTTGAGGTGGAATTGTTCGATGTATGGGGGATTGATTTTATGGGACCTTTCCCATCTTCATTATGGAACCTCTACATTCTACTTATCGTCGACTATGTGTCTAAATAGGTTGAGGCAGCTGCAGTTCCTACCACCGATTCC
The DNA here is from genome assembly GCA_019671005.1 of Hibiscus mutabilis. Lineage (NCBI taxonomy): Eukaryota > Viridiplantae > Streptophyta > Magnoliopsida > Malvales > Malvaceae > Hibiscus > Hibiscus mutabilis. The sequence continues at coordinate 8,515,361 of CM033718.1, read as the reverse complement.
AAGACCGTGCAACGATTCTTGTAGAAAAATATATTTACACGGTTTGGGATGCCGAGAGCAATTATCAATGATGAAGGCAAGCACTTTGACAACAGACTCATTGCCAAGGTACTACAACGCTTCGGTATGTCACATAAAATTGCCACGGTATATCATCCACAAACTAATGGGCAAGCAAAAATTTCTAATCAAGAATTGAAGAATATCCTCAAGAAGGTTGTCAATCCTTCCCGAAAAGATTGGTCTTCAAGACTAGACGAAGCACTTTGAGCTTACCGAACCGCATTCAAAACACCATTGGGAATGTCCCCATTTCACCTTGTCTACGGAAAAACTTGTCACTTACCGGTGGAAATCGAACACAAAGCATATTGGGCAATCAAGACCGTGAATATGGATTGGGAGAGTGGCAGACAAAAGCGTTTACTATATGTCAACGAGATAGAAGAATTCCGTACACTCGCCTATGATAATGCACGAATCTACAAGGAGAAAACAAAGTAATGGCATGACAAGAAACTATTGAAGCGGCAATTCGTGCCAGGGCAACTAGTTCTCTTATTCAATTCTCGGCTAAAATTTTCCTAGGAAAACTGAGATCAAGATGGTCGGGACCATTTGAAGTTGTCAAACCGTTCTCCCATGGTGTCGTGATAATCAAGTGGTCACCTTAGGAGATTCATGAGCATGCTCTCCTTTAGATATTTTCCTTTTATTTTTAGTTTTCTTTTATTCGAACTTATTATTTTGGTTTTTATATTTATTTTTAATTTTAGCTATTCTTAGGATAGATTTATTTATTTTATTTAGGTTAAGACTACATCTTTCTTTCATATTTTTTAATTATTTTGAATTTTAGGTTTAAGAATTTCTTTGCACATCTTTATTTATTTCTTTTTACTAATTTATCTTTAATTTTAATTCTTATTTTATTTGTTTTTGAATTATAGGAAAAGAGTTCAAGATAAAGAGGAATTTGATTCAAGAAGGAAGTTTCTTCAACAAGGAAACTAATTGGCTAAACCTAAGGCTTATAATAAGCCTCCAATTTACCCTAAATAAACCCTATTAGCCAAACCCTTCCCCTACCCCAAATCCCTTTGCCGCCCTATTCCCCCAATTAAATCCCTTGCTTTCTTTCTTTCCAAACAATCCCACCCACCATATTTACTACCTATCTTTTCTATTTAACCCATCACCCTTGACTTCCAAGAAACCTATTCCTACTTTTAACCTTGCAACTATTTAGTTTCTTTTGCTTTTTTTCTTTGTTTCTACCCAACTCACAACCAAGACATACATGGCATCCAAAATCAAGTTTTTGGTGCACCCAAGCTTTTCCAAAGAACCAAGCTACAAGAAGTTTGTTACACCGGCGGTTCAAGAACGATTTCACTCCAAGTTTGAAAGCTGGAAGATTTGCGAAGAACAAGGCTTTGAATACTCCAACTCTCATCAAGATTTCGACCTTGAACCATTCATCTTCCAAAGGATTGCACATCAAAAGTGGCAAATCTTTTGCCATCAATCAGAACCGGGCAACATCTCATGGGTAAGAGAAGTCTATGCTCACTCGCCTAACCCGGATAATCCTTATGCTTTTGTTCGCGACAAGGTTATCCACATAAGCCCCGAAAGCATCAACTCATTTTACGGGCTCTACGTTGAGAAGGACGAGCATCAAGACTTTGTTGATCAACTCACCCCCAAGCAACTCGACAAGGTGCTTCAAGAACTCACTCTACTGAGACTCATTGGAACGACGGTAAACCACCTTCGGATTAAACCTGAGGCAAAATTATGGAATAAGTTTGTTAAAACTTATTTAATGTCCACAACACACAATACCACCGTTGATACACCTCGTCTTTTGCTCATACATTCTATTTTACATAATCGCATCATTAACATTGGAAAAATTATTTGTGATGAGATTTTTGTGTGTAGAACAAAAGACAAGGGTTCTCTTTTCTTCACTTGCTTAATTTCCAGTCTTTGCAAGGAGATGCATGTCCCAAGTGAGTCCACCGATGAAAAGGCCCTACCAAAGTCTGGCTGGAATCGAGCACAAATTTAAAAGCTAATGGGAGAGGCACCGGTAACATCCCTAATGCCTACAGTTTTTGCGGCAACTGCTGCCGCCTCGGTAACCTCTAACGCCCAGACAACTAATGCCCGAGCAACTCGGCCAGCAACCCCATGACAACTTGAAGCACTCTTACAACCGTTGGTGAACCGCCTTGAGCAAATTGAAGTCCAACAACTAATGTTCATGTGGTACATGAAAGATCACAACAATGCCATCACCCAAGTTATCCTGGAAAAGTACCCAGAAAGCCGCGTGCCATTCCCTATCTTTCCTGCCAAAATCCTTGCCACGACAACCAATGAAGCAGTTGCCACGACAACCGCAACAGATGATGCCGCATCAACCTACACTGCACATGCCCAAGCAGTTGCCACGGCAACTAACACTGAAGATGCCACGACAACCAAAGCTAAAGACTCCCCGGCAACCATTGCAAAAGCAAAAGGTAAAGCGCCTATGCCTGAATCAACTCGTACTGAATCATTGTCCGATTTTTCAGATTCGGATGAGTCCTCCATTGCACCATCGAAGACCACACCAATCGAATCCTCCAAGCCCAAGAGAAAAGCCAATGACATTGAGGAAAAGTATGATAAGGACGATGAGGACACCCTCGTACGAGGATCAATTCCACCATCGGTAACAAGAAAGCAACCACCGCGTTCAAGCAAAAGAATCAAGACACCTGCCAAAAGGAAACTAATCATCAACGACGACAAACTCTCGGATTAAGTCCTCGTTTGCATTTTACTTTTTTTATTTTTATTTTTATTTTTATTTTTCTTTGTTACATGCATTGAGGACAATGCCTCACTCTAGTTCGGGGGGGATTGTTACTAGTTAGTTGTCATGTTTAGTTGCATTCATCTTAAGTATTGCTTATAGGATACATAAATTGCTTGCCATGCCTTTAGTTGGAACAAGAATTGCCTAGATTTGATGAATATCCAATGATGACATTGCCAATGTACTTAATTGATATAACTTTTTATTCTAAGATAAATGTGGAAACACTTAGAATCTTACTATGATGCTAAACTTGATGAAACACTGTTGTGGCTTGATTGATTTAAGGAATTCGAGCAAACTTAGGTTGATAGTTAAAAAATTTAGGGATTAGAATAAAAATTGGATGAATGCTAGAGGTGCCCGAAATTGGCTCTAGTATGTGCTAAAAATTGATCGCTAGAGGTGCCCGAAACTGGCTCTAGTCGAATAAATTAATTAACTTACGTAAACTAAAAACAAAACACTAGAGGTGCCCGAAACCGACTCTAGTTAAAACATGTTAAAAGAACCCAAGGAAGTAATTTGAAAACCTCTTGTTTGCATAGAATCCGAAAAATCAACTTGCACACAACTCTACACACACTCACAAGCATTATAGTTTGATTCCGAGTAATTCCTAAGTTATCCGAAAAATGAAAAGTCGATCATACTTTGTGCCATGGTTCCGAGGATTGAAATCAAGTTCAAAGCTAAGTTTGTGAAAATTGAAGTCTTGGCGGGTAATTATTAGTTTGCATTCCTTGGTGGTTAAGCTTGATTTCGTATTTTGCTTAATTTTGTGGAAAAAATGGTGCTGCCGATAGTTGTTTTTGTGTGTGCAGAATCACTTGCCAAAGAAAGGCTGGAACCAGTTGCCTGGGCAATAAAAGAAGAAGATGCCGACGCAGTTGCCAGGGCAATGCATGAAGGAGATGCCAAGCTAGTTTCCAGGGCAATTGTCGACAAGGGATAAGATGATATGACAACCGAAATTGATGACTAGATAAACCCAAGATGACGTGGAGCAAAGTTAAATCCCAAAGGAGTTTGATTTCCATTAAGAAGTCAAGGAGAAATTAAATCCCAAAAAGATAGGAGAAGATCTAGAAGGAATTTAAATATAATAAAGAATTATATTCTTCAAAAGTATTTAATTCCAACTTAACTTCCTCCTCAAGAAAATCTTTGACTTAGCCCTATAAATTGAGAACCAAGCCTTCAACTCCAAAAGGTAAAAATGGGAGAGATTTCGACAAAAGGTTTCAACCATTCTTCATCTTTTTCTTTCTTGTTCGATTAGGTTAATGTTAGGGATTCTTTGTTTTGTGTTTCTTTGGAACCTAGCCATGAACTAAATCTATTTGTCTAAAGTTATTGTGTTTTGTGGTTGTGAGATACAATTGGATTTTGTTTAGGTAATAAGAGTTTGCACTTTCAATTCAAGGTTTACTCATTCTTGGTTTTTATTCTTGCTTGCGAGTGAATTGGGAGAGGATCTCGTAATTCTATCTGTTTATCTAATATCGAGAGAGTTAGATTCAAGAAATGAATGAGTATAGTCTTTATTCAATCTATTGATGGTGAAGATTAATCCGGCTTAGTAATAAGTTAAGGATTTCAACGGCTAAGAGGAGCGCAAGATTGGTTGTTGTTCACCCTTGATTCACGCAGGGATGTATTGTCAAGGCATACACAATTAGCTAGAGTTTTGACTTATGGATAAGAAGAAGCCATTGAAGAACACTCCACCGAACCTTGAAGTTGCTGCCCAGCCGCCCAAACAGTTGCCCATGCAACCGTCAATTAGTTACCAAGGCAACCCCACTGCACAAGTTGCCACGGCAACTGAGTTACCCTTACACTCTTTTACCAAGACGATCCAATCGGCTATCACACCTCAACTCACGATAACCTGACCTATTCTCTCTCATCTGATTACATCTTCTTTTACTTTATTACTTTCTAGTTTAGTTGTTAGTTAAACTCCTACAATCTTCTACTAGTGTTCTTTTACTTTTTACAGTGCAAGAGATTAGATTCTTGAAGTGGCACCAATCCATGTGGAGACGATATATTTTATACTATAACTTGCGACGTGTACACTTGCACAATTGTGGAGCACTCAATACGCGCAACGATTCTCACACATGGTTTCGGTTCTAAGGCAACAAGAACCCCAATTATGGCCCATTACAAGCTTGTGAATTGGTTTCGGTTCGAGGGAAAGCACAACCTAAAAATGTGGAGGGCTACTCATATGTTCAAAGGCGTAGATTCTGAAAGTGATTTACCGACCCGTTGAGGGCTACTCACGTGGGTATGTTGCGTTTCACTCCCACTTAAGGGACGGAGCTCCGGTATAGAGCATAATGAAATGGTGCAACACATGTCGGTGATTCCTTAGAAATTAAATGAAAAATTAATTCGAAGACCACCAATTTTCAAAGCCCGTGTAATCTTAGTCACATTTTCAAGAAGGGATCGACCTTACTAAAATCAATTGAAATTGCAACAATTTTCCATCATTAAAAACGACAAATATTTTCTTGGCCTAACTCTCTTTTATTTTATAAAAACAAAGGTTTTCCCCAGTAGAGTCATCATGCTATAGCGACATTTTTTGATAGATAGATAATTTATAGGTTTGGTGCTATGGGTTATCCCCAAAATCATTTCTTTGTGATCTTGGCTTAAAAAAATTATTCTTTTGAAAATTGATAAAAAACTTGAAGTCACCACCGGCCACTTGGATAAGGTAGGCCGGACACCACAAAACCAGAGATTTATTTTGAAAGGGTTCGGGAGTTGGTTACGTGTGGGGAAGAATTAGCACCCCCATCATGCCCGGAAATTGGTACCAAAATATTTGTTGCTTTTAATCGAAAGAACTTGTCAGAATTTAAAAAGAACTTAATTCGGTGACCTTAATTGAACGGGCTTTATCAAATTGGTGGGTATAAATTAATTGGACATTTAATTAATAAGGTTAACGATACATCGAACTATAGATTAAACCAACATCGAATAAGCCTGACTGCCGTGTTAATTTATGGTTCGAATCTCGCACGTCACATTCATGCATGATGCAAGCATTTTAGAATATAATGTAGTGATTCAGTTAAGTTTTAATTTTACCTTGAGTTGGTAAGGATTAATTCAAATATTTGGTTAACATCCTTTAAGCTCGGACTGTTGCTACACAAATATCGGAATTAATGAATACCTCTCTTTTCTATGATCCAGATTGATTAATTCCAAATAATTGATACACATGAATGACAATTAAAATGAATGCCAAACAAAAGTATTAAAGATAAACACTCAAAAGTCCTAACCTAAAAGGCCCATATTATGAAAAACTCAATTGGTGATCTAATTATTAGCTAAGTGAATCTAATATTAGCCTAAATTAATTAAACCTTAAAATATGGAAAACCCTAATAAGTTATGGATTATCTTGTAACATGGTAGTTAATTTTATCGGTTGTAAACTAGTATTCCAATAAGCCGAGAACACTACTTAAGAACTAATCAAGTTAATTAGGGCTTTAATTAAATGCCAATCTAATCTCCTTATTAATTTTATCTTAAAGGTAATTGTGAAATTGTTTAACTAACTTAACGAACTTAACATTTATCCTAATTAGACAAGATAAATTTAAGTTAATTAAGCTAGTTCAAACCTAAATTCTAACTGAGGTTCTAAAAATTTCTATTCCTAAATTAATTGAATCAATTTAAAGATCGTGCCCCTATAAGACGAGCACACGATTTTAAATTAATTAAACTAATTTTGCTTAATCTAATCTAAGAGGCCTAATCTATAAAACCTAAAGCACATAAGACCAAGTAGCCCAAGTTTCTAAACTTAGCCCAACAAGAAAGGGCCAAAGCAACTAAACCCGCATATCATATACTATATTTGAATTTCAAAACCTAACTACGTACACTTTAAGGGAAAACATATCATACTTAATTAAAAGAAACTTCAATACCTATATGTCTAAAGTTACATACTTTAAGTTGTTTTTTCTTTCTATTTAAAAAATGGGTAATCCCATATTGCATTAAAATACACATGTAATAAACTTTACATAGGGAAAATATGTATATCGAAACAAATTGACAAAATAGAGGATCTAATAAACACATCCAAATAGTAAAATGAATTGTTAATAAAAATAATAACATAGACAAATTGAAACAAAATGCATGTACATTAAAAGAAATTAAACACTGGAAGGGACCAAATTATAAAGAATCAAAATTAAAGGGGTAAATATAAAAAGAAAAATTGGAAACGGGGTGTAATTGAAAACCAGTGAAAAGTTTGAGGACCCGAACGGTGATTAAAAAAGGCAAATGGCCTATATACCGTAATTAGACCATGCGGAGGGATCAAATGAGTTATTTAACCATACAGAGACCCTCACGGCACAATTATAACAAGGCGGGGGACTCATAATATGAATATCCCAAAAAAAGGTCGGGCTTTGTATAAAACTTAATGTTTTATAACAATCTCCCTTTTTGGTTATTGTTCTCAGCCTAAATATCCTCTCCCCCGTTCTTTCTTTTTCCAGAAGGGGATGAACAATGCCGTGGTGTTCATCCCCAAACCCAGAAAACACCTCTATCCCTAGAATCCGGTCATGCTTCACCGCGTCGGCCGCCGTTTGTTGGCAGCCGGCAACCTTTGATGCACCCCCAACACACTCATCTCTGCTCCCTAAACTCCGATCTAAACCTAGTTTCAACAGAAACTAACGGAAAACCTCTATTCCTCAAAGCCAAAATGAAAAGCCCCCCTTTTTGAAACGAAACACAAAGAAACACATTTCCCCTGCCGACTCACCGTTCGTAACGCCGGAAGACACTGTAAGGCTTGCTATCGGAGGGGAAAACAAGCTCGAAGGTAAAATCTAACCCTATCTATCTATGTGTATGCATGCTTTTTTGAAAAATAAATGTACCTTAGAAATCTGTTTTTGTATTACTGGTTGGAATTCTGAATTTGTGTTACATGTCTGTTGGGTTCCCTTTTATATCTGAGGGTTACATTTGTTTGAAATGAAAAGAAAAAAATCCTATTGGCTGCCTGTTGATAATGCTTTTTGATGTCTTTTGATTTGGTTGTCGGCCTGTTATCTCTAATGTTTCTGCCTTTGTTTGCCTTGCTCGTGAACCATGATGTCCAGCTATGGAAGAGAACCGTTAGATAGCGCGGCGCTCGTCCCTTAGAATGGTGTTGTGGACTGAAGAGGGGAGAGGGCCAGAGTGAGGAAGGGCTCAGGGAACGAGGACCTCTAGGAGCCGTTGGATCTGCCCGCGTGGCGATTGGAGCGGATGATCATTCATCGCGTGTGGAAATCGAGGTGTCAAACGCGCGAGTAGAAGATGAAGGAGTCGTGCATGAATCCCGCGCGCGTGGGGTTCCTGAGTAGACGCGCGTGCGGCACATGGGGCTCTCTGGAATGTTCTGCACGTGTCTCAGCCGTTTGATCATCATCCTGGATCCAACGGTCCAGGATCAGCTGCGCAGAGATAAAGACAATTAGGGTTTCTTTGATGTATTTAGGGCCTTGTTGGGCCAACTGTAAATTATATTTTGTATTGTAAGTGGACTGTTTGAATAAAGACTTGGGTTTTTTATTTAAATACATTGGGCTTACATACTTAATTATTTTGATAATTGTAATACTAATTAATATAACAATAGCATCTAATAGTTCAAAATAACAATGTTAAAACTTCTGTTTCCTTTCTTTACATATATATATTTAAAATAGATAACAACAATATTATACGATACTTGTTATAAAGTGAGACATATAGTAAAGGCAAATGGTAATGCCAATCTATTAATATTAATGAAGCCCTTATTTAAGAATGTGAAAACAACAGGTTAATTTCCCGAATAAAATTAGTGATTACAATAACTATTTTTGGTCTGGTACCCTAACCAATTAAATAAAGACCAAAAAAACCATTTCCATAACCATTAAACCAATGTTCATTTACCTTAAACCCAAAACATCATATATATATATATACATACTAGCTAATATATATAAATAAAAATGAACCCTATATTAATATATAATTATCCGTCCATATATATATATTAAACCCATTTACAAAGTACAAGAATTACATAGCCCAATATCCATTTACCCATTATCCCAGACCAACCCTTACAAACACAACCCAAAACCCATTAACCCATTATCAAATTAAACCCGACAGGCCCATAATCTGAACTATACCCTAAACCCACTAAGCAAACAACCCACATCAGAAACCCTAGCCGCCAACACCAATGACTCTTCATCTGCCAAAGTATTTGGTCCCGTGACCTTCCATCTTCATGCCATGTAAGCTGCTACATTAGTGTCATGTCGGTGCAGCGACTTTTAGGTGCCAAAGATTTGCCGCCGCGTCAGGTGGTCCTCACCAGCAAGGCCACGAACGATGGTCCCCTCTCCCTGTACCAATCCGCACATGCACCACAAAACAAGGACAAAATCAAATGAAAAAAAAAACAAAATCAGAGCAACCAACCAAGTTTTTAATTTGATTTTTCTTTTTTTATCTTTGTAAATTTGGCTATATAAAGTCGAATCAAAACCACATGTATGGGGATGAAGATCAATACAAAAACACTAAAAAAACAAGCAATTTTTCAGAGGCAAAAAAATCCTAGGTATTCTAATCTTCTAATTCTCGTTGAGCATTGGTGTTCTTCCTTATTTATTTAAAATCGAAACTAAGAGTTTTTGCCCTCCATTCTCAAAAATTATTTTCAAATCAAAAGGGGTTTTCAGCTTTAAATCAAAGTCTAGGTTTTTTCTTTCTTAGATCTTAAATCGGAACCCTAAAAAGCTCTTTTGAAAAAATAAAAGAGGGGTTTCTAATTTACCTGTAGTTTGAGAGAAAAGTTGCCGCCTACAGGTGCCATCGAACATCGAGAGTGGTCGGCGAGGTAGCATCGTCGATGAATGGCGTATAAAAGGATAGAGATTTTGTTCAACTGAAAGGGAAGATAGGGGTTTTGTTTTTGAATAGTTTCGAGATCCAGTGAAGCTAAATCTCCTTATTTTGCTTTTACTCCCCTATTTCTCCCTTTTTAATGTCATGTTTTCATTTTTTATTTTATTTTCCTTATATATACATATTATGCCTACCGTATAACATATATACGTATATATATTGTCACGGGGCTAGACTTCTGAACTAGCCCAACGTTCGGCCTTAGTCGAGTCCTTAAGACAAACCACTAAGTAAGCCTGAATCCTCAATCCGAAGGATCGAATTCCGAAGGCACCGAAGAACGCAAGATCGTTCTTAGCGGAAGCAAACTATGAGATCGGCTACGAAGAACTCTGAAAGAACGCGAAGAACAAAAGAAGAACAACTCAGAGAATTTAGAGTGAATGCACTCTCTATTACTCAAGAATAGATGAAAGAATGGATGATTACAACTGAGGTAGGGAGGCCTCTATTTATAGTTGAGTCCCCTCTAATCCGACAGTCCCTACTGATTTACATCAACGGCCTAGATACAACTCTACCAACCACAAGGCATAATGCCAAGAATATTCCTTAGCTATCTATGGAAAGAATCTCCTATGTTCACATAGGTGTGGATAGATAAGCCTTCTTTGATCTTCCCACGGATCGGGCCAGTCTGGTGGTCTCTTCAAGCCGAAAGTGTGCCTCAGAACCTCATGGACACCTTGGTGTGGACCCTGTGGTGCTAATGACTCAGACCTTGGATCACGGCCTGTGACATTCTCCCCCACCAAACTTGGTGACGCCCTCGTCGCTGCTCTGGAATAAAGTCGACAATGATCCTGGGACCTCCTTGGCACCTTAGCTTTCTCCCAACTATGAATCGGGCTTGGTTGTCCCCCATAAGGACCGCTCTTCCCATAAAGAGCACCTGACTCGTGTTGGGTTGTCCACCCATATGGACTCCTCGCTTCGGTTGCCGCCGCCATCTAACATCGCTCGTCGAACTACCTCACACATCTCGACCGTAGGAACTCTTTCCTAGCAGCTGGGATTTGTCTCCACTTGGATCACCATGACCCTCAAACAAAGGTTTGGATACCGCCTTTGAACTTTCACTGTCTGATGGGTTAGGTTTTCTGCTGCCTACACCCAACAAACCGGACAAATCAAAACCAAAAACACAAAGATTGTGTTCGAGATGTACCTTCTTCGGGATGAACTCCCTCGCGTTCACTCTAAAATGCATCGGCCCTTCTACATCCTTGAAGTTTGACGCCCCATTTTGCATTGCCACTTCTTTCTCCTGGAAGTTCAATGCACCTTCCACCTTGCCCAACGGTGGCTCTTCACATAACGAATCGAGCTTCAAAGCCTTGTTCTCTTTAGGCTCGTCTTGTACCTTGGACTGCTTGACTATGTGGGAAATCATGACAACGATGTGGCTCCATGCAATGAAAACACTTCCATTGCACTTTCTCTTCCCTCGACTTGACTCTATCGGGGCAATCGAGCCAACTGTGTGGCCCCTCACAACGAAGACACTTTCGCTGCACCTCTGGCTTGACCGTTGTGGACGAAACAGACATACCAGCTCTAGCTTCCTTTTTCACAGACTCATCGTTTACCTTGATGGCTGAAAGGTCGGCTTTCTTGGAACAATCCTTTGACCAATGCTCGCCGTCACAATAGAAGCACCTCCGTGGCTTCATTTCCCATGGTCGGACTAGCATCATGGGCTTGTTCCACCTCGATGGCTTTTCCTCGCCATACGAAGTCCCATTCATCTTTGTCGAAGCCTGCACCTCGGCTCCAACTGCATCACTCTGCCCCTCCACTTTGTCTGTCATGCTTGATATGCCTTCTACTCCCCATCCTAGCCCTTCACCTCGAGGCTCTCCTTAGCAACCACAAAGCTTTTCCTCTAGAACCTGGTGGTTTCGAACTTGGCCCATATCTTCTCACACGATGACACAAAGTCTCTATGCCTCTGGGTCCTTCCTTCGACAGCATGGGCCTCATCACCCTTCTGTGCTGCAGCGTTTCCTCCTTTCCTTATCGCCATCTCGAACAATGCCTTCCACGAACACTCGATTCACCAACCGTGGCTACGAACTGTGGGCTCTAATACCAACTGTCACGGGGCTAGACTTCTGAACCAGCCCAACGTGCGGCCTTAGTCGAGTCCTTAAGACAAACGACTAAGTAAGCCTGAATCCTCAATCTAAAAGATCAAATTTCGAAGGCACCGAAGAACGCAAGATCGTTCTTAGTGGAAGCAAACTATGAGATCGGCAACGAAGAACTATGAAAGAATGCGAAGAACAAAAGAAGAACAACTCAGAGAATTTAGAGTGAATGCGCTCTCTATTACTCAAGAATAGATGAAAGAATGGATGATTACAACTGAGGTTGGGAGGCCTCTATTTATAGTTGAGTCCCCTCTAATCCGACGGTCCCTACTGATTTACATAAACGGCCTAGATACAACTCTACCAACCACAAGGCATAATGCCAAGAATATTCCTTAGCTATCTATGGAAAGAATCTCCTATGTTCACATAGGTGTGGATGGATAAGCCTTCTTGGATCTTCCCACGGATCGGGCCAGTCTGGTGGTCTCTTCAAGCCCAAAGTGTGCCTCAGAACCTCATGGATACCCTGGTGTGCACCCTGTGGTGCTAATGACTCGGACCTTGGATCACGGCCCGTGACAATATGCATTTATATATCATATATTATCTATTATTTATGTATGTAGCTACGTAGGGTACAATATATATTTTCAGCCGTTGTTTCTTTTACTTTTACCTTATTATATATATATATAATTTATTTATTTCTTTGTTATTATATATATATATATTATCTTATTTTATATTTTTTTTATTCGGCCTTACGGTGACCCGCAACGGGGTTGTTACAACCCTTTTTAGGAGTCTTGACGTTTTAGAAAACTTTGTAAAATCACGGAGTCGCCGCTAATCATTTTGAAAAAGTGTGATTGGATCACTTTTAAAACAAGGGTTATTTTAATAAAACGTTTTATTTATCAAAATAACATTTTTGGTCCACGAAAACAAGAGAAAACAGGTTCGGAGGTCGATTATGTGTGAGGAAGGGTTAGCACCCCCACAACACCCAAAAATTGGTACCTAATTGATTTCAAAAAGCATTTTTTAAAAATGGAATTTGCAAGTTCACAAAATTTTGATTTATTTATCCGCAAAGTGGCTATAAATCTATTTTAATAGCCTTATCACCCGAGAAATGAACTTTAATCACCGCCAACACTCCTGGCGCTAACCCATCATTCCCGTTTTATAAGACACCGCATTAATTAAGTTTCCACTATTCTAAAACAAACCGGAGAGAAGATTAGGTATGTTATCATTTTTTAGAATTTAGTGTTTAAACCCTAAAGAAACATCTACATTCATTTTAACTATTAGGGTTTAAATATAATTAAGTTTGTCTTGTTGAAAATGTGAAGTATGTTTTACAACATACACGTCTCTATACTAGGTTTTAAGTCCATAATCCTAAGATTTTACACACAAATATATATGCACATATAAAGGAACAAAATTACTTAAATTAGATTAATTATAAAAAAAATTGGTAAACAAAAGAAAAGGGCAATTATTTTTACTTTAAAGAAAAATCTTCATTGATGATTAAATTGAAAGAAAAACAAAATGTGAGGGATAATTTGAAACCAATTAAAAATTTAGTGCCAAATTGGGATGAAATTGAATAGATTTAAAAACAAAGGTGTTGCGGCGCGAGAACCAGGAAAGAAGGGCGCGGGTTATAACCGGGTACGGGTCGGGTCAAACGGGTTGGTATATATAGTTAATGTTATAAACAAAAATCATTTTCTCCCCTTATTTCCAAAAAGATAAAAACGGTTATATTAAAATTCTTTGAAATGTTCTTCGTGTTCTTCATTTCATGAAGAATACGATGAACATCCGTCGTGCCAGCCGCCGTTGTCGGCGGCGAAATTCCTAGAAACCACCTATTTTTCCAGATTCCGGTGACCTCAAAAGTTCATTTTCCACCGAAGCTACGTCAAACCCAAATCGCAATGGCGTTTTAAACAGAATAAAGGTAAAAACAATCCCCTTTTCTTTATTGAATTCGAAACAGAAAAGAAAAATATAGAAAATGTTACCAGAAACTTGCTTCTTTTATTGCTTTGCAACTTCGATTACAATTGCTTGTTTCTGCTGATTTTACAACTTCCGAATGCTAATTGATTGTGTAATTTGCGTGTATCTAGTGTCTATTGCTGTAATTGATGTTTGTTACAATGATTTACAGTAGGGTTTATATAGCTATTGAAATGTTTGGATTACAAGAACAAATCCCTAATTTCTTCCATAGATTATCTCCTATTTGATTCGGATTGCTTGATCTTTCCTAGAGGCTTCAATTTAGGGATTAACCCTTTTCATTTTGCTTCTGATTTTGGTTCTGAATTCAAGGCTGTTGCCGTTTGCATCTTTGTCCATATCCGATTGTAGTTTGATTCTTGCTAGGGCTTCAAATTAGGGATTTTGTCTTCTTGTTGATCGTGTTCTATTTTAGTGACTTAATCCCTTTATTTCCTTCTTATGTATGTTTTTGCTAATTGAAAATGAACTCCAACCACGTCAGCATAAGAAATAGGAGCAAGTGAAGCGTCGGAGAAGACAATTGGAAAGTCAGGCGCGTGATTACCACGCGCGAGTGGCGATCCGCGTACTCTATTGTTGGCCAATCTAAGCCGTTAGATCACTTTTTGATCTAACGGCTAGGACAAGCGGCGTCTGGGCTTCTCCACCTTGCATAACCTTGAGCCATTGGATCAACCCCGTGATCCAACGGTCATGCTTCAGCTGTGCATAAAGAAAGAAGGGTTAGGGCTTTATTTGGTTATAAATGGGCCAACAAGCCCTTATTGTAATTGGACATGTATATTTAATGGACTCTAAATTATATCTAATGGATTTTCTATTTTTTTTTAAATTGCAATTGGGCTGTGTATTTAATATTTTGGGTTTTAATATCTAACTATTATATTATTAACAAAAATACATATAACCTATGTTAATTCTAACTACCATATTAATATACTAACATATAACAATTATTATAATACCCTAAGTATATTAACAATATTATATGACACACAGATAATTCTAATACTAATTGCTACATTAATATTTATAACACTAACATATGGCACACTTATACTAATTATGTTGTAACACTAACAATGTAATATAATACTAAACCGGAAATGACATAGTTAATACAATGAAAGTAAAATAAGTTAGGTGAAAATTTAGAGACAACAGCTGCCCTCTTTAGTCATTCCAGTGAAACAGGAATAGAGCAAATAACAAAAGACACTTATTTTCACCAACTACCAAACCATCAATGCCTGAAAAAACATGCGGGTTCTATTCTCCTTGCGCTCGAATAGATAAACGAGTTCCATTCTCCAAATGCCCGAACGGATAGACGGGTTCTATTCTCTTCATGCTCGAATAGATAAGCGGGTTCCATTCTCCAAATGCCCGAACAGATAGGCGGGTTCTATTCTCCTTGTGCTCGAATAGATAAGCAGATTCCATTCTCCAAATACCCGAACGGATAGGCGGGTTCTATTCTCCTCATGCTCGAATAGATAAGTGGATTCCATTCTCCAAATGCCCGAACGGATATGTAGGTTATATTCTCCTTGTGCTTGAATAGATAGACGGGTTATATTCTCCCTATGATCAAATAGATAAGCGGGTTCTATTCTCCAAATGCCCGAACGGATAGGTAGATTCTATTCTCCTCATGCTCAAATAGATAAGCGGGTTCCATTCTCCAAATGCCCAAACGGATAGACTGGTTCTATTCTCCTAATGCTTGAATAGATAAGCGGGTTCCAAAAGATGACTTCATCCTCCATATGCTTGGATGAATAAGCGGGTTCCAAAACCTGTCAAAAACAAATGTAAATGATGCACATGCCCCTAGGGATGCCTAATCGTGAATGCATATCTTATTTCTTTTGCTTTTTCCTTAACAAATTTTCTCAAGCGATAGACACAAAAGACACTATAAAGCTATGAGAAACTTGAATTATATTATCTCAAACATTTTCTTAACTCTAGCAACAAATGGTGAGTGTCTATTTTGGCCCATCCTATCAGAAAAGACAGTATGATTTCTTTCCATTTCTCTACACTTAAAGGCTTTGCACTAAGAAAGCTTGCAATAACTCATCCTTCAATAATAGTTCGCTTCACCAAATTCTTGTTGTTAAAATTCCATCGACCATTCCTTGGAAAGTAATCTTCACCATTGCCTACTTTTAACCCTTTCATTCACCACACCATATCATGGATTCAACATCACTTTGGACAATACATTCGTCCCTTCCCATGACTTCTGCCTTGGTTTTTCAAACAAGAAAAATCCTTGGTGCTAGGACACTCTAGAGCGAAACTCCGTGGGGATATGGGGAATACATTGGTTTACCATCATTAATGCATGGGAAATCATCTGAGAGTTGCAACTGTATGCTTCGATGATTCATCATTATCTATCTTAGTACTTCTTTGATCTTTTACACATTTGCTTGCTCAATCCAGTTATCTTGTACTCCTGGTTGGAAGGACTGACTATATATTCATATTCTTCAACACTCTTTTAGCCTTTGTCAAGTTATCATTGTAGTTGATACACCAATGTTCAGTGACAGGCTTTCTAGAATCCTGTTGTTCTTCCAATGTCTCGTACCCTTAACTATTTCCTCCAATGTCTGTAAAATTGTTCTCATTGTTGTAGAAAACAAATTATCTCGTGTAAGCATGCTGCCTTAAGTTAATGTCAAAACATCTCTTGAGGGTCCTCCATAGATATTTGCAGCAAAACCTATTTCAATCTTGAATTTCTTCATGAGTTTGCTGCTCTTATGCCCTAAGCTCCAAATTTGACCATTGAATACCTCATAGTTCTAGTACCCTTCTAGACAAATTTCAAAGTAATGCTCAAAAATCTTTTGTATAATTCAAGTGATGTCAAATTTTAATTCTCATTTTAATGTAGGATGCTTATGGAAAGATGTCAAAGGGGGAAAAGGAAATTTCTACACAACAAAATTTTATTAGTAATGTGGCAAACACAAAAATAAATTACAAGGAAAGGAATACGCATTCAGATATCAGAAACCAAAACTCCTCATGTCATGACTTCATAAGGTGCCTTGAATGTCAACTATGTTGAGTAGACCCTGGAAATAATGATTATGTGGAAAGATATGAAGCTTCCAAGTACTAAACCCCGAGGAAGGTTTGTGGAAGAACCATTTTTGCAAATTACCCGAGTCGCCCTTTACGGGTTTTCAACTCAGATCCTCCTTTGGTTTCAAAACGCCCTTTGCGGGTTTTCATTTTAAACCCCCATTTTCCTTTTCTTTCTTTTTTCTTTTTCTTTTTCTCTTTTTTCTTTTTCTCTTTTTCTTTTTTCTTTTTATTTTTCTCTTTTTCCTTTTTTTTCTTTTTCTCCTTTTCTCTTTTTCCTTTTTTTCTTTTTCTCCTTTTCTTTTTTTTCTTTTCTTTAAACATAATACTTTTTGACCGAATCTAAATATATCAGGCTTTGAAGTTCATCTCCATCCATTTCAGCCAAAATCAATGCTCCACCTGAGAAAACCTTTGTTACAATGTAAGGTTCCTCCCAATTCGGTGCCCATTTTCCTCGAGAATCGCTTTAGATTGGCAGCTTTTCCCTCAACACTAAATCCCCATCTTTGAATTCTCTTGGACGAACTTTCTTCTCGTGAGCCCTTATCATCCTTCTCTGGTACATTTGCCCATGACACAGTGCTTTCAATCTTTTCTCTTCAATTAAGTTCAGCAGGTTATATCTTGCTTGACCCCATTCTGCTTCTTCCAACTTTGCTTCCATTAAGACACAGAGCGATGGTATTTCAACTTCAATCGGTAATACAGCTTCCACTCCATATACCAATGAGAAAGGTATTGCCCCAGTGGAAGTTCTTACTGCGATTCGATAAGCATATAAGGCAAACGGTAGCTTCGCGTGCCAATCTTTATAAGTATCAGTCATTTTTGCAATTATCTTCTTAATATTCTTATTCGCAGCCTTCATTGCCCCATTCATCTCCGGGCGATATACCACAGAATTTTGATGTTTGACATTGAATTGCTCACAGACTCCGCTTATTATCCTATTATTCAAATTAGAAGCATTGTCGGTGATGATACTTTCAAGCAAGCCGTATCGACAAATGATTTCCTTTTTCAAAAATTTGCAAACCGTGAATCTGGTGACGTTTGCATACGAGGCTGCTTCTATCCACTTCGTGAAATAATCAACGGCTACCAAGATAAAACGATGTCCGTTTGATGCATTAGGGTGAATATGACCGATGACATCAATGCCCCACATAGAGAATGACCAAAGGGCTATCATAACATGAAGAAGCTGAGGTGGCGTATGGACCTTGTCAGCATAGATTTAGAACTTGTGGCATTTACGAGAATAATTGATGCAATCACCTTTCATGGTTGACCAATAATATCCCAGATGCATAATCCTTCTAGCCATAGTGAAACCACTAGGATGGGTTCTGCAAACTCCTTCATGAACTTCTTCCACAATTAATTGAGCCTCTTTTGCTCCTACACATCATAGAAGCACTTGATCACGACTTCTTTTGTATAAAATCTCTCCATCAAGGACATACCCTGATGCCATTTTCCTGATCACTTTTTTTCATTCTTCGTAGCTTATGGCGGGTATTGTTGGGATTTTACATATTGCAAGATGTCATGGTGCCATGGAAATCCATACATCTCTTCTTCCACATCATAACAATGAGCTGGAGAGTCTAGCATATGTAACCTAATGGGCATCATCTCAGAACCCTCACCTACCCTAAACATGGCGGCTAAGGTGGCTAAAGTATCAGCCATTTGGTTGTCTTCTCTAGGGAGATATTTGAAAGTGATCTCGTCAAATTCTTTGGTCAACTCAAGGACCAACTTGTGGTATTCCAACAACTTTGCATCTTTTGTCTTCCATTCGCCACGTATCTGATAAATGACTAATGCAGAGTCCCCAAAAACTCTTAAAGTACGAATTTTCCTCATTATAGCTTATCTTAGACCCATTATGCAAGCCTCGTACTCCGCCATGTTATTAGTGCAGAAGAACTTCAAACGACTAGTAAAAGGATAATAATCTCCCTCTGGTGAAACCAGAACTGCCACTGTACCTCTTCCTAATGCATTTGTTGCACCATCAAAGTTCATAACCCAAGATTCCGTGAGAGCCTCATCATTTTCTGAGATACACATCAAGTCTTCATAGGGAAAATTAAAATTTAACACTTCATATTCATCACATGCGCGGCTTGCTAAAAAGTCAGCTATACCACTCCCTTTTATCGCATTTTGGCTTACATACTAGATATCAAATTCTGACAATAACATTTGCCAACGCGCTAACCTTCCTGATAGAGCCGAGGCCTCCATCATGAACTTCAGTGGGTCTAACTTCGAGATTAGCCACGTAACGTGATAAAGCATATATTGTCTTAGCCTTTTAGCTGCCCAGACCAGAGCACAACATAGTTTTTCAATCGATGAATATCTGGTTTCACAATCAGTGATTTTCTTGCTCAAGTAGTATATTGCCTTTTCTTTTCGTCCAGTATCGTCATGTTGCCCTAACACAACCCATGGAATTTTCATAGACCGTTAGGTACAAGATCAGTGGTCTCCCTGAAACAAGTGGTACTAATATTGGAGGATTACTCAACTGCTCTTTAATCTTTTCCAAAGCCACTTGACATTCTTCGTCCCATGTCCCCGGGTTATTCTTCCTGAATAACTAAACATTGGATCACACTTATTAGTTAACTGAGAAATGAAGCGTGCGATGTAATTTAATCGTCCCAGAAAACCTTGAACTTCCTTCTGTGTTTGAGGTGGGGGAAGTTCCTGTATAGCTTTTATCTTATCAAGATCAAGATCAATCTCAATTCCTCTTCTGCTTAAAACAAAACCCAATAACTTTCCAAATGTGACCCCAAATGTGCACTTAGTCGGGTTGAGCTTCAACTGGAACTTTCTTAGTCTTAGGAAGAGTTTTTCTAAATTGACCAAATGTTTTTCCTCAGATCGAGATTTGGTGATCATATCGTCAACGTATACCTCTATTTCTCTATGCATCATATCATGGAAAAGGGTGACCATGGCCCTTTGATAGGTTGTGTAACATCCCTAAAACTGGGTTAACAGTATGCAATGATTCTTGTACCCGAAATGGTCCTTCGAGCATTAAGCATTTGGATGTATGTAAAAATTAGATTGATAATTATCTAAATTGAATAATATAATCGTGTGTTCGATTATAGAACATAGAAATTCTAGTTAAATTATTATTAAACTATCTCTCAAGACTTATTGAGCAAGATAGGATTAAATTGAGTAAATTAGGACCAAAAAGTGAGGAAATGGAATTAGATATCTCTTAAGAAAGGACCAAATTAAAATCCTAGATTAACTAGGGAATTGCATGTAACATTAAAGAAAGCTTAAGGGGGTATACACATGTCAATTAGACATGTTAGTGCATTGGTGACTCATGATTAGTGAGTAAATAAAGGAATCATCTTCTCCCTTTATCCATTTGGTTAAACCAATTAGAGAAAGAGAGGGAAAGGAGAAAGCTTGGAACCAACCATAGATGTTAGAGTTAGAGTCAATTGCCTTCAATTTTCATGCTTACCGAATGCTAAGGAAAGCAATAAGTAAATCTTGTGGAGGAAGAAAGAGTGGAGCATTCGAAAGCTAAAAACAAGGGGATTTGGATACTAGACAAATAAGCTAGCTTGGAGTATTGTGAGTGTAGTTTACTATAGGGTTAGGACTTAGGTCCTAACCAAATATGCATGACTACCTTCTTGCTATTGATATGACATGATAATGAGCTTAACTTAACTTGAATATGAATAAAAAGGGAAGATTGGACTAAACTAAAATTGTGAGTAAGTAATAGCATGCAAATTGATAAATTAATTAGAAAGAAAAGTGAAAACAAATGTATGATTCCATGCCTTGGATATGACTTATTCGGATGCTTGCTTGATAGTGCTCTATGATGTAAATGCTTGATTCTTGATGAATTGGGTGTGAACTGATAAGTGTTCAAAAGTACTATTTTTCTTACCCTTTCTACTCATATTATTGTTAGACTTAGGCTCATATTAGTTACATAGTTAGCCATTCATGCATTAATCCATGTTTCCTTCAATCGTTGAGCTTGATTACATAACTTGGTGATTTTTGTGGAAATAGATGCTGCTTTGGTGTGTTTTGTGTGTGTATGTGCAGGATCACTTGCCAAAGGATATGCCGAGCTAGTTGCCAGGGCAATACATGAAGGAGACGCCGAGCCAGTTGCCATGGCATTTGTCGACAAAGACAAAGAGCAATATGGATGTCGAAATTCATGACTTTACAAGCCCAAGATGACATGGAGCAAGGCCCAAGCCCAAAGGAATTTGATTGCCATGCAGAGATTAAAGAAGAATTAAATTCCAAGAAGATAGGAGAAGTTCTAATAGGAATAAAATTATAATAAAGAATTATATTCTTTAAAGATAATTTAATTCCAACTCAAACTCCTCCTCAAAGAAGGACTTTGGCCTAGCCCTATAAATATCAAGGAGATTTTGAAAAGATGCATAGAGAGAGCAAGAGGGAATTTCGACAAGACCAAGAGAGGAAGCAAAGGGGAATTTTCGACAAGCTTCAGCTTTTCTTCCTTGTTCGATTGGGTTCATGCTAGGGATTGTTTATCTTGTGTTTCTTTGGAACCTAGCCATGAACTAAATTTACTTGGCTATGGTTATTGTGTTTTGTGGTTGTGAGAAACTATTGGTTTTTGTTTAGGTAATAAGAGTTTGCACTTTTCTATTTCAAGGTTTATTCATTCTTGATTCTTATTATTGTTTGCGAGTGAATTGGGAGAGGATCTCGTGATTTCATCCATTTATCTAATATCGGGAGAGTTAGATTCAAGAAACGAATGAATATGATCTTTATTCAATCCAATGATGGTGAAGATTAATCCGGCTTAGGAATAAGTTAAGGATTTCAACGACTAAGAGGAGCGCAAGATTGGTTGTTGTTCACCCTTGATTCACGCAGGGATGTATTATCAAGGCATGCATAAGTAGCTAGAGTTTCGACTTAGGGATAAGAAGAAACCATTGAAGAACGCTCCACCGAACCTTGAAGTTGCTGCCCAGTCGCCCAAGTAGTTGCCCAACTAGTCGCCCAGGCAACCATCAATTAGTTGCCAAGGCAACCCCGTCGTGCAAGTTGCCACGGCAACTGAGTTGCCCGTGCACTTTTTTTACCAAGACAATCCAATCGGCTATCACACCTCAACTCACGATAACCTGGCCTATCTCTCTCAATTGAATTCATCTTTTCTTTTACTTATTTGCTTTCTAGATTAGTTAAAACTTCTATAATCTTTTACTTGTGTTTTTACTTTTTACAGTGCAAGAGACTAGATTCTTGAAGTAGCACCAATCCCTGTGGAGACGATATCTTTTATACTATAACTTGCGACGTATATACTTGCACAACTGCGTAGCACTTATTACGCGCAACATGAACCATCAAATGCTTGCTTGTATGGATTTCTATGATGAAAATACTTGATAACATGAATTAAGTCATGAAATAAAGACCTTGCTTGATGCCTAAGATGGCATATGTAAAATGTTTACTTGAATAACAAGTTAAATTGCAAAATGATGAGCTAAGGCTCAATTGGCCTAAGGGCTAAGCTTGACCTTGATATAACTTGCTTGAATGTGATCCTTGAACATGAATTGTCTTGCCTTGAACATGAAACACTTGAAAACATAAAAAGTAATTGAAGAGCTAAGGCTCAATTGGCCTAAGGGCTAAAGCATGATGTTGCTATACCTTGCTTGAATTGATTCTTGAATGAGATAAGATATCTAAGTAACTCTTTCAATGGAAGTCCTTGGATATTAGAGTGTGATACTTGGTCTGCCTTGGGACTACAGTCCATGAGATACAGCTCGGGGGACGCCCCATTGATTTGTGAAATGTTATTGGCGACAATAGGAGGTAATAGGGGAGTTGTACGGAGATTGGCGACAGTTTGGTTGGATAGATGTGAAGTTAGGATTGACATGTTTCGATATTAGCCTTTGCTTTGAGCTAAGTATCGCTTGGACCTATACGGTCAAACTTAGACCAAGGTTATTCATGATTAAATCTATGATCCAAGGCGAACAAGTAAAAGACATCTAAATACCAAAGGCTCAAATTAAAGAAAGTAAACAAGAATTACCAAAGGCATAAAATAAAGTAATCAAATGAAAAATAAATGAAGCATAAAGCTTACTTGGAATACTAGAATTACTTGACATGTAAACTTGAATACTTGAATTACTTGACATGTAAACTTGCTACTTGGATTACTTGACATGTATTCTTGAAATGACAAACATGTAAACTTGAACTATTTGCTACTTGACTTGTATACTTGAACTTCTAGCTACATGATTATTACTTGAAATAGATCTTGATCGTACTTGAATTCATGAGTACTATTTGTAAACTTGTCTTGAATGAAAAGCTTGCAATGCATTATAGTTAGACTTGACTTGATAAAAATGTCTATTACTTGAGTGTTGCTGCCATGTACACCTTGTATATGAAAATATGGATTGTTTTATGTGATTAACATGCAAAATTTTAGTGTTGCTGCCATGTACACCTTGTACATGAAAATATGGACTGTTTTATGTGGTTAACATGTAAAATTGAGTGTTGCTGCCATGTACACCGTGTACATGAAAATGTGGACTATTTTATGTGATTAACATGTAAAACTTGAGTGTTGCTGCCTGTACACCTTGTACATGAAAATATGGACTGTTTTATGTGATTAACATGTAAAACTTGAGTGATGCTTCCATGTACACCTTGTACATGAAAATATGGACTGTTTTATGTAGATATGGATTGTTTTATGTGATTAACATGTAAAATTTGAGTGTTGCTTCCATGTACACCTTGTACATGAAAATATGGACTGTTTTATGTGATTAACATGTAAAACTTTAGTGTTGCTGCCATGTACACCATGTACATGAAAATATGGACTGTTTTATGTGATTAACATGTGAAATTTGAGTGTTGCTGCCATGTACACCTTGTACATGAAAATATGGACTGTTTTATGTGATTAACATGTAAAACTTGAGTGTTGCTGCCATGTATACCTTGTACAAGAAAATATGAGTTGTCTTGAAATGTTAAAATGTATAAGAATACTATATGGATTGTTTTGTCAATGTGTGATCAAATTATGAGCTGTCTTGAGATGTTAAAATGTATAAACGTGTAAAATGGACAGATTTGAATAAATTATAGGTCACAGTGGACTGTTTTGCTTGTATATGTGTATATATGTATTTAATGGAATCTACATACCTTACTGCCATGTATTGCTTACATGTGATTAAAATGGGTTGTTTAAGTATGTTATTGGAATATACATACCTTGATGTCATGTATTGCTTACATGTGATTAAAATGGATTGTTTAAGTATGCTAACGGAACATACATACCTTGCTGCCATGCTAGGTGACAATAGGTGTAAAATGAGGCTGTTTACATGTATGAGTGTATGACTGTAAATGCTTCCATGTTAGGTGACAATAGGTGTAAAATGGGGTTGTTTCTCATGTGTGGAGAAAATATGAATTTTGTTCTTACTTGAATGAATGGGCATCACTTGTAAACATAATTTGAATGACAAGCTTGAAAAGAAAAGTGGTTATACTTGACTTGAGATGTATGTATATTGCTTGAATATGTACTCGACTTGAATTGAAATGTGTATATTGCTTGAGTATGTTACTTGACTTGAAATAAAGAGTGAGCAAAGCTTGAATTCGAATGTTTCCAACATTGACTAGGTTCAAACTTAGCTAATTGATACATGTCTTAATAATTGGCTAGAATTAGATTACTACCTCACTAAGTACTTTTGTACTTATCACTCTTGTTTCCACTCTTCTCAACCTACAAGTTAAGAGTGCTTCAAAGAGGTTACTTGATCTTGAAGTTTTTTTCTTGAGCCTGAAGCAAGACATAAGCAAGAGCTAAAATATGAATCCATACTTGTTTGTATTACTCCTAGTTGGTGGCACCTAGATTTGTATATGGTTAAGCTAAGCCATGCATTTTGATACTTGAAAGATCTTTTGTATATATGTATGAAATTGGCCTTTAATGTTGTCAATTTGGTTGCTAGAACTCTATGTGTAAATGTTAAAATTTCATGTGAATGAATGAGTCTT
Source organism: Hibiscus mutabilis (assembly GCA_019671005.1). Lineage (NCBI taxonomy): Eukaryota > Viridiplantae > Streptophyta > Magnoliopsida > Malvales > Malvaceae > Hibiscus > Hibiscus mutabilis. The sequence continues at coordinate 8,490,059 of CM033718.1, read as the reverse complement.
GTTGCGTATATATGTACTAAAATGAATGATGGAAATGTTTATTGTTATACATGAGCTTGTTAATGTCGAATAGGTAAGGAGTGATATGCTACATGCTTACTTGAAGTTATTTTTGAATGTACGTATATAAAAGCATGACTAGTTAAACCTACATGAAATATTTACATGACTTAAATAGAATGTTGGATTGAAACGAAAATGTTCTAGTACGAAAATGTGTGCACATAAGAACATGTTTTGTTAAACCCTTATGAAGTGCATACATGTATTGATTGTAATCTCCTAGAAGACCATGCCTAGTAATTCAAATTGTGCATGCCATTGTAAACATGATAATTGTTGTTAAAAAAATCAAGCTGACATATATGAGTTTTCATTGAATGAGCATATGATAGTTTAGATATACTATTCGAATGACATGCATAATCACATAAATGATTAATAGGTATCCTTGTATATAGATTGGTAGTTAATGTGGTAAACTTCAATGATTAAGAAGCATAACAATGTTTGTATGATTGAATATGATTATCTAAGTTGTCTTGCTAGTCTCTCAACTTACCTAATAGTGGTGAGTTAGGAAAATTTTAATTGGTTCGTGACTTCTAGTCTAGTGTTTGTCTCTCGTAACGCTCTTCAGCCGATTTACTACTAAACCGGGTAGGGGTGTTACAAGTTGCCCCTATATTCTTAAGTCTAAAGGGCATCACTTTATAGCAAAAGGTTCCCCATAGCGTCAAAAAAGTTATCTTTTCCATGTCTTCTGGGCACATCTTAATCTGGTTATACCCGGAGAAACCATCCATGAAAGAGAATAGTGAATGACTAGTTGTATTGTCGACTAAAGTGTCAATATGTGGGAGTGGGAAATTGTCCTTAGGGTTTGCCTTATTGAGGTCCCTGTAGTCAACACACATTCATACTTTTCCATCCTTCTTCGATACTGGACAATATTCGCCACCCATTTCGGATACTTGGCTACCTCAAGGAATCCTGCATCGTATTGCTTCCTTACCTCATCCCTGATCTTGAGGAGTATGTTAGCCTTCATTCTTCTCAGCTTTTGCTTTACAGGTTCATATCATTCCTTTATAGGGAGCCTATGCATGACGATGTCGGTGTCAAGGCCGGGCATATCTTGATACGACCAAGTGAAAATATCTTTAAACTCTTTCAAAAGCTCAATTAGACTTTGTCTAGTTTTGGCTGTGAAGGTAGTACCAATCTTCACCTCTCGTTTTTCTTCTTTAGTTATGAGGTTTAATGTTTCTAGTTCCTCTTTATGTAGTAGAATCTGATTTTCTTCTCCTTCTACCATTCTAAGCATGTCACTGGGTACATCATATTCTTCCTCATCGTCAATATTTCCAACTTATTCTAAGCGTAGAGGCAACTCAAATCAACCTTGAAATCAGACTCTCATTTATGTTAATGATATCTGAAGACCTGAAAAAGGAATAGGCAAAAGATATATACAAAGCGAAGAAACAAAATGAATGGAATATTTTTTATGCTTTTAACTTTATGGTTTTCATTTGGTTTTTGTTCATTTATGAAAAAGTTTACCACACAAGATTTAAGGAAATGCATCTTTTACTGAATTTCAAACTAAAATTTTGACATGGGCCCTTTACATAAGATCCCCTATTGTCTCTGGGCCTGGAGCAAAGGGGTTGGTTTTGAGAATTACTCTGAACATGTCTTAAAGACTACAAGAATTTCTTCAGTCATCCAATTTTCAAGCTCAGAGAAAGGGCGAATCATTGATAGGTACTAGCTCTCTTCTTCTTCACCGGTCACAGCGTTAATACTCAGCTTTTCAAACGCTTCACATAAAGCGCTCTCTCCTTTTCCTTCCTCACTAATTAGGGCACTTGGATCCAGCATGCCTCCAGATATAAAGTTATGGCTCAGGCGAGGGAAGGTCATCGGCTCCCACTCAATTTCCTCTCCATTCAATCTAGCCATTCTCCTCTCTTGATGCTTTCTGATTTCAGCCCTTCTTTGCCATTTGTTAGGCTTAAAGCCCAAGCCAAAACGATCATTTTTCACTGGGATTACTATGGGATACAGGCTCCCTTGATGTCTCCTTCCAAATCTTTTCCCAATTTTAGCTCATTTCCCAAGCGTTTGTTTCACCTGCATCTTCGCATAGCTTGATAATTACGGTTCTGGCATCTGCCCCCTTCAGTGACAAAGGTTGCTTTGACTAGCTCCAATATCCTGAAATGACATTTGAGCACCCTCATCAATCTCAATGAAGGGTGCATCAGTGGTTACTGATGTAATAATTTCCTCCTTTGCACCGACAGTTATTAGCTGACCATTGATCACAAACTTCAGCTTCTGGTGTAAAGTAGATGGGACCACTCCTGCTGTGTGGATACACGGTCGCCCAAGCAAGCAACTGTTACTAGGTCTTATATCCATGACCACAAACTCAACAGCGAAGATCGTTGGTCCAATTTGCAAAGGCACATCAATTTTCCCTAACACATCCATCTAAGTTCCATCAAATGCTCTTATCGTATTTTGATAAGTTCTCATATGAGAACTATCTATTGGCAGCTTCTTTAGTGTGGCTAGCGATAAAATAATTAGCGCCGACCCATTATCAATTAGGACTCTGGGTAACATATGTCCTTTACATCTGGTAGTGATGTGCAAAGCCTTGTACGATCTCGTTCCTTCACCTGGTATTTCCTCATCATTAAATGAAATAAAGTTGTTACAATAATGTTACCGACTAACATGTCCATCTTATCAGTTGTGATCTCCTTTTGTATGAATGTTCGGTTCAGAATCTTTAACAAGGCCTCACGGGGCCCTCAAAACTTAATAGCATAGAAAGTATAGAAATTCGAGCCAGAAGCTTGTTGAGTTTCTCCACGATGTTGTATTCACTGTGTTTTAAAATCTTCAAGAATTCTTGAGCCTCTGACTCCTTTACAGGATCGTGATATGATGTTGGTTTCTCTTCGAAGAAATCTCTATTATATTCTTTCTCGGGTTCTTCAGTAGAAGCCTTCATTTGCGTTGCATCTCTTTCCTCTACTATTGGTTGGGAATAGAGCCTTCTACTCCTCGTAAAATGGCTCACCTCATTGACCGGTTCTTCTTTCTCTTGAACAGATGTTTCTCTCAGAGTTGTCACTGCGCAAGTGTAATTCGAAAGAACATGCTTGCTATCCTTGTATGGAAACGGGGCCACGCTTTAATTATAAGCTGAGGGGTTATACCCTTTGCTGGCTCACTAACTCTTGTTTCAGACTTAATAACTAAAGGCTTCATTCCAGAGTAATTTCTTCTAGAGGGTGATTCCTCTGATGCACATACGTCCAGCATGCATTCCTTGTCTTCTTTTTCAAAGAACTCAAGTTCTTTTCATTCATCTTGACTTGAACTAGTTGCCTAAATTCTAAGCAACAATCAATCTCATGTCCTTCCTTCATGTGGTATTCACAATACATTTCATCTTCAATTTCCAGCTTCTGGACTCCTCCTTCCAACATCCCAACTGCCACCATTTGAGCCCATACCCACTTCATGGGAGCTCTAACTTCTACAACACATTCCTTAACCACTTTATCCTCTTCCTCTATGATTGCATTTGCACATGCCTTCTAATGATTTGGCAGAGGGTTTCCTTTATCTTCTGATGTATCAAATGATAACATCCTTGATTTTCTTAAGTCATCTACCACCCTTTTGAATGCAGTGTAATTCTCAATGGTATGTATTGCGCGTAATAAGTGCTACGCAAATGTGCAAGTATACACGTCGCAAGTTATAGTATAAAAGATATCGTCTCCACAGGGATTGGTGCCACTTCAAGAATCTAGTCTCTTGCACTGTAAAAAGTAAAAACACAAGTGAAGGATTATAGAAGTTTTAACTAATAACTAATCTAGAAAGTAATTAAGTAAAAGAAAAGATGAATTCGAATGAGAGAGATAGGCTAGGTTATCGTGAGTTGAGGTGTGATAGCCGATTGGATTGTCTTGGTAAAAGAGTGCACGGGCAACTCGATTTGCGTGGCAACTTGCACGACGGGGTTGCCGTAGCGACTAATTGATGGTTGCTTGGGCGACTAGTTGGGCAACTACTTGGGCGACTGGGCAGCAACTTCAAGGTTCGGCGGAGCGTTCTTCAATGGTTTCTTCTTATCCCTAAGTCGAAACTCTAGCTATTTGTGCATGCCTTGATAATACATCCCTGCGTGAATCAAGGGTGAACAACAACCAATCTTGCGCTCCTCTTAGCCGTTGAAATCCTTAACTTATTCCTAAGCCGGATTAATCTTCACCATCATTGGATTGAATAAAGATCATATTCATTCGTTTCTTGAATCTAACTCTCCCGATATTAGATAAATGGATGAAATCACGAGATCCTCTCCCAATTCACTCATGCAAACAATAATAAGAATCAAGAATGAATAAACCTTGAAATAGAAAAGTGCAAACTCTTATTACCTAAACAAAAACCAATAGTTTCTCACAATCTCAAAACACACAATAACCATAGCCAAGTAAATTTAGTTCATGGCTAGGTTCCAAAGAAACACAAGATAATTAATCCCTAGCATGAACCCAATCGAACAAAGATGAAGGAAGAGGCTTGTCGAAATCCTCCTTGCCCTAGATGCTTGCCTAAAATTCCCTTGCTTCCTCTCTTGGAGTTGTCGAAATTCCCTCTTGCTCTCTCTCTTTTTGAATTGTCGAAATCTCCTTGATATTTATAGGGCTAGGCCAAAGTCCTTTTGAGGAGGAGTTTGAGTTGGAATTAAATTATCTTTAAAGAATATAATTCTTTATTATAATTTTATTCCTATTAGAACTTCTCCTATCCTCTTGGAATTTAATTCTTCTTTAATCTCTGCATGGCAATCAAATTCCTTTGGGCTTGGACCTTGTTCCATGTCATCTTGGGCTTGTAAAATCATGAATTTCGACATCCATATTGCTTTTGGTCTTTGTCGACAAATGCCATGGCAACTGCCTTCAGCGTCTCCTTCATGCACCGCCTCGCAACTAGCTCGGCATATCCTTCATGCATTGCCCTGGCAACTAGCTCGGCATTGCTTTGGCAAGTGATCCTGCACATACATACACAAAAACACACCAAAGCAGCATCTATTTCCACAAAAATCACCAAGTTATGTAATCAAGCTCAACAATTGAAGGAATCATGGATTAATGCATGAATGGCTAACTATGCAACTATTATGAGCCTAAGTCTAACAATAATATGAGTAAAAAGGGTAAGAAAAATAGTACTTTTGAACACTTATCACACCCCAAACTCGAACTATTGCTTGTCCTCAAGCAATGCAAACTCATAATTACCTCGCCAAGACTTCAAATTTTCACAAACTTAGCTTTGAACTTGATTTCAATTCTCTCAACCGGGGCACAAAGTATGATTGGCTTTTTATTTTTCAGAAAACTGATGAATTACTCGAATCAAACTATAATGCTTGTAAGTGTGTGCGGAGTTGTGTGCAAGTTGATTTTTCGATTCTATGCAAACAATAGGTTTTCAAATTACTTCATTGGGTTCTTTTTAACATGTTTTAACTAGAGCCAATTTCGGGCACCTCTAGTGTTTTATTTTTAGTTTTCTTAAGTTAATTTAATCGACTAGAGCCGGTTTGGGCACCTCTAGTTAACCGAAAAAAATTTTAACGCCTCCTAGAGCCAGTTTGGGCACCTCTAGTGATCAAATTTTTTTAGCATATGCTAGAGCCAATTTCGGGCACCTCTAGCATTCATCCAATTTTTATTCTAATCCCCAATTAGTTAATTATCAACCTAAGTTTACTAGAACTCCTTAAATCAATCAAACCACAACAATGTTTCATCAAATTTAGCATCATAGTACAATTCTAAGTTTTTCATGGTTATCCTAGAATAAAAATTCTATCAATTAAGTGCATTGGTAAAGTCATCATTGAATATTAATCAAATCTAAGCAATTCTTGTTCCAATTTAAAGGCATGGCAAGCAATTTATGTATCCTAAATGTAATGCTTAAGATTAATGTAACTAAACATGGTAATTACTAATAACAATCCCCCCCCAAACTCGAGTGAGGCATTGTCCTCAATGCATGCATAAAAATAACGAAAAATAACAATAAAAATAAAAATGCATACGAGGACTTACTCCGAGAGTTCGTCATCGTAGATGATTAGTTTCCTTCTAGTTGGCGTCTTGATTTTCTTGCTTGAACGCAATGGTTGTTTTCTTGTTGCCGGTGGTGGAATCGATCCTCGTACGGGGTTGTCCTCATCATCCTCTTCATCAATGTCAATGGCTTTTCGTTTGGAGGATTCAATTGGTGCGGTCTTTATTGGTTCAATGGAGGACTCGTCCGAATCTGAAAAATCGAAAATGATTCCGTAGGAGTTGATTCAGCATAGGTGCTTTACCTTTGGCTTTTTCGGTGGTTGCCGGGCGTTGTCGTGGTTGGTTGCCGTGGCGTCGGCTTCCTTGGTTGCGATGGCAAGGATATCGGCGGGAAATATTGGGAACGGCACACGGTTGTCCGGTACCTTTCTAGGATGACTTGGGTGATGGCATTGTTGTGCTCCTTCATGTACCGCATGAACATTAGTTGCCGATCTTCAATTTGCCTTAGGCGGCTTTCCAATGGGTGCAAAAGTGCTTCAATGTGTCCCGGGATTAATGGCCGAGTTGCCACTGGCGTTAGGTGCTTGGGCATTAGGGATTGCCGCGCGGCGGGAGTTGCCGTGACAATTGGGGCCTTGAAGAATCTCCCGTGCCTCTCCCATTAGCTTCGGGATTAGTGCTTGATTCCAACCAGACACTGGGTAGGGCTTTTTCATCGGTGGACTCACTCGGGACATGCATCTCCTTGCAAAGATTGGAAATTAAGCAAGGGAAGAAAAGATAACCCTTATCTTTTGAGCTGCATACAAAAATCTCATCGCAAATAATTTTTCCAATGTTAATGATGCGATTATGCAAAATAGAATGTATGAGCAAAAGACGTGGTATATCAACGGTAGTATTGTGTGTGGAGGGCATTAAAGAAGTTTTAACAAACTTATTCCATAGTTTTGCCTCGGGTTTTAGCCGAAGGCGATTTACCGTGCCCTTGTATTTACCCTCGTTCCAATGAGTTCCTGGTTGAGTGAGTTCTTGAAGCACCTTGTCGAGTTGCTTGGGATTGATTTGGTCAACGAAGGCTTGATGCTCGTCCTTCTCAATGTAAAGTCCGTAAAAGGTGTTGATGCTTTCGGGACTTATAAGTATGGCCTTGTCACGAACAAAAACATAAGGATTATCCGGGTTAGGTGAGTGAGCATAGAATTCTCTTACCCATGAGATGTTACCTTGTTCGGGTTGATGGCAAAAGATTTGCCACTTTTGATGTGCAATCCTTTTGAAGATGAATGGTTCAAGGCCAAATCTTGAGATCCGAGTATTCAAAGCCTTGTTCTTCATGAATCTTCCGGCTTTCAAACTTGGATTGAAATCTTTCTTGAACCGCCGGGTGTAGCAAACTTCTTGTATCTTGGTTCTTTGGAGGAACTTGGATGAACTAACAGTTTAATCTTGGATGCCATGTATGATCTTGGTTGTGAGTAAAAACAAAGAAAAGAAAAGAAACTAAAAAGTTGCAAGATAGAAAGTAGGAATAGGTTAAGGGTGATGGGTTGTATAGAATCGATAGGTGGGTGGGGTTAGGGTTTAGGGTAAAATGAAAAAGGGTTTAGGGTTTTGTAGGAGTTGTCGACAAGGGTTTTGGTTAGGATGAATTGGAGGCTTTATATAAGCCTTAGATTCAACCCATTAGTTTCCTTGTTGAAGATGTTTTCCTACTTGGTTTAGAATTCCTTCTTTATCTTGAACTTCCTTTCCTACAATTCAAAAACAAATCAAATAAGGATTAAAATTAAAGATAAACTAATAAAGAAAATAAATAAAGATGTGTAATAGGATTCTTAGACTTGAATAAAAAAAATCTATCCTAAAACTACTAATAATCGGCAAGATAATAAAAAAATCGAAAAAAATGAAAAATAAATAATTAAATAATCGACAAAAACAAAAATAAAAATAAATAAAAATAAAAATATCAAAAGGGAGAGCATGCTCATGCATCTCCTAGATTGACCACTTCCTTGTTACGTTCCACATGGGCACCATTGTAGTGCTTCAATCTTTGTCCATTAACTTTGAATTCATGGTTGTCAGAGATGGACTTGATTATCACAGCACCGTGGGAGAATGGTTTGACGACTTCGAATGGTCCCGACCATCTTGATTTCAACTTTCCCGAGAAAAGTTTTAGCCGAGAATTGAATAGGAGAACTAGTTGCCCTGGCGTGAATTGCCGTGGCAATAGTTTCTTGTCATGCCATCGCTTTGTTTTCTCCTTGTAGATTCGTGCATTGTTATAGGCGAGTGCACGAAATTCTTCTATCTCATTGAGATCCATCAAGCGCTTTTGTCCGGCACTTTCCCAATCCATATTCACGGTCTTGATTGCCCAGTACGCCTTGTGCTCGATTTCCACCGGTAGATGACATGTTTTACCATAGACAAGCCGGAAGGGGACATACCTAATGGTGTTTTGAATGCAGTCGATATGCCCAAATCAAGCGTCATCTAGTCTTAATGACCAATCCTTCCTTGAGGGATTTACAACTTTCTCGAGTATTCCCTTCAACTCCCGGTTGGAAATTTCTGCTTGCCCGTTGGTTTGTGGGTGATATGCCGTGGCGATCTTGTGTGATATGCCGAAGCGTTGCAACATCTTGGCAATTAGTCTATTGTCAAAATGCTTGCCCCCGTCGCTGATAATTGCTCTCGGCATCCCAAACCGTGTAAATATGTTTTTCTGCAGGAATTGTTGCACGGTCTTGGAATCATCGTTGGGAACTGCAGCTGCCTCTACCCATTTAGACACATAGTCGACGGCGAGTAAGATGTAGAGGTTGCCGAATGACGATGGGAAAGGTCCCATAAAATCGATCCCCCATACATCGAACAGTTCTACCTCGATGATGTTCTGGAGTGGCATCTCATGTCGTCTAGAGATATTGCCCGTCCTCTGGCAACGATCACATTGCTTGTAAAAGTCTTGGGCATCTTTGTACAATGTTGGCCAATACAAACCGGATTGCAAGACTTTGGCCGCGGTACGAGTTCCTCCAAAATGTCCTCCATAGGGTGAAGAATGGCATTGTCGGAGTACATTCTGTTGCTCTTCTTCAGGGACACATCGGCGTATAACCTGATCTGCACATTGTTTAAACAAAAGAGGCTCGTCCCAAAAGTAATGCTTAGCATCATGGCGGAACCGCTTCTTCCCTTGGTGAGTAATGCCATACGGAAAAATACCACAAACAAGGAAGTTAACTAAATCTGCGTGCGGGTATTGCCGAGGCATGTCTTTGCCGTAGTGTCGCTCCCAAAATTGCTGAGGCGTGTCGTCAAAGACTGCTGTGTGGCGTCGAGAGTTGCCGAGGCGTGTGCATCCATGGTTGCCGAGGCGTCATGGGCTGCCGAGGCGTCAAGGGGTTTCCGAGGCGATTAGAATTTGTTCATCCGGGAATGCATCACATATCTCTAGATCCGCGTCCTCCTCCCTATTGCGTTCCAAACGTGATAAGTGATCGCCACTTGATTTTCTGTTCCTTTCCTGTCCTTAATTTCAATATCAAATTCTTGTAAAAGTAATATCCAACGAATCAAACGAGGTTTAGCATCCTTTTTAGCAAATAAGTATTTGATTGCCGAATGGTCCGTATGAACAATTACCTTTGTACCAATTAAATAGGATCGAACTTGTCAAATGCGAAAAACTACACTAGTAACTCTTTCTCCGTTGTTGTGTAATTCACTTGAGCATCGTTAAGAGTTTTACTAGCGTAGTATATCACATGGAATGTCTTACCTGTGCGTTGGCCTAGGACTGCTCCCTACCGCAAAATCACTTGCATCACACATGAGCTCAAAAGGTAGCGTCCCAACTGTGGAACGACAATGGGTGCCGAGGCAAGCTTTTTCTTTAGGGTTTTGAATGCTTGGGTGCAAGAATCATCAAAATCGAAGACTTTATCCTGTTCAAGCAGATTACACAAGGGTTTAGTGATTTTAGAAAAATTATGAATGAACCTCCCGTAAAAACCTGCATGTCCGAGAAAACTTCAATTCCTTTAACCGAAATTGGTGGGGGTCTCTCGATCACGTCCACCTTGGCTTTGTCTACTTCAATTCCCTTGGATGAAATCTTGTGGCCGAGCACTATTCCTTCATCTACCATAAAGTGGCATTTCTCCCAATTGAGGACTAAATCTGCTTTCTTCGCATCTTGCCAACACCCTCTAAATTGCCGAGACAGTAGTCGAAGTCATTACCAAAAACCGAAAAATCATCCATGAAGATCTCAAGGAAGTCTTCGACCATGTCCGAAAAGAGCGCCATCATGTATCTTTGGAAGGTTGCCGGGCGTTACACAATCCGAACGGCATCCTTCGGAAGGCATAAGTACCGTAGGGGCATGTGAAGGTTGTCTTTTCTTGATCTTCCGTGCTATGGCAATCTGATTGTAACCTGAATAACCATCAAGAAAACAAGTAAAGGGTTTACCCGCAAGACGGTCAAGCATTTGATCAATAAAGGGTAATGGGAAGTGATCTTTCCTAGTGGCTTTGTTTAGCTTTCGATAGTCCATACAAACCCTCCAACCGTCACACCTGGTTGGGATAAGTTCATTATTTTCATTACTCACCACTGTTATACCTCCATTTTTCGCACACATTGTACCGGACTTACCCACGTACTACTATCGGAGATAGGGTATATAATGCCGGCGTCAAGCCACTTGATGATTTCTTTCATTACAACCCCTTTCATGGCATGATTCAGTCTCCTCTGGGCCTCAATTGAAGGTTTGTGATCATCTTCCAACAAGATCTTGTGCATGCACACCGCCGGCTAATTCCCTTCAAGTCGGCAATTGTCCACCCTATTGCCTTTTTATGTAGTTTCAACATGTTGATCAGCTTCTTTTCTCGCTCAGGCTGTAACTTAGAAGAAATAATTACAGTAAATGTATTATCAGTCCCTAAGTATACATATTTCATTTGCTCGCAATTGTTTCAACTCAAGAATTGGTGGATTTTCGATAGAGGGTTTTTCGATCTTACCTTCCTTACCCGAGTAGTCCAGTGGTTCAAAGTATGTACCTGGTCGATTGACTAGCCAATTTGCCTCTTCCGGCTGTTCCTCATTGACCGGTTCTTCATACTCCTCAAGTTCCTCTTGATCGGCAATGTAGTTGCCGAGGCAACTAAATTCCTCATCGGTTAAATTCTGCCGTGGCATGAAGTAGTTGGCATTCTTCCGGATCATCGGCTTGCCTTAGTGTTTGGAACACATTTAGTTTTACCCGCTGGTCATTCACCCTCATTGTGAGTTCTCCTTTTCAACGCCGATCAAGGTTCTCCCAGCCGCTAGGAATGGTCTCCCGAGAATGATAGGTGCATGCTCATCCGCTTCACAATCCAAAACAATAAAGTCACGGGAAAATGAATTTATCAACTTTTACCAAGATGTCCTCTCGATTTTCCCTGGATGCACATAGGATCATGGCTTCATAGCTGCAGCATAATCGTTGTAGGTCTTGCCTTCCCGATTCCTAGTTTCAAAAACCGATTTAGGCATCAAGTTTATGCTAGCCCCTAGGTCGCATAGTGCTTTCCCGACATAGTGATTTCCAATAGAACAGGTATTGTGAAACTTCCGGGATCCTTCAACTTGGGCGGCATGCGATTGTGCAACATTGCCATGCATCCCTCTGTCGCGGCAACTGTTTCAAACTCTCCTAGCCTTGTTCTCTTGGACACAATGTCTTTAAGAAACTTGGCATAGTTTGGCATTTGTTCAATTGCTTCCACCAATGGCAAGTTGATGTGGACTTGCTTTAGGATATCAAGAAACTTCTTGAATTGGTATTCTTGCTTTTGTCGCCTCAATCTTTGTGAATGGTGGTGGAAGTCGGATATCTTCTATCCTTTCATTGGTTTGAAACCTGATTGACGGCATTGCCGGACATCCGGAGTTGCCGATCGTTATCAATCGGGTTGCTGAGGCATGCTTATCACAAGACGCCGAGGCGCGTCATCGGTTGTCGAGGCATGTTTATTGCGGTTGCCGCGGCAATTCCTGGGTTCAAATCCGAGACTTTGCCGCTAGGTTCGTCTTGATCTTTTTGTGGAGTTTTGTTTGACGAGCGGGTTTGAACCTCTCTAAGTTGTTGGCCACTGGTGGTGATTGCCTTACATTGCTCATGGCCGTTCCTCTTGCGACTTCAAGTATCGCTAGGTAAACCTCCTTGTGGTCTAGTGTTGATTTTGAGCAAATTGTCCGACTTGATTTTCCAATGATTTGATTGCCGCCTCTTGGTTCTGCAATCTCATCTCGGTCCTGTTAATAAAAGCATCAGTTCTTTTTATGAAATTACTATTCTCAGCCCATATAAGATTCAGTTTTCATCATAAAAGCATTTAGAGAATTTTCCAAAGAACTAGATGTTGTCGGTTGTTGCTTTGCGGCATCTGTTGCCGTGGCATATTCTCACGGAATCCCGATGCTTGTGCATTCTGATTGTTCGGTTTAGAGCATTGTTGGGATTACTCCATGAAAAATTCGGTGCTTCTTCCAAGCTGGATTGTATGTATTTGACATCATGTTGTTGCCCGATTGTAATTCCCCACATAGAAGCTAGATTCCGGATTCTCGCATACATTCGGAAGAATTATGGTTATCACCACATAACTCACAAAAAGAATCCATTACCTTGACTTCATGTGTGTGGTTTGGTTTTTGCATGTTCGGACCATCTTGGTTAAAGCGGCCAATTGTGCGAAATTGAATCTGATGATCCTAGTTCATGTATTGTGGCTTAGCGTCTAACTCCTCCTCTTCTAGTAGATGGGAATTGATAGTCATTCTTGGCCAGCCTGTTTAAAATTTGCATTGCTTCCTCCGGCGACTTATCTAAGAGTATGCGGTTTGCCGAGGCATCTAGCATCATCCTTGTTGGTGTATTCACGGCGTTGTAAAACATTGTTACTTGAGTCCACACCGAATCCGTGTAGAGGGCATTTATGTAGAAGTTCTCTATATCGCTCCCAAGCCTCGTACATGGATTCATCATCCGCTGCGAAAAAGAAGTAATGTCGTTCTGAAGCTTATCGATTAAATTTGTAGGATTAAATCTAGCAAGGAAATCACGACAAAGATCAGTCCAAGATGCTATGGATCCGGCAGAATGCTATTTAGCCATGCTTTCGCCCTATCCTCGGTGAATAGGGGAATAATCGTAATCGTAGGACATCGGGGGTAACTCTGTATCTTGAACGAGTTGCAAATCTCGAGGAAAGATTTCAGATGTTGTCGTGCATCTTCGCTGCTTGAGCCGCCAAATTGACCTATTGTGTTGATCATATTAAACATTACCGTTTTCAACTCAAAGTGGTCGGCTTCAATTTCGGGTGCGACAACTCCTGGGTTAAGTCCATCAAGATCTTCTTCAAGATAGTCTCGAATAGTTACTGTTTCGTGCAAGAATCACTCCTCCTCCCGCTCGAACATCTTGATTAATATTGCCGTCTTGATTTGCCATTGCTTCTCTTATCCTTCGTCTAAGTCTTTGTAAGGTTCGTTCGATTTACGGATCAAAGGGATATTCTCAGAAGTCGGTCTTGCCCTGTCATATACCAATGCAAAACCAAAGTTTGTTAGCCCTTTGAATTTTAAACAAGAAAAATAAAAAGAATGTGCAAGAAAGTAAAAACAAAGTCGCTATTGCCAATCCCGCACACGCGCCAAAAACTTGTTGCGCGTAATAAGTGCTACGCAAATGTGCAAGTATACACGCCGCAAGTTATAGTATAAAAGATATCGTCTCCACGGGATTGGTGCCACTTCAAGAATCTAGTCTCTTGCACCGTAAAAAGTAAAAACACAAGTGAAGGATTATAGAAGTTTTAACTAATAACTAATCTAGAAAGTAATTAAGTAAAAGAAAAGATGAATTCGAATGAGAGAGATAGGCTAGGTTATCGTGAGTTGAGGTGTGATAGCCGATTGGATTGTCTTGGTAAAAGAGTGCACGGGCAACTCGATTGCCGTGGGCAACTTGCACGACGGGGTTGCCGTGAGCGACTAATTGATGGTTGCTTGGGCGACTAGTTGGGCAACTACTTGGGCGATCGGGCAGCAACTTCAAGGTTCGGCGGAGCGTTCTTCAATGGTTTATTCTTATCCCTAAGTCGAAACTCTAGCTATTTGTGCATGCCTTGATAATACATCCTGCGTGAATCAAGGGTGAACAACAACCAATCTTGCGCTCCTCTTAGCCATTGAAATCCTTAACTTATTCCTAAGCCGGATTAATCTTCACCATCATTGGATTGAATAAAGATCATATTCATTCGTTTCTTGAATCTAACTCTCCGATATTAGATAAATGGATGAAATCACGAGATCCTCTCCCAATTCACTCATAAACAATAATAAGAATCAAGAATGAATAAACCTTGAAATAGAAAAGTGCAAACTCTTATTACCTAAACAAAAACCAATAGTTTCTCACAATCTCAAAACACAATAACCATAGCCAAGTAAATTTAGTTCATGGCTAGGTTCCAAAGAAACACAAGATAATTAATCCCTAGCATGAACCCAATCGAACAAAGATGAAGGAAGAGGCTTGTCGAAATCCTCCTTGCCCTAGATGCTTGCCGAAAATTCCCCTTGCTTCCTCTCTTGGAGTTGTCGAAATTCCCTCTTGCTCTCTCTCTTTGAATTGTCGAAATCTCCTTGATATTTATAGGGCTAGGCCAAAGTCCTTTTTTGAGGAGGAGTTTGAGTTGGAATTAAATTATCTTTAAAGAATATAATTCTTTATTATAATTTTATTCCTATTAGAACTTCTCCTATCCTCTTGGAATTTAATTCTTCTTTAATCTCTGCATGGCAATCAAATTCCTTTGGGCTTGGACCTTGTTCCATGTCATCTTGGGCTTGTAAAATCATGAATTTCGACATCCATATTGCTTTTGGTCTTTGTCGACAAATGCCATGGCAACTGGCTCGGCGTCTCCTTCATGCACTGCCCTGGCAACTAGCTCGGCATATCCTTCATGCATTGCCCTGGCAACTAGCTCGGCATTGCTTTGGCAAGTGATCCTGCACATACATACACAAAAACACACCAAAGCAGCATCTATTTCCACAAAAATCACCAAGTTATGTAATCAAGCTCAACAATTGAAGGAATCATGGATTAATGCATGAATGGCTAACTATGCAACTATTATGAGCCTAAGTCTAACAATAATATGAGTAAAAAGGGTAAGAAAAATAGTACTTTTGAACACTTATCAGTATGCCCTCTAACTCTTGCATGATATTCACATTGTGCATTCTCATCATACCATGGTGGGTATGGTGGTGAGAATGGGGGAACATGTCTTGGCAGCACCATCTGGGATTTGACCAGTTCAGCAAACAATTCTGCATATGTCATTGGGATAGGACGAAAATATGGTTTTGAGCTTCCTTGATATCTTCGTTCTTCCTTCAAAGGATTTGTGACTGCTGGAGCTGTGCTTGAGACATTGGGTTTGTTGAAGACTACCCCCTTGGAGTAACTGTGGTTGTAGACATTAGTGGCATTGACTTTATTGTCTCTCTTTTTGTATGGTTTCTTTGTTTCCCCGCTATCCAACCTTCTATTTTTCATGGCCTCAAGGATCAACTCTCCATTTATAAACATGTCCACGAAACTCTTTGTGGCATGATTGAGCATACGATCATAGAAAGAACCATTTAATGTCTCTACGAACATTGGGGTGACCTTATTCTCCAGTAATAGCGGCTGGACTTGGGCAGCTACATCCCTCTACATTTGCGCGTACTGGCGGGATCTCATGATGTTTTTGCTCCAATCCTTGCAGAACTAAACGAATTGGAATCATGTCTGGAAAATGCTTGCACTGCTCACTAAAGGCTTTGGACAAATCTTTCCATGATCTGATGTTAACTCGACTTAGCTACGTGTACCAGCATGCAGCTGATCCTACTAGACTATTTTGGAAGCAATGGATAAGCAACTTCTCGTTCTCAAGATACATCGACATTTTCCTGCAATACATGGTTAGATGTGCTGCAGGACACGTAGTTCTATTTTATTTTTTGAAGTCAGAAACCTTGAACTTTGGTGGTACTACCAGATCAGTCACTAAGCTTAAATCCTTGGCATCCACTCCTCCATATATACCTCCTTCTTGGAAAGACTTAATCATTCCCTCCAACTTCTCATAGCGATCTTCCCTTCTCAGCTTTCACTTTATCGGCAATTTCATCGAGATCAGGCACCTCAATGACCTCTTCAGAGTTTATCTTTCTATCATTTCGAGCCGATTTTTCAGCAAAATATGGTAAAATCTTAGCCTTAGAAGATTGAGCTTCTCTTTGCATACTTGGATGAACAAAGGCTATTGTTAAGTGTTCAAAAGTACAATTTTTATTACCCTTTTATTCTTATTATTGCTAGACTTAGGCTCATATTTGTTGCATTATTAGTCATTCATGCATGTTTGCATCGTTTCCTTGGTGGACAAGCTTGATTTCATATTTTGCTTAATTTTGTGGAAAAAGATACTACTTTGGTGTATTTTGTGTATGTGTGCAGAATCACTTGCCAAAGCAAGGCTAGAACCAGTTGCCAGGGCAATGCATGAAGGAGATGTCGAGCTAGTTGCCAAGGCAAGTTTCGACAAGGAATAAGATGATATAGTAGTTGAAATTGATGACTAGATAAGCCCAAGATGACATGGAGCAAAGTTAAATCCCAAAGGAGTTTGATTTCCATGAAGAGGTTAAAGAGAAATTAAATCCAAGAGGATAGGAGAAGTTCTAGAAGGAATTTAAATATAATAAAGAATTTTATTCTTTAAAGATAATTTAATACCAACTTAACTTCCTCCTCAAAATAAGACTTTGCCCTAGCTCTATAAATTGAAGACCATGCCATCAACTCCAAAGGGGAGAAATGAGAGAATTTTCGACAAAGGCAAGGGAGATTTCGACAAAGCTTTGGAGAGATTTCAACAAGGCTTCAACCATTCTTCATCTTTTTCTTTCTTGTTCAATTAGGTTTATGCTAGGAATTCTTTGTCTTGTGTTTCTTTGGAACCTAGCCATGAACTAAATCTATTTGGCTAAGGTTATTGTGTTTTGTGGTTGTGAGAAACAATTGAATTTTGTTTAGGTAATAAGAATTTGCACTTTCAATTCAAGGTTTACTCATTCTTGGTTCTTATTCTTGTTTGCGAGTGAATTGAGAGAGGATCTCGTAAATTCATCTATTTATCTAATATTGGGAGAGTTAGATTCAAGAAACGAATGAATATGATCTTTATTCAATCTATTGATGGTGAAGATTAATCCAGCTTAGGAATAAGTTAAGGATTTCAACGGCTAAAAGGAGCGCAAGATTGGTTGTTGTTCACCCTTGATTCACGCAGGGATGTATTATCAAGGCATGCACAAGTAGCTATAGTTTCGACTTAGGGATAAGAAGAAACCATTAAAGAATGCTCCGCCGAACCTTGAAGTTGTTGCTCAGCCGCCCAAGTAGTTACCCAGCTAGTCGCCCAGGCAACCATCGATTAGTTGCCAAGGCAACCCCCCTGTGCAAGTTGCCACGGCAACTGAGTTGCCCTTGCACTCTTTTACCAAGACGATCCAATCAGCTATCACTCATCAACTCACGATAACCTGGCCTATTCTCTCTCATTTGATTACTTCTTCTTTTACTTTATTTCTTTCTAGTTTAGTTGTTAGTTAAAATCCTACAATATTCGACTTGTGTTCTTTTACTTTTTACAGTGCAAGAGATTAGATTCTTGAAGTGGCATCAATCCCTGTGGAGACGATATCTTTTATACTATAACTTACGACGTGTACACTAGAACAATTGCAGAGCACTTATTACGCCCAACAAGTTTTTGGCGTCGCTGCCGGGGATTGTCAATAGCAACTTTGTTTTTATTTTCTTGCACTTTTTATTTTTCTTCTTTAAGATTCAAAGGGTTAACAAACTTTGGTTTTGCATTGGTATATGACCAGGGCAAGACCGATTACACCAGAATATTCCTTTGATCCAGAAATCGAATGAACCTTACAAAGACTCAAACGAAGGTTAAGAGTAGCAATGGCTAATCAAGACGGTAATATGAATCAAGATGTTCCAGCAGGAGGAGGAGTGATTCTTGCACGAAACAGAACTATTCAAGACTATCTTGAAGGACTTAATCCAGGAGTTGTCACACCTGAAATTGAAGCCGACCACTTTGAGTTGAAATCGGTGATGTTCAATATGATCAACACAATTGGCCAATTTGGCGGCTCAGCAACTGAAGATGCACGACAACATCTTAAATCTTTCCTTAAGATTTGCAACTCATTCAAAATACAAGGAGTCACCCCCGATTTTTTACAACTAAGATTATTCCCCTATTCACTGAGGGATAGGGCGAAAGCATGATTAAATAGTATTCCTACCGGATCAATAGGATCTTGGACTGATCTTTATCGTAATTTCCTTGCTCGATTTAATCCTACAAATTCAACTGATAACCTTCATAACAAAATTACTTCTTTTCGGCAGGCAGATGATGAATCCATGTTCGAGGCTTGGGAGCGATATATAGAACTTCTACACAAATGCCCCTTACACGGATTCCCAGTGTGGACACAAGTAACAATGTTTTACAATGTTGTGAATACACCAACAAGGATGATGCTAGATTCCTCGATAAACGGCATACTCCTAGATAAGTCACCGAATGAATCAATGCAAATTCTAAACAAGCCTGCCAAGAATGATTATTAATTCACATCTTCTAGAAGAGGATGAGTTAGACACCAAGCCACAATACATGAATTGGGATCATCAGACTCAATTTCGGCACAATTGGCCACTCTAACCAAGATGGTCCAGAACATGCAGAAACTAAACAACACACAGGAGGTCAAGGTAATGGATTCCTTTTGTGAGTTATGTGGTGGTAACCATGATTCTTCTAAATGTATGCAGAATCCGGAATCCAGCTTTTATGTGGGGAATTACAACCGAAACAACAATGTGATGTCCAATATATATAATCTAGCTTGGAAGAAGCACCCGAATTTTTCATGGAGTAATCCCAACAATGTTCTAAACCATAACAATCAGAATGCACAAGCATCGGGATTCCAGCAGAATATGCCACGACAACAGTTGCCGCAGCAACAACCGACAACATCTAGTTCTTTGGAAAATTCTCTCAATGTTTTTATGTTGAAAACTGGATCTTATATGGCTGAGAATAGTAACTTCATAAAAAGAACTGATGCTTTTATTAACAGGACCGAGATGAGATTGCAAAACCAAGACGCGACAATCAAAGCATTGGAAAATCATGTCGGACAATTTGCTCAAAACCTTAATACTAGACCGCAAGAAGGTTTACCTAGCGTTACTGAAGTCGCAAGAGGAACTGGCCATGAGCAATGTAAGGCGATCATCACTAGAAGTGGCCAACAACTTAAAGAGGCTCAAGCTCGCTCACCAAACAAAACTCCACAAAAAAATCAAGACAAACTCAACGGCAAATCCTCAGATGCTTAACCAGGAATTGCCTTGGCAACCAACGATAGGCACGCCACGGCAACCCCAGTTGACAATGCCTCAGCAACTCTAGTTGCCTAAGCAATACCGTCAATCAGGTTCCATACCAATTAAAAGATCGAAGATATCCAAATTCCACCACCATTCCCACAAAGGTTTAAGCGACAAAAGCAAGAATATCAATTCAAGAAGTTTCTTGATATCCTAAAGCAAGTCCACATCAACTTGCCATTGGTTGAAGCAATTGAACAAATGTCAAACTATGCCAAGTTTCTTAAAGACATTGTGTCCAAGAGAACAAGGCTAAGAGAGTTTGAAACAGTTACCGCAACAGAGGGATGTACGGCCATGTTGTACAATCGTATGCCACCCAAGTTGAAGGATCCTGGAAGTTTCACAATACCTTGTTCCATTGGAAACCACTATGTCGGGAAAGCATTATGTGACCTTGGAGACAACATAAACTTGATACCTAAATCGGTTTTCTAGAAACTAGGAATCAGCAAGGCAAGACCTACAACAGTTATGCTACAGCTAGCCGACAGATCCTATGTGCATCTAAAGGGAAAAATCAAAGACATACTGGTAAAAGTTGATAAATTTATTTTTCCTACTGACTTTATTGTTTTGGATTGTGAAGCAGATGAACATGCACCTATCATTCTCGGAAGTCCTTTCCTAGCGACAGGGAGAACCTTGATCGATGTTGAAAAGGAAGAACTCGCAATGAGGGTGAATGACTAGCAAGTTAAACTAAATGTGTTCTAAACACTACGGTATGCCGATGATCCGGAAGAATGCCAACTTATTCATGCCACGGCAAAGTTTAACTTCGACGAGGAATTTAGTTGCCTTGGCAACTATATTGTCGATCAAGAGAAACCTGAGGAGTATGAAGAACCGATTGATGAGGAACAACAAGAAGAGGCAAATTGGTTAGTCAATCGACCAGGCACATACTTTGAACCACTGGATTACTCAGGTAAGGAAGGTAAACTCGAAAAGCCCTCCATTGAACAACCACCAATTCTTGAGTTGAAACAGTTGCCAGGGCAACTAAAATATGCTTACTTGGGAACCGATAATACATTGCCTGTAATTATTTCCTCTAAGTTACAGCCTGAGCAGGAAAATAAGCTGATCAAAATGTTGATGCTACACAAGAAGGCAATAGGGTGGACAATTGCCGACTTGAAGGGAATTAGCCCGACAGTGTGCATGCACAAGATTTTGTTGGAAAATGATCACAAACCTCCGATTGAGGCCTAGAGGAGACTGAATCATGCCATGAAAGGGGTTGTAATGAAAGAAATCATCAAGTGGCTTGACGTCGGTATTATATACCCTACCTCTGATAGTACATGGGTAAGTCTGGTACAATGTGTACCAAAAAATAGAGGTATAACGGTGGTAAGTAATGAAAACAATGAACTCATTCCAACCAGGACTGTGACCGGTTGGAGGGTTTGTATGGATTATCTAAAGCTAAACAAAGCCACTAGGAAATATCACTTCCCATTACCCTTTATTGATCAAATGCTTGACCGTCTTGCAGGTAAACCCTTTTATTATTTTCTTGATGGTTATTCAGGTTAACAATTAAATTGCCATAGCACCGAAGATCAAGAAAAGACAACCTTCACATGCCCATACGGTACTTATGCTTTCCGAAGGATGCCGTTCGGATTGTGTAATGCCCTGGCAACCTTCCAAAGATGCATGATGGCACTCTTTTCAGACATGGTCGAAGACTTCCTTGAGATTTTCATGGATGATTTTTTTCGTTTTTGGTAATGACTTCGACAGTTGCCTCGGCAATTTAGAGAATGTGTTGGCAAGATGTGAAGAAACCGATTTAGTCCTTAATTGGGAGAAGTGCCATTTTATGGTAGATGAATGAATAGTGATCGGCCACAATATTTTATCCAAGGGAATTGAAGTAGACAAATCCAAGGTGGACGTGATTAAGAGATTACCCCCACCAAGTTTGGTTAAAGGAATTCAATGCTTTATTGGACATGCAGGTTTTTACAGGAGGTTCATACATAATATTTCTAAAATTACTAAACCCTTGTGCAATTTGCTTGAACAAGATAAAGTCTTCAATTTTGATGATTATTGTGCCCAAGCATTCGAAACCCTAAAGGAAAAGCTTGCCTCGGCACCCATTGTCGTTCCACCAGATTGGACGCTACCTTTTGAGCTCATGTGTGATGCAAGTGATTTCGAGGTAGAAGCAGTCCTAGGCCAATGCACAGGTAAGACCTTTCATGTGATATATTATGCTAGTAAAACTCTTAATAGTGCTCAAGTGAATTACACAACAACGGAGAAAGAGTTACTAGCTGTAGTTTTCGCATTTGACAAGTTCTGATCCTATTTGATTGGTAGAAAGGTAATTGTTCATACGGACCATTCGGCAATTAAGTATCTATTTGCTAAAAAGGATGTCAAACCTCGTTTGATTCGTTGGATATTGCTTTTACAAGAATTTGATATTGAAATTAAGGACAGGAAAGGAACAGAAAATCAAGTGGCCGATCACTTATCATGTTTAGAACGCAATAGGAAGGAGGACACGGATTTAGAGTTATGCGATGCATTCCCGGATGAGCAACTTTTAGTTGCCTCAGTAACCATGGAAGCACACGCCTCGATGACCCCTGACGCCTCGACAACCATGGATGCGCATGCCTCGGCAACCCTCGACGCTTTAGCAACTCTTGACGGGCACACCTCGGCAACTCCAGATGCGTGCGCCTCGGCAACCACTGATACGCACGCCTCAGCAACCATGGACGCGTATGACTCGACAACTCTAGACGCACACGCCTCGGCAATCTTGGGAGCAGTCGCCACAGCAGACATGCCTCGGCAATACCCTGGTACGCGGATTTAGTTAATTTCCTTGTTTGTGGTATTTTACCTTATGGCCTTACTCACCAAGGGAAGAAGCAGTTCCGCCATGATGCTAAGCATTACTTTTGGGACGAGCCTCTTTTGTTTAAACAATGTGCAGATCAGGTTATACGCCGATGTTTCCCTGAAGAAGAGCACCAGAATGTACTCCGGCAATGCCATTCTTCACCCTATGGAGGACATTTTGGAGGAACTCGTACCGCGGCCAAAGTTTTGCAATCCGGTTTGTATTGGCCAACACTCTACAAAGATGTCCAAGAGTTTTACAATCAATGTGATCGTTGCCAGAGGATGAGCAATATCTCTAGACGATATGAGATGCCGCTCCAAAACATCATCGAGGTGGAATTGTTCGATGTATGGGGGATCGATTTTATGGGACATTTCCCATCTTCATTCGACAACCTCTACATTCTACTTGCCGTTGACTACGTGTCTAAATGGGTTGAGGCAGCTGCAGTTCCCAACAACAATTCCAAGACCGTGCAACGATTCTTGTAGAAAAATATATTTACACGGTTTGGGATACCGAGAGCAATTATCAGTGATGAAGGCAAGCATTTTGACAACAGACTTATTGCCAAGATGTTGCAACACTTTAGCGTATCACACAAGATTGCCACGGCATATCACCCACAAACCAATAGGCAAGCAGAAATTTCCAACCGAGAATTGAAGGGTATACTCGAGAAAGTTGTAAATCCCTCTAGGAAAGATTGGTTAGTAAGACTAGATGACGCACTTTAGGCATATCGCACTGCATTCAAAACACCCTTAGGTATGTCCCCTTCCGACTTGTCTATGGCAAAACATGCCATCTACCGGTGGAAATCGAACACAACGCATATTGGGCAATCAATACCGTGAATATGGATTGGGAAAGTGGCAGACAAAAGCGTTTGTTGGACCTCAATGAGATAGAAGAATTTCGTGCACTCACCTACAACAATGCACGAATCTACAAAGAGAAAACAAAGCAATGGCATGACAAGAAACTATTGCCACGGTAATTCATGCCAGGGCAACTAGTTCTCTTATTCAATTCTCGGCTAAAACTTTTCCCGGGAAAACTGAAATCAAGATGGTCGGGACCATTCAAAGTTGTCAAATCATTCTCCCATGGTGCTGTGATAATCAAGTCTATCACTGACGAACATGAATTCAAAGTTAACGGACAAAGATTAAAGCACTACAACGATGCCCATGTGGAACGTAACAAAGAAGTGGTCACCTTAGGAGAAGCATGAAAATGCTCTCCTTTCGATATTTTATTTTTCTTTTTATTTTTATTTTTTTCGAGCTATTTAATTTTTTTATTTATTATTTTCGGTTATTTGTTCTTTTTAGGATAGATTTATTTATTTTCTTTAAGATTAAAACTACATCTTTCTTTCATATTTATCTTTTTAAGTTTAAGAATTTCTTTAAACATCTTTATTTATTTTCTTTTATTAGTTTATCTTTAATTTTAATCCTTATTTTATTTGTTTTTGAATTGTAGGAAAAGAGTTCAAGATAAAGAGGAATTTTGATTCAAGAATGAAACTCCTTCTTCAAGAAGGAAATTAATGGGATGAATCTAAGGCTATATTAAGCCTCCAATTTACCCTAAGTAAACCCCCTAGCCGTCATCCTTCCCTTAAATCGAAACCCCTTTCTTCTTTATTCCAAAATTAATCCCACCCACCATATTTACTACCTATCTTTTCTATATAACCCATCACCCTTAACTTCCAAGAAACCTATTCCTATTTTTCATCTTGCAACTCTTTAGTTTCTTTTGCTTTCTTTTCTTTGTTTTTACAAAACTCACAACCAAGATCATCCATGGCATCCAAAATCGAATTTTTGGTTCATCCAAGTTCCTCCAAAGAACCAAGATACAAGAAGTTTGCTACACCGGTGGTTCAAGAAAGATTTCACTCCAAGTTTGAAAGCCGGAAGATTTGCGAAGAACAAGGCTTTGAATACTCCAACTCTCATCAAGATTTCGGCCTTGAACAATTCATCTTCGAAAGGATTGCACATCAAAAGTGGCAAATCTTTCACCATCAATCGGAACCGAGTAACATCTCATGGGTAAGAGAATTCTATGCTCGCTCACCTAACCCGGATAATCCTTATGTTTTTGTTCGTGACAAGGCTATACTTATAAGCCCCGAAAATATCAACACCTTTTACGGGCTCTACATTGAGAAGGACGAGCATCAAACCTTTGTTGATCAACTCACGCCCAAGCAACTCGACAAGGTTCTTCAAGAACTCACTCTACCAGGAACTCATTAGAACGACGGTAAATACAAGGGCACGGTAAATCGCCTTTGGCTTAAACCCGAGGCAAAATTATAGAATAAGTTTGTTGAAACTTCTTTAATGCCCACCACACACAATACTACCGTTGATACACCTCGTCTTTTGCTCATACATTCTATCTTAAATAATCGAATCATTAACATTGGAAAAATTATTTGTGATGAGATCTTTGTATGTAGCACAAAAGACAAGGGTTCTCTTTTCTTTCCTTGCTTAATTTCCAATCTTTGCAAGGAGATGCATGTCCCAAGTGAGTCTACTAATAAAAAGGCCCTACCAAAGTCCGGTGGAATCGAGCACAAATTCGAAAGCTAATGGGAGAGGCATCGGTAAAATCCCCAATGCCTTCAATTGCAACGGCAACTCCTGTCGCCTCGGCAGCCCCTAATGCCCAAGCAACTGATGCCCGGGCAACTTAGCCAGCAACGCCAGGACAACTTGAAGCACTCTTGCAACCGTTGGCGAGCCGCCTTAAGCAAATTGAAGACCGGCAACTAATGTTCATGCGGTACATGAAGGAGTACAACAATGCTATCACCCAAGTCATCCTGGAAAAGTACCCGGATAGCCGCGTGTCGTTCCCCATTTTTCCTACCGAAATCCTTGCCACGACAACCAATGATGCCGCAACAACCTACACTGTGCCTGCCCAAGCAGTTTCCACGGTAACCAAAATTGAAGATGCAATGGCAACCAAAGCTAAAGACACCCCGACAACCACTGCAAAAGCCAAAGGTAAAGCACCTATGCCCGAATCAACTCGTACTAAATCATTGTTTGATTTTTCAGATTCAGACGAGTCCTCCATTGCACCAACAAAGACTGCACCAATCGAATCCTCCAAGCCCAAGCGAAAAGCCAATGACATTGATGAAGAGGATGATGAGGACAACCCCGTATGAGGATTGATTCCACCATCGGTAACAAGGAAGCAACCACCGCGTTCAAGCAAGAGAATCAAGACACCGACCAAAAGAAAACTAATCATCCACGACGACAAACTCTCGGAGTAAGTCCTCGTTTGAATTTTACTTTTCTTTATTTTATTTTTCTTTGTTGCATGCATTAAGGACAATGCCTCACTCGAGTTTGGGGGGGATTGTTATTTGTTAGTTACCATGTTTAGTTGCATTCATCTTAAGTATTGCATTTAGGATACATAAATTGCTTGCCATGCTTTAGTTGGAACAAGAATTGCCTAGATTTGATGAATATCCGATGATGACTTTGCCAGTGTACTTAATTGACAGAACTTTTTATTCTAAGATAAACATGGAAACACTTAGAATCGTACTATGATGCTAAACTTGATGAAACACTATTGTGGCTTGATTGATTTACGGAATTCTAGCGAACTTAGGTTGATAGTTAAAAAGTTGGGGGATTAGAATAAAAATTGGATGAATGCTAGAGGTGCCCGAAATTGGCTCTAGTATGTGCTAAAAATTGATCGCTAGAGGTGCCCGAAACTGGCTCTAGTCGAATAAATTAATTAACTTCAGAAAACTAAAAAAACAAAACACTAGAGGTGCCCAAAACCGGCTCTAGTTAAAACATGTTAAAAGAACCCAATGAAGTAATTTGAAAACCTCTTGTTTGCATATAATCTGAAAAATCAACTTGCACAAAACTCCGCACACACTCACAAACATTATAGTTTGATTCCGAGTAACTCCTAAGTTTTCCGAAAAATGAAAAGCCAATCATACTTTGTGCCCCAGTTCTGAGAATTGAAATCAAGTTCAAAGCTAAGTTTGTAAAAATTGAAGTCTTGACAGGTAATTATTAGTTTGCATTGCTTGAGGACAAGCAATAGTTCGAGTTTGGGGGTGCGTTAAGCATTCAAAAGTACTATTTTTATTACCCTTTTTATTCTTATTATTGCTAGACTTAGGCTCATATTAGTTGCATTATTAGTCATTCATGCATGTTTGCATCGTTTCCTTGGTGGACAAGCTTGATTTCATATTTTTCTTAATTTTGTGGAAAAAGATACTGCTTTGGTGTGTTTTGTGTGTGTGTGCATAATCACTTGCCAAAGCAAGGCTAAAACCAGTTGCCAGGGCAATGCATGAAGGAGATACCGAGCTAGTTGCCGGGGCAATGCATGAAGGAGATACCGAGCTAGTTGCCAAGGCAATTTTTGACAAGGAATAAGATGATATGGTAGTCGAAATTGATGACTATATAAGCCCAAGATGACGCAAAGTTAAATCCCAAAGGAGTTTGATTTTCATGAAGAGGTTAAAGAGAAATTAAATCCCAAGAAGATAGGAGAAGTTCTAGAAGGAATTTAAATATAATAAAGAATTTTATTCTTTAAAGATAATTTAATTCTTTAAAGATATTTTAATTCCAACTTAACTTCCTCCTCAAAAAAAACTTTGCCCTAACCCTATAAATTGAAGACCATGCCGCCAACTCCAAAGGGGAGAGATGAGAGAATTTTTTACAAAGGCAAGGGAGATTTCGACAAAGCTTTGGAGAGATTTCAACAAGGCTTCAACCATTCTTCATCTTTTTCTTTCTTGTTCAATTAGGTTTATGCTAGGAATTCTTTGTCTTGTGTTTCTTTGGAACCTAGCCATGAACTAAATCTATTTGGCTAAAGTTATTGTGTTTTTTGGTTGTGAGAAACAATTGAATTTTGTTTAGGTAATAAGAGTTTGCACTGTCAATTCAAGGTTTACTCATTCTTGGTTCTTATTCTTGTTTGCGAGTGAATTGGGAGAAGATCTCGTAACTTCATCTATTTATCTAATATCGGGATAGTTAGATTCAAGAAATGAATTAGTATGAACTTTATTCAATCTATTGATGGTGAAGATTATTCTGGCTTAGGAATAAGTTAAGGATTTCAACGGCTAAGAGGAGCGCAAGATTGGTTGTTGTTCACCCTTGATTCACGCATGGATGTATTATCAAGGCATGCACAAGTAGCTAGAGTTTCGACTTAGGGATAAGAAGAAACCATTGAAGAACGCTCCGCCGAACCTTGAAGTTGCAGCTCAGCCGCCCAAGTAGTTGCCCAGCTAGTCGCCTAGGCAACCATCGATTAGTTGCCAAGGCAAACACGCTGTGCAAGTTGCCCTTGCACTCTTTTACCAAGATGATTCAATCGGCTATCACTCCTCAACTCACGATAACCTGACCTATTCTCTCTCATTTGATTACTTCTTCTTTTACTTTATTGCTTTCTAGTTTAGTTGTTAGTTAAACTCCTATAATATTCTACTTGTGTTCTTTTACTTTTTACAGTGCAAGAGATTAGATTCTTGAAGTGGCACCAATCCCTGTGGAGATGATATCTTTTATACTATAACTTGCGACGTGTACACTTGCACAATTGCGGAGCACTTATTACGCGCAACATCTATCCCCTAAAATTTTGGCACAGCATTTGCTTCCTCACCAGCTTCCACCACATCTGGGTCCTTAAAACCTAGCATGGCTGCAATTGAACCAATCATCTTTTGATGAACTAACTCCATATGTTGCTTCAGATCCATCTCCAGCTTGTCTAACCTATCCTGGGTACTCTTATGGTTGCTTTCTAAGGCCATCACTCTGTCTTCCATTTCTCTGACTTGAGACTGAGTACCGTACTTGTGGGTTTTTTTTGCTATTTTGATTTCTGCCATTTTATTTAAGTTAGATTTTTATTATGTCATGTATGCATACACAAGCATAAATGCAAAGAAAAGCTATGAAACAAGGAAAATTGAAATGCAAATGCATGAATGCAAGATAAGGACCATAAATTCCATGAAATATATGCTCAAGAAACAACTCTTTTATTAAATATGAAATGGTCCATATTACATCATATTTCATTTACAAATATTTTTCAGCCTGACCTCCTAGTTCTTTGATTTCTTCAATGAGCCACATAAACCTCAGTCCCACTTCTCTTGCTGGTTTGACGTACTAACAAAGAGTTGTAGCTTTAGTGGCTAACATCACCACGTGTCGAGCCACATCCTGTACCTAGGTCATGATAGTCCTGGTAAACTCATCTCTTTCTTGAAATCTTCTAGCTACGTCTCTAAGATGAGTGAACCAGTAATCATTACCTCCCTCAGCTATGTCTTCAAGGACCAGGATCTTCGTCATATATTCCTGGATGATGTTATCCATTCCTTCAACCTGTTTCTTCAATATCTCATTCTCACTTAGACAAGCCTGAAGTTTGATATAGGTGTGATGATTCTGGAGTTTATGCAACGAGTGGTTCAAATCGTCTATTTTGACTTGCAACTTAGTAACACAAGCATGGATCTGCCTCATCTTCGCACTGGTCTAGTCATATGCCTTCTGCAACTCAAACAAGCGAATCTTGTTGTCGTGGGTCTTCCTTTTCCATGCAGCCACACTTTCTTTCTCACTTTCTTGAACCCGTTTGCCATTTCCATTTTCAATTGATAGCTTACCATTCTTCTTTTCTTCAACAAGGGCTTGTCTATATTTCTCAACCTCGCGCCTTCCTCGTTCCTTTTCTTTTCCTACAGCATGTTCAATTTCTTGCTTCCACTGCTCTAGGACTTTCTCAGATCAGTATTTCGAATAGTATTTTAGAACTTGAGGAAGTCAACCCTTTGAACCTCAAACTTCTTTTCTAGGTCTTCATACAGCTTTATCACTCGCTTCATCTCCCCTTTATACTTCTCAACATCGAGATTTGACTCAAACTTGTCCTTTTGATTCTGCTCACGTAAGGCTTCTATCTCTATCTTAGCCTTCTTAATTCTTCTCTTAGGACGCCAGCTTCTCTTAGGACGTCAGCTTCTGTAAGGACTACCTTTAAGTGTTCTTCTAGAGACTTGGCCTGTCCGAATGTAGGTTCTATGACTTTGCCGTATACCCTCGTATGCCTCCAAATATTATAGCCTGAGGTGTACATGCAATAACTATCAGATTCTAATTTCATATGATAATAGCGGTTCCATAAATCACTGATTGTCTGAACCTTCTATCTGAACTCTACTTGAAACTTGAATTCTGATGACCCAAACTGGCGAGATACTAGCGAATGAGCACATCCAATTCCTCCCCAAAAACCTAGCAGCATTAGGAAGTTGAAATCTACACAATTATACAAAAGCTTGGTATGACCCATCCAAGGAACTCTCCATCTAATGTCTTCGTCACGATGATCCCTAAATATATTGATCCATTTATTCTTCTTAACAATGGGCCATTCCTTTGCCAAGAATTCTCGAAGAGGTAAGAAGTTCAGGGAAAACACATTTGATAAGGCCAATGTTGGGCATTTCCAGAAGTGACTAAGAGTTCAAACTTGTAGAAGCGGAGCACAGCCTCCAAAATGGATACCTTCAACCTTTCAATAGGCATTGAGGGAAATAAAGGTTTTAGCAAGTACAGTTGGTACCGGATTAACTCTTCTCTTTAACTATTCAAGGAAATCAAGTAATGGCACATCAATATTCCTTAGAACCTTTGGAAAGATGACGAAACCATAAATTGCAATGGCTAGGAGATCAATTCTCTTCTCTCTTTCGGGGTGAATTGAAATTATAATTTTCATGCTTGACCAAGGGAAATTAAAGGCACCTTCTCTCTTTCGTATCAATCCCTTGACCCAACCATCACTCAAACCAACAAACGCTTGAAGCTTTGTATGTGGGTTTTTATTTTTAGAGGCTTGGCATAGACCTAGTTCTTCTTCACTTTGCACAGGTTGGAAAGGACTAAGTACTCCTCAAATGTAGGCATCATATCCTCTTTATTAAAAGTGAAGCAGCAATACCCTGGATTCCAGAATTGAACTAAGGCTTTAAGAAACTGTTCATCGACCTTCACATACAAGAGATAGGCTACGTCACCATAGGCTTCATGGAACAACTGCACAGTCTCATAATCAAAGTGCTCCCAAATTTCCCGCAATTCTTGCACATTGTTTTGTTTGATACTGATGTGGGAATATTCTGAAGTCTCTGTCTCATGATCAGCTGCTAGACTATCTCCAAATGTTCGCTGATTCACCTCGGACCAATGTTGCACCTTTGCATTCTCATCTTCACCTTTCAAAATCCTTTCGTCCATAACAAGAGATTTTCAAAGTTGAGCAATGATTTTGAGAATCAACCCATTCTAAATATGTAATGATGTAGCATGAATGGATATGCAAAACAACAAGACCAAGGAAAGGAAAATTAAAATCAAGAAAACACAGAGAATTCAAAATAATTTCACGAACAATTCTGGGCAGCACATTCCAACACTCCAGGACATGTCTCACCTTATTACTAAAACCCTAGGTTTTCTGCATGGCTCTATTGGGGTGGGCTCTAAGTTCTCAAACAGTTGGGCTCTAAAAGGTACCCGAGTTGTCCTTGTTGTCTCATACTAAGGGTAGAAAATCCCCTGGTTTTCACCCATTATAGGTTTCAAATGAACCAAGTTCAACTCGGGAGGACTCACTTCCTATGTCTTCTCGAAAAATCTATATCCTTACGAAGACATGGGGCATATGAGTCCTGAAGGTACTTGCTAGGCTCATACGGAGAATCAATATTCTAACATGAGTAAAGCATTTTCCACTCATTTGACAATTGGGTGGAGCTCGGGAATAGAGCTTTTTGCAACAATTTTTTTTAAATGCGTAAAATAGAATTACATTCATTAAGCGGACAAATAAATTGAAACCTTTGTGAACTTGCAAATTCCTTTTCTAAAAATATTTTGAAAATAATTTGTGGCATGATCTTCTCTTTTTTTAGAAAAAAATATCCTCAGCGGAGTCTCCAAGCTGTCGCAACCCTTTTTAGGAGTCTTGACGTTTTGGAAAAGTTTGTAAAATTACAGATTTGCCACCAATATTTTTGAAAAAGTGTGCTTGGATCACTTTTAAAACAAGGGTTATTTTAATAAAAAAATTTATTTATCAAAATAACATTTTTTGTCCACGAAAACAAGAGAAAACAGGTTCGGGGTCAATTACGTGTGATGAAGGGTTAGCACCCCCACAACGCCTAAAATTTGGTACCTAATTGATTTCAAAAAACATTTTTAAAAAATACAATTTGCAAGTTCACAAAATTTCAATTTATTTATCCGCAAAGTGAATGTAAATCTATTTTAATGGACTTATCGCCTGAGAAATGAACTTTAATCACCGCTAACACTCCTGGCGCTAACCCTTCTTTCCCGTTTGATAAGACATCGCATTAATTAAGTTTCCACTTTCTAAAACAAACCAGAGAGAAGATTAGGTGTGTTATCAGTTTTTAGAATTTAGTGTTTAAACCCTAAAGAAACATCTGCATTCATTTTAACTATTAAGGTTTAAATATAATTAAGTGTGTCTTATTGAAAATGTGAAGAATGTTTTACAACATACACGTCTCTATACTAGGTTTTAAGTCCATAATCCTAAGATTTTACACACAAATATATATGCACATATAAAGGAACAAAATTACTTAGATTAATAATAAAAAAAATGCTAAACAAAAGAAAGGGTAATTATTTTTATTTTAAAGAAAAATCTTCATTGATGATTAAATTGAAAGAAAAACAAAATGTGAAGGTTAATTTGAAAACAATTAAAAATTCAGTGCCAAATTGGGATGAAAAAGGACGAAATTGAATAGATTTAAAAACAAAGGTGTTGCGGTGCGAGAACTGGAAAGAAGGGCGCGAGTTATAACCGGGTACGGGTCAGGTCAAACGGGTTGGTATATATAGCTAATGTTATAAACAAAAATCATTTTCTCCCCATATTTCCAAACAGATCAAAACCTGTCACATCCCGAAAACCAGCCTAGTTTAAACTGGGCTCCGATGATCGGAAATTTCAAAACTGACATAATAATGTTGTAAGAGATTGACTTTTGTGCCCCTCTTGTTGTAATGGAACTTCATTTTGGCCTTATGTGTGTGTAAATGGACCCCTTGTATGGAATTCGAAGCCCAATATGCAAATCTAAGTTAGTCATATCGATACGCCCATATGAGTATCGATACGACCTAACTGTCAATAACTAACTTTCTAATTTTAGCAGGAACGTACCGATACTAGCAGAAGCATATCGATATGGGTCCCCTATTTTGAACAAATCTGATGTCGTTTTGATAAGGAAGAGATGTAAGGTGGTGAGTCAGCTCTATGCTTGCCTAAACCCACGTGAATTTATCAGAATTCACAAGCAATTGAGTCATTAGCCTACTTATGGGGCAAGTGGGCTTTGGGTTAAGCAAACCCTCAATAGGAGGAAATCTCCTTATTGGCCACAAGGGAGGTGGGCTGCCATTAAGATATTAAATCCCTTTTATTAAGTGAAGAAAAGAGTTTTTCCTCAATTGTTTTAACCTTTCCGAAAGCTAAACTTAAGCTTTGTCTCCCAACAAGCTAACACCTTCATTGTTGCTCTACCATAAGATAAGCTCACACATATTTCTTTAGTCACCCTAAGCTCATATTTTCTTCAAATTGAAGGTACCATTGTGAAGCTATCCATCGGGTAAGGCAAAGCCCTCTTTCGATTATTGAATTCCATGTAAGATGGAAATTTAATTTCAATTCAAAATCCTAAGCTAGGCCTAAGCTATATTGTCAATTTGGTTATAATGATTACTATTGTCTTTCCTAGCTCAAAAAAGAAGGAAAACGATCTATCGACCCCAATCCAAGCTAGGAACAAAGGAATCACGATTCGAGAATCCTAGAAGCCTTCGTACCTTAAAGTGAGTGTAGTTGTGTCAAGGGGTAGGCATGGTGCCATCCTCTTTGCATTATTTGTGATTATGTTGCATTTCATCTAAGGCTCACGTAGAGCTACTATGTTGGATTCGATTGGAAAATTCGGTAAGTGCCTCGTACTATTTTGATATGTGAAAATATGGTTATGATATGCCAAGCATGTGATTTATGGAATTGTGATGAATATGATATGTGTTGTGGTGCTAAGGCTCGTTTTGATATTTGATATGATATGAATTGAAAGATAATATGAAATATGTGATCTTTGTGAAATAATGGACATTGGATACAATTGGCATGCCATAGGATTACTTGAGCTCGTATATGTAAGGGGTGGACTACGGTCCGGGGCTACGGCCTATATGTGGGGGAAATAAGGATAGATTGTGTAAGGGATATATTTTCAGAGCTACGGCCTATTTCCGATATGTGGTGTAAAGGGGAATCCGTGTATCCAATGGTACCTAATGGAAATTCTATTTGTTTATGAACTTTGATATGAAATCATGAAAGTATGAGAGCATGTGAAATGAGCATAAAATTGTGTACTTGGAACTATGCTTATGTAAATTACTTGAACATCATGTCATGCATAATATGAATTGTTCATTGTATTCTTTATAACTACCTCACTAGGCTATGTAAGCCTAACATATTTGTCTCATGCATTTTTCAGGACCTTAAACGATTCCGAGCTACGATCGTGTGTTGTGGTTGCAAGTCACATCTTCATCATATGCGTATGTTATCCTTTGCAATAAACTTCTAGTGAAGTCACATATGGTCTGAACGTGTTTTGTATCACCATTTTGATGATTGTGAAAAAGCCATATAATAACCTAGTGATGTACGCATGAAATGAAATGTTTTGAGAATGTCAAGTTTGCTAAAAAGAGCCTAAAACGGGCCTAAAGTGAAAACTAGGTAAATGGATTTGAAATGCTATAAAATTTGGTATGACAGTAGATTAATGGATTTTTGGCGTGCTGGTAAAAATTGGTAATAATTGGACAACATTTGGGGAGTCAAATCAGATAACATCTGTCATTACAGGCCAGACGTATCGATACAGTGAAGCCTGTACCGATACGGCCTTGCATATTTGGTCTTTGGCGAAGCAAGGAGTATCGATACACTAGGAAGTGTTCCGATCATACTTGGGCAGTAAAGCCTTAAAATTTATTTGCATCTATACAGCCTCAAGTGTACCGAAACGAGTCAAACCAAGTCAACGTGTATCGATACGGGCATAGACATATCGGTACGAGGTTGTTGACCTTAAACTTGGAAATTGTGAAATTCAAAATAGCGTATCGATACAGGACATAGTGTATCGGTACGGTGTCAGTTAATTCTGTTAAAAGGCTTAGAAAACAGTTTAAAATAATTACAAATTGGCCATATGGCTTAAATGGATAGGTAAGAGATATCTGATAACAACGAAACTTCACAGGTTAATAACTGAAGAGTCTAATTACAAGTTGGTAAGAAATAATTCGGATTAGGATCTCTAATTTTTAACGTTCACATTTTAGCCCCTTTAGTTCAAAAGGTTTTAAATTTAACCCCAATTCTGAATCTGATCTCTGATTCTGTTCTCGATAACACTTTTCGACTCGGTTCTCTACCAGACCGGGAAGAGGGTGTTATAATTGTGGTATCAGAGCCTAGGTTTAGTCGATTCTAGGACTAAACATGCATCTGTTATGAGTCTGTATTTGCATATGCCACTTATGAGTTTATTTGTATACATTATCTGTGACTTGCAGCTTACACGATTTAATTTTTTAGTCTGAATAGATCAGAAAATGACAACACCTACTAATAAGAATGCTATAAACGAGCCCAACCCTGACTCATCCTCTACTCAAGGGGATAATATGAGGCGAAGATTAGGGCCTGAACAAGTATGGCAGAATGACCCACCTCATCATCCGCCTATGCATCCTGCTCAGCAGTAGTACCTGATGTCCATGGCGGATATGATCAAGTAAGTAATGGTGTCACTTCGAAAAGAATCACATCCTTCGCCTGCTGAAGCTTCATTGACTTCTTCGAGATCCCCTATTGATAGGCTCAAGTAGTACCTTATTTACATATTCACCAGCCAGGACTTGGACAATCCCGAGATCACATAATACTAGCTGGAGAACACCCTGAAAGTGTTGAATAAGAAAATGAAGTGCCCTAAGGAGCATAAGCTCGAGTGTGCCCTAGCCCAAAGTTGGTGGGACATGGTGACCCTTACTGTTCCTGAACATCGTGTCACGTGGGACTTATTTCTTCAGGAGTTCCGCAAGAAATACATCAGTGAGCATTACGTTGCGAAGAGGGGCAATAAATTCCTCCATCTAAGGCAATGATGAAGACCCGTAGAATAATATATCCATGATTTCTGCAAGTACGCTACTAAGATCACCCGTACTAAGAAAGAGAAGTATCGAATGTTCATAGACGGTGTTTATGATGAACTACGTTCACTCTTCGTTGTGCTGGAGATTAAGGACTTTTAGACTGTCGTCAACCGGGCCATTACAACAGAAGCCTCATAGAAAGCTTCTAAAAAAAGGAAAAGGAACCAGGCTCGATCGGACAAAAGATTTCGTGACGACTTTAAACCACTTACGTCCTAAAAGAAGGGAAGATAGGGGACCAAAAGTCTGCTACTTACCAGCAGCTACCCCGATCAGGCTACGTACCACAGTTCCAGTCTACAGGAATAGCTGTTACTCGTACTGCATCAGTGGATAGCATAGGTGGCTCTGTAAAGGGCTCTCAGACTCCCTTATGTAATTTTTGCCAGAAGAGGCACCCAAGGCAGTGTCGTAGGCAGTCCAGTTCTTGTTATCTTTGTGGAGAGTTTGGCCACTTCATCCGGCAGTGCCCACAAAACCCTCAGGCTCCTATGTCTGTGGCTTCTTAGAATAACCCTAATAAAGGGAGAGGAACAAAAGCAATGCCAACCGGATCCGTAGGTAGACTCCGCAACAACAATGCACCTACAATTGGTCATGATCCACAAACTTAGGCTTAGATATATCATGTCCGAGGCCGCGAACAAGAAGATGACCCTGATGTGATTGCAGGTATGGTAGAGCTATGTTTCGATTTATGTTTATGCATTGATAGATCCAGGCTCTACGCATTCTTTTATTAGTGAACCTTTGATCGAGAAGTATGTTTTAGAATCGGAACCGGTTACCTCCGAGATAGTTGTCTCCAATCCACTAGAAGATAGTGTGACCATCCGAATGATTTGTAAAAATTGTCCCCTAAAGATCCAAGGGATCCTATTTCCGGCCAACTTGATGGCCTTGCCCTTCCATGAGTTCGATTTTATACTAGGCCTCGATTGACTAGCTGAACACCAAGCTTGGGTGGATTGCTCGAAGAAGAAATTATATCTTTGTGGACTCGATAAGGAAAGCATAACCTTGATGAAGTTTGAATCCAAGCCTAAAAAGAGTCTCATATATTCCATGGCATCTAAGAAACATTTAAAAATCAAAGATGTGCCCGTGGTGAAAGAACTTCCCGATATGTTTCCCGATGAACTTCCAAGACTCCCTTCTACTCGTGAAATTGAGTTCGGGATAGAAGTACAACCTGGAACTACTCTGGTCTCCACTACTCCATATAGAATGGCTCTAGTGGAGTTAAAGGAGTTAAAAGCTCAAATTCAAGACCTTCAAGATAAGGGATTCATCCGACTGAGTTCCTCACCCTGGGGAGCACCACTTTTGTTCGTCAAGAAGAATGATGGATCGATGCGTCTATGCATTGACTATCATTAATTGAATAAAGTGACGATCAAGAACAAGTACCCACTTCTGAGGATAGATGACCTCTTTCATCAGTTGAAGGGTGCTTCTATCTTTTCCAAGATAGACCTTCGGTCCGAATACTACCAAATGCTGGTAAAGGAGTCTGAAAATTCAAAGATTGTCTTTCGCACCAGATACGGTCACTATGAATTTCTGGTGATGCCTTTTGGGCTCACGAATGCACTTGTAGCCTTTATGGACCTGATAAATCGTGTATTCCGGCCCTTTCTTGATAAGTTTGTACTTGTCTTTATAGATGATATTCTGATCTATTCTAAAGACTCAACTTCCCATGACGAATATTTCTGAATCGTGCTTCAGACCCTTCGGGAGATATAGCTCTACGCTAAGTTCAGTAAATCTGAATTTTGGCTGTCTGAAGTATCCTTTCTTGGCCATGTAATCTCTTCTGTGGGAATTCAAGTGGACCCAAAGAAGATTCAAGCAATCCTTTATTGGACTCCTCCGAAGAATGTAGGGGAAGTTCGTAGCTTTCTAAGACTTGCAGGTTATTACCGTAGATTGTCATTGCTTGCAGCACCTTTAACGAAGCTTCTCCGCAAAGATACTCCTTTTGTGTGAACTGTTGATCAGCAAAGGAGTTTCAACCAGCTTAAGAAAGTCCTTACTCATGCCCTTGTGTTAGTGCAACTCGAGTCAGGCAATGACTTCACCGTGTACAATGATGCATCTCACTTAGGATTAGGCTGTGTTCTGATGCAAGAAGGCAAAGTTGTAGCTTATACCTCACGTCAACTTAAGCCTCACGAGCTAAATTGTCTGACTCATAATCTAGAACTTGCCGCAGTTGTGTTTGCTTTGAAGATTTGGCGGCATTATCTTTACGGTGAGAAATGTTATCTCTACACTGATCACAAAAGCCTAAAGTAACTCCTGACTCAAAAAGAGTTAAATCTTCGTCAGCGCCGATGGATGGAATTGTTGAAAAATAATGATTTAGTCATTGACTACCACCCCGGTAAAGCCAATGTGGTGGCTGACGCTTTTAGCCGAAAGCCCACTTCTTCTCTGAGATGCTTGAATGCTTACTTCTGACTCAAAAGGTATGGCAAATTGTTAACTGAGCCAAGAGTTCACTCCACCATTGTATCTCGAATTAAGGCACTCCAAGAAACTGATGAGGAGTTGCAACCCCTTATTGCTAAGGTCAAGAATATCTCAGATCCTGACTTTGCCATGAACTCTGGAGGCTTGTTGTATTTCCGCAACCACATTTGTGTTCCTGATAATGATGATCTTCGGAACCAAACCCTAAGTGAAGCTCATTCTAGCCCCTTTTTTTGTTTACCGTAGAGCTATCAAAATGTACAAAGATCTGAATAAGATTTATTGGTGGTCCGGTATGGAGAATGAAATCACGGACTACGTAGCTAGGTGTTCGACTTGCCAACGGGTCAAAGCCGAGCACAAGGTACCTACAGATCTTTTGTAACCTATTAAACTTCCGCAATGGAAATGGGAGCGTATCACGATGGACTTCGTAAGTGGTCTACCTTTGACTCCAAAGAAAAATGATGCTATTTGGGTCATAGTGGACTAATTCACCAAGTCTGCTAACTTCTTTCTAGTAAGAATAGATTTCAGCTTGCCTAAGCTCGCAGAGTTGTACATCCGTGAAGTTATTTGATTACATAGAATTTAGGTATCTATCATCTTCGATCGTGACCTACGATTTACGTCTCAGTTTTAGAGGACTTTACACGAGGCCTTGAGAATGCGAGTGCATCTTAGCACTACTTTCTATCATCAAACTAACGGCCAATCTGAAAGAGTTATTCAGGTAACTCTAAACATTTCTCTAAGTTATGTGAATAAGTGTTTGTATCAACCATCATTCTTCCTTGTAGATTCTAGAAGATATGCTCCGAGCTTGTGTCATTAACTTCAGGAATACATGGGAGAAATCTCTACCCTTGGTCGAGTTTGCTTACAACAATAGTTACCAGGCTTTAATTCAAATGGCTCTGTATGAAGCTCTCTATGGAAAGAGGTGTAGAACCCCTCTTTGTTGGACTAAACTCGGTGAAGGCAAGATGCTAGGTCCTGACTTACTTTGGGAAACTGAAGAAAGGACTAACATTATTCGTGAACGACTTAAGGCTGTCTTTGATCGACACAAGTCCTATGCCGATATGGGCATGAGAGATATTCAGTACGAGGTTGGTGAAAAAGTATTCCTCAAGGTATCTTCGTGGAAGAAGATCATTCGTTTCGGAAGGAAAGGAAAGCTAAGTCCCCGCTTCATTGGTGCATTTGAGGTGATTGAAAATGTTGGACCTGCTACTTACCGATTGGCCCTCCCCGAGGAGTTAAGTCAGATTCACAATGTTTTTCATGTGTCTATGCTACGCAAGTACCGGTCAGATTATTCCCATATAATTGAACCAGAATCTGTGGAGATTCAATCTAACCTGACATACGAGGAAAAACTTGCTCAGATCCTCGCATGAGAGACCAAGAGGCTTCGTAATAAGATTGTTCCCTTAGTGAAAGTTTTGTGGCGAAGTCATTATTTTGAAGAGACAACATGGGAACCCGAGGAGACTACGCAGAAACAGTACCCTCATCTTTTTTGTTGAAATGAAAAATTTGAGGACAAATTTTCTTAAAGGGGAGAGCTGCCACATCCCGAAAATTAGCCTAGTTGAAATTGGGCTCCGGTGATCAGAAATTTTGAAACCGACGTAATAATATTGTAAGAGATTGACTATTGTACCCTTTTTGTTGTAATAAAACTTCATTTTGGCCTTATGTGTGTGCAAATGGACCCCTTGTATGGAATTAGAAGCCCAATACGTAAATCTGATTTAGTCGTATCGATACACCTATATGAGTATCGATACGGCCTAACTATCAATAACTAACTTTCTGATTTTAGCGGGAGCATACCGATACGAGCAGAAGCGTATCGATACGGGTCTCCTATTTTGAACAAGTCATTTTGATAAGGAAGAGATGTAAGGTGGTGAGTCACCTCTATGCTTGCCTAAACCCACGTGAATTCATCAGAATTCACAAGCAATTGATTCATTAGCCTACTTGTGGGGAAGCGGGCTTTGGGTTAAGTAAACCCTCAATAGGAGGAAATCTCCTTATTGGCCACAAGGGAGGTGGGCTGCCATTAAGATATTAAATCTCTTTTATTAAGTGAAGAAAATAGTTTTTCTTCAATTGTTTTAACCTTTCCGAAAGCTAAACTTAAGCTTTGTCTCCCAAGAAGCTAACACCTCCATTGTTGCTCTACCTTAAGCTAAGCTCACACCTCTCTCTTTAGTCACCCTAAGCTCATCTTTTCTTCAAATTAAAGGTACCATTATGGAGCTATCCATCAGGTAAGGCAAAGCCCTCTTTTGATTATTGAATCCCATGTAAGATGAAGTTTAATTTCGATTCAAAATCCTAAGCTAGGCCTAAGCCATATTGTCAATTTGGTTATAATGATTCCTATTGTCTTACCTAGCTCAAAACAAGGAGGAAAATGATCAATCGACTCCAATCGAAGCTAGGAACAAAGAAATCACGATTCGAGAATCCTAGAAGCCTTCGTACCTTAAGGTGAGTGTAGTTGTGTCAAGGGGTAGGTATGGTGCCATTCTCTTTGCATTATTTGTGATTATGTTGCATTTGATATAAGGCTCACGTAGAACTACTATGTTGGATTCGATTGGCAAATCCAGTAAGTGCCTCGCACTATTTTGATATGTGAAAATATGGTTATGACATGCCAAGCATGTGATTCATGGAATTGATATGAATATAATATGTGTTGTGGAGCTAAGGCTCATTTTTATATTTGATATGATATGAATTGAAAGAGAATATGAAATATGTGATCTTTGTGAAATAATGGACATTGGATACAATTGGCATGCCATAGGATTATTTGAGCTCGTATAAGTAAGGGATGGACTACGGTCCGGGGCTACGGCCTATATATGGGGGAAATAAGGATAGATTGTGTAAGGGATATGTTTCCAGAGCTACGGCTCAAGGCTACAACCTATTTTCAATATATGGTGTTAAGGGGAATCCGTGTATCCAATGGTACCTAATGGAAATTCTATGTGTATATGAACTTTGATATAAAATTATGAAAGTATGAGAGCATGTGAAATGAGCATGAAATTGTGTACTTGGATGTAAATTACTTGAACATCATGTCATGCATAATATGAATTGTTCACTGTATTCGTTATAACTATCTCACTAGGCTATGTAAGCCTAACATGTGTGTCTCATGCATTTTTCAGGACCTTAAATGATTCCGAGCTACGGTCGTGTGTTGCAGTTGCAAGTCACATCTTCATCATATGCGTATGTTATCTTTTGCTATAAACTCCTAGTGAAGTGGCATATGGTCCGAACATGTTTTGTATGACCATTTTGATGATTTTGAAAAAGCCCTATAATAACCTAGTGATGTATACATGAAATGAAATGTTTTGAGAATGTCAAGTTTGCTAAAAAGAGCCTAAAACGAGCCTAAAGTGAAAACTAGGTAAATTGATTTGAAATGCTATAAAATTTGGTATGACAGTAGATTAATGGATTTTAGGCATGCTGGTAAAATTTGGTAATAATTGGACAACATTTGTGGAGTCAAATCAGATAAAAACCAGATAAAATCTGTCATTATAGGCCAGGCATATCGATACAGGGAAGCATGTACCGATACGGCCTTGCATATTTGGTCTTTGGCAAAGCAGGGAGTATCGATACACTAGGAAGTGTTCCGATACGTACTTGGACTGTAAAGCCTGAAAATTTAATTGCATCTATACGGCCTCAGGTGTACCGAAACGAGTCAAACCAAGTCAACGTGTATCGATACGGGCATAGACGTATCGGTACGAGGTTGTTGACCTCAAACCTGGAAATTGTAAAATTAAACATAGCGTATCGATACAGGCCATAGTGTATCGGTACGTTGTTAGTTAATTATGTTAAAAGGCTTAGGAAACAGTTTAAAAGAATTACAAATTGGCCACTAATAATTATATGGCTTAAATGGATAGGTAAAAGATATCCGATAACAACGAAACTTCACAGGTTAATAACTACGAGTCTAATTAAAATTCGGTAAGAAAGAATTTGGATTAGGATCAATAATTTGTAATGTTCACATTTTAGCCCCTTTAGTTCGAAAGGTTTTAAATTTAACCCCAATTCCGAATCAGATCTCCGATTCCGTTCCCGATAACACTTTCTGACCGGGTTCTCTACCAGACCTGGAAGGGGGTGTTATAAAACCAGTTATATTAAAATTCTTTGAAATGTTCTTCATGTTCTTCATGAAATGAAGAACACGATGAACATTCGCCATGCCAACCGCCTTTCACCAACTGTGGAATTCCCAAAAACCACTTATTTTTCCAAATTCCGGTGACCTCAAAATTACATTTTCCACTGGAGCTACGTTGAAGCCAAATCACAACGGCGTTTTAAACAGAATAAAGGTAAAAACAATCCCCTTTTCTTTATTGAATTTGAAACAGAAAAAAAAAAAGATAGAAAATGTTACCAGAAACTTGCTTCTTTTATTGCTTTGGAACTTCGATTACAATTGCTTGTTTCTGCTGATTTTACAACTTTCAAATGCTAATTGATTGTGTAATTTGTGTGTATCTAGTGTTTGTTGTTGTAATTGATGTCTGTTACAATGATTTACAGTAAGGTTTATATAGCTATTGAAATGTTTGGATTACAAGAACAAATCCCTAATTTCTTCCCTAGATTATCTCCTATTTGATTCGGATTGCTTGATCTTTGCCAGAGGCTTCAATTTAGGGATTAACCCTTTCCATTTTGCTTCTGATTTTGGTTTTGAATTCAAGTTGGTTGCCTTTTGCATCTTTGTCCATATTCGATTGTAGCTTGATTCTTGCTAGGGCTTCAAATTAGGGATTTTGTCTTCTTGTTGACCATGTTCTATTTTAGTGACTTAATCCCTTTATTTCCTTCTTTTGTATGTTTTTCCTGATTAGAAATGAACTCCAACCATGTCGGCATGAGAAAATCGGAGCAAGTTAAGCGTCAGAGAAGACGAAGCGTTCGACGGCAGCTGAAAAGTCAGGCGCGTGATTACCACGCGCAAGTGGCGATCCGCGTACTCTGTTGTTGGCCAATCTGGGCCGTTAGATCACTTTTTGATCTAACGGCTAGGACAAGCGGCGTCTGGGCTTCTCCACCTGACATAACCTTGCGCCATTAGATCAACCCCTTGATCCAACGGTCCTGCTTCAGCTGGGCATAAAGAAAGAAGGGTTAGGGCTTTATTTGGTTATAAACGGGCCAGCAAGCCCTTATTGTAATTGGACATGTATATTTAATGGACTCTAAATTATATCTAATGGATTTTATATTTTTTTTAATTGCAATTGGGTTGTGCATTTTATATTTTGGGTTTTAATATCTAACTATTGTTGTTTAATCTCACCTTAAACTTGATAAATTAACTTTAACTATAAAAAGGAGATATTTATTAATTCGGATATTTGCG
The DNA here is from genome assembly GCA_019671005.1 of Hibiscus mutabilis. NCBI lineage: Eukaryota > Viridiplantae > Streptophyta > Magnoliopsida > Malvales > Malvaceae > Hibiscus > Hibiscus mutabilis. Next base: position 8,446,039 of record CM033718.1, on the reverse strand, counting down.
TAGTGAAATCTTGGCTTATTGGATATTGACCATATCTTCGAGTTAATTCATATCGTCTAAAGGTAAATTTCGAAATGAATAAAATTGGTTAAGACATAACATCATGATTAATTGTTTGCATCATGCATAATGGTGACGTGCGAATTTCAAACCATAAACTAACACGGCAGTCAGGCTTATATGATGTCAGTTTAATCTACGGTCTGATGTATCGTCATTCTTATTAATTAAATGTCCAATTAATTTGCACCCACCAATTTGATAAAGCCCATTCGATTAAGGTCAGTTTTTATTTAAAGACGCCAAATTAAATTCAATTTAAATTTCAACGATTTCCATCTTTTTAACAGCAACAAATATTTTGATACCGATTTTTGGGCGTGGTGGGGGTGCTAATCATTCCCCACGCGTAACCAACTCTCGAACCCTTTAAAATCGAATCTTTGGTTTTTTTGTGTCCGGCCTACCTTATCCAAATGGTCGGTGGAGACTCCAAGTTTTATTTTCAAATAAAATCAATTTTCCAAGATTTTTATCATTTTCAAAAGAAAAAAGAACATAAAAAAAATCCCCTAAATTGAAATTTCAAAAAAGAAATTTTTGGGGAGGCCCCCGTAGCCAACCGAGTATATAATTTTACCAACATATTTATTTTTATTTGTTTATTTTCAAAAAAAAAAGCTGCTACAATAAGGGACATTGACTATGACCCAAAGGTTGAATCCGAGTAGCCTGTGTCTAATTGAAATCCTAAGTTATGGAGATTATGAAGGTGTTACTCGCATTTCACATCAAATAACAATAAATCGGTGTAATTTAATGTTTTAAGCCTGGTAATAGGCATCTTCAAAATAAATAAATTGATTTAACTTTTAAAGCCTCGTAATAGGCATTTTTCAAAAAGCACTTCAAAGCCTGGTAAATGGCATTTTCTTTCAAAAATTAATCAAAAAGCACTCCAATGTTCGAAACCTGGTAATAGGTATTTTCGGATAAGAATGTGGAATTTTTTGAGGCACTCCGCTGAATCCCATTCTAACCGAAACTCTTCGTTTCATGAGTGATAGTAATATTTTCAAAGTCATGACAATGCCAAGTAGCTCGAGAATTTGTTGTTTGCTCCATCATTTATTTCGAGCCAAAGGAATGTGATGAATTGAATTCCCCAAACAAAAATAAGACAAAAATAAACTTGCCAAAGGCAATGTAGTCAAGCACCGAAGGAGCTTAAAAATGCACTTCACATCTTCAAACATCAATTCAACTTTCGAGGTCTCCTAGACATAAGATTTGCTTGGGGTAATCCCCGATAAGCCATTTTCAGTGTCGCTTGTGCACTTGATATTCGGGGCATTTAATCTACCTTGATGTATTCACAATCTGAAAAGAAAAACCCAATTTTTAAATAAGCATCTCACATTGAAATTAGAACATGTAGCCCTAGATTGGAAACAAAAAGTTTTCTCTGCATTACTCATAAAGGAGTATATGGACCTACAGCAAAAGGCCCCTCAGATCGTTACTTTCGTTAAAAAAAAAGCATTCACAAGTTGACCTTCTCCCAGAAAGGTAACATTTCAGAAGAATATGGCCAAGCCCATGAGAGGTTGGGCCATCAGCAACAATGACCCATCCAGTCTGCAAGACAAAAGTGAGACAAAAACAAGACCGGTCCACTAATATGGCTAGAAATTCATGATGCATCCCCTTTAAAGTCAACATCATAGCTAATTGCATTGCATGACATTCATATCAACATCATTCCACTCATCATATATTATACATCAATTTAGATACATTCATTCTAAGCGCATCTGCTTCATTCATACATGAAATAAACAGGTTCAAGCCTTGATCATGAAGGACAATAATAAATTGGTAAGCCCTCGACCACGAAGGAAAGCCATATCAGTAAAAAAGTTAAAACCTCAAATAGGGAAGATAACAACACCAAACATGAAATGGAAAACCCTCAAAGCAAAGAAAGCTAAGCTTAAACGCAAAACTCCAAGTGGACAATCATTAACTATTGTTTACTTTTTTCTTCAAGATCCCAACTCATTGTCAGTAGTGAAACGGATCAAAATCTTCCTTCCAACCATGCCTCTTCATCAGAGTTGTAGCTTGATCGCCCCTTCATATTCTGATCATGCATCTTTGTCAGAGTTATAGCTTGATCGCCCTTCATCTTTCGATCACACCTCTTCATCAGAGTTGTAACTTGATCACCTCTCATCTTCCGATCATGCCTCTTCGTCAGAGTTGTAGCGTGATCGCAATCTAATAACTGGATCATGCCTCTTTGTCAGAGTTATAGCTGGATCCAATCCAATCTCCAGATCTTGTCTCATTGTTGATGGCATAACAGATCGACAATCATGCCTCTTCATAAGAGTTGTAGCTTGATCGCAATCTAATCATCGGATCATGCCTCTTGGTTAGAGTCGTAGCTGGATCCAATCCAATCTCCTGATCTTGCCTCTCCGTTGATGGCGTAGCGGATCCACGATCATGACTCTTCGTCATAGTTGTAGCTTGATCGCAATCTAATCACCAGATCATGCCTCTTCGTTAGAGTCATAGCTTGATCCAATCCAATCTCCCAATCTTGTCTCGCCGTTGATGGCATAGCGGATCTTCGATCATGCCTCTTCGATAGAGCCGTAGCTTGATCACCAAACTAACTCCTCAGATCATGCCTCTTTGTCAGAGTTGTAGCTTGATCACCCATAACTCCTCAGATCATGCCTCTTCGTCAGAGTTGTAGCTTGATCGCCAAACTAACTCCTCAGATCATGCCTCTTCGTCAGAGTCGTAGCTTAATCACCCATAACTCCTTAGATCATGCCTCTTCGTCAGATTTGTAGCTTGATTTCCAAACTAACTCCTCAGATCATGCCTCTTCGTTAGAGTTTTAGCTTGATCGCAATCTAAACACCGGATCATGCCTCTTCGTCGGAGTCGTAGCTTAATTCAATCCAACCCCCCGATCTTGTCTCGCCGTTGATGGCGTAGCAGACCACCTATATTTAAACATCTCTTTACCCCGTCTCTTTTAATTTTACAGTTTTAAATAAGATAAATAGAGACTCATTCTGAAACAATTGTTTTTTACACTCGCAGGTTCTATCCTTCAGAAAAAAAATGATGAAATAGACGATTCGACCAGATCTTAACTCGCCGTTGATGGTGTAGCGGATCAACATATGAGATCTATTCCTCCTGGAGTTGGAAGATAGCTCAGTTAGAGTTGAAGGAAAAAATCTGCCATAAAGGGTGTTTCAGTTCACCCGAAAAAAAACGGCTATCTTTTAATCTTTGCTCTATTGCTGTTTCACAACAATGAGCAAAAAGGGGCAGTTGTAATACCATTTTTCGTCCGGGTTTATAATCCAATTAAAAATCCAAAACATCATATATATATATATATATCAACCCATTTACACTTACCCAAAAATATAAATAGATAAATAAAACTCAAGTCCATTCATTAGTCCATTTACAAATTTTATACAACCCATTTACAATTTAAACCCAGCCAAGCACATTAAGCGCATTACTCAATTAAGCCCAAACCTAAACCCATATTACAACCCAAACTCGTCAGCTCCTAACGAACCCTTAGGCTTCCCATGCGCGGAATACGCGCCGTTTCAACTTCCCCACGTGCGGCACATGGAGCTCTTCAGTTTCCCAACATGTACCATTTCAGCTCTCGTGACTGTTCAGATTTTGGCCACATCAATGGCCACCACGTTGACGGTCGCCTCGCCACATCTTCACCACCTCAGCGCCCGGCACCAGCTACATCCACGTCAACAGCCCTTCGATCGTTCCATCAACCGTCTCACAATGGTCCCCTTCCCCCTCGTACGAGAGTCGCGTCACATGCAAGCTAAAGCAAAACAAATCAACCAAAAAATCAGAGAATAAAGGGAGACAGACAAACAATTTTAGGGCATACACATGAATTCGGACAAAGCAAAACGGCGACCAATAAGTTTTTTTTGTTTCAATTTTTGTATTTCAAAATCTTGTAATTTTGATGATTATAAAACCGAAACATCACCACTTTGTAACCTTAGTAGGAGACGGGGATTCACCAAGCAATACAAAGCAAAAAAAACCTCCGAATTCTAGAGGTATCAATCTCTTCATTTCATTTTCATTTCGAAACATGAAAGTAAGCAAATAGAACGTTAGGGTATCTCACATTCCCGGTCTCGGGTCGCCGTTGAAATGATGGTCGAGGTGGGTGTTGCCAATGAACAACACCGTCGTCTTGTTCTCGCTTCATCTTCTCTATCAAGATTCGAAATGCTTTGAATGTGTCTCAAAAAATGGGATTTTCAAAAGATTTTCATTTCGATTTTTTATAGAGTCGAGAGAAGGGGCATCATTTTAAAAATCGGTGGTTGGATCTAAAATCGGGAAGAGGATGAGAGTGTTTTACGGTAAGTAGAGGTGCCGCCGAATTCTGAGAATCACGACGTTGTTCTTGAGTTCTTTGTGAACTCATAAGAACTTTTCAGAGAAAAAGGGGAGTGGGATTTTGATCCAATTTCAAGACAAAACAAAAATGGTTTTTGTTTCTCTTTTTAGTATTTGTATCGAGCTAGTAAAAGGGATTTATTACCATTTTAAATGACCTCCGCCCTTTGTTTTTTATTCCACAAGCCCCTCTGCCTTTATTAATTCTTCTAACAGTCCTCCTCATCTTTCGAATTCTTTCAATTTCATCCCTATTTAGTCTTATATATATATATATATATGTATATTATGTTATTTATATATACATATACTATATTATATATGTTTTATATTATATATATATTTTTTTTGTTATTCATATTTACTGTATATATATTATATGTTATACGTTATATATTATATATATTATGCTATTTATATCATATTTACTATATTATATTATATATGTTAAATATGGTTTATATATTTATACCTTACTATTACCTTAGTATATATATATTGTTTATTTGTTTTTTTTTTGGTTCTTATATGTATATATTTTGTTTTGTTTTATATTTTTGTTCGAATTGGCCTTACGGTGACCCATAACAGGGTATGATCCGTATTATTATGGCCCGTTTTGTGTAGCCAACTAACACCTAACATCTAACTTCTAACATTTAATTTTCGTTCTTTTAATTTTCCCACTTTAATTTCTCGCATTTATTTTACGCTTTTCCTTTGCTCGATTCGGTCCTTTTTCCAGATTTATTTACTTTTGCCAAGTGTTGTTTAATTCTTTTTTTTTTTGTGATGTACATTTTATTTGCCATCCATCTAACCATTGTTGTTTAATCTCACCTTAAACTTGATAAACTAATTAACTTTAACTATAAAAAGGAGATATTTATTAACTCGAATATTTGCGTCGTAATATCTTGGCTTATTGGATATTGACCAAATATTCAAGTTAATTCATATCGACTAAAGGTAAATTTTGAAATGAATAAAATTGGTTAAGATATAACTTCATGATTAATTGCTCACATCATGCATAAAGGTGACGTGCGAATTTCGAACTATAAATTAACGCGACAGTCAGGCTTATATGATGTCGATAAATTAAATGTCCAATTAATTTGAACCACCAATTTTATAAAGCTCGTTCAATTAAGGTCAATTTTCACTTAAGTACACTTAATTAAATTCAATTTAAATTTCATCAATTTCCACCCTTTTAAAAGCAACAAATATTTTGGTACCGATTTTCGGGCGTGATAGGGGTGCTAATCCTTCCCCACACGTAACCAACTCTCGAACCGTTTCAAATTGAATCTCTGGTTTTTCTGGTGTCTGGCCTACCTATCCAAGTGGCCGGTGGCGACTTCAAGTCTTCATTATTTTCCAAAGGAAAAACAATTTTTCAAAAGAAACCCCTTAAACTTCATTATTTTCCAAAAATGTGGGGATACTCCATAACCGACTTTGAACATATATATTTTTTCAGTCGCTACATATTGAAATCATAATTAAGTTGGATTTGGATTATGTATATTAATATAGATATATATTGAAATCCTAATTAAGTTGAATTGAGATTATGTATATTAATATAGATATATATTGAAATCCTAATTAATTAGTTGAGTCGGGATTATATATATTTAATATATATATATATATATTGAAATCCTAATTAAAGTTAAATTAGTATTATATATATATATATATATTAATATATATATATATATATTGAAATCCTAATATAAATTGAATTAGGATTACAAAGGCTATGATCTAGCAGTCGTTAATGTTTTTTGGAAAAACCCTCTAAATAGTTTAGAGAGTATTATATGTTCATTTCAACTGGGTGAACTACGTAGAGGTCGAAGCGTTATCGTTGCGGCTTAGGAATCGACATCGTGGAATCATGATTGAGTATCTATCTTCTCCAAATTCAGAATTGAAGATTTTAAACAGGTAATTCTTCACCCTTAATAACCGTGATTCGTTTTTTGTACATGGATCTCTGGTGGCGATCGCCGGATAATTTTTCCGTTGCGCCATGGGGTGTATCGGCCAACAATGGAAGCTTGATAGTTAAAAACTTTTTTCTCTATGTCAAATGTTGATGGTTGAATATTTTGATTATATTTTTAATTTGTTTCATCTTGGATTGTAATATTTATTAGATATTTTATAATTATAATTCGAAAAATAGTTATGTTAGTAGACTAGTAAGACAGTAGTAGTTTATGTAAAGATAATTTATTTGTTGTTGAGTTTTTTTAGTTGAAGTTTGAGTTGTTACTTTAATTTGTTTTATATTGGATTGTAATATTTGTTGAGATTTATTTGTGCTATTAGTTTAAATAAATTTGTTTGATGGAAATTATTTTTTATTCAAATATATTTGTTTGAGTTGTTATTTTAAAAAAGAAGAAATTAATTGGATTCAGACTTTCATATTTGAATTTGGATTTTAGATATTTTATTAGTTCGGACTTAGATTTATGTAATTACACTTCGATTCGGACTTGAATTTTTTTTTTAGGTCCGACTATTAATTGAATTGGACTTAAACTTTATAAAGTCCGATCCATTTCCATCCCTACCTCTTAGAGGTGTGTCTGCCTAACCCACCCTCACTCATCAATAGAGCTTGAAATTTCTTTTGCAGCACCCCCCCCCCTCCCCCCCTTCAACCTGTGACACTGTCCTTCACTTTCCTTCTTCCTCATCTAATCTACAGGTTTCTTGACGTTTCTGTCATTTATTTTAACCATCTTTAAGCCATGGATTCCATTGGCAAAATCAAACCAAATTTAGAATTTAACACCAACACTTCTGTCTCTCGTCCGATATTAAACTTCACATCCAGGGGACACAAACAAGGTCCACTCACATTAACAACACAACAAAGCTGTTGTTTTCATTACACTTTACTTTCCTCCTCTAACATGTAAAAATCTGTTGAATGATTGACCCAGAACAGAATTATAAATTAACATATTCCAGATTCCACCATTGGCTCAACAAAACAATACAATACCACATGGTTTGCTTGTGCAACAAAATCCGGGTCATGTTCTTTATATATATAAAGAACCAACAAAAATATTAAACATGAATAGGTCCCTCCCCGACACTCTTCCCTTGACCAAACACTGGCTTGTCTCTCCAGGGGCTTTGGAGCCCACTGTCCATCACTTTCTCCCCACGGACTGCCTACCTGCTCTGTCGGCAATTAATTATATAAAATGGTTTACACTTTGTAACAGATTTTCTTCTGTATATAAGCAAAGTTTGGAAAGGCATTGTTTTAAGAAATATATATTCTTCAATTGTTGCAACATAGTCAACATTACGTTGTAAATTGTTTTGTTCCCGAACGTTCCTTTATTTTTTTTTTTGGTTTAAGACATTCGGTATATGGACCCTGTTTATATTTTAAGTCGATTTACATCGAACCTTAAATCGAGATAGTTTTATAAAAATAATTCCTTTCACTCACAATATTAGAATTCAAAATATTATCTAATGAATATTAAATTTTTTACTACTTGATCCGACATACATGAATATCAAATTTTAAGTTAGAACATTGTTCTTGATATGCTCTAGAAAGGAAGTGATAAGCGAGCAAATTTAGGGAAGGTTTTTTTAACATTTTTAATACGATCTTATGATAGTATAGTATCTATTTTATTTTCAGCTCTTAATCAAACCTCACACATATCTTACAAATAAAAGTTATTCGAATTTAAGTCTCCTCGTGAAAATGTTGCTCTTGATCTGCTCTAGAAAGGAAGTGATAAGTGGGCAAATTTTGGAAAGCTGTGTTCCATATTTATAAATGAAAATATCTTGTGCATTATTGGTTGAATTGTACCAAACTACCAATGTCTTCACTTGGTTGAATTGTATCATTGAGATTGAAATATAGAATCTCCAAAACTTCTAATATATCTTCTAAATATTTATTTTCTCCCCTTTTCTTTGGGTTTGTTTAAATAATTTTTTACAAAAAAAATGAATTTCGTTAAAAATCTCTTGTAATCAGTTGTGAGATGAGTCCTATTTTCAGTAGAAGAAAGAGAAAATAGTGTCCAAATGCATATATTATTAAACTCGATGTGTTGGCCTAAATGATTCAAAACTTCATCATCATGTCATATATTCTTTATTAGATTTTATGAAGAATATTAAAAAGAATATGAAGATCAAGATATGCATATTTCGTCCTTGTAAGTTGTAACGAAATTCGTTCTTTCATATCATACGAAGTTTATAATTTTGACGTGTGCAAGTAATTAAGAAAATTATTAGGGTAAGTATAATTATGGATTTTATTATTGGCATCCCTAAAAGCTGTGAATAAGGACTATGTAGATTTTCATTATTAATGATTGTTTTGTTTTTTAATGAAATATACATGTGTTCAATTAATTTATGGTGTTTAATATAATTAATATTCACTTAAAAGGGTTTATGGTTTAGTGTTTAAGATTTTAGGTGTTTGGGGTTTATGGCGTACTGTTTAAGATTTTAAGTGTTTTGGAGTTTATGGTTTATTGTTTATGGATTTATGGTGAAGGGTTTTAGAGTTTATGATTTAATGTTTAGTGTCTTATGATTTATGGTATGCTTTATGATTTCAGGGTTTAGAATTTTAGAAGTTTAAGGTCCATGGTTTAGGGTTCTATGATTTTTAGTGGTTGGGGTTTATGATTTTATAGTTTTAAGGTTTAATTATATTAAAAGACTTAAATCAATAGAACATAACTTTTTTGAAATGCAGTTAATTATATTATATTGTATTCCATTGAAAAATAATATAAGCACTAATGATAAGAATATATGTATTTAGAATTGTCAATAGCAAAACCCTATAATTATTATAATCATAAAGGATCGTATTTATTGATTCATTGTTAATAAAAAAAGTAAAATTTTTGAACCCTTGAATGGTCTCACCGGTGAAAGATGAAATTGTTCTTTTTAGGTATCTGAATTCGAACAATATAATTTATAGGTGTTCATCTAAATTTAAAATTAAATTAAGATATTAGCTCGTAATTGAACTATAAATGCTAAAAAAGTGAGATTTTTATTTTTAATTGAACATAAAATTTATTTGGAAAAGATAGCAAATTAATTAAAATAATGAAAATAAAAGGTAAATTGGTACAAAGTTTAAGATTATACTTGTAATGGTGTATTACCTAAGAATGAGTTATTATGAGATTATACACTATATTACACTGTCATTATTATCTTAACATTATATTACCCTTTATATAAAAAATCAAATCATAATAATTTAAATTAATTACTTTTATTAATAGTCTGTATATGGTTAAAAATATTTTTTTTACTTTTCTTATTTTTATTCAATATTTAAGATTAAGTACTTATTGAATTTAACATCTAATTTTGCTTAAAATAAAAAATGATCTCTGAATTTGATAAATTTGATCATATTGACTTCTAAACCTTTTAAAAGTTAAATTAATCTATGAACTTGACAAGTTTAATCAAATTGACCCTTTGAATTTTTTGTTCAGATTAACCCTTAAAAGTTTTATTAAAAAAATTAGAGCCAAATTGATTAAAAAATCAAAGTTTATTTTTGAACCAATTTGCTAAGTTTGGGGTCATTTTATACTTTAAATCATTAATTTTTCAACGTTTATTTTTTTAAATTTATGAAGGGAAAAAAAACTAAATTTTATTATCAACTAATATTTAGATCAATGATTGTATCATTTTACCACGAGCTCGATTCACTTTTAATTTTCTTTTGAATAAACATTTTTAATTTTTCAAAATGAAGTGTCAACAAACTATTAATTTGGTGTCGATGGTTTTCTATATAGCCACAATGTTACGTGTATTCAATTAATTGGTTGACTAATTTAAATTAACTAATACAATGTGTCGTTCTAAAGGATCTTTCAAATTAAATTTGTTCTATTTATATCGCTATTATTTAAATCTCTAATTTCATTTAAATTAAATTGGGACAGCTAGTGTTGTAGAGAGATGGAGTTGGTATTATAGTTGCATGAAAAAATAATAATTCGTTGCTTAGCATGTTTTAGGCAATGCATTTAATGAAATGTGTTAGGGGTTTGAACAGGCTAATGGGTGTTTATTTTTTTTTTATTCGCATATTGGGTTTAGTTTATGTTCTTTATTCGTGTTATGACATTTTCTTTATTATCGCGGGTATTCTTTTCCAACAAGTAAGTTTAAAGAAGTTTTTAACGAGATCCTCGATAATGTCTTGTATGGTTTCTTCATAAATATAATCATACTTGCATTGATAAAAAATAATTAATAATCAAATATTTGATGTCAATGATTTAAATGTTTGAAATTTAAATATTGTCTATACATTTATATATTTTAAAATATATTTTTAAAAGTTGAATAAAAAATATAACCAATAACAAAATCACAAGTCACAATCACGAACACTAAAGACCAGTTTAACATTGATTTTAAAATTTATGGTGAGAAAGTATTTTTGATTGTTTAGTTTAAAGTAAGAGTATTTGATATTATTGTTAAAAAATATTTTTAAGTTGATAAAAATACATATTTTAGACATTCTTTTTAAAAATATATAAAAATTAATAATATAAACGAGAATATATGAATAATTTATTTAAAAATATTTTTTAAAAATAAAATTTTCAACTTTAAAAAATATTTTTAAACTAAACTGAAAAGTACTTCTAACCTAAAAAATATTGAATATGAATTTTTTTTTTTTGTGTCCAAAAAATAATTTTGGCTATAATAGAACTGAACCTAAACCGGCTCCCGAGAGGGGATGAAGAATTGAGGAATCAAATTCGTGGGGGGGGGGGCAGCAGAAGAGGCAATAATACATGCAAACATAATAGCTCAATAATAGATGCAATATACACATTCATAATTAAATATTAATGATATTAATAAATACATACATTCATGCAAACAATACATACATTAACACCTTACATATAAACATAATAGCTCAATAATACATGCAATATACACATTCATATTTAAATATTAATGATATTAATAAATACATACATTCATGCAAACAATACATACATAAAACATAAATATGCATTTCATAACACATAAACATACATACATATGTTACATAAAAACACACATAATAATAATAATAACAAAGATGACAATTAACAATAACAGTAATATGATATAACATATAATAAAACCACATAATAAACTTAGTAGTATTTAGGTTTTTTTATTTTCAAATGGATAATAACATGACAATAGTACATATATCATAACACTAGTAATTAACTATTTTTTTTGGTTTTTTAAGTTTTAATAAGTAAAGCCCAACATGTATTTTATAGTATAAGCCCATTATTGTAGCAACAAAAAAGAAACGGGTCCACCCCGGACAAAATTAGTGATTACAGCTGCCCCTCTTTGCTCATCCTTGTGGAACAAGAATAAAGCAAAGACCATAAGTACTAATTTTGTCTCACTTCCCTTTTTGGAGGTTTCGAGCTTCAAGTTATTCCTCTGTAGCACTGTTCACTCTTCCTCTCCTAAAACCTAGAGCTATGAGTTCTCTCTTTATAGAACCCTTTGGCAGAATTTGCAGGTTGTTTCTCCATAGGATTTGCATCTCTTCCTCGGATCTACGAGTTCTTCCTTCTATAGAACCCTTCGCTGTCGAGATCCTAGAACTGAAGCCTTAGAGCCATAGGTTCTTTCTCCGTAGAACCCTTCTTCTTCCTTGGAGAATTTGAGTTACAAGTCCTTCCACATAGGACTTGCTTCTTCTCCTCATTGGAATATGGAGATATGAATATCTGCCTTCTTTGCCCCGAAGTTGTTGAGCTACGAGTATCTGCCTCCTTCACTCCGAAATCCTTACGTGGCGAGCTTGAAAATCTTTCACCTGAAATCTTTTTCGGGTTTTCGTTTTGTTGTTTACTCCTCTTCTTAGGAGATATTCGACCTATCTTTCAAATGTTTAGATTTTCTTGGTCACTTCCTTCTCCTTGGTCCCTTGACCTCGACCTCTTTCGCTTTTCTCTTATTTCTTCTTTGCAATGATGATGCCCCCTCTCGCTCGGGTTCCCTTTTGTATCCCATCTTTTCTTAAGTTTATGAACATGTTTTCACCTTAGAGATTTCTTTTCTTTTCTTTTCTTTTTTTATCTTCTTCTTTTTCTCATTTTCCTTTTCTCTCTTTTTTATTGTCTTTTCCTACTTTTTTCTCTCTTTTTTTTTTCTTTTTTTGCTCTCTCCCTCTCTTTTATTTCTCATTCTTTTTCTTCCTCCCCTTTTTCTTTTTCTTTTGTTTTCTTTTTCCTTCATTTCCTTTTATTTTTCCTTTCTCCTTCTTTTCCTTTCTTCTTTTCTTTTTTTATTCTCTCTCTTTTCATTTCTCTTCTTCTTCTTTTTTTCCTCTTTTGTCATTCTCTCTCTTTTTCTTTCTCTTCTTCTTTTTATGCTTCTTTTTTCCTCTTTTTTTTCTTTTCTTTTTTCTATTTTTCTTATCTTATGTTCTCTCTCGACGGTTATCGTCAATTTCACCTATAGTATCCTCTCGTCCTAGCTTGGGCTTCTTCTCCATTAAGATCCAACGGGAAGTTATATGTCAAAATTTTCAATTCTTCAAATCTGTCAAAATAATCAAAATGACTTGGATGATATGAGTTAGCATGCTTCTAACCTATGGATGTCTAACTAAATATGATGCATGAGTGGAATTATTTTTAGAGATGTTGGAAAAAAAACCTCGCTTTCTGGTCGACCACCCTTAACTTCCACAGGCTTTGCTAAGTCTTCAATTTTTGCCTTATCTTGAAAAGATATTGCTGGCCAAAACTGACTTGACTAAAATTTGTTACTTCCTTGAGTCCGCCTCCGAAACACTACCCCACTCAACTTGGACTTCATTATTTTCTCTTCATTAACTCTCCATGACGAGTCCTCTTCATTTTCAACATTGGGGTGAACATAGGCCCCTAAACTTTCCTACTTCCATGGGGTTTAAACTTTATTTTCTTTGTTGAATCTTCTTCCTTCATTTTTTGAAAGGAGATGCTGACTTGCACTAGTCAGAAAAGAATGTAACACTTCCCGTGTTGTATGTTCTTATCGTATTGCCCCCACTCAATCTTAGGATTCAATGTTTCTTTGCCTTGACTCATCATGGTTGGTTCTCTTCTATCTCAACATTAGGGGAAGGACATGCCCTCAAGCCCCTAAGCTTGCTTTAAGTTTAATTGAAAACCAAAGCTTCTTTTGGCAAAGATTGACTTTACAACTTTGCACTTTGCTGACATGCAGTCTTGTCATTCCAAAGGTAGTATTTTAATGTTGAGCTTCCAAAGATGTTTTTTATGGGTATTACTTGGCTTCCCTTAAGTCACAGGTACCCACAATACACAAAAAGGGTCAATCCACTTATTCATTTCAATGCAAGAGACTTATGAGGATGACATAGATAAAATAATTTTACTATATTTTTATTATTATTTTAAAGCATGTCAAGAAATGTTTACTGAAATCAAGCTTAGGTTTTTTTAAAAAAAATCAACCTAAATGATCTAATAATGCAGTATATATATGTATATATATATATATATATATATTTGTGTTTACAATATTTTATTATTCTGTTGAATTCATTGCTGAAATTTGTTGGCTTTATTTATTTGATTCGAAATGAAGAGAAAAAAAAGAGAAGATGAAATTCTGGAAATGCTCTTTTTTATTGATGGTTTTTCCATTTCTCTTTTTTTACACTGTCTTTGCTCTCGCTCTTATATCCGATCTTACATCCAATTTTTCGTGCATAAAAGATAACAATGATGGTTGGTAGCCTTGTCTTCTCTTGCTTTCTGAAATTGCTTGACAATGCTTGCATGCGTTTTACCATTTTCAGCTTTGTTCTGAATATTAATTTTCTTGTAATGTTTGCTTTGTTGCCTGAAATGGAGGGGAGACTGAGACGAGAGAGGCACAGGCGCAGAAGTTGGCAGCTGGACGGTCGACGCGTGGACTACACGCGCGGGTGGGAATCCGAGGAATCGGTCAGTCTTCATTTAATTTGAGCCGTTGGATCAAAATTTGATCCAACGGTTCAGATCGGGCGGCTGCAACAAAGAAAGGGGACAAATTAACCTCTTAGGGTTTCTTTTTGGTTTAGGGCCTTATTGGGCTGGATACTATGTATTAATTTTTTGGGTTTTGTAAATGGACTTGGACTCTATTTTAATACTTGGGCTTTTTATTTAGTTTATCTGATGTATTTTTTTATATATGGGTTGATAATAAATTTGCAATTGGGCTTTTACTTATATTTTTTTGGGTTTTCATATTAGCATAGTAATAATAATAATAACAATACCAAACAATAGTAGTAATATCTAATACTAATAACAATAATATTATGACCATAATAACATTAAACATGATAGTAATAGTAAGTAATAACAAGAACACATATATCACATGCTTACACAAATATAAAACGACACTCAAACATTAACACCTTACATATAAACATAATAGGTCAATAACATGCAATATACACATTCATATTTAAATATTAATGATATTAATAAATACATACATTCATGCAAACAATACATACATATGCATTTCATAACACATAAACATACATACATATGTTACATAAAAACACACATAATAATAATAATAACAAAGATGACAATTAACAATAATAGTAATATGATATAACATATAATAAAACCACATAATAAACTTAGTAGTATTTAGGTTTTTTATTTTCAAATGGACAATAACATGACAATAGTACATATATCATAACACTAATAATTAACTCTTTTTTTGGTTTTTAAAGTTTTAATAAGTAAAGCCCAACGTGTATTTTATAGTATAAGCCCATTATTGTAGCAACAGAAAAGAAACGGGTTCACTCCGGACAAAATTAGTGATTACAGTTATGTTTGAGGTTTATGATCAGGGGTAGACCTAGAGGGGGGCTAAAGGGGCGGTCTCCTCCCTAAAATTTTAAAATTCTTATATGATTTAGAAAAATTATTTTTTATGTATTTTTTATTGGAAATCTATTTTTGCCCCTCCTAAAATTTTATAGGTTCACCCCTTCTAAAATTCTATAAGTTCACTCCCTTAATATAAAGTTATGTGTCCGTGTATGTTTTTTATTGTTCTTCCTAATAACGTCGTTTTTAATGTTTAAATTTAATTTTAAAAATCAATGTTGCTTACTCTTATCTTATATTCATATTTGTTGATATCAACACACGTATTATTTTGCTGAGTGGAGCTTTATCGAAGTTAAACTCCATGAATGGGAACTTACTTTAGTACGAAAGGATTTGACAGATTAGAATTCCGAAATTTATTTCGTAAATTGGTGAAAAACTCTCGTGAATAGATTGTTTAAAAAATCACATTTATACTTTTATATGATAAATTTTTCTCTTAGTTTATTATATATTACATAAATGATTAAGTTGGTTAATTAGTATCTATATAAACAATAATTACACTTTTTTAATTATACTTCATTTATTATATTGAACGGTCTAAATTGAGTATTTACTATTTCAAAGCGAAGTAGCGGACAAAAATCTTCTAACCTTTATTGATATAATTTTTTATATTCTTATACTTAAAAATCAAATTCTAGACTCTAATTTTAAATTTTAAATAATAAATTTTAAATTATAAACTCTAAAAACACACAACACCTCAAATTTTTTAAACTCTAATCCTAAATTTTAACCTTAAAATTTAACTTTAAGCTCTAAACTTAAATTTTATTATGGAAACATAAATAAAGACGCCGAAAAGGATAGATGATTTCTATTCTCTCAATGCTGCCTTATACTTATAGAAGTTTAACTTTGATAAGGTTTCGTTATTTTGTTGTTTTTTCTTATTCTTCTGTTGAATTAGGTTTTCATCTAATCCTAGAAGGGCGCAAGTAGGGGACTTGACCAGTTGCACCCCCCAGATGGATAAATTATAATTTTGGTCCTCTTAAAACTGTAAAGTACGATTGTGGAATTTCATTTAGCCCCTCAAAATTGTAAAAAAAAATAGTTTAACCCCTTCAAACATCACAAAGTTAAAATCCTAAGAAATGGTAAAAGTGTATTTGGACTCTCCTAAAGTTTGTAATTCAATTTCTACCCTCAATTGTTTAGCCTTCGTTCTTACTATTTATTATTAAATCTAATAAATTAAACAACTAAAATTACTATCTCAGGGATGGAATACAAGATGCGATATAAATTGAAGGTAAATAAGTATTCTAAGTTGGTTTATGAATATATGGTTCAAAATTTGGTCAAAAATAGACTTAGAATGAAATAGGAATTGAGGAAAAATGAAATCAATGACTAAATTATAAAATTTAGTTTTTTGATTTTTTTAATTTTTTGAGTTGGGCAAATTTCAACTTTACTCAAATTCAAATTTTTTTCGAGTTGCCCGAATTGACTCAAATAAATCGAACAACTCGAATAACTCGATTCAAATAATTCAAAATTAAAAAAAAATAAATTTTTTTGAGTCGAGTTTTGTTCCCTTACCCTAATATATATATAATATAAGGATAAATAAAACCATTTAACCTATTTATTGTTCATGTTTGATGAATTTATGGGATGATAGGGAAACGGAACGAGTGGCACGTGAAATCACGATCTACTAGGCCTAGCCACTAGGTCATATTAAAGTAATTTCATGCAGATTTTATAATGTTTTACCAATAAAATATCATATTAGTTATACTTAGGATTCGGGAAACTGCCAGCCTGTCAATTCATTTGATTTAAAAAATAATAGATTAAAGGAAAATACTTTGTTAGTATAACAATCCTTTTAGTTTTATTGTTTATAGATTTATGTTGTGGTTTGGAGTTTAGGAATTTAGGTAATGAAGTAGGAAGACTTCTACCTAATAAAGCAAAGGAAAAGGATTTTGTTAAAGTTCTCAAAACAAAACAAATTCAAGACAATGGAAAGGACTTTAATTATTTAATTTGTTTGTTCTCAAGAAAATCAAATTTAAAACAATTAAAATTCCAATTACAAATTTTTGGGTGATTCTAGTAGAAAACGAGATGTTATTATTTTAGAAGATCTGTGTTCAAACAGTTTATCTACAAAATATGTGTGCGTTATCAAAAAGATAAAAAATGAACATATTACCAATAATTCAAATTAATATTATATTAATGGGGTACTTGAGCGACATTCATTGCTTGGTTACTATATTAGATTTAGGAATTTAGGTTTACTCTTACAAAACCAGAATTAGAGATAATTACTAAACTTGGGTTTAGAAGAAAACAAATCAGGGAAAATATTATTATTGGATACATTCTTGAAGCCCAATACAACAATATTTATAGCCTAGACTTAATAGCCACATGAGAGTACGAGCCTGAATTTATCCTACATTCAAATTGAGAAAAAAATTAGTATAACTTTTTTATGGAAATTGTTGTTGATTGTTGTAATATTAACGTGGTGATCCATTTCACAAGTGGTAAGATTATTTAATTGATTTTTCAAAAATGTTCAAGAGAAATTAAAAAGTATTTAAAATCTAATTAAAATATTAAAACATTTAAAATAAAAAGATTATTAATTCCAAAAAATAAAAACAAAATCAAAAGCTATAAAATGATAGTAATAAAATATAACTTATTAATTTTAAATATCAACCCTGTGATTTGTCATGTTTTTTTTTTTCGTTATATCAATTAGATTTGAAGAAACAAAACGTGTTTTCTTCCCATGCTAGAGTAAATTTATACCAAAATAATATTCACGAGTCTTATTTTAAATATCAACACTGTAATTTGTCATTTTTTTTGTTATATCAATTAATTTGAGGGAAAAAAACGTGTTTTCTTCGTTTATTTTTATTGTTGAAAATACAAACAAATGAGAGCAAAAGAAAACAGCTAGTTTTCCTGAATGGGATGTGCACTTGGTCAATTGCATCCCTAAAGTTTTATTACAAATTTTAATAAAGATAATCAAAATCTAGAAACTAAATAACCCCACCATCAAGATGCTGAAGCAGCACGTGATAAAGTCTCCTCATCTTCACCAAAATGGTAGTGCTCATAGACTTCAAGCAACAATTCCCTGCACGGGACAATGGCCCCTAGCTTAATGCAGGCCAAGAACGCACCCGACAGTTTCCGATGAAGACTGTAGGCCTCGTCTGGGGGTGGTGTAAGACGGTGCCTCAGCATCGTTGCCCCAAGGTTCGAAATGCTTTGAGTAATATTAGTTGAGCGGAAATCATAGCCAAGGGTCTTTGAGAATGGCAATCCCACAACAAAACCAGCTTGAACATGAGCGTCCAGCATTACATCTGATTCCATTCCTGTGAGGAATCCAAGTCTCTGTGACATCTCAATAACTGCTTCTCCGTCGTTATTTGCACAAGCCATAACCTGATTGAAAACATACAAGGAAGTAATCCTTCAGTTCATTTGTATGGACAATCAACTCTGAAGACGGATAAAGTTCAAAAAAGTGTCCCAACACAAGGTTAGACACCGCATAGCATTAAGAAACTTGAAGAAAAGTCATCTAGAGAACGAACTATATAAATAGAAGTTTATACAGGAAAGGTCAAAATCTAACAACAGTATAATCTATGAAGGCCTGAAGACAAATAAATGGCTGGTTTAGAACCTAAATGTCAACAGCAGATTATGCCATTCATGCAGAAACATAACTGAAGCCACAAACACTTTTTAAGGGAACTGACCATTCTCAAATAGTCATCAACAAAACGTTTTGGATAATCTCGAGCTGCTCCAAAGTCGATGAGATTGATTGTTTTGGTGGCCTCGTCAAATAGGAAATTACCCCAATTGGGATCAGTCTGTATCACAGCAAGTAAAATGTTTAAGACACAAGAAAGAACATCACTTCTTCAACAAGACTACAAAAAATGAAACAAAGCAGCAGAGCATTTTAAGAGAATAAGAGCTAAAAAGTTTCTAAAAATCAAAAAGTCTAGATTCTTCTTGAATAGATTGCATCAGGCTTAGATGGCAAAAGCATAAATAACCTTCAGGAATTTAAATGCTTTGTAAAGAGAAGTAGGCAAGAGAGAGACAGGCAAACAAAAACTTCTTAGAAAAGGAGAAAGAAAATACACCTGCATAAAGCGGAATACAAAAAGCTCCATTAATGTCAGTTGCAGCAACTTTCTCCCAACATAATTACGAGTTCCTTGGTCTAGTAATGCAACCTTGTCAATTGGAACTCCTGTAGCAAATAAATAACATTTCAAAGTAAACAAATAGAACTTAAGAGAATAATTCTATCAACCCTGTAAACTAAACTGTTTTAGAGACAGGACAC
This sequence comes from Hibiscus mutabilis, assembly GCA_019671005.1. NCBI lineage: Eukaryota > Viridiplantae > Streptophyta > Magnoliopsida > Malvales > Malvaceae > Hibiscus > Hibiscus mutabilis. Next base: position 8,426,161 of record CM033718.1, on the reverse strand, counting down.
CTTGATCTATCAGATTTTCCAGCTAAATATTTTCTTTTATACAGTTGCACGAAAATGTCCTCAGAATACTTAGAGAACATCACAAAATAATACTATCCAATTGTGATGCTTTAAACTAAAATAGGAACATAAAAGACACAAGATGATTACCAGAAACAAGTTCAGTGGTCAGAACTCTTTTGCTTGAAACATCATCCACAACAAGCGGAACATAAAACCCCTCACAGCCAGATAGCATATCATGAAATCTTTTCTGATGGGATGCCTCCAACTGATAGTCACATTCACGAGACAGTTCTTCTTTAGCCACCTGCAGGAATTCAAGGACATAAACATCAAATTTTTCAACACAGAATATTCAGTTGTCAAAAGCCCCATATGACATCCTCCAAAAACCTCTAGCATTAAAAATACAGGACTAAGCAACTGTTTTGAGGCAGGGAAAAGTATGACCAGAATCATTTAGAAGGCGTGGGAATAAAGATCAGACAATGCAAGGGAAAGATACTCTAGTTCTAGTAATATGCTGGGGTGGGCTAATTAGCTTTTAAATTATATCTGTAAGTGTCCGTCATTAAATTGGCATTGGAAGGCCAATCATTTACTTAACATAGTCTCTTAGAAACATAGTAATGCAAGTTCATATGCATAAGTGAATACCTTCATTGCTCTGTCAAGATACAGTCCTTCAGGAATTAGATTTGTATAATCCAATAGAAGTTTGACATTCTCAATGTCACTCTCAATGCTATTTGCCACACCAGGGTACTGAATTTTCATTGCTACCTCCATACCATCCTTCGTGACGGCTCTGTGAACCTAGAATTAGTAAAGAAAAAAAGTTTTAGGCTAGTTTAAACTGATATGAAAAGACAAACTAGATAACAGTTGCTTCATCCAAATCATCTCACCTCATTGAGCACATATTCTGTTTGAACTGATGAAACAGAGCACATTGATGGGAACATATAGACAAAGAAACATGCTGCTTTAAAAGGTTAAAGACAAAACATATAGGGAACATCCTAATCAGCATGACAACACAATAAACATGCAAGCATTTGGCATACCTGGCCTATACTTGCAGCGGCCAGGGGTTCATAGTCAAAGCTAGTCAACTTTGTGGACCAACCAGGACCAAGTTCAGCATCCAAAACTTGATTGAGCTGGCTCCTTGGCATCACATCTGCGCCTTGACGCACAATATCCAGAGCAGCTAATATCTACAGAAAATGAAAGAAGAAAAATATATGATTGAGCCATCCTACAAAGTCGTTTAGGCAAGTAATCTTAATGAGAAAATAAGAAAATATAAGCCATAACCTCCTGCAACACATATTCTTAAATTAATTCTAAACAAAGAAGCAAAAATATACCTTTCCCACAATGTACTTTATCCCACTATCAATTTACATTTATTAAACACCACTGAAACACATACAACAGAAAGAAAAAAAAACATAAATCAGCATACCGGAACTGGAACAAGGGATTCATCCTGTATGCTTAACATCTGTCCGACTTTTAGTGCAGCGCCACGCATCCTACATAATGCAAGGGCCAATCTTTCTGCATTCTTTTCCGACAAGAATGGTGAAACAGCAGACTGCTTTTCATTTGAGTTTGGAAAACCATAAACAAGCCGCTTGGCAGATTCCTGAACTGTTCCCCAAGCCAGCCCAGCTCCTAAAGCAGCAAAGCTTTTGATGTTAAACAAATAACTAGTTAGCAAAGTAGCAAAAATCCCATATTATTTTTGCAGCAGCAATATATGACAAAACATTAAAAGAAACACACACAATTTACCCAAATGCTCTAGAAAATGGAGTAGCGGGAACCTTCCTTTCCCTTGGCCTACGTCTCTTCACAGGTCCTGGCGCCTCTGCCGCCATTTTCACAACTCCGGCGCCTTCCACATAGCCCTTATTGTCCGAATTGGATTCACATTCTCTCTCTAATCCATCATTAACAACTTCCTCCGCAAGAATCGGTCGACCATTATTACTAACGCCTTTATCAGAATCGACTTTTACATCATTGGCAACGCTCCCACGTGCGGTGTCGTTCGAGGAAGAATTTACAACGTCCTCACCGCCGCCGCCGTCATTGATGCTGTTGAAGTAGACGACGGATTCTTTGGGCCTAGGCTTGGACAACCCGCGGACCTTCCCTCTAGTTAAACCCGTCAGGTCCGTAGCCGAGACTACAGAGTCTTTGAGATAAGAAGCGAGTAGGGATTCGAGATCGCCTTTTTTGGCGAGCTCGATCGTTTGGGAGCGTTTAGCGACCTCTTTAGCGATTAAGGCGAGTCCATTCACCAGCCTCCCTAGTTGATTCAAAGAACTCATTGCGAGTTTAATTCAAAAAAAGGAATTTGTGCCCTTGATTTGCTTCCGAACTACAAGGTGATAAGCCAAAGAGAAGACAAGCTTGAAGAAAGCGAGAGGTTTGAAACGAAATGAAAAAATGGTGTACTGTATCCCATAACCAAGGTTTCAACTTTCGACCGCATTCAAGGCAACGTGGATTTTCTCCTGTCCATGAAATTGCGAAGCAAGCAAGGTGGCTGACGTGGAGGGTTCTGGCCCGGTGAGCTCTAATATTTAGTCTTTCCTGTCTTCTTGGGCCTGCCTTAGCCCCAAGTCCCCGAAGAAACAGGATGGAGAAGAACTCGTATGTCGGACTTTGTTGGTTACTTTATCTTCGACCAAAACAGAATTGACCCCATAATTAATAAAAGGCATAATCTCAAAAAATGCCTTTGTTATTTTGAGTTATATTTTTTTTGAAGTAATTTGATTTTTAATGTTTTATTTTTGTTTAAATAGACTATTTGCGAGTGAAAATTATTAATTAATCAATGATAAATAACTTAAGATGACATGACAAATCTGCATGGCAGCGCACGCCGCAATAGCAATGCCATATAGGTAAGTATGTTGACTTTACAGAATAACACACTGTCAAAAAATAATTTTAAAAATTGTATAAAATATAAAACATATTTTTCTTCTGACATATCATCATTCTACCAAGCCATCTCAAGTTGTTTGTCATTAATAGACTAACAATTTTTATCACAGAAGGGCTATTTTGACCAAAAATAAAACGTTAATGGCTAAATTACTTCAAAAAGAGTAGGGGTCAAAATGTAAAAGTTAGGAGCATTTTTGGCATTATGCCTTAATAAAAATGGTAAACTGTTGAATTTACTAAATTAAATTAAAATTATGATCAATTTGATAGAATCTGTAACTAACAAGGATTAAATGTATAATAATACAATTTTTCGCTAACTGTTATGTCACTTCTTTATTTAGATTTAAACAACAAGTGATTTAGTTGATATTATTTAAATAATTAAGTGATTTTATTGATAAAATTAACAATATGGTAGTTAATGCTCAAAATTAATAGTATGGTGGCCAAAATAGAACATTCGTATTTATTCATGTAGTTTGCCCTTAATAAAAATATATTCTCTTGCACTTTTTCCCCATTCCTTTCGGCAGTGCCACTGGATTATGCTCCTATATGCTAAGATATTGCAAATCTTGGGACCCGAATGTGTTTTTGCTTGAATAAAGGGGAACTGCAAATAGTAGTGAAATAAGTATACACTATTATTGAAAAGAAGAGTCACGAATCCCGAACATATTAAGTGTGATGCTGAAGTAATAGGTTTCCAATTTTCTTTATAACGTGTCCAACACATAAAAGAACTTGAAAACTTTACTCTTCCTACATCAAACACATCCGAATCCAACACTTAGAAGCACATTCATTTCATTTGCCCCAGTTGAAACCAGTGGAGGAAAATAACAGATAAATTGCACGAGGACTAAAGAAAGATTGATCAATATATAACACCGTCTCCTCATACTGAATTCTATAAGTGGATATCTCTCCAAATATGCTTTTGTTCCATATACCTTCGAAAGAATAATAACCACTTGGCCCCCGTTCCATATTTTGCAAGGGCAGTTTACGAAATGCAATGCAAACCATGCAGCAATCCCAAGATGGACCGAGAAGTGTTAGGGAACAGTCGTATTTCATAGAAATTTCAATTTTTCGTATAGTTTATGTATTTTTTATATATTATATAAGTTCGTACCCCTACATTTCTAATATAACTCTTTGACAATTCAGACCTCATGACATTAAATCATTTGTTATTGTGTCTTTATTTTATTCTATAAATTGGCATCTAGAGGGATAAGAGGTGGCCAATATATATGGCAACACCCCGAGTCTTATTTTATTTAAGGTGCGAAGTTCGGTACATTTTGCTGAGCAAACAATCACTGAAAACGACGGGCAACAGAAAGTAGGATGGCTTTAACAATTCAGAATCATATACATTTCATTTGCTGAGCAAATTCATTATCAGAGTAAAATAAAAAAGAGAGAAATATGGTGGCCACCTCAGCCATTTCAGCATCAACCTCAAAACATCAAAAAAATGGGTTTGGTCGTCCTCGAGCTCATATAAATAGGCCCCATCACCCACTACTGGGATAGTGCATACCGACTGTTTACTACTGCTCTAAGGTATTTAGCTTTATGATGGCACTATGACTCTTTTAAATGTTTTCTTGTGGATTTTTCTTTTCTGTTCTATAAGTGTTTGAGACTGTTCTATACGATTCTATGGTTAATATTGATGGGATTGTCTTGCATTCATCGTAATCCAAGTAGAATTTGCTGAATATGCGGTCATTTTGAAAACAAAGAGACAACATCTTTTTCTATATGTATTAGGCTCTTTGCCTTTGCTCTTCCATAGCTCTCCTTGATGGTTTCATTAGGTTTCTCTAAGCTTCCAGGTACATTTACGAAGATGAACACTGTTGGGAGGGACACCGAAGCTAAATACGAATGCTTGCTTTTCGGTATGTTATCTTTATACGCCGATTAATTGCTTCATTAAGAAAAGATCATACATGATATAATAAGCTTTCGGTATGTTTCGATTATGATTTACAGACATGGATGATACTCTGTACCCCTTGAGCCTAGGTGTTAACTTAGCATGCCGCAAAAATATTGAAGGTATGATCCTAAAATGTAAACATTTTTCTTGTTTTGCTTGTAAATGATAAAGATGTAAGCAGGTTGACTTGTTTCGCTTGTAGAATTCATGCTGCAATATCTTAAGATTGAAGAAAGTGAAGTACCAAGAATGTGCTTGGCCTTGTACAGGGAATATGGAACAACAATGGCTGGTTTAAAGGTGATTCAGAGTTTATCTTGTCCTAAATCCCCTTCTTTTTTATGATTTTGTAACTGTTCTTACATCTGAAAATTTGGGTTCAGGCTCTTGGCTACGAATTTGACAACGACGAGTTTCATGCGTACGTTCATGGAAGATTGCCGTATGAAAAACTAAGGCCTGACTCGGTGTTGAGAAACCTTCTGCTATCCATGCCACAGCGGAAAATAGTAAGTGAAAAGCTGAACCCTTCAGCCAAATGGAGGAAAAACATACACAGACACCAGATTTTGGCTGTTCTAAGATGTTTGCTGATGTTTTTTAGATTTTCACGAATGCTGACAAGGCGCATGCACAACGAGTTCTGAAAAGGTTGGGTTTAGAAGATTGTTTTGAAGGCATCATATGCTTTGAAACTCTTAACCCTCCTCTTGAACCAGCTGACATAGCTGATGTCAATAGTGCCTGTTCTAAGCTACCAATTCTCTGCAAGCCCTCACTGGAAGCTTTTAAAGCCGCTATTCGGATTGCAGATGTCGACCCAAAGAAAACAGTACAAACTCGGATCCTTCCTGAATTTCAACACATTTTTTCTTCTACCCCATATTTCATCAATTCCCCTTTCTCAGGTTTTCTTCGATGATAGTGCTCGAAACATTGCAAATGGAAAAGCAGCAGGGTTTCACACAGTTATTGTAAGCTATGATATCATATCCAATGGCATCAAGCATAAATCATTGGGATTCTTTGCTAACATACCAGATTAACAATGGCAGGTCGGGAGCTCAGTCCTTGTGCCCGGAGCAGATTATGCCTTGCGCAGCATCCATAATATCAAAGAAGCGATACCTGAGATATGGGACAGTGAAGAAGAGCAGATGGAGCAAGTTATCCAATCTTCTGCAATCGAAACTGTAGTCCTTGCATAGATTTCACTTCAAAGTTGAATATTACTGATTTCCAAGGGAAGCTGCGCTTGTTATGTTATGTACATGGAAAAATGTTTTCCTTAAGCTTATAATATAGACTAAAAATAACTAATATCCACATGTACTTAGAATATAAGAAATGCGTATGTTATGTAACTCTAAGATTCATGTATTAGGCACATATCTATGGGATAAAAAATCAATGGGAAGGAGATTTCAGAATTAGTAAAATCAGATGATCCATTAAGAGTAGAGCTTTGATAAAATCTGCAGGCGTGTATTGCCCTAAAACGGATAAGAACTAGAGCATTGTCATGACAAGAGCTTACGCAGAGTATAGTCCAAAATTCTCTCGGAAATCACATATTATCAGGTAAAGTCATCTTGCTGCAGAAGAAAGCAATACTAAAATGTGCATTCCATGTTTTTGAGGTTACATGAACAGGCTGTTAGCCTTCTATTGTTAGCTCCCCACAATTAACAATTCTGCACGGCAACTTTGGGCTATCTGACCTGCTTGTCTCTTGGGATTCTAGTTTGCGCACAACATCCATTCCATCAATAACATGTCCAAAAACGACATGACGATTGTCCAGCCATGGAGTCTGTAAAACACACACAATTAGCCAAGGGGGGACAAAAAGTGAACCAAAAAACTTAAACCAACTTAAGCTAAAAAAAACTGGGGCATCTGAATATTTAAGCCTTGCAACTGATTTGGCAACATGATCAATTAGCTACATATCGGCAGATCTGACCAGTATTCAGCTATAAGCAGATTATATAAGTGTAGAGTAAGTAATCAATAACTAATAAGATATACTCGACTCACAAAGAAAAATCTACTCTTCTAGTGAACATTTACACATTCTTGATTCCCAAAGACAATCATAAAACACACTTCCAATAAATAATGATGACATTACCCTATCATAAATTTCAAATCTGAAAAAGGCATGAGATACATAATCAACAAAAGAAATTAAGGCTGCAGCAGGTAGCTCACCTTTACGGTGCAAATGAAGAATTGACTCCCATTGGTATTAGGACCTGCATTGGCCATGCTTAATACCCCAGGTCCAACATGATTCACTGCAGATAAAAACTCAAAATATTACAACCAGGATAGCAATTCATTATGGAATATAGATTAATGTAACAACACAATGAAGCTCCCAAAATTTGAGCTTAGCATGTTCATTCTACAACTTACAGGCAAAGCTCTCATCTTCGAACTTGGATCCGTAAATACTCATTCCACCAGTTCCCTGCAGCCAGAAAATGCACCAGTTTTCTACTTAGCAATGGCAAGTTCCTCTTAGAAAAAGATACCAACACATCTTTAGAAAGCCAAAAGATAATTAAAGAGAGGGCTTACATTTCCATTAGTAAAATCACCACCCTGGATCATGAAATCTTTAATGATACGATGGAAGGAGCATCCTTTGTAACCATACCCATTCTCCCCTGAAAAGAGACAAAAAAAGACCTTAGTGAACAAAATACCAAGAAACAAGAAGGGTATATACACTCTTAGCTTAGCTTGCCTGTGCAGAGGGCACGGAAGTTGTCCACAGTTCTTGGAACAACATCCCCAAAAAGACCTATCACAATCCTACCAACAGGTTCACCTCCAATTTCGACATCAAAGAAGCACTTGGTTGTCACTTTTGCTTGCAACTCAACTTCCTAAATAAAACCCCAAAAACGTATAAAGATTCTGAACAATGGAAACTACACCAAATGTCAACCAACAGAACCCAAATTGCACATCTCTTTTTCAGATGCATAATAAATTATCCATCCACGGTAGAGAAACTGATAATAAAGTACTTACATTGGCCATGGACTTGCAAACCATTCTCCGATACTTAACCGAAGAAGATTTAGCAAGTTGGGTAACAGGGAAACTCGGCGCACAGTTTAGTTTCGATGTCAAGACTCTTCCGAGAGAGTTAAAAGCTCGAGCTTGGGAGTAACCAGACCATGAGTTTACTATTTGTGGCCTATAAGCATTTGAAACATCTTGACCCTGTAGGAACGAATTATAAAATAATAAAAAGGGTAATGTTACGAAGAAAAAAGTAAGAATCTTTCAACAAGCTCACCGGGGAAGCGAGGCGAGGGCTATGGACCATATGCAGCGAGAAGGTGGAAGCCATTTTTGTGATTGAACAGTAAAAAAGAAAGTGCTTCGGTTCTTGAGGGCGTAATGAAAGAAAAGGGAAAAGAGAGTGTCTTTATTTTCTGGATAAAAAAAAAAAAAGACGGTTAGTGTGTCGTCGTCCTCTCCTCGGTCTTCCTTTGCATCATCGTTTCACCGGGAATTCTTCAAATTATCCGCCGCCACGGCCCACGCCTTGTGTAATGTGCCTTCTTTCGGCAATTGGGTTTTTCTTGTCCCCCATGAGATTTGGGCTGAAGAGTAAGTTTATCTAATGCGGATTTTCGTTAGCCGTATCGTTATTGTTTTTGAATTTTTATTTATAATATAAATATTTAAAATCATTATTTAAAAAAAATGCTTTTTTTAGAAAAAATTATATATATTTATTTTAAACACAACGTTATAAATATAAAAAGTAAGTTAAATAAAACCATATTTTAGATAGACTTAATAGTTAAATAAATGATCAAATTATATTTTTTTCAATTAAGTGCATAAATTTTATTTTGGGCCTAATAGGTGCCTAATGCTTTCAACGTTACTCAAATAGGTGTTTCGTTGTTACTATCTGTTAATTTTTACTGTTATCTGGCACGTGTCATCTTCTTAAATTTCTGAAATTATATTTAAAATTTAATAAAACAAAATAACCTCAATTTTCACAAAATAGCCCCAAATTTTAAAATCCCTAACACCCCAAAACTCAAATTTTGATTTGACATGATTTCATCGACGATTGCCACGCCGTTGCCTATCACATACGTTGTCAGACCATCATGACCATTTACCCCACCACCTCATCACCAAAAATCGATCAACGTTGTGTAAAACACTTAAATTGTCGAATGATTCTCGACGAACAGCGACATAGCGGAAAATGAACGGTGTGTGAGTTGTTCGGCAAGAGGAAGGGAAGGCGTTTCATTCTGTTGTCAGAATCGCGACCAATGCCGGTGGGAGTGGCTGAATTTGAGGTGTTTAGGGATTTGGGGACTATTTTTTGGATTATTTAAAAATTTTAGGATATTTAAAAAATATATTTATTTTTTAGAAAAATAAAATTCGGAAAATGTTGTAATATTGTTCGATTTTGATTAGATAACGAAAAAAATTAACGTCTGTCACTGTCAAACCTTAAATGATACACGGAATAAAACATTAGGCACTTTTTTTGCCCAAAATATAGTTTGGGCACCTATCTAAAAAAAGTATAGTTTGGATACTTATTTGAGGGTTAAGCCTTTTAGATATATAAAGGCTTAACAATCAAATAAGTGCTCAAATTATACATTTTTTAGATAGGTGCATGAACTATATTTTGAGTCAAATAGATGTCTAGTGTTTCATTATGTGACCCATTTAAAGTTTTTTTGTCAACGGCCGTTAAAAAAATTCGTTACCCAATTCGAACATGACATGTGGTATTTTTATTTTTTGAATTTTTGAATTTCTTTAAAAATCTATTTTTAAAAAAAAACTAAAGTTTTAATTTCTTTCAATCAAACCTCCAAATCACATCTCCATCACCATTCAGCATCCCCAAAAGTCAATGGTTCACCTTCACTGCCCAAGCGTTGTGTACCTTATTGTTCGACGTTTGTCATGCTCTACCCGTCAGTGGGAACCCAATCAACCTCTTTTTTTCTTTATTGTTGGGTGTTCGTCGGTGGCGCAATCGGCAGTTCATTCATTGATTTTTAACAACGAGATGATGGAGTTTTTAGTAGAGAGGTCCGGTGAAAATAAGTGTGGCCGATGGTGATTGAATTAATGGTCGGAGTGGAGGAATTTAGAGATTTAAGGTTAGCAATTGAGAGTTTTTTTAGAGAAATTAAATATTGTTGGGTTAATTGATATTTTTATTTTTATTTATCAAATTTTAATTTCAGAAAATGAAAAATCATGCCACGTGTTCTAATTTCATTGGATAATAAAAAAAGTAGCACTTGTCACGGAAAAACTTTAAATGAGTTACGGAATGAAACATTAAACTCTTATTTGATCCAAAATATAATTCAGACACTTATCTGAAAAATAGTTTGGGCACTTAAGCCATATATAAATTACAAATATAATTATTTTAGATATATAATTATGTAATTTAGAGTTTTTAGTTGTAATGATTTGAAAACTTTTGAATTTTTAGTTGTATTTGAAATTTCTAAACTATTTTACCATGTGATTCGATTTGTGTGTACCCAATCTTTACGGATTAGGACACATACCGAATTTTTAATACATGAAAATTATAATACCTAAAATTTCAGTTGCTCGAAAATACAAACATCCGATTATTTTTTACCAAAATAAATATCCGATTATGAACATCCTGCTCATGGAAAAATTATTAGATGATTATGTTTACTATGTTATTTGGTCTAACCAATTATACCCGTTCATCTCAAAATAAATACCTAATAACTATACACTATCTAATTACACGTGAGAATGAAGTGATGATTCACTTAAAAAAAATGAGATAAACAAACATAATTGATTGAAACCACATGTGACGTAATAAACAAAATTCATCTGTTAATTTTTCCACTCACGTGCCCGCTTAAATAAACTAAAAGCCATTATACTGTCGACATTAAAAGTTGTGTGGAAGTGGAACTAACACTGCCACAATCATTGGTTAATATAATTTGGGATTAACAATCAAATAAGTTCCTATATTATATTTTTTAAATATGTGTAAATTATATTTCAGGTTAAATGAATGTCTAATATTTTATTTAAGATTTTTTATGACAAGCGTTATTTTTGTTATCCGATGAAATTCGAACACGTGACATTATTTCTCATTTTTTGAAATTAAAATCTAAAAATGAGAAATATATATATTAATTAACTCAATAATATTTAATTATTTAAAAACCCCTCAAACTCTAACCATAATTCCCTAAATTTCTTCATTTCGACCACCTATTCAATTACCACCGATCACCCTTATCTTTATCGAACCCCCTCTACTAAAAATTCTATCATCTCGTCATCAAAAATCGACGAATGAATCGTCGATGGACATCCAACAATGTAAAAAGAGGCTGATTGGGTTCCTACCGACGAGTAAAGGATGACAAATGTCGAACAGTGAGGTACACGACGATTGGACGGTGAACGATAAACTACCAACTTGTAAGGATGTCAAACGGTGAGAGAGATGTAATTTAGGGGTTTGATTGAAATAAATTAAACTTTATGGGGTTTTAAAGAAATTTAAAATAAAAAAAATCAATAATTAAAAATATTAAATATATATATATATTATGTGTTATGTTTTGATTAGATAATAAAAAAAATTTAACAGCTGTTGGCGAAAATTTAGATGAGGTGTGCCTTTTACCCAATGTTGCTGAAACCAGACTTCGTATCCAAAAAGAAACAAGTAACCCCTCCCCGTAAACGTGAAGAAGCAAAGGCATTTTTTAACTTAATTTGGTTGGACAAATGAAGCTGCCTTGCACGCCACTCTTGAGCGTAATACATAATGGAACAATGACACATACCCATGCTTCCCATGATGTGTTTTCTGTTGGGAAATGCCGGTATATTTTATGGTGTAGTAAAAAAATTATCCAACTTATTTCACTAATGATTTATGTATAAGGAACGAATTCGGTGTGAAAAGGGAATAAACGTTATCTTAATTAAATCTGAAAATCGCAGGGAGTTAGGAGAATCCAATTCTTCTAGCATGATATCAAATCAAAGTCGTCATAATAGCGTTCTGACCTCTACGCAGTCTACCCGAATAAGACGAACAATATTTTTTCTTCTCTAACTGTTAGAGAGGTTTTTCGCAAAAGCATACTTTGGCTGCTAGGCCTTATGTCTTTATATAACATTCAAAACTCTAATTCTAATTAAATTCGGATTCTTTAAATATACAATATATTTATATGAATATAATTAAATATGTAAAATCTGATTCTACTTCAATCAAGTTTCTTTAAGGATATATATATATATATATATATTAATAGTATCTGATAATTACAATAATTATCTAGTATTAAAATATATATAAACGAAACTATCTATAATTACAATAATCATAATAATTTCGATTTTTACTTATTTCGGGCACAACAAGTTTGTACACATGCTATCTAGTCGATATTTGTTCGTTTCAATCATAGGGTGTGACCCTTGTAGGTTCATGCAACGTTAGCAGTAATATCTAGAACAATTCTAATATTACAAGCAACGAGTGACATCTAGCAATAATGATACCTAAATTATATGAAGTCGTAGTTCAACATAACATTTTTTTGTGATTAACTCTTTTCATGTATTACATCATTTTGTCCTTATATCTGGATCGGACACAAGTCATGGAATAGTCACACTTGTATAGTTCATCTAATATTTCTTGATAACTTGAGTAGACTATTATAAACGAATAACTATGATATCTCATATCAATTTATTCGAGCATGGTCATGCATTTCTAGTCTCACTTAATCAAGTGGCCTATGATATTACTCATATTATGTAGGAGGGACAAATCCTATCTTGATCAATCATATTCCGCTACATAGATTGCAATATATCTAATATCAGTCTTTATAGCGTAGCCAGTTACGACACACGTTTGATTGTATTAAAATCTGTCACTCACAATGTTGAAATAATGATGATCTCAAGTTTGAGGATCATACATGTAGTTATCATTATGAACAATGTTGTGACTGTCATATAATAATCCAAGAAACATACTCATAGCAGGTCAGTCCAGTATGTCGCTCTCTAACACATACTTATGTATTGATTTTGACATTTCCATGTTAATGACAACACTTTGTCATCAATCAACTACATATTAATCTTAATATATTATTGTTGTTCATGCCACAATAATACTCGACTAAGGATATTCTAAGAATAACTATATTATTCTAAAAACTTTACTATAATTCAGTTTATTTATAAACACACATAATAAGACAGAAATAATAATAGTGATTTTATATTAATAAACAAGATAAAATATGTATATCTTTTACAATCATCTCATAATTAATTTTTGGACATACTCCAACATTTTCGTATATCTTTCGTATGAAAAAATTATAAAAAAAAATCACAAATGCGCCGATCAGACACATTGGAATGGATTTATAACCCTAGGGAAATATCAAAGTGGGTCAAAACTTTAGAAAAAGTCATTCTCACCCGCAGTGACGCAACCATGATCAACTGTTAGCAATGGTCAGAATGGTCAGAATATTAAATTTAAGAAATGTATGGCTTATTAAATATTTAAATTTAAAATTTAAAGATGTAAGATTTAATTTATATAATATTTAAATATATAAAAACCTAAATTATTATTAGACAAAAAAAATTGAGAGCACAAACTCATTTTTTCTTAATTCCGCCTATATTGATTAAATATTTAATAAGTTTTTTTTTACTTTACAAATTTATTTTTTATATGGGTCAAATTGTATTTAGACCAAAACTTATTAAATATTTAAAAATTAGTGACATGAGCCTAGTCCTCATTGAGGACTCAAATTAACTACGTCCCTAACTCCCGCGTCTTGTTCTCTATTGCTTTTTAAAAGTATTTTTTAATCATAAAATGTTTTTAGAGTCAAAAGTAATATAAGCATGTAGTTTTTAAGGTCAAAAATATTTTTTTAGCTTAGTTTTGAGAATTATTTTTCAAAAATCGTAATTTCTAGCTTTTTACTTAAAAAACACTTTTGAATATAATTATTCATTTTATCCTTGTCTGTAACGCTTTTATATTTTTAAAATTAATGTCTAACATAGATATTTTATCTATCTAAAAATATTTTTTGATAGTAATACCGAACAATATTATTTTAAATGAAACAATAAATACATTACTGAAAGCATTTCTAAAAAGCACTTTTCCACCATACTTTCCAAAAACAATATCAAACTGGATTTGGTAATGTGTAGGGGTGTGTAAAACTCGAATCGATTCGAAAAAATAAATTATTTTCAAATAAATTTTGAGTTCTAAAATAGAAATTTGAATAACTTGAAATTTCTAGTAATTAGTAGATCGGTTTTAAAGTTCGAGTCGAGTCTCTCAATTTTACTTGATATATATATATATATATATGAAAAATATGAAGAAATATATATGTGTATTGTATATAATTATAAAAAATATTTTAAATTGAAACTAATTAGTACCATAACATTATAAATTTAAACAGACACTTGAACAATTTGACTCAAAAAATTTTAAATAAAATTTAAATTATAAAATATAATTCTTTATTTCAACTAACTCAAAATATTTTGACTTTATTTAATTAAATGTGCACGCCTATTGTTTTGGTCTGTTTGGCAATGGTTTATTTCTATCACTGTCCTGTTGCCGTTGCCTAATTTAAATTATTCAGAGTTCAAATTACTTTATTTACAAGATATATATACATTATCAAAAGATTAAGAATATATAATATATATAAACAAATATTACTTTATAATTATTTTTAAAGTATTTAAGAAAAATCATGATTCTCCTTATTGTATCTATTTCAGCTATGCTAGTTTAAATTGAACTTTGTTCATCCTATTTTTTATTTGAATATTGATTAAACCCTACTAATTTTAAAGCTAAGCACCTTACTCCTCGTATTATTTGATTAATTCATTGGAAATTTCTAATATTTCAATTTAAGACAAAACTCAAATACACAAAACAAAAAGGTTGTCAATAGACAAATCAAGAGTGAAAGTGACATTTTGTTCACTGTTTTTGATATAACCTTGACCTAACTTCAATCAGCTTTATTGAAAATTAAAACGTGTTTTGTTTTGTCATTTGTTGATTAAAGCGATACTCTAGTGTTGTAGTGTATAAGCTAGATAGGTAGACATAACTGAGATTCGATCTAAAACTAACCCGAATAATTTTTTATTGTATTTTCTATATAAATTTTCTTGAGGGTATATAGGCTATAATATTTGTTGTAACCTACTAATAATTGTTGGGTGCAACGTTGGGTACATTAGTAACATACATTACACTCTTAAAGAAAAAACGCGAGTTTAAACCTTGAAACAATATTGTTGGGAAGGGCAGCCCTGTACCCTGAACATAGACAGTAAGACAAACATTCATATTACTAAAAAATATTTATTGTGTTTTCATACTCAACATTGTCTCTGAAGCTTTTATTCTCTGGACCGTACTCCATACTCAACTGTCGCGCCTCGACAGAACAACTATTGAATCTACTTAATTAGGTAGCTCAACATATTACTTGACAGTCGAGTATATTCTGCCGGGCTATTAAATAGAAAAATTAAGTAGAACTATATATATTTCAAGAATGGAGATAAGGATAGGCGTGACTTTGATTGAAGTGCTAGCGAGAAACAAAACTAAAAACATAAGCTGAAATGAAGCCAACCAAACCCAATGTCAATGGCGTCTTATTATTACCACAACACAATAATGTAATCATGCCATAATCCTGTTGTTTTCTTGACAGAGACTCGTTTGAGTTGAGCAAATCCACTATGAAACATTAAAAAAACTCTCTAAAATAATTGAAAGTATTTACTTTATTTTATAACACGACCACAACTCCATAATCATCGTTGCCCATAGCTATGACATATTTGTCAAAACCTATGACCTTTTGGCAAGTAATAATCAACCAACACAACCACAATTGGATTTGAAAAAAAATATTTTACGTTATAAGATAATTTATTTATTTTTTAAAACCCCGCTTTGATCAGAATCTATGCCCAAAGTTCTCAACTCATCTCCTTCTTGCAAATTCTTTGTTTTTTTAAAGCATATTATTTAATTGGAAAGTGGTTTTTAAACCAAACTAGCACTTCAACCACTTTATATAATTTTATTTATTCTTAATCTTAAGTGTGTGTCATTACATTATTGGAAGTTGTATTATTACATGTATTAGTATACACATTTGAACTAAACAAAACAAATAATGGACAAAAACAAATGATGACGCTGATGATTTTTATTGTATTGGATTTAGTTTAGTTTGTTAGTCAACTATGCAAGGATACAAAAAGACATGAATTTGGATCAGCTTAGGCATTTATTCTATTTAGATTAATGTGAAATTAAACTAATTTGATATGTTTTTATATGATGGATTGAGACATGTTACATTTTTATATGATGTTAATTTTATGAGATCCGAGATCGAGTACATGTGTGTACAGATTGTGTGTTGTCAAAGGGTTAAGAAAAAATTATTAACATATACTATCACGTAATCACATCAGTATATTAAAAATAATATACAAAAATGGACGTGCGGTTGACCCGAAAATCAGTTTATTCGATGAATATCATTTTAAAAAATATCAATATTCAGTTGGTTTAGTAAGATGAAACACTAAATTTTTTAGCCAAGGTTAAAATTCGAATTATTATGTTGTGAATGAGATAAATTTGGTTGAGCGGTTATCCCCATAATAGAAAAAAATAATTCAAATTAGTCAACTAATAGATTAAATTTATATTATAAAAAATATTTTTGAAAATAATATAAAATATTTTCAATGAAAAAAAACTACTTTAAATCACTTTAGAATATTGTTATCATAAATGATTAAAGTAAATTGGTAATGGCCTTTGACTTTTTGTATGTGATATATACATATTGAGATTTGGGGTATAAAAAGGATCTCTTTCCCATCCCTTATCTTTGATAAAATATTAACATAAAATTCCCTGACCGGTTTATTAATTTACAAAAGTAATTCTACTAAAAACATATACCGAAAATTATTCGATATATATGTTGTGTGGTCTATAGATAACATAATTCTTTCTGTTTTAGGTATTAAGAATTTATATTACACTGTTTAAAATTTAGGTTTAGGATATATTAATTTTTTTAAAATAAATAAACATGTTTGTGTATTTTTTTTACCCGCTATGTGTATTAAAAATTTCCTTTATATATTATTATTTTACGAATAATTTACTAATATTAATGTTTCATTTACACCCTTAAACTAGATCAAACACAAAAACTAAATCATATCTATCCAATCAATAAACGTGGATGGACTCCAACATCAACATTTCAAAGAATGTCAAAAAACAGTCCAACTATATGTAATGACCCGTTTATAGACCCAACATCATTTACACCCGACCCGGATCTTAAACTTGACCCGAACCAAAGACCCAAATCCAAAATTAATAGAATGCCCTTCAACCTAAAACTAAGACCTAACCCTAACTCAACTCCAAACTAAACTGCCACAATTTTCCTCCGCCGCCACCTTTACCCACCGCCGTCGTCCGCCGTCGCCGGTGATGACACGTCCATCTCCGGTAACCACCAAACCCCAAATTAAACTATCAAAACCCCAAAATTCTAAAACCCTAATCCATCATCCCTAAAAATAAACCCCAAAATAACCTACTCTAATTAGCCCATACCCCTTAACAGCCACCCTCTGCCATGACCATCACCCTAACTTAACCAAACCATGCAACAGATCCACAAAATCCGGTACCAAATTTGACTTACCCATCTGTAACAAATAAAAAAAAGGTTAATGTAAGGAGGGGATATAAAAAAACCAAACGAAAATGTAAAAGGGAGCTTTTTTTATTCGAAAATAGGGAGAAAAGAGAGGATTTTCATATATGTAATTAGGGGTTTTAGATTCAAAAAAAGTTTGTAAGAAATTCGAAATCAACACAAGAAGGTTGAGTGTTTTTTTTTTTTGAAATCAAATATGTCTGTTTCATTTTTTATCTTTTTTATTTTATTTCAAAACAAATCAAAAAAAATGAGAGAAAAGGATTTTCGAAAGCTTACTTGGTTGTCTGAGTGCCGTGTGTTGTAAGGAGAGGAAGGCCGCCGCTCTGACTCGGTGGAGAGGAAGAGAGAATGAGAGTTGAGAGGAAAGAGTCATTAGTTTATTTTACGATTTTAAATGAGCTAAAAGAACAGAAGGACCAACAGAGAAATTATCTCATGACCGAAACAAAAGCTGGAAAGAAAAATAGGGACCACTTACGTAATTAAACCCTTAAACAAAAACGCGGATCCTCCCACCGAAACGGCGTCGTTTCATGTACATACTTAAAACAAATATTAAGGGTTATATTTTTTATTAGAACATATTAAAATTTAAAAACGTGGATCCTCCTCGAGTCGGGTCACCGCGTGAACCATGTGCGCCTGAAACGACGTCATTTCATGTACATACTTAAAACAAATATTAAGGGTTATATTTTTTATTAGAACAGATTAAAATTAAAAAAAAAACTAATGACTCTTTCCTCTCAACCCTCATTCTCTCTTCCTCTCTACCGAGTCAGAGCGGCGACCTTCCTCTCCTCACGACGTCGTTCTCGGGCCGTTCGGCCTCACATCGACGTCCAGAAAACACACGACACTCAGATAATCAGGTAAGCTTTCGAAAATCCTTTTCTCTCCTTTTTTGATTTGTTTTGAAATAAAAAAAAAGATAAAAAAATGAAACAGACATATTTGATTTCAAAAAACACTCAACCTTCTTGTGTTGATTTCAAATTTCTTAAAAACTTTTTTTGAATATGAAACCCCTAATTACATATCTGAAAATCATCTATTTTCTCCCTATTTTTCGAATAAAAAAAAACCTATTTTACATTTTCGTTTGGTTTTTTATATCTCTCATCCTTACATTAACCCATTTTTTTATTTGTTGCAGATGGGTAAGTCAGATTTGGTACCGGATTTTGTGGATCTGTTGCAGGGTTTGGTTAAGTTAGGGTAATGGTCATGGCAGAGGATGGCTGTTAAGGGGTATGGGCTAATTAGAGTAGGTTATTTTGGGGTTTGTTCGTAAGGATGGTGGATTAGGGTTTTAGGATTTTAGGGTTTTAACATTTTAATTTGGGGTTCGGTGGTTACCGGAGATGGACGTGTCATCATCGGCGACGGCGGTGGGTGAAAGTGGCGGCGGAGGAAAATTTTGACAGTTTAGTTTGGAGTTGAGTTAGGGTTAGGTCTTAGTTTTAGGTTGAAGGGCATTCTGGTAATTTTGGATTTAGGTCTTTGGTTCAGGTCAAGTTTAAGATCCGGGTCGGGTGTAAATGATGTTGGGTCTGTAAACGGGTCATTACAGTTGCTCCTATTTGCTCATTGTTGTGTAACAGCAATAGAGCAAAGACTAAAGATGATCCGTTTTATTTGGTCTGCTAGGCTTCTCCACTCTTGACGTATGTCTTCTTTCTTCCGTATATCTTCATTCTCTTCGACGCATGTCTTCTTTATTGTCTTGGTTGATCGACCTTGTCACTCTTGGGAAGCAAAATCTTCAAAATAGGGGGTTATCTGTTGGGGAAGCAAAATAAGTCCAACTTGCTATTATTGATAATAAGCTAATACCTAAATAGAGTTCGACCCAACTGCAACACCGACGAAGAGGCAGGGTCTACAAAATTTGATCCAGCTGCAACAATGACGAGGAGGCAAGACCGATGGATGAAAGTTCTGATGTCTGATCCAGCTACAACTCTGACGAAGAGACAAGACCAGAAAACTGACAACTTCTTCATTTTCTCTTTTTCTCTTTTTCTTCTTTGTTTTCCTTTTCTTTTTGCTTTTTCTTTTCTATTTTTTTCATTTTGCTCTCATTTTCTTCTTTTTTTCATTTTTTCTTCTTTTCTTCTCTTTTTTTAGATACAACATTGATAAAACTTGAAAGTTGGTAAATTTTGAACAAGCTACAACACCGACGAAGAGGCATGTCTAAAGTTAGTAATGTTGATCCAGCTACGACAACGACGAAAAGGCAGGATCAATAGTTAGTGAATTTGGTCTAGCTACAACACCGACGAAGAGGCAAGACCGGAAGTTAGTAAATTAGGTTCAGCTACAACACCGAAGAGGCAGAACCGAAAGTTGTATTTGACCGAGCTACAACATCGATGAAGAGGCAAGGTCTGAAGATTTGATCCAGCTACGACACCGACGAGGAGGCAGGATCAGATAGTTGATTTCTTTGTGATCAAGCTACGACTCTGACGAAGAGGTATGATCGGAATTTGGCAAATTTGGTTCAGCTACAACTCCGACGAATAGGCAGAACTGAAAGTTATATTTGACCAAGCTACAACACCGACGAAGAGGCAAGGTTTGAAGATTTGATCCAGCTACGACATCGACGAAGAAGCAGGATCGGATAGTTGATTTCTTTGCGATCAAGCTACGACTCTAACGAAGAGGCATGATCAGAATTTGGCAAATTTGGTCCAGCTACATCACCGACGAAAAGACATAACCGAATATTTATGTTTGTTGGATCTATCCACACTATCAACGGAGAGATAAGATCGTATTTCAGCATCTGGACTCCTCTAGACCCACAACGGAAAAGCAGAATCGGATGACATCAATTTGAGCATGGCCACACCATCAACGGAGGGACATAATCAGATAACACTTGAATATTTTTTCTTTCTTATTTTTTTCTCTCTTTTTCGACCCATTTTTTGACTTTTTCTATTTTTTTCTATTTTTCTTCCTTTTTTTGTTTTTGTTTGTTTTTTTATTTTTTTCTTAATTTTTTGATCTTTTTCTTGTAAATAAAAACAAATTCCAAGGAAAAGTTTGGTCTAGCTGCAACACCGTCGAAGAGGTAAGACCTAGAGAGGATTTGATCTGCTACACCACTGACGAAGAGACTAGATCAGCAAAATGTGAGACCCGCTACACCACCGACTGAGAGGTAGGGCCAAATGGAAAATCTGATCTGTAACACCACCGACGGAGGTAAGATCTGGATAGGATTTGATCTACTACACCACTGCCAGAGAGACTAGATTAGCAAAATGTGAGACCCACTACACCACTGACGGTGAGACAAGATCCGGATGAAAATTTTGGTTTGCAATACCACCGACGGGGCAAGATCTGGATAGGATTTGATCTACTACACCACTGCCAGAGAGACTAGATTAGAAAAATGTGAGACCAGCTACACCACTGACGGAGAGACAGAAATGAATGGAAAATTTGATCTGCAACACCACCGACGGAGGCAAGATCTACATTAAGTTGGTGTGCCACCACTGACGGAGGCATGGTTTGCAAGATGTTGGATGACTGCGCCATCGACAGTGAGACAATGTCTAGAAAAATTTACGCTGTTTTTCTATCGACAAAGAGCAGGGTCTGAAAAGAATTTCTATTGGCAATAGTAGAAATCAGGATAATGTTGACGTTTGTCACACCATTGTCGGAGGAATAAAGTTCTACAAAAGAAAAAAACATTGGTCAGTAATTGTCAAATATTTTGTCGCTGATACCTTTTATTTTGGGCGTTTTAGCATCTTCTTCGTGTTTGGCCTCGTTCAAAACTAGGGTTGGCCCTCTTGTCATTGCCCCCGTGTTGAGGGTACTCGGTCTCTTTCGTAGACCTGTTATGTACAAGCAAGATTGCATGAATGTATCTAATTTTATGTCTATATGCATGTGTCTACTCTAAATGCATGGTGATTTTGGTGTATGCACTTAATCTAAATGTGTGACGTGTGCAAGAATGATTCAATGCAAAATGAATGCAACTAAATGCATGAATGCGACATGATTTAATTTTTTTTGTCTTCAAAGGGTTGCCCCTGACTCTCGACTGGTCATGTCGGGATCTTGGTCCTTTGTGTGGCGGTGCCCCAACCTCCTTCGACTTCGAACATCTTCTTTGGACCCATTTTCTTGTTTGGACACCCCCAAACTTTTACATATTGTTTTGGGAGTGCCTTTGTAGCATGTTTCAACTTTGAGTTGCATTGTCGCCTTTTTGGATGCCTTTCAGTGCTCTCGTGAACGCGTTGCGTTGCCTCTTAAGTTAGGTTTATGATTTGTCATGTTGGTTCCTGACCGCTTATCATTTTCGGATTAGGTGGAACGTTGTAGATGGCGATTGGTGTTTAGCATTTGGAATGTGGAGGTATGATTCCAAAAGAAGGGTAGCAAAGATTTGCTCGGCTTTTAGTTTTTTTGAATGGCTTTGGGTATAATGGTAGAGTTGAAGGGCTTGGTTGTCGGGTGATGGTAAGTCGAGAGTTCAGAAGGACTCAAACATAAGGGTTCAGGCAGTGAAATGAGGGGTTTTCTGTTCGAGTATTTTGGTCGATGGGTAGCGATGGTAATGGGGATGGAAAAAACTTTATTGTGTTTTCAGTTGGAAATGGTGAGTGTGAATGATTTTTGAAGGATGAAAGGTGGTGGGTTAATTTCGGTGAAAGATGAGTGTTGGAATTTGGCACTTGTCGAGAGATGCCCCCAGATTGAGTTATTGCGGAGGTTTGGTAATGGTGCTGAATTGGCCGACTTTGCTTTCTCTGGTATTAATGACGTGGGACATCCTGAGGACCGATTTTAAAATTGATGCATCTATATGCAAAATGTTTCTTAAAAGCAAAATGATTTATGTGAATGCAATTCAAAATTAAGATTGTGAAGATGTTGTGTAATGATGCAAATGAAATTGATGTGATAAAAATGAAAATGAAACGAGGTAGTATCAAATAAAATTATTAAATAAAACAAATGGTAAACAAAATAAAGCAATTAAAAATGTTTATGAACAAGAAAAAAGACACCAGAGCCTAAATAGGGTGACCACTAACGAGCAGAATACCAACATGGCTCTAAAAGGTTGGCTCATACGGCTTACTATATGCAGTTTTGGTGCTAAGAGGTACCCGAATTGTCCTTGCTGTCCTCTACTAAGAGTAGCAAGGCCCTCGGTCATTACCTATTATAAGCTCCTTTCAACTGGGTTCAATTCAGGGGGACCCATTCGCTTATGCCTACACGAAGGAACGATATCCTTACGAAAGCATAAGGTACTCGAGCCCCGAAGGTACTTGCCAGGCCTACACGGAGGAACGATATCATCACGAAAGTATTAGCGTTTCCCCCACTTAAAATGACGGGTTTATATGCCAAATTTTAAATGCGTTAAAATAAACACGCAATTATAACCGAATGTTACTTTAATAGTCACTTTAATCCGAAATTTCCAATATTAGTAAAGCGATAATTATTTAAAAAGCTCGACTCTCTTTTATTTTTGAAAACAAAAAAATGTCCCCAGAGGAGTCGCCATCTGTAGCGATGTCCCTCTCGCTAAAAAAATGTGTGATTTTTATTTTGTTTTACTTTATTTTGAAAATAATATCTTCCATGTGGAGTTTTATAAAACCCGTGTTTTATTTAAAAATAGAGTCGCCACCGGCCACTCAAGGTGGACTGGACACCGTAAAAACCAGAGATTTAAAATTGATGGGTTCGGGAGTCAGTTACGGATGGGGAAGGATTAGCACCCCCACACCGCCCAAAATTGGTACTTTAATAATTATCGCTTTATTAATATTATATTTTCCGGATTAAAGTGACGATTAAATTAAAATTTGGTTATAAGTGCGGGTAAATTTTCAAAGCCCCGTTATTCGAGAGTAAACGCCCAACCACTATCACTACGCCTGATACTGGCCCCGTTTACACTCGGATAAAGAGCACCGCATTGACAATTATATATTTCTAAAATGCAATCTTAGATCATAGCAAACATAAACATAAATAAATACAATGCGATAAAAAATAAATACTAACATCCTAACCTACTAATCCAACATACATAAATATTAATCTAACACATAAAAATGCATTCTAACATAAAAAAACACTACTCTAAAACATGCATGAATATTAATCTAACACATAAAATATGATAATAACAATAATAATAATGATGATGATGATAATAATAATAATAATAATAATAAAAAAGACAAAATGCATGGATTAAACTAAAATAACATGAAACTAGAGATTTAGGACTAAAACGCATGAGTTACTAATTTACATGGCATAACTGACAAACATTATGGACTAAAATGAACAACATGTGAAACTTAAAGAAATAAATATAAATTAACAGAAATTAAAAGGCTGGAAATTAAATGATGAACCAAAGGTGACCGAATTGAAACGAAACTGAAATTACAAGCTACAAAAAGAATAAAAAAGGACTCTTTTGGTCCTTCTGTTCTTTTAGCGCATTTAAAATCGTCTTTTTTTATTCTTTTCGTAGCTTGTAATTTCAGTTTCGTTTCAATTCGGTCACCTTTGGTTCATCATTTAATTTCCAGCCTTTTAATTTCTGTTAATTTATATTTATTTCTTTAAGTTCCACATGTTGTTAATTTTAGTCCATAATGTTTGTCAGTTATGCCATGTAAATTAGTAACCCATGCGTTTTAGTCCTAAATCTCTAGTTTCATGCTATTTTAGTTTAATCCATGCATTTTGTCTTTATTATTATTATTATTATTATCATCATTATTATTATTGTTATTATCATATTTTATGTGTTAGATTAATATTCATGCATGTTTTATAGTAGTGTTTTTTTATGTTAGAATGCACTTTTATGTGTTAGATTAATGTTTATGCATGTTGGATTAGTAGGTTATGATGTTAGTATTTATTTTTTATCGCATTGTATTTATTTATGTTTATGTTTGCTATGATCTAAGATTGCATTTCGGAAATATATAATTGTCAATGCGGTGCTCTTTTATCCGAGTGTAAATGGGGCCAGTATCAGGCGTAGTAATAGTGGTTGGGCGTTTACTCTCGGATAACGGGGCTTTTAAAATTTACCCGCACTTATAACCAAATTTTAATTTAATCGTCACTTTAATACGGAAAGTCTAATATTAATAAAACGGTAATTATTAAAGTACTAATTTTGGGCGGTATGGGGTGCTAATCCTTCCCCATTCGCAACCGACTCCCGAACCCATTAATTTTAAATCTCTGGTTTTTACGGTGTCCGGTCCACCTTGAGTGGCCGGTGGCGACTCCATTTTTAAATAAAACATGGGTTTTATAAAACTCCACGCGGAAGATTATTTTCAAAATAAAGTAAAATAAAATAAAAACCACACATTTTTTTAGCGAGAGGGACATCGCTACACTATAACAAGTTTACAAAAATAAAATAATTACTCTTTAAATATCATTTTAAAAATAATTACATATTACTAGTTTTTGTAATATTCAGTGTGAATAAAAGTAATTTTTTATATTAAAAATATATTTACTAAAAATTAAACAAATAATCACAGGTGAAAGTAGTAAAAGATTTGTACACAAAATTTTAATTTCTTATTATTTGTTTTATTAAAAGATTATATAAATATGAAAATATAAAAAATATTCTTATAACAATAACAATAATAATTTATATTAATTATCATTTTTCATTTTTTTATTTAAAGATTATATAACGGTAGAAATCTCTATTCACTTCTATAATAATATAAGGGTAAAACTTTGATATACAGGCTATGTAAAACTAATTTACACAAGCTTGTGTATTTACACTATAAAAATTCAAATCCTAAATTCTTAACCCTAACCCTAAAACTTAAACCCTAAATCTTAAACCCTATACACTAAATTTTAAACACTAACCTTAAATTCTAAACCATACAACCTAAACCCCTAAACTTTAAACCCTAAACTAAAACCCAAACCCCTAAAACTAAAAGGCACGTGTAAATTAAAGTTTACACGGCTTGTGTATTAAACTTTGCCCATAATATAAATGACCATTTTTGTATTTGTAAGTAAAACGTACAATTTTATTTCAAACTTTTTGAATATTTTATTTTTGGTCCTTATAATTATAATTTTTTAAAAAGTTTTTCACTATACTTATGATTCAAATATCAACATTAGTAACTATTTTCCACGCACCGTTTCATTTAAATGTTCAGATTTTTTATTTTTTTTATTTTTTGAACCGTTTTTATTATTTTTATTTCAATCCCTGTAAATTTATTTTGTTCATTTTAATCCTTAAAACACAAAATAAAGCAAAATCGTCAGCATATATTATCAAACCCAATATATCCCTAAATAATTTTTGGATCAATATTTTCCTATTTTTCATTTTGCCATCTTTTTCGTTAAACTTGTCAAAATTTTAAAAATAATTATCCAAAGAAGACAACAATTCATTTAAAACTTTTTTCTCAAATTAAATAATACTTTTTTACGGGATGTTTTTGTTAGTACAAATAAAATAAGAATAAATTATTTAGATAGTCACTTAATTATGAAATAAGTTTTATTTTTACTATTGATCTTTTAGTTTTTTCAATAAAATTATTAACTATTTAAATGATATCAACGTCAAAAAATTATTGAAGCAATAACGTAAGAGAAAATATCTTATACACTGGTGGTACAAACGAAAAGTTTTCACAAGCGCCTTAGTTTTAGAGTTTAGGGACAGTTTATGGTTTATTGGGTTTAAGTGTATAAGTTTAGAGTTTAGGGATTATGGCTAGAATTTAGAGTTTAGAGGTTATGGTTTAGGCTTAGGGTAATATAGTTAGGGATATAGGTAATATAATTAGGGATATAAGTTTTAACCTATAAACCCTAAATGTTAATACTAAAACCTAAATTCTAATCACACCCCTCAATTTAAAAAATAATACTCTAATAATAAAGAAAGGTTGCCTAAACTATTCAAAAACCATTTGATTATTTTATTAACAATTTTGACGTTGCTATAAAATAATACTTTAATAATAAAGAAAGGTTGCATTTAGGGTGTTATTGAGTTGAACATCTCGCAAACAACTCGAGTTCGATTCGGTCAAAATTCGATTAACGTTCGACTTGAGTTGGGCTTTGCCCAACTCGACTCGATAAGTTCGTGAGCAGCTCATTAATTTTTTTATAAATACTTTTATGAGTTTTTGGTCGCTACCTTAGAAAATTTTGTTTCAAGACGTTTAAATCTCTAGTTGAAAACTCTAAAAAAATTCAGTGAATTGCTAGGTAATTTACCCATAAAAATTTGAGTTTAATTTTTCAAAACGCTTTATATTTCTCAAAAATAAAAAAAATAATTTATACTAATAAAAAATTTAATTATAATAATGAACTTTTTATTTTTTATTAAAGTCTTCTCTTTTTTATTATTACTTTATGTATAAAAGTAAAAAAAAAAAAGCCTTTAATTTTTCTTTTCAATTTTTTTAGTTTTTTAATTCCCATATAAATAAATATTATTGAAATTTAAAAATTCAAAATTCTTAACATTTCTTTTTTTGTTGTTCATTAAAAATAATTAAAAAAATAAAAAAGAGACACACACTCAATATCGGTTTCATTTCTAATTTAGTGGCAGACTCATTTATTTCTTCATATCTCATGTTTTTTTTTTGAATATTTATATTTATATTAAGTTCTAATAATATTATTAGATTTATCTATTTTTTAAAAATAAAATAAAAATATTTAATGAGCTTAACGAGTAACGAATTGAGTCGCACAATAAAATTTTTTAACGAGCACAAATTAAATAAAATTTCATCAAACTTAATGAGTAACGAATCAAATCAAATAATAAATTTTAATAAGTATGAGTCTGAGTACTACTCAACTTGCTATCGACTCGGTCGATAATCCGCTAGCTGCATTTTCGATTTCATCATCTTTTTTTAGTTTTTTACCCTCCAAACCATTTGAAAACCCCAAGAAAGAGAGCCCTGTTGATGAACTAAACTTTGATTCTTCTTCATCAGAAACCAAATCCCCGTTTCTTTTTTCTTCTTACTCTTTCAATTCATCTCTAAAAACTAATACCCGCATTTCCTGTACCTCTTCCTTTTCTTCTCCTCTCCCTCTCTATTTCCGTTTCCTCCTTTAACTCACTTAAAGTGTTATGTATTTGTATAAGTTTATGTCTTGGTTTTAGAACAGTTGTATATGGCTGCATGATTCAATCACGGGAATAAAGTTGGTGTCAATCTGGGTTTTGGTGTTTTAATTTGTGTTATGGGGCACTGTGTCAAATGCCAAAACAAAAGGAAATCTTGAATTTTTGGTGTTTTTGTTTTTTATCCGATGTTTTCCATTTACCGTCCATCTGCTCCTCTAGTAGATCTGCTCCACTGGTTTATTCATGCTTCAGCTCCCACTCTTTAAGGTCAGATCGTCACATTTTTCACTCTTTCTACTTCCTTTTATGCCTATAATTATAATTTGTTAAATCTGATTTTCTAGGGAAGATTTGGGTTTCTGTTAATTTTAGCCAAGTTACTGATTTTATAATGCTAAGTTATCAGAATAGTGATATGGTGGTTAAGGGGTTTATTGGGTTTTGGGGTGAGTTCTTTTGTTTTGCATTTGCTTTTGGTGCAAAGTAATAGAAACCCTCCCTATCAGAGGTTTTAGTTTTTAGGGTGTTGCCAATATAGAAAAGAGAAATGGGTAATGGGACTTCTCGTGTTGTTGGATGCTTTGTACCCTTTAATGGAAAAAGTGGAGTTGATTTAGATTTTCTAGAGCCCTTGGACGAAGGCTTAGGCCATTCGTTTTGTTACGTTAGGCCTGCGATTTTCGACTCTCCTGCTATTACTCCATCAAACTCTGAGAGGTTTACCCTTGATTCAAGCACCCTTGATTCCGAGACGTTGAGTGGGTCATTTAGACATGATACCATGGAGGATTCCTTAGGACTACAAAGACAGAGTGAGAGTTTCCCGGAAACCACATTTAGGACCATCTCAGGTGCATCTGTTAGTGCGAATGTTTCTACGGCTAGAACTGGAAATCAGATTGCAAGGTTTGCTACTGATGTCCAAGAGCCTGCTGCATCATTTGAGAGTACCTCCTTATTTGCTGCAATCCCTTTGCAGCCGGTTCCTCGTGGTTCTGGTCCTCTGAATGGGTTTCTGTCTGGACCTCTTGAGAGAGGGTTTGCTTCAGGGCCTCTAGATAAGGGGGGTGGTTTTATGTCTGGACCAATTGAGAAGGGTGTGATGTCTGGCCCCCTTGATGCTGCTGATAAATCCAATTTCTCTGCTCCGCTTGCACGTGGTCGTAGAAGACCTCATTTCCAGCGACTCATGAGAAGTGTTAGTGGACCAATGAAAAAGACCTTTTCTAAGCACTCAATGAGGTCTGGTTGGATGCAAAGGATTTTCTTGTACCCACTTACCCGATTGGCATGGCATGCTAAGGAACCAAAGCTTCGTTCTGAACCCTCTCGGAATTGTCTTGAAGGCGGGCCATGTGAAGAGGAATACAGCAGCAGTCGCAACTTGCAATGGGCTCATGGAAAGGCTGGTGAAGATAGAGTTCATGTTGTGCTCTCTGAAGAGCAAGGATGGCTGTTTATTGGGATATATGATGGTTTTAGTGGTCCCGATGCTCCGGATTTTCTGATGTGCCATCTTTATAAAGCCATAGACAAGGAATTGGAAGGGCTGCTCTGGGATTATGAAGATAAATCTAGATTTGATCCCTTAAAACCTGAAACATCTAACAGTAGAAATCCTGATGCTGGTTTAGAGTGCAGCAAAGAAGAAAAGTCAAATTCTTGTTCAGATCAAGAAACATTGTCCACTGTAGGAGACTTGCTTACTCAAGAAAATATTAAAGGTCAGTCTTCTAATAATGAAATAGTTGAGGAAAATGATGATGCGAGGGACAACATTGAGCATGATTTATCTAAGCATGGAAAGTCCACTTTAGGGGCTGAATCTGAATCTGTTCCACATGCAAACTTAGCCAGTCAAGGCAGGAAAAGCATGCGGCTATATGAGTTACTTCTGATGGAGCCATGGGATGGTCAAGGTTCTTTGTCAATCCCACAAATGGATAAACAAGGAAAAGGTTCTTGCAACTCACAACTGCTTTCAGATAATATAGGATGCATCAACCCATCAAATTCAAAAGATGATAGTTCTAACATACAACGCGAATATCCAACTACATCCGGAGAAGGTATTGGGGATTTTGATAATCAAAGTGCTGAAACTGCTGCTTCCATGTCAGGGCAAAGGCAGAATACAAGAATGTCTTTGATTGGTTCAAAGGTAAGAAAAATATATCGGAAGCAGAAGTCATTACGAAAAAAGCTTTTTCCTTGGAGTTATGATTGGTACAGAGAAGAGATCTGTGTGGATGAGAGAATTGTTGAATCTTCCAGACCTATTAGGAGGTGCAAATCTGGAGTTGTTGATCATGATGCTGTGTTGAGAGCAATGACTCGAGCACTCGAAAGTACTGAAAAGGCTTATATGGAAATGGTGGAAAAAGCTCTTGACATAAACCCAGAGCTTGCTTTGATGGGGTCATGTGTTTTAGTGATGTTAATGAAGGATCAGGATGTATACGTCATGAACCTTGGGGATAGCCGTGTGATTTTGGCACAAGAGAGATCAAATGATCGCCACTCAAATCCTAGTTATGTGAAGGATGATTTAAAGTATAGAAATAAATCTAGAGAATTGCTAGTGCGTATGGAGCTGGACAGAATATCAGAGGAGTCTCCTATGCATAACCAACATGGTCAAGTCAACATACTGAACAAGAACAGGGACATCTCAATCTGCAGATTGAAGATGAAAGCGCCTCAGCTTTCCTCTGACCACAGCACAAGTATTGACGAGGTCTGCTACTGATTTACTGACAACCTCAATTTTAATTATTCATATATTGAATTTTATATGTTTGGACTTCATATTCGTCATTAATATGTCCTTGTAAAATGTGATTTCTTGGGTGACAGACATGTAGAGAGAATATACATGTATGGCACATGATTTATAGGAGGAACTGACAATTGAATTTAGAGGGATATAAATATAACAAATATTTTAAGCATTTATATATCTAATTTGTATTTAATTGTCAAATTTGCATCATAATATCAGATCACTTAAACACCTTTATTTTTGTGGGATTTGTTGGATATTTTGATCTTAATTGGTTCCATTTTAAAGGGCACTGCTGCTAGGCACTGTAAGTTGGTGAACTGAAAAAATGGCAGGTCATTTGCTCACATGGTGGGCTTATCTTCCTTTAGTGGCCTTAGTCTAGTTGTGCTGCCAATATTCTAATCCCTGGATATGCACTCAATCTGAATGCCAAAGATAAATGTTCAATTCATTATGTGCCCGGATGATTGCTTTAGATATTAGCTGGTTAATAAAAAACTATAGGTAAAACACATCAAGTTCATATGTGTCGAACAAGAAATAATTTCAGTTGTCATTTAGCAAATAATAACCTGTTCTTGATTGCCTATGCAGGAAATCTTAAGAATTAAGGCAGAGCATCCTGATGATGACAACGCCATTTCAAATGACAGGGTGAAGGGACAATTGAAAGTTACTAGAGCATTTGGTGCTGGTTTCCTGAAGAAGGTTGGTTGGGTTAGGATCTTTAATTGTTATCTTCATTTTCCCCTGCTTTTGCTTTTGCTTTTGCTTAGTCTCATTTGAGATTTAACCAGTAAAAAAGATAA
The DNA here is from genome assembly GCA_019671005.1 of Hibiscus mutabilis. Taxonomy (NCBI): domain Eukaryota; kingdom Viridiplantae; phylum Streptophyta; class Magnoliopsida; order Malvales; family Malvaceae; genus Hibiscus; species Hibiscus mutabilis. The sequence goes on along the minus strand of CM033718.1, from coordinate 8,394,507 downwards.
AAAAGACTAGAAACCTATGATGCTTTTGTGTAAAATAAATACAATCTGACAGAATTTCTGGATTGTACTTTTACTTCTTGCTCTTTCTCTCTCTCTCTATATATATATCGGTTTTGTAAGCAAGGTAACCTGTTATACTATTTATTATTTGATCACAACTGGAATTCCTTTCAGTATTTTAACCATTAGCAACCTCAATGGAGTTGATAATTATTTGTGTAAAATCTTCTAGTGGATAATACAATTGATTGTCTTATTGTTTGTGGTGCTTAATATATCAGTTGATTGGTTTATGTGAAGTGGATATGCCAAGTGGTGCAAGATATATGCACGATGCATAAGACTTTGTTTTTAGATGTAACACTGCAAGGCAGGTTAGTTAGGTACGAACTTCTGTTTGTCGTCTGTCTGCAAATTTAATGGTTTATTATAACCCCTTACCCCTAGAAGTTGTATGCCTACATTGTACCACTTAAATGATTGGCCAAAGTATAGCCGAGTTTTGTGTGCACTATTGTGTACTTAAATTTAAATTACCGCTAGAGAGTCACTCCATCAGTAGTTTACTAGTTTCTACCTCCCTCTTCTTCTCGTCCTCCTTGAGTAAAGTCTGGGGTCTCATCAATCCTCTTCTGGCAGTTTGGTATCCAAATCACAAGCCTGTTACTGGGTTTTAGTTACCGTATTTTATCTTATAAAGGAAGCTGCTTAAGCTGGGTGCTTTGAAAATGAGGCCAAAGGTTTTCTAATGGCATTTGATAATGAGAACTCGAGCATAGTAGTTCCCTTCATTGCATTCTGCATACCATTTCATTTGAACCCATCTGCTTTACTCACTTTCTTTCTATGCTATTTCATTGAGGTTGAAATGATTGGTTCTTTGCTGATTTCACTTCTTGTGTTCAGCCAGCTTGTAATGAAGCTCTGCTAGAGATGTTTCGAATTGATTATGTGGGAAATGCTCCTTACCTTAGCTGCATCCCCTCTGTTGTTCATCATCGGCTCTCCTCTAGCGACCGATTCTTGGTACTATCATCTGATGGACTTTACCAGTATTTCAGCAATGAAGAGGTTGTCGCTCATGTCACGTGGTTCATGGAAAATGTTCCTGAAGGTGATCCTGCACAATACCTTGTTTCAGAGCTTCTAATCCGTGCTGCCAAAAAGAATGGTATGTATGGGTATCTAATATACTGTATTCTTGTGGTTAGATGTCTGGATAATCGGATATGGACTTAGATTCTGTATAACATTCTGAATCAAATCAATGCAATCTATGGAAAACCATGACTTAACTTAAACTTCTGTTTTTCACATATTTTAACAATGGGAATTTGTTGATTTCTGCAGGAATGGATTTTCATGAATTGCTCGACATACCTCATGGAGATCGACGTAAATATCATGACGATATTTCGGTTATGGTTGTTTCATTGGAGGGGAGAATTTGGAGGTCTTCTGGATAATGTTTTTTTTTTCCCTTTTTATTTTCACCTTTTGACAATTTCCTCAAACAGTGAAATCTTTTTCAAGCAAGGGTTGAAATCAATTATGCATTGCAGAAATGAATGAGAGAATAGAAGTGTTGTTTTTTTACCTCGACTTTCCTTAAAGCCAACAAGCAGATAATTACTCTAATGATCTTGTAAAGGTTGTAATGTAAAGCTACTGCCAATCCTTGTTCTGTTCCTTGCATGTTTCAAATTCAGTTCTGTTCCTTACATGTTTCAAATTCAGTTCTGTTCCTTACATTTATACCATCCATGTGTAAAGTACTAGTTTCTTCCATACACGTTTATATTTTATTATTTAATAATTATTTTTATTTCATGCAAAGATAATTTAAATATAGAAAATATTTTAAAAATTGAAGAATTTCAATCATAAAATTTTACTTCCCATCAGATTTAATTTTCACAAAACATATCGAAATTGGTTTCAATCTTATTCATTATTGGATTAACAAGTAGAAGCTGCAAGTTGGTTTCATTTCTATTCTTTGCGTCACAAGTTAACCTTTTCATCGATTAAAGTTGAAGGGTGTTGATAAAGATATGTAACTTTGTTTAATGAGGCATTTTCCTACAATATTTTAATTAGCCTGTTATTATATTTATTTTTAATATATAAAATAAACTTAAGGGCTAATTTTGTCCCTATAATAATTTTAAATAAGTAATTTGTTAATCTCTTTAATTGCATCAATTTAGTTCTTGTAGTGTTCTAAAATCAACAATGGTGTTACTATTTTTAGTTCCATCAATTTAGTAAAAGAACTCTCTGAAGTGCATCAATCTCGCCTTTAGACCGACATTGACTAACAAAGCCTTAAATTTTATGCATGTGGTCACTATTTACTTTCACGTCAACTCTTGTTAATTGTTTAACGACATTGTCTGACATGAAAAAAGGTGAGTGATGATAACAACTCTGATAGCCAACAATAATTATGTAATTCAAAGAGTTCAGGGACGAAATTGATAAAATTAAAAAAATAGACAAAAATTATTAATTTAGAATTATTATAAAGACAAAATTACCCTTAAGCTTATGAAATACAAATCTGTTACCACCTTACACCAACCCCAAACTAAACTTCAATTGTGCTTCTTCCCCTTTTTTTTTGTTGATAAATCAGATTTATTATCCAAGAAAACCATCCCAATTACGTCAACTTTTCACCTCTGTACAACTTATTCAACTAGCTCACTATAAAATCAACCCCCAGCTATCAATCAAAGTAAAAGAAGCATGTACAAATTTTGTATATCCTGATAAACGCATACTAACATCGCTAATAATCCTATCAAAAATGATATCCACAGTACGAGCCGGCCTACTATGCAATCTTGCGTTTCGCTCATGCCATACAAAATATAGCAAACAACCCCAAGCTAATCTCAAAATAAGAGCACGCAATCTTTTACCTTTACCATGTTTGCTCATCACACTAATAACATCCATCCAATTCTCACATTGGTATTGTATATTACACTTGAAAAGAATTCTATCCCAAGTAGCCTTGAAAAACCTGCAATCATCGAAGAGATGATCTCTAGACTCATCATTTCCTGCACAAAGAGCACATAACACCTCAACTTGACATCCCCAAGCTAACATGCGGTTCTTTGTGGGCAACCTATCAAGTACCACCAACCAAGCTATGAACGAATGTTTAGGGATTGAGGGACTACCCCAAACAAACACAGCCCACTCCATTTTGCCTTGCTTATGCCTTATATCTTTCCATACGAGTTTAGCCTTGAACTGCTCATGAGTTCCAAGTTGCGGAAGCAAGGCTCGAAGCTTAAGCAGCTTCTTCCAAGCCCAATTATGGGTGCTCTTGATTTGCATATTCCAAAGGGATTGCCCCTTGAGTATATACTTCTCCACCCAAGCAACCCAAAGGGACCCCGACTATGCAAGAACAAGCCACAAACATCTTAGCATACACGCTTTGTTCCATGCCAGGATGTCTTTGATCCCCAAACCACCCTCACTCTTGGGATGACAAATACATTGACAGCTAACACGGGCCCCCTTGCAGAAATGGTCGAACCCTTCCATAAAAAAGCATTACAAATTACCGAGATTTGCTTTATAACCTTGGATGGCAACAAGAAAATTCTGCACCAAAAATTGTACATACTAAATATGACAGATTGAATGAGCTGGAGACCAGCAAATGACAAGCATTTGATGGCTATCCACTAATCCGTTGGGCAATCCTATTAACTAGGCTCTCACAATCTGTAGATGATAGGTTCCTAGTGACAAGAGGAACCCCTAAGTAGCACACAAGGAGAGAACCGGCTTTGAATCCATAAGCATCAATTAAAGCCTGCATTTCAGTCTCTTCCAATCCAACACAAAATAATTCCATTTTTGAAGCATTAAGCTGTAAACCAGACATACTATAGAATGCATCCATCACCCTTCTAATGCCCAACATAGAAGAATTTTCACCCTTTGTAAATACTAACAAGTCATCAGCAAAATAAATATGAGTGAGCCCAATCTTCTTACACTTAGGATGAAACTTGAAAACATCATAAGAGGCAGCAGAATTCAAAAGACCAGATAGAACATTTATCCCCAAAATAAACAAATAAGGGGATAAGGGATCCCCTTGTCGAACACCCCGAGCTCCAGAAAAATAACCAACCAAGCCACCATTTAAACCAATTGAAAACCTCGGTTTAGTAATACAAACTTTAATCTATTTTACAAACAAATCAGGGCATCTCATCACACGGAGCACTTGTAGAATAAACTTCCAATCTAAAGTGTCAAAAGCCTTCTGAAGATCAATCTTCACAGCACATCTAGAAGATAAGTGCTTCCTTCCATACCCATTCACAATCTTCTGAGCCAAGAGAACATTCTCAACCAGATTGCGTCCTACCAGAAAGGCACTTTGATTTGACAGGATAAGCTCATCCAAACAATGCTTTATTCGACTTGTTAAGATCTTTGTGATGCACTTATACACTGTACTGCAACAAGAGATAGGTCTGAAATCAGCAACCACTCTAGGGATTTCAATCTTAGGTACCAAGGTGAGGATAGTGGAATTAAATACAGAAGGGAGGCTACAAGACTGAAAAAAAGAACTAAATGGCATGCATAAACTCCTCCCCAACAATACCCCAGGCAACTTTAAAAGAAGCTGGCAAGATAGCCATCCAGCCCAGAGGCCTTATTACCATTCATGCAAAACAAGACATCCCTAATTTCCTTTCTGGTAACGGGGGCAGTCAAAACAAATTGCATAGACGCAGGTAGCCCATAACCAAGAATCTCTCTGAGAAAACCATCAGGAACAGACACCACATTACCATCAACCAGTCCCAATGTTCCAGAGAAATAACTCATAAGATCAGTAGAGATAGCATCAAACGACTCTAGTTTATTGCTCTGAGGATCCAAAATGGCTTGGACACTATTGTGCTTTTGCCGAATGGCCACACGCCTAAAGAAAAACTTCAAATTCTGATCCCCTTCCTTCACACTTTGAACTCGAGACTTCTACTGAAAGAACTTCTCCTCAGCCTTTCTCAGTTCACCCAACTCTTGCCTAACTTCTTTCTCCTTTTGAACAACAATTACACTTGGGTTGTTTAGCAAAGACTTCTGCAAATCCGCAAGTTCCCTTTCTTTTTCAAGCACCCTATCCGATATACCCTCAAAGTTTTGAACATTAAATATCTTCAAAGGTTCCTTCAGACGTTTCAACTTATCAAATAATACTTGCAAAGGATTCCCACAAGCTGGCTTACTCCAAGACTGGGCAACAATAGACAAGAAGTTAAGGTGATCAGCCCAAAATTTAAAGAACTTAAAAGGCTTAGGTGGGGAGAAAGCAGGCGCACTCAGCTTCAGCAAACTAGGACAATGATCAGAACACTACGAAGTAAGAGAATCAACTGAGGAGCTCGGAAAAGAGCTCAGCCACCCCTGATTGACCAACATCCTGTCAAGCTTCCGTGAGAGTAAACAAAGGACCTGTAAAAGGGTGATCCACAACATCAATATCCTCAAGATAATGGACAAAATCCAACATAGCTCCCGTGGTTCGTTAAGCACTATTTGAACTCTCTAGGGCCTTAGTGATCACATTAAAATCACCACTAACCGCATTTCCCACTCTAGCCTTAGCTTCAACCAAGTCATTCCACAGACTCACTCATTCCTCCCTACTATTATAAGCATAAACACAAAATAGAAGAAAACATCACCCTGTTGAAGCTGACAAGTAATACATTACGCAGAACTAGCCAAAACCACCAGCTTCCAAGGATTTCTCACTAGAATCCAAATACGCCCATTATAAGAAGTAAAATAATTATTATAAAAATTCCAACCATGAAACCGACGCTGAACTATATAACCGGCATTATCCTCCAGCACCCGAGTCTCCAAGAGACACACTACTTCCACTTTCAACTTATTTATCAAATTCAGAACACTATTGTTTAGAAGGGTCATTAAAGCCCCTCACATTCCAAACAAGAACAGTCATTGAAGAGTTGGGGATTTACCTCTCTTAGGGCCCTTAGCCTTACTAGCCCTTACCTTTACCCTTTTTCTTACATCCTTTATTTGGTTTCAGTTTCTCCATCAAACCAGCAACACCACCTTCAAAGTTCCTTCCCTCAACAACATTATCTTCACTAATAAGCCCACTACCCACAGAATTTAATAGATTGAACTTATTCAAATTGCTCACTCCATCACAAGTCTCAGAGGCATCACCATTAGTTCTACCAGAAACCAAAACATTTTCACCTCCATAGAATTTAATAGACCGAACTTATTCAAATTGCTCACTCCATCACAAGTCTCAGAGGCATCACCATTAGTTCTACCAGAAACCATAACATTTTCACCTGTGACATCATTAAGACATTGCCAGGTTCCTCAGCAATTAACTCTCGAGAGATACTGCCACTATCATCTGAAGAATGTAAAACTTCATCCTCCAAACCATTCTGAATAGGGGATGCAAGATTCATGAAACCATTTTGAGCAGGAGACGCAAGATTCTCCAAACCATGCTGAGCAGGAAACACAGGGTTCGCCAATCCATTCAGACCAGTCTTCAGAGCAGAATAAATAGGCTCCTCATGCTCAACCTCAAGTTTCTTACACTTTTCATCTGAATGCCCAAACAAAGCACAATGCTTACAACGTAGAGGAGACCAATCCATTTCAACTCCCACATCCACGTAATTCCCATTCCCCAAATCAACTGTAATAGAACCAGTGTAGCGACCTTTTTCGAAAAGGACAATCGTCGGATTATCCCTTTTAATCACTAATGTAACTCTTTTAAAAGAATGGGGATTTCTTAAATTTTGAAAACGAATAAAACTTGGAGTCGCACTGGCCACTTGGGTAAGGTAGGCCGGACACTATAAGAAACCAGAGATTCGTTGTGAAAGGGTCCAGAGTTGGATACGCATATGGGGAAGAATTAGCACCCATCACGCTCGGAAATCGGTACCAAAATATTTTTTGCTTTTAAAAAGATGAAAATCATTGAAATTTATATCGAATTTAACTAGAAGTTCTTAAATGAAAGTTAACATTGATTGCACGGGCTTTATCGAATTAATGAATTCAAATTAATTGGACATTTAATTAATAAGGTTGACGATATATTGAATCATAAATTAAACCGACATCGAATAAGCCCGACTGCCGTATTAATTTATGGTTAGGTTTACAAAATGTTGATTTACATTGCTTATCTCTCTCTCGAATCACTCATTGCCTATTGATCCTATTGTTTACATGTTTAAGCAAAAATTTAATGGTTGAACTGTGGATGATGATAGCACTGATATCCCCATTTTTTATGTTTTTTTTTCCTGACTGGGTGGTTGAGAGTTGGCATAATTTCTGGCGTTGATGGAGGCCGTCCGGGGCGTGAATCACATTCAAGCGTAGAAGTCGAGGAGCCGACGCATGCATCATATGCGGGAGCTAAACGGTTAGCGCGTAGAGACATCTGGACTGTCAGATCTAAAGTTGATATGACGGTTAGGGTTGGGCTACGCAAAGAGAAGAGCATTAGATTAGGCTAGGGTTTTTTTTTACTAAAATTGGGCCTTATCGGGCCACATGTAACATATATGAATAAGTGGGCAGATTGTAAATGGACTTTCACTTATATATAAACATTGGATTTTAATTATTTATTTGATCTGTTTTTTCATTATCTTTTTAATTAATTATCAGCCCATGTTATAATAATTCTAATAATAAACTGATAATATAACACATATACACACAAACATTAATACACATATAACATGTACATATAATCATACATGCAATATACATACATTTGTAGTTAAGCATTAAAGACATTGAAGTAATAATGAATATATACATACATGCAAGCAATACATACAATATACATACTCATACTCACATTTAGACATTAATGATATTAAAATAATAGTAAACACACTAACATATTAATAACACATACATACAATTGTATATTACATGCAAGGTTGACAAAAAAACACATATATATTCATGTCTGAATAATTAATAACCATACATATAATAAACACACACTAATGATACCTACTTGATATATATATATATATATACATATATTATATATATAAGCTCATTATTGTAAAATAAGAAAAACGGGTTAACCCAAACAAAATTAGTGATTACAACCAGAAACACCAGATTAGCTTTAATATCGACACAGACCTTGACATATTCTAAATTTAGTTTTTGAGCAGTAGCTTTGTCTGTGTACAACGGTTTCCCAAAGGCACTAGCAAGATATCCTAATCCTTGTTGAGAATAAATCTCCAGAGGAACGTGCCAGAGCTTGAACCACACTGGAGTTGAACTCAGACTAACAATATCACACAGCATCCCTGGCAACCATTTTCGCAAAATTAAAACCTTGAATATGCCAAGGCCCCGACTCCAACACCCAATCTCGTACCCTTCGCGATGGGAAATTCAGAATGTATACACTCGGCGCAAGAAACCTAATAGTTATCGACCCCTCACGCCTCCACAATTTATTCGCAGTGCGTTGGAAAATGCTTAAAGGAGGGGATTTACCCAAGAAATTACATAATAAAGCATTCTCCCATTGCTTAGCACCTAAATCAATTGCCTCTCTAGACGGCCTGACCATGAATTTACCAGTAGTACAAATCGGAGGGAAATAAGGTAAAGGTAAACCAGAAAAAAAGAGCTCCAGTCTTTACCAGAATCATGCCTAGCAGCTGAAGCAGCACCTCTAGCCACGCCTCCAACCGACTTAGGAGAGCCAACGATGTCAGCCGCCTCAGGACCAGCAACCTTCAACGCTGAAGAGCCAGCAACAGACCCAACAACCTGCAGCCCAGACTAACCACCAATTTCAGTAGCCGCTGCAGCAAATGAACCTCTAATTTCAGCCGTCGCCTCAGCATTCAGAGGGGGAAATTCCTCCAAACATGAATCACGGGAGCTGAAGACGAAAGTGTAGTATCCAAGTCCACCATGTGAAGCCAGAAAATAAAGCAATCGAGACGAATTGAAGAAAAAACACGAAGAAATGGCAAAGAAAGTCAAAAATCCTTTAGGTGCATTGTAGCCTTGCTATCGCGCGCCCTCAGAGAATACTTTCACAAACCCCCCTTTCCCCTTAATTTTTAACAAATAAGAGTCTTTAGTTTTACTGAATGAAGAGAAAAATACAATAAAATTATCGTATGAGTCTACAAAATTAGAGTAGATTAATCACATTATTTTGGTGATTTCTCCTAAAATCATTGAAGTGCACAAACTGGACACTAAAGCATAAAATATGACAAATAGATAAAGTCTAGCCAAACAATTCAAAAATGATAAATAAATAAATACTATTGTAGTCGGTGAAGGATAAATATCATCAACATTAATATAAAAATATATTTAACAATGATAATACGTTGACAAAATTAAATTTATCGCAATTCAACCTAAAATTATTTTTAATAATTGTAAGCGTTTAACAATACGAAAAAATTAATATAAGAGTCCAAACTAAAATAGATCAATATAATAATTAAATAATCTTTAATTACAAAGACGACAGTCAAATTCAACCATGTAAAGTAGAGATAGACACGCTAGAATAGCAGAAAAATGTACTAAAAGGGAAAATAAATCTGCAATTTTCGTTAGGAAAGAAAAGGACTTATTAAAACAAAACACATAAAAATTTAAATATAAAAAAATTATGAATGACAATCGTTTGACAAATTTCTGACGACACCAAAAACAGAGGTACAACATTAATGGAAGGGTTGTTGGTCCCCCGACAGGGGAATTGTTTTTTTGCACCTTTAATTTTTATATATTTTTAAAAAATTTAAAACTATTATAAATTTCCCCACATTTTAAAATTTGTTTTTTTTTTCCACCTTAAATCATGGTTTTATCCACGGACGACACCATCTTCATAAAAAGACCTCAAAAAAGTAAAGAAAAAATCTTAGAAAACACTAGGCAGCTAGATTAAAGTATCACTCCTTAATTTTAAGATTGCGTTGTTCGGTTTTTAATAGGATTAATTTACAAATGCAAAATCTTTTTTTAATTAATTAGTAGGGAGAACTTGTATTTATTAAACGATTATGCTTGTTTGGATTAATCCACAAAACAATATGTTTAGTTTAAAACAAAAGTTTTGGTCTTGTTTGGCAATTAGTAGATAGTTGATAGTGAATTATATTATTGGTAGTAAATAGTTAATTGCATGTTGATTTGACTAGCGGATAACATTAGTTGATTGTATAAAAGTATTTGGTAAAATTAACTGATAGCTTATAGCTGTTTGATTATATGAACAAACAAAATGACATATAAGAACATAATTATATCCGATACTTGTTTGAATAGTTTATTAGTTATTAACATTTTGTATCTATTAATATTAATTAGATTATGAAAATTAATTTTTTTAATATCATTACTGAGCATATACGAGAATGTACACATTAATTTTTTTATTTGTGAAATTATATTTTTAATATAATTTTAATAATTAGTAAATTTAGATGTATATAATAATTTCTTATCTATGCAATTATATTTTGAATATAATTTTATTAATTATTAAATTTATATATATATTAATTTATGTATTAATTTATTATGTATGATTTTTTTAAAGTTTTATTAGTTAATCAAATTTATGATATTTAGAGATTTTTTTATAATTATTAAGGATAAAATAGTCTTTACAAGTCATTTATCCAAACATCTAACTCAAAAATCTCCTTCTAAGAGCTTTTTCAAAATGAGAGGTTTCACCTCAATCCTTTATTTACCATACATCCAAATTAGCAGGCTTAACTGGTCAAACCTCTACTTTATTTACCACACATCCAAATTAGCATGCTTAGCTGGTCAAACCTCTAATTTTAATCTATTAACGATGATCTAAACGTATTATTAATCAAACCAACAGAATGCAATGATATACTTTTCTAAGGTCCAATTTTTCTTTTGTTGTATATTACATATATTGTCTCCTTGGAAATTCCATAATAGGGTCAAAGATTGTTGAATTTTTCTTCATTTAGACAAACTTAGGTTAGTTTTATTTTTAAATTAAAAGTTGGGTTGTTTCCTAATTTTAGTACAATCAATTAACCATGTTCTTTCTATATAAATGAAGGAAACTTCATTCTCTCGTCAATTAAAAAAGTTTTATTTACACACATATTTTCTCCCATTGGTGGTTCTTTTGATACCAATTAACAATTATCTTCAATGCCAGCCTTGATCTTCGTCTTCGTTGCCTTATGGGGCTTGGTTGCATCTGATCCTGATCTTCTCCAGGATTTCTGTGTTGCTGGTGAGCATACTTTAAACTCTAAAACACTTTTTTTCCTTATAAATTTAAATTTTTTTGTTTAACCATCAGTTTTCAACCCACCAACTGATTAATTCAGATCGAATTTTGTAGAGGTTCATTATGAGGACAAATCTCTTAATAATTTTTTTTCATTTACAATTTTATTATTTGAACCGCTGAAATTGCTTAAATGATCTAGTACCTCATCTCATTAGACCAACAAGTTGTTGGTTCTTTAGAAATTAAATTAAGCCAACATATATTATCATTTGGTTGTGTATACAATTGTAGGGATACACGTGAATGGATTTCCATGCAAGAACGGGGCCAATGTTACAGAACATGATTTTTTCTTCAATGGCTTAACAAATCCAGCATTGGTCAACAATACAAAGGGAGCAGTGATTACGGCAGCCAATGTGGAGAAAATTCCAGGGCTGAACACCCTCGGTATCTCTCTTGCTCGTATCGACTATCAACCGTGTGGCCTTACCCACATTCACCCGCTTGCCTCCGACATCATCTTCTCGATGGAGAATTGGATGTGGATTCTTCACTACATCAAACCAGTTGATCTCCAAATCCTTGAAGAAAGGTGACATTTTTGTGTTCCCCCAAGGTTTGATTCATTACCAGAAGAACAACGGCGGGAGGTCAGCTTCTGTGATTGCAGGGTTTAACAGTCAGTTCCCTGGAACTCAATCAATTGCTGCCGCATTGTTTACTTCGACACCGCCAATGCCAGACGATGTTTTGACCATGGCCTTCCAGATTGGAACGAAAGGAGTAAAGAAAATGAGAAACAGGCTTGCTCCCAAGAGAACTTAAGTGACACTACTATTTTGTATGTAATGATAATCGAAGTTTGGTCTAATACACCAGACCAGATATATGTAATTAAAAACATTATTCAATTGCTTCAAAGTTATTCATAAGGTCTCGTGTTTGACTTTTATTATGTGTGATATTTTCCAGATTTGTTTCGGTTTTTTAAGCCTGAATATATTATAGTTATCAATTTATTTAAAATTGTAGTGACCTGTTTTGATTTATTTGTGAAAAATAGTTTGATATACAAGTTTGCATAAATTAAAGTTATAGAAATCTTTTAATTTTAGGGTTTAAAGTTTTAGGTTTAGGGTTTAGTGTGTAGGGTGTAAAATTTAAGGATTATGGTTAGAATTTAGAGTTTAGGGTTTAAAGTTTAGGATTTAGAGTGTTAGGGTTATTTGAGATTTAAGTTTAAAATTTTATAGAAGGGTTGTGTGCATTTTTTTACATGTACCAAAATGTAACCCTTTATTTATTTAGGGAAAATATACTCTACACTAGCGGTGGAAACAAAAAGTTTTTATATGCACACTTTTAGTTTTAGGGTTTATGACCTAATTTAGGGTGTAGGGGTTAATAATTTAAGGTTTATAGTTAGAATTTAAGATTCAGAGGTCAGGGTTTAGGTTATAGTATAATATAGTTAGAGATTTAGGTTTTAATCTATGCACCCTAAATTTTAGCCACACTTAAACCCTAAACCCTAAACAGAGTCTCTAAACCCTAAAACTAATATTTTATAATTTAAAATACGCATTGAATAGATAAATTATTAAATAAATCAGGCTCATCACGTCATTCGTGGTCTCCGTCAGTAAGATCAATACATCTTATTTTAACTTCCAAATAATTATTCACTTTTTACTAACATGTAGGAAAGATGTGAGATTCACCTTAAAAAAATGAGATGGATGAAGGCCGGTACGGTCCATCTAATAATTTTACCATTGGATATAAAGAATTTTCAGTTTTATCCGGAACCTAATGGGCCAATGATAGAACACTCAAGCCTGAGGTGGGTTTAGGCTGGGGTTGTTCAAACTCAGCGTTTAAAATTTGCCACCCATGGTTGGCGCCTGCCTGCCTGCCTGGGGTGGGGTGGGGTGGTGTTATTAGGGTGTGGACGGTGGTAAAAGTGGTGAAAGGAGAGAAATCTGTAATTTAAATCTGAAATCGGAGGAGGCAACCGGAAGACAAGTTTTTAAAATTTGAAATGCTGAAGAAGAATAACAAGAATTTGAGGAAAAGAAGCTTTCAAGAAGACGAAGGAGACGATCCAGCCGCCAAATCAGACGATGAAGAAGGCAGACGGTAGTCTTTTTTCCCCTTTTCCTTTTTTAAAAGCTAATTAGGGTTTTTTTTGAAAAAAATAATTTTTGAATTTCAATGTATAGGTTGGCGTTAGAGGAAGTGAAATTTCTGCAGAAACAGAGAGAGAGGAAATCGGGAATCCCTGCAATTCCTACGGTGCAAACCGGAAGCGTCGTTGCTAAAGTTACCGAAAAGGGCGATGCTGATGAAGAAAAGGAGGAGCTTGTGCTTCAGGACACCTTCGCCCAAGAAACCGCCGTCCTTGTTGAGGATCCAAACATGTATGTTTTTCTTCTTTTACACTTTGCATTTGTGTGTGTTTCTGGATTGTCTAATTGTTGATTTATCTTTTCTGTACTTGTTCTGTGAATTTAGGATAAAATATGTAGAGCAAGAATTGGCTAAGAAAAGAGGAAGGAACATGAATGAGAAAAATGAAGTTGAGAATGATTTAACTCGAGCCAAAGATGAATTGTACAAAGTTCCCGAGCATCTTAAAGTGAGTTTCCTTATCATTTGCAAACAATTTCATTGTTGTTCTTATGAACTTTTTGTATTTGATGTTTAGTTGATTACAATAACCATCATTTGTATAGTTCGGTTTATTGCTTATTCTTTTTTAATCGTTCGACTTTGTTTCTCATTTGAACAATGCTACTTGATTCTTTTGTTTAAAAAATTTACGGACCACTGGGATTGCTGAAGTTCAGCTGCCAATTGAGTATGTCTGATCTTTCATTTTAAGAACATAAGCTTCTGCTGGATCTCCGATCACGGGACCATATTTTGCAGTTCTCTTCGATATGGGAAAATTTAACAGCGGAGCTTGTTTAGCTGCTGTGCTGCTAAGCAAACGCACCAACTAAGTGATGAAATAAGTGTGCCACCCTTATTCTGTAATAGGTTAATCAATGTTGTATTGTAATGGTTTCTTTGATCGCAGATACAAGTTAAGAAATATAGAGGAAACAGAGGCTGCCAAAAAGCTTCTACAGGAGAAGTGGCTCATGGGACGTGCAAAATCAGAAGTTAACATCCCATCAAGTTACAGTGCTGATTACTTCCAACGAGGCAGGGATTATGCTGAAAAACTTAGAAGAGGTTGCTTACATTTTCTTTCCACGCATTTGTAATGAGAGGCTATTGGTTTTTGTTCATTTTGATTTTCTCTGCAAATTGCTTGCTAGTTGGGATTACCCGGTCTTCTTCCCTCTATTATTATGATTCCCAATCTTTATGTCCGTTTGTTCCGATCTTGCTTCTTCTCAAGGTACATCATGTTCACCCGTTACCCCTATTGCTTCCCCCTGAACTTGCAGAACATCCCGAGCTGTACAAGGACAGAGGTTGGCAGGATGACAATACTGGCTCCATACAGACTGATGCAAGCAATGATGCAGCAGGAAATAGGCAAGCTGCAACCGATCAGTTTATGCTAGAGCGCTTCCGGAAACGAGAACGCCAACGAGTAATGCGGAGATAACATAGCTACAAAAGCAAGCATGTCGGATTGAACTTTCAAGTTCCATTTCCTATGATGGGCTGCAAAGCTGTACTTGTGTACCGAAAATGTTCACTTGGCAACAAAAGGTCAAGCTACTTGATAAACTGTCGCTGTTGCGACTGTTGTACCGTCTTAAATTTTCAAGAATTTCTAACTAGGTATTCTTAAATACCAGAACCGTAGTACTGAAAACATATTTCAGATGCTTTTGAATCGTTATTATTTTTTGTTACGGATAACAATGAATAGTTTTTCCGTAGCCTGTTCGGTCTAACATATCCTTGAGTGCAAAAAAACTCGTGGGTTTTTCTTTCGATACCAAAATAGTTTTTGGTCAAATTCTACAATTAGTCCTTGTACTATCCTTACGTTTTAGATTTCTCTTATGCACTTTAATTTGGTTAATTTTAATTCACTTTTCAAAATTTGGTCCAGACTGAAATTTTACAAGGATAATTTGACTAAATTATTTAGATTTGAAATGGTTAAATTGGAGAATAAACTCCTTGTCACTTGCATATATTAGGGCGGGGCGTTTAAATTGAATCGAGTCAAAAAAATTGAGTTATTCGAGTTTGCAAGTTTTATTTTACAATTCAAATTTTATTTGAATTTTTTTTAAATCGAGTCGAGTTTTTCGAGTTCTTATACAAATTTAATTGTACATATATATTTCTTCACATATATGTATATATACATATATGTAGCGGTGCACATATATATATTTCTATATGCGTATACTTAGGGTTGGGCGGTGCACATTTTGATTCCAATTCTAACAGTTTTCTATATGCATAAACGATATAAATATATATTTCTTCGTATTTTTCACATGTGATATACATATACATGCAGAATTGATAGTGTTGAGATATGTGTTTTGATATAATAATTGAAAAATAGTTTTGGACTAAATTGAAAAAAATTCAAAAATGTTTTTAAGTTCAAACAACTTGAAATAATGTTTAATGCTTTTTAAGAGGTTTTGGGATGATTTAAAACGTCTTTAAAGTAGCTAAATCTGAGTTTTTCAAGTATTCGTACCAATACGGTATACCCCGTATCGATACGCATCAAGGGTTTCAGCTACAGTTTGTGAAACTGCCAAGACTCGTACCGATACAGGGTATACCGTATCGATAAGGAGAGAGGTTGTTTCGATACACCCCTTTGGCGTTTCGATACGCCCATGTGGCATTTATCCTAACGACCAAAACCCCCCAACGATTATATTTCCAACGGTCTTTTAAATTGCAGGCCGTACCGATACGCCTATACGCGTATTGATACGTATCAGCTAACCAGAGCTCAACGGCTAGTTCTAAAGAAGGTTGTACCGGTACGGTTACCCGCGTACCGATACGGACAGCCCCAGAACTGCAATTAATGTGAAAAATAAAGACCCTAACGGCTCCAATTCAATCCCAACGGTCACCGACGACTATGAACTAATTGGGAGTATAAAAAGGACCTCCAAACATCTATGGATGACTAATGCTTCAATTGTCAACAACATTATGATCAAAGATTTGTCTTAGAGCTTAATTGTACATTTCTTTGTATAGACAACACTTGTGAGCTTTAATTGTAATATTTTGTTCAAGTGTTTTAGGTTTTAGGTGAGTGCTTAGTGTGCAAACATCTACCTATTAAGAGAGATTTCAGTTTGCTAGGATTCTCTTTGTTAGAGAGTGTTCTCAAGACTTGGGTTGTGAGTTCTTGGATGCTAGATCACGGGTTGTGATTGTAGCGATGTTTTTTTGCTAAAAAAATGGTGTTGGTTTATTTTTTGAAAATAATGTCTTCCGTGGGGAAATTTATAAAACCCGTGTTTTATTTAAAAATGGAGTCGCCGCCAACCACTCAAGGTGGACCGGACACAAAAAAAAACAGAGATTTCAAAATATCGGGTTCGGGAGTCGGTTACGGATGGGGAAGGATTAGCACCCCCACACCGCCCAAAATTGGTACTTTAATAATTACCGCTTTATTAATATTAGACTTTCCGGATTAAAGTGACAATTAAATTAAAATCTGGTTATATGTGCGAGTAAATTTTAAAGGCCCCGTTATTCGAGAGTAAACGCCCAACCACTATCACTACGCCTGATACTGGCCCCGTTTACGCTCGAATAAAAGGGCACCGCATTAACAAAATATATGTCCTTTATGCAAACTTAAAAAACATGGCAAATATAAATAAATACATTGCGATAAAAATATAAATAAATAATAACATAATAAAATACTAATATAACATAAATAAAATACTAATCTAAAACATACATACATACATAACTATTAATTTAACACATAAATAAAAATAAATCTAACATAAATAAAATATTAATCTAAAACATACATACATAAATATTAATCTAACTCATAAATAAAAACAAGTCTAACATAAATAAAATACTAATCTAAAACATACATACATAAATATTAATCTAACTCATAAATAAAAACAAATCTAACATAAATAAAATATTAATATAAAACATAAATTTAAAACATAATAAATACTAATCTAAAACATAAATAAACATACAAACTAAAAACACAATTTTAAATTAACTACTACTTTATTAAATCATAAAAAATACAACATAAATAAAAAAGGAAAGAAAATATACCTAACTAGGAGTTCGAATGACGAACCCCGACTGAACCCCACCAAGATATACCACGACCTCTCTAAAAAATTAACTAGATTGGATCCAAAATAGGACCCCGATCGAACCGGTTAGGACCGAGGATATTACCCCGGTCATTGGCTAGCCGAGAGCACTGCTCTCTTTGGGCAAAGCCATTGCCGATCCCTCCTCCAATTGCCCCTCCCCTGCCTCTATTTATAGGCAATTGGGGAGGCAAAAGGGGTGACGTGGACCACCCAAAAACCACGTAATTTCTTTTTTTTCTTTTTTAATTAATTTTTTATTATTTTTTTAATTTTATATTAATAATATTACTATTAAAATAACTCTAATAACACTAAAACTCGGTCAAAAATGAGTGATCACAGTTTCCCCTCTTTGCTTGTTCTTGTGAAACGAGAACAAAGCAAAGATCAAAAGCACTCATTTTTGTCCTATCTGGCTGAACTTCTCTCCTTTTGACGCGTGTCTTCTTTCTTTGGTAGATCTTCTTTCTCTTCGGCACATGTCTTCTTTCTTGTCTTGATTGATCTACCTTGTCACTCTAGGGAAGCAAAACCTTCAAAATGGGGGGTTGTTTGTTGGGGAAGCCAAACCTAGTCCCACTTGCTACATTATTGATAATAAGCTAATACCTAAAGAGAGTTCGACTCAGCTGCAACACCGACGAAGAGACAGGGTCTACAAAATTCGATCCAGCTGCAACACTGACGAGGAGGCAAGACCGATAGGTGAAAGTTCTGATGTCTGATTCAGCTATAACTCTGACGAAGAGGCAAGATCAGAAAACTGACAATTTTTCTCCTTTTTTTCTTTTTTTCTTTTGCTTTTTTTTGCTTTTGTTTCTTTTTTCATATTTTTTCTTCTTCTTCTTCTTTTGATTTTTCTTTCTTCTTTTCTTTTTTTATTTTTCTTCTTCTTCTTTATTCATTTTTTAAGAAACAACATTGATAAAATTTGAAAATTAGTAAATTTTGACCAAGCTACAACACCGACGAAGAGGCATGGTCTAAAATTTGTGATGTTGATCCAGCTACAACACCGACGAAGAGGCAGGGTCAAGAGTTAATGAATTTGGTCTAGCTACAACACCGACGAAGAGGCAAGATCGGAAGTTAGTGAATTTGGTTCAGCTACAACGCCGACGATGAGGCAGAACCGGAAGTTAGATTTGACCAAGCTACAACACCGACGAAGAGGCAAGGTCCGGGGATTTGATCCAGCTACAACTCTGACGAAGATGTAGGATCGGATAGTTGTTCTTTTTTGTGATCAAGCTACGACTATGACGAAGAGGCATGATCAGAATTTGGTTGAAAGCTAATTTTTTGATTTTTTTGATTTTTTTATTTTTTTTTATTTTTTTCCTTTACTTTTTTTTTCTTTTTTTTTCTTTTTTTGGATTGATTTTTAGCTACAATTATAATAAAAAGGTAAACTCCGAGTAAAATTTTGGTCTAGCTGCAACATCGTCGAGGAGGCAAGACCTGGATAGGATTTGATCTGCTACACCACTGCCGGAGAGACTAGATCAGCAAAAAGTGAGACCCGCTACATCACTGACGGAGAGACAGGACCGAATGGAAAATCTGATCTGTAAAACCACCGACGGAGGCAGGATCTAGTTTGGATTTGATCTGCTTCACCACTGACGGAGAGACTAGATCAGCAGAATATGGGATCCATTACACCATCAGCGGAGAGATAGGATCTGGATGGAAAATTTGATTTGCAACACCACCGACGGAGGCAAGATCTTCATTAAGTTGGCGTACCACCACTGACGGAGGCATGATTTGCAAGATGTTGGGTGACTGCGCCACTGACAGCGAGATAAATTTTTTGAAAAATTTTCCCGGCTTTTCTATCGACAGAGAGCATGATCTAGAAAGTATTTTTGTTGGCATCCGTCACACCATCGTCGGAGGAATCAAATTCTACAAAAGAAAAAACATTGGTCAGTAATTGTCAAAGATTTTGTCGCTGATAGCTTTTATTTTGGGTGTTTCCATCTTCTTCGTGTTTGGCCTCCTTCAAGACTAGGGTTGGCCCTCTTGTTGTTGCCCCCATGTTGAGGGTACTCGGTCTTTTTCCTAGACCTGTTATGTACAAGCAAGATTGCATGAATGTATCTAATGCATGTGTCTACCCTAAATGCATGGTGACTTTGGTGTATGCACTTAATCTAAATGTATGACGTTTGCAAAAATGGTTTAATGCAAGATAAATGCAACTACATGCATGAATGTGGCATGATTTTTTCAATCCTCAAAGGGATGCCCATGACTCCTTACTGGTCCTGTCAGGATCTTGGTTTTTTCATGCGGCGGTGCCCCGACTTTGTCCTGGGTTCAATCACTTTTCTTTGAATTAGCTCTCATCTGGGAGCATGCCCCAAAATTTTGTTCGTTTTGACACTGCTCTTGAATTTGACACTTTGAGTGTGGATTCTGTTGCCCCGTAAGTTGGGTTCATAAATTGTGTGTTGGTTCATGGCAGCTCATTACTATTATTATTTTGGATTAGGTGCAGTTTTGCAGACTGTGGTAAAGGATGTGAGAGTTTGACTCGGTAATGAAGGATGGACCTTGACAAAGAATGCCCCTAGACTGGGACCTTGTTAGAGGCACAATATTTGTAAAAGATGTGGAGGGTGCTTTTGGACATGCCCCAAGACCAGGCTCTTGTAGAGGTTCTGTAAGGTGCTAGGTTGACCAAATTTGTTGTATCTAATGGGGTAGCACGGGGACCAGTCTCAAAATGAATGCATGCAAAATGTGTCCTAAATCGATGCAATGCAAAAGTAAGATTGTGACGATGTTGTGCACTGATGCAGATGAAATCGATGCGATGAGAATAAAATAAAGATAAAAAGAGTTATTACCAAATAAAATGATTAAATAAAACAAATGATAAATATAACAAAAATATAGTAATAAAAATGTACATAAACAAGAAATAAGGCATCAGAGCCTAAATAGGGTGACCACTAATCGGGCAGAGTTTCACATGGCTCTAAAGGGTTGGCTCCTACGGCTCACTATATGCAGTTTTGGAGCTAAGAGGTACCCGAATTGTCCTTGATGTCCTCTACTAAGAGTAGCAAGGCCCCCGGTCATCACCCATTATAGGCTCCTTTCAACCGGGTTCAATTCAGGGGGACCCATTCGCTTATGCCTGCACGAAGGAACGATATCCTTATGAAAGCATAAGGTACTCGAGCCCCGAAGGTACTTGCTAGGCCTACACGAAGGAACGATATCCTCACGAAAACATTAGTGTTTTCCCCCCACTTAAAAAAATACGGGTTTATATGTCAAATTTTAAATACGTTAAAATAAACGCGCAATTATAACCGAATGTTAGTTTAATAGTTACTTTAATCTAGAATTTTTGATATTAATAAAGCGGCAATTAATTGAAAAAGCTCGACTCTCTTATTTTTTTGAAAAAACAAAAATGTCCCCAGGGGAGTCGCTATCTGTAGCGATGTTTTTTCGCTAAAAAATGGTGTTGGTTTATTTTTTGAAAATAATGTCTTCCGCGGGGAGTTTTATAAAACTTGTGTTTTATTTAAAAATGGAGTCGCCACCGGCCACTCAAGGTGGACCGGACACCGAAAAAAACCAGAGATTTCAAAATATCGGGTTCGGGAGTCGGTTACGGATGGGGAAGGATTAGCACCCCCACACCGCCCAAAATTGGTACTTTAATAATTACCGCTTTATTAATATTAGACTTTCCGGATTAAAGTGACAATTAAATTAAAATCTGGTTATATGTGAGTAAATTTTAAAGGCCCCGTTATTCGAGAGTAAACGCCCAACCACTATCACTACTCCTGATACTGGCCCCGTTTACGCTCGAATAAAAGGGCACCGCATTGACAAAATATATGTCCGTTATGCAAACTTAAAAAACATGGCAAATATAAATAAATACATTGCGATAAAAATATAAATATATACTAACATAATAAAATACTAATATAACATAAATAAAATACTAATCTAAAACATACATTCATAACTATTAATTTAACACATAAATAAAAACAAATCTAACATAAATAAAATACTAATCTAAAACATACATACATAAATATTAATCTAACTCATAAATAAAAACAAATCTAACATAAATAAAATACTAATATAAAACATACATACATAAATATTAATCTAACTCATAAATAAAAACAAATCTAACATAAATAAAATATTAATATAAAACATAAATTTAAAACATAATAAATACTAATCTAAAACATAAATAAACATACAAACTAAAAACACAATTTTAAATTAACTACTACTTTATTAAATCATAAAAATTACAACATAAATAAAAAAGGAAAGAAAATATACCTAACTAGGAGTTCGAATGACGAACCTCGACTGAACTCCACCGAGATCTACCACGACATCTCCAAAAAATTAACTAGATCGGATCCAAAATAGGACCCCGATCGAACCGGTTAGGACCGAGGATATTACCCCGATCCTTGGCTAGCCGAGAGCACTACTCTCTTTGGGCAAAGCCATTGTCGATCCCTCCTCCAATTGCCCATCCCCTGCCTCTATTTATAGGCAATTGGGGAGGCAAAAGGGGTGACGTGGACCACCCAAAAACCACGTAATTTTTTTTAATTAATTTTTTATTAATTTTATATTAATAATATTACTATTAAAATAACTCTAATAACACTAAAACCCGGTCAAAATGAGTGATCACAGTGATTCTAGGATTGTAATGGTTCCTCCTTAGCCTAAAAAATGGGAAGAATTCTTAGTGAATTGTTGAAATCCTAAGGTTGGAAGACTAGGTAGTGGACGTAGACTCTATTGGGGAGTTGAACTACTCTAAATCCTTGTGTCTTTTTGTTTATATTTTGTTTCCACCATTTCCACCCAAAAATCGGTTGTGTACATCGAGCTCAACAGATAGACTCGACTTGAATATGGAAACTTATCCACTAATTACTAAAAATTTCGAGTTTTTCGAATTTCTATTTCATAACTCAAACTTTATTCGAAACTTTTTCGAGTCGAATTTATGACATTACGAGTTGAGTCAAAACGAGTCAATTTTTTTTTGCACCGAGTCGAGTTTTGCACACCCCTAACATATATTACATAGACTATTTACGGAAAGATTTAAAATCAAATACTATGATTAACCGTTCAATGTCTATTTATGAGTGGGAGGAATTTGAATAGTAGCCCCGTATAATTTGTGTTATAACTAAATATAAAAACTGAATATATAAAATCTGTTAAATATTAAATTATACTCTCTATATTGATCTTAAATTAAAATTTCATTATTTTCAATAAATCTGCTTCTTAGCACGTTATTATGCTTTTTGGCAAGTTTTTCTTTTGTTTTACTTTTCTATCAGGGTTGGATCTGTTGCCGCCACGCCTGATCAAGATGGCGCTAATTTGGTTATCATGTTGATCTTCCTGCTTTGGGCCCTCGATTTGGATTTTGATGCAAGTTTACTCACCGCTATTGTTCGCAATCAAGTTTTGGTAATAAACGTGTTGTCAACGTACCTCAATTATGCAATATCAATTTTTTAATGTTGTTGTTGATGTTTTTACCTTCGTCGTCGAGCTTTGGCGATATTTTGTATCTAGTTTGTTTCGAGTCTTTGAATTAAATTTTTTTACCTTTTTCTTTTATGGTCATGTTTGATCTGGAGGCGATAGTTTTGTTTTAGGAATTTGTTTAGATCAAGTTGTAATCTTTCTTCTTGATTTTTCCTTTATGAATAAAACTGACGTACTCATTCTAAAAAATTATAATTTAAAATATTTAAATTTATAAATAACTAATATTTTATTATTTTAAATTATTTTTTCGGTAAATATGAAATTATATTTTTATATTAATTTTGAACTACTCTTTCAGTATAAATTAAAACTATTGAAATTCATACATAAGAAATACATTAATATAAAATATTTTAATTTTTTATTATATAAAATTAAAACATATTATTAATTAAAGGGTTTAAATTTGATACACATACAAGCCTGCCTATTTCAACTATAAATCAAAATTAAACTTAAACCCTAAAAAATTAGACCCCAAACCATAAACCCTAAATTCTAAATACTAACCTTAAATTCTAAACCCTACAACCAAAATTCCTAAACTCTAAATTAAACCCCAACCCCTAAAATTAAATGTATGTGTAAACAAAAGTTTACACAAACTGTGTATTGAAGTTTTTCCCTTAATTAAATAAGGATGATTAAACACACATACATGTACAATACTAGTGTCAAAAACCAAAAAGAAAAAACTAACATGGACTTAATCTGGTACAATACTAGTGTCAAAAAACAAAAAGAAAAAACTAACATGGACTTAATCTGGAACTACACTGGTTTAACTTCAATTCAGTTTTTATTCATTGGTTTACATTAATGGCTCATGTCAGCCATTATAACAAAATACAAGAAAAACATAAATGAATTTTTTAAAATTATTATTAGCATACTTGCAACCATCATTACCATTACAATAGAGCAGCCCCTGGGGGGTAACATATTTTGTAAACAGATCACTTGCTGGGCTTCACTGCAAAACACTAAGCCACAACCTAAGTGATGACACTATATAATACAGCTTGGAAGTAGAGAGAGAGAGAGAGAAAATGCCATAAGCAAATACATATTTGGAAGTTCTAAATCTGAACATTGCTTTTGAAAGACTGCCCGAATTGCCAATTTGAATGTACCACATTAAGTGCAGTTCGAATCCTACCATTACTGACTTGAACCCTGAAAGACAAGCTCTGTCCGTTTAGATAGCTTAAGCTCTGCCAATTGGCACCCCAGTTCCTAGACATGCTTTCCCATTTGTTGGTTTTGGAACCCTTTATCCATACCTTTGAAATCTCTCCGGCACCCCCAACATTTGATATCAGCACCAGCTCAAAATAGTTCCTTCCGTTGATGGTGAATCTCATGCCACCCTTTCTCCTGCATGTGACCCTGGGAGAAAATGCAAGCCAAATTGTTCGGATTAGTAATGTTCAAGCAGTGCTTAAAATTCGAGTTTTTTTCATGGCATAGTGAAAACAGTGGAGTGTGAACATACCTCCTGTAGAGGACTGGTACGATTCCAGCTCGGTATAGAGCTATGGTCTCGAATGCGGGTTGAGCCATGTCGAAGTGTGGGCGGGGTGGATTACACCAACCGCCGTTGTCGTTCGGGAGCGCATAGTTCGGAGGGCAGAAGTTGGTGGCAGTGATGGTAATGTATTTACCCTTGAGACACCATTGGGGCACCTTTTTCGCATCGCAAGTTATCTGATAGCAGCCTCCACATGACTTGCCGTCGTTAAACAAAGCCGTGCTGAGTGTGGCTGTGTTTGTTCCGTAACCATCTGTGTAGAGATTGCCATAACCACAAGCTCCACCTGCAAAAACCAACATGTTCATCAAAGTTATTCAAACAAAAAAATAAGGAAAAGGACCAAGAAAAAGTCAAAAACTTACCCATTGTACCAGAAGCATCACTTCCACCATAGAATGTTGCATGTGCTGAGAGCCAAGTATGAGCCGCATCTGCAACATGAAATTTAGAAGGAAAATATAAACCCAAAATGAGTATGGCAGTAGTAAATAGATAGGCAATCTGCATTTTCTTTTTCTTTTTCGAGTCGGAGAATGTGAACTAAGTATGAGCTTAATGCCACAGATGCAACTCGCCTAGATATTTATAATTAGTGATTGATGAGAAATTATTCATGGAAATTTTAAATATTAAGCTAGCATTGAAATTTATTGACTAAATTAAGGCATGCCATGATCCTTATTCCTTAAATGATAAAATAAACAACCGTAATTCATGATGTCATATGGGAACCCTATTTTTTATTCAAACCCATGTGACAGTAGTTATAAATCTTGGTGCTGCAGTTGATTAGTTGTATTTTTAAGCCTTTCTTCAATCTGTAAGCATAAATGGTGAAATAAAAGCTACTACAATTTATTCAATCTCAGGGTGAATATATGATTGGCATGCTAAATACTATCATTGGTTTTTATTTATTTTTTCAACAACAGAAGTACTCTAACTACTCTAATGCTTAGTAGCAATAAGAAAAACAAATCAAAGTAAAGCCAGCTCTAACTGCTAATTCCATTAAATTTCTGGGAATGTTAGTAAATTCAACGCACTATAGTATCCGTGGTACGTTATTGTACAGTTGAGCTGCAAATTGTCAAGCAGGCAATATAAAATTACAGGAGAACATTAAATAGTTTATATTGCAGAAAGTTTATGCTTTGAACTTGGAGTCAAAATCTCAATTTTCCGCAACTATGACTTTGCAGACAACAAATGGATAGGAAACCCTGCAACTGCAATTATAAAATCAAAGTCAACTCCCCCTAATAACCCATATTTTAATCCAGGTTTCGCTAGCAGCAGCTGCATTACATGCAACCACCATGAATCTGCAGGTACGGATGCCTTACTTAAGAAATAAAAAAATGAAAAAAGAAAGTGGTTGATAAGTAGAATCATATATCATGGCGTATCTTAAGGGGCGTGCACCTAAAACTCACATGGGTGATACCAAACCAATTGCTCACACATGATTTCATGTTCTTGTATTCCATTGGTATAATGGAAATTGTATTTTATTTATGGCTTTATATATATTTATATATATTATGGGATCATGGCTTAAAGGGCAATAAAAATGTCTACTTTCTTAGGTGGAAAAGACTCGTGAAAAAACGTACAATACTACTAACTTATCAAATACAAATTTGTTTGGTAAGAGTGATGGGGTATCTCTAGGGGTGTAAAAGGGCCGAATCGAGTCCGAATAGTGTTGAGATTGACTCGGCTCGTTAAGAACTCGAGTTGAGTATTTACCAAGTAGCTCGTGACCTATTTCTTCTCGTTTACAACCCTATTCATAATAATAATAATAATAATAATAATAATTGTTGAGTGGATTTATTCAAACAACAACAATAAGAATAATAATAATATTATTATTATCCAATAACATACATTTTAATTCATTTAATTTTAAAAAATTAAAATAAAAATAGTATATTATATTTTCGAATAGTTTGTGAGCTTTTCGAGCCGGATATCAAATAGTTCAACTCGGCTCATTAAGAACTCAAACCGAGTTCGAGCTTTGAGCAAGTCGGACTCCAATAGCTCGTGATCTATCCAGTCATTTACAGCCCTAGGTATATCTAAATTTTATGAAATCCTAATCACCTTCCCGAATGATATTAATCAAATAAGATGGCTGCGATATAGTTTTCACATTCTATGGAAAGCATTAGATTCTTTCAAAAACACCCCTAAATGGAATTCAAAATGATGTGAAAAACTTCCCATTCTAAAGAAGGCTAAAAAGACTGCGGAGCTGCTGATAGATCCTTTGATAATCAGCCAAAGAAAGTGTATGAATATACGTAAAGAAGCAAACCTAAATTTCTACTTCCTTCTCAAATGTATAATTGTCTATAAACTACGGATTTTTCAGAGTCAAAATTTGTGTCACCACTCTAACGTTGCAACAATAGTGCAGAGAGAACTTTAGGTTCGAAGCAAAATTTATCTACAAAGTGACCCAAAATAACAGATTAGATGACTGCACTATGAGTGCAATTTATCATCATAGGATTTTTTATTTGTATTATTTTTTCAGTCGTGTATGACAGTACCAAATATAATGAGTACAAGAGGAAACAACTCAACAAAAAGAGTTCGTTCAATGGTAATAACTAATCAAGAGGCCAGAGGGCTGCCTTCTAAAATTGTTTTAGTACCAAACAGGTAAGGACGGGATACAAAATGCACATGCACCACATTTTTCCTATCAAAACAATTCAAAATGCTTGAAATTAATTACTAGCATTGCCGAATCTCGTTTCACTGAACTAATTGGAATTGAAATCGATATCGGATATCATATGAAAATTCACCTTTCAGGAATCAAAGAGGAATCTGAAGAGCATTAGTCAACAGAGCACCGCTAGCTTCCTCATACGTTGCATCTACCAACCTTAGTTCCTTGATCTTTTCCAGCCATTTCTCCATATGTTCTTTATAGATCCTAAAACAAACAAGAATCCATAAAAACAACATTAAATACAAAACGTAATTCTCCTCCATCTTTTGATATCTGAATTCATAATTACATAAGCAACGACTCTTTAAATTCATTACTCGATCACTTCAACATTTTTCTTCCCTAATTCAAATAGCAAAATCGTTTTGTGGTTAACGAAATTAATCGAATAAAACGTGTGGAAAAACGAAGACACTTACCGTAGCGAAGAGCATTCGGGAGCGAAATGAAAGAGGGGTTTTGAAAATTGGAAATTCGAAGAATGCGCGGGAATTTTGTTGTATTCGCCTTTTCTATTGTCATAATTAATTCGATGGGCTAAGCCCAATAAATTTGGATTTGATTTTTTTATGTATATGGTTTTGAATGAACGCACACACCCTTGAACCTTGGCCCTTCCTTTAGAATGATTGCTCTCAATCAACGGGGCTAACCTTTTGGATTTGGAATTATATGAATTTCATTAGTTATGGTCTATGGGGATGATAATAATCCATTAAATATTTAAATGCATATGTTATGGATAAATATAAAGAAAAATATTCGATATATTGGAGGTGAAAAACTTATTTTTTTTGTAAGTGTTTAGTACTTAGGGCTTAGGTTTTAATGTTTGATAATAGATTTTATGGTTTAATGTTCAGGGTTTAAAGCCTTTGAAAAGGACATATAGCAGGTTTCGAAGCCGCGAAAAAAAGACTTTTCATCGATGGTAAATCAAATAATTACCTTAAATATAATATGTTGACGAAAAATATAAAAAAATGGATTTATCAAATCCAAAAGTAATCTCATAATATACAACTAATATATTTTTAATTATAAGCTCAAATCTCATTAATAACTCATAATATTTAAATTTAAACTCAACCCAAAATAAAAAATAAAGACTATAAATAAATCAACTGAATTAACTGAACTTAATTTAGTTTAATTAATATTTTAAAAAAATCAATTTCAATTAATAATTAAAATTTGTATAAAAAAACTAATTAAATTTACTATTAATCGAACAGACTATTTAAACACTTTTACTAGAATAAAGGAAAAGGAGAATGAAGCATTATTATGGGTGACGCGTGAGGTAGTTATGGGCATGAACCGAAAGTAAGTGATAGGTCTAATAGGTTCCAATTGTGCTTTTAAAACAAAACGAACTTAGGGCTGTAAATGCAATTATGCAAATCCTATATTAGATTATGTCCATGGTACGGTACCAACTTAGGACAACGCCCTTGGCAATTGGCAAATGCAGCCAGCACATTCATATACGTATACGTATACACATGGACCACAACTATAATTTATGACATCAATACTAGTAGATGAGAGATATCCTTAGTCTTCTTCAATGTATATACATCTCTCTATACGATAAAAATCTGTCTCTATAACTCCCACGATAGAATTAGAATGTATGAGTACTGGATTTTGTGCCAACTCATTAGTGTCTTCTTCTATTTTGTTTTAAGTTATTTGAGCCATTTAATGTGTGTTTTTATTGTGTTAGATTAATATTTTTTATTTAATTATCGGTATCTGACTCGTTTGCTAACTAATTCGGATTGAGTTTTATAGAAGGCCACTATGAGACGACCCTCCTAACTTAGTTTTCTCCATTCTCGACGCAATAATTCAACTTCTAATCTTACTTAAAAGACCTGGTACTTTATTTTAATAGACCAATTGATTGTTAATTTGTGTTAATTAATATTTGATAAATAAATTTACGCTAACTTTTATCTTTTATAATCATATTTGATATACACGATTTGTTATTGATGAGTAACAATGACTATAGTTGTATGTATGATCATAAAAGTTATATCGAACATGTCGATCATTACTTTTTTTCTTTTGGGTATAATCATTATTCATTGGTATCTAATTTATTAATTCAAATCATGTATGGTAAAAATTTATAACGATGACAAGTTTTTCAACCTAGCTTATTCCATTCACAACTATAAACGAAACTACTTTATGCAGGATCGTCTCGGATATTTTCGGGGCCCTGTGCGAAAACTCAAAAATAAAATTTTATAGAATGAAAGCATATTACAATACTTTGAACAATTAATTTAATATTTTATTAATTTAGATTAGGTACTGTAGAGACCATTATAAGGGCGACCCTCCCAACCCAATTTACTCCATTCACAACATTAGGATTCGAATATCTGACCTTGCTTAAGGGATCTAGTGTCTCATCTCACTAGACTAATTGATTGTTGGCAATTATTTTTTATTATTAAATTAATTAATTAATTAATTTAATAAATTTAATAAATAAATTTTAAAAATAAAATAATTATTTTTTAAAGGCCCTAAACTGATTAGGGCCCTGAGCGGTCGCTCACTGTGCTCTTCCTATCAGTCGGTCATACTTTACGGTTTTATTATATTTTGTCCCTCGTTTCTATGATTAATTATGGTTTATTTATTAATCTTAATTCTTAACTTTGTCTCGTATTTAAAATCCATTATCTTATTTAAAAATTTAATATTTTATTTTAAAAAAAGAATTAATTGTTGATCGTGAATCATCATTAGTCCTACTCATCAAATGTTATCAAATGACAAAATCCCATATCCTTACTCTTATTGTTCCATGAAGATTAGATTTTGCGTGGCCAAATACAATACGTTGTTTGGTCTTTAATTATACGCGGAAAATAAGGAAGTTTCTCTTTGAGCTTTTTACAGATGATTGTCTTAATTAGAACATTCATATCATATGTTTATGCGATCTATTTCTTACATTTATTTTAAATACATGTTTATGCGATCTATTTCCCCCTCAAAAACTACGACAAAAAAGAGAGAGAGGAAAGGCACGAAAATGTGAAAATGTTGGACATTGACAATTCAGTTCAGTAGAACCGTGGGGGTAATAATTAGTACCCAAAATAATTAATAATTTCAGCATATGTAGGGTAATTATATGGTATCATCTAACCTATGGTGATTGATCTAAAATTTACGTATTGCAGTTTTCTTTCTGTTTTATGATGAGAAGCATGTAACATTTTATTATTTTAAAATATTATTCATAAAGCGGGTAATTTATAATGATTAAATTTATAAAGGTAATAATAAATTATATATTTTTAAGAAATTAAATAACAATTATATTATTATACCAATTTATATATTTTTTAAATTTTAGAGAGGAGCCTAGCCCACCAGTCCCTCCCACCTTCTGCCATTGTATTAGACCTTTCAAACTTTTAAGTCAAATTTCAGTTATTCTTTATAGTTTGGAAAATTTCCACCGACTCCTTAAATCCCAAATAGAATAATTTAATTATTTTTAATTAAAATTATTGAAGATAGTGAAATAAATAGAATAATAAGTATTTGACTAAGGTAACAAAATTGAACAATTTCTACATAAGAGGAAGGGAAGAGTAATTTACTCATAATAAATTTTGAACTTACACTTTAGGGTGAAGGAGTCAACTAAAGATTGTTGACGACCAAGGATAAAATTTATATAAATAAAAGGGTAAACTATACCAGTGACTATCGAACTATTTGAAAATACTTATTTTGACCATCGAACTAAGCAACTCGTCAATCAGATTATCAAACTTATTAAATTGACCTATTTTAACTACCGTCGTTAAAAAATTAACAGAGGGATTACAGAAAGGTGACGTGACAGCTAACTAAAATTTGTAAAATTACACATTTGGTCCTTGTTATTTACTTATTAAATTAATTTGATCTTAATTTTATTTTAAATTAAATAAAATTAATTAACCAATCAAATGATGACACGTGTTATCACCCAATTAGATAAATTTACTCGAATTCTAATTTATTTTATTTAATATTTAATATATTTTTCCTTGGTTAAAGGAAAATTAATCAAGAATGTAGGTGGTTTGAACTTGGGATCATTTGGCAATACTCTCATGCCTTTACCACAACACCAAACTACTCATAATGATATAAATTGTACCATTTTATATACATATCTTATAATACAATAAATGTTAGGGAAAAAGAAGTAAAAATAGTTGAAAGATGACTCGAACCTAGATCACTTGGGATGTGTATAATCACACAAATATTCGATTTAATTTAAATCTGAAAATATGAAATATTCAATATTAAAAAATATTCAATTTAAAAGAAAAGAAATTTGATTTAAAATATTCGAATATTTATTAAAATATTCAAAAAATAAAAAAATATTAAATAGAATATTTAAAATATTCGAATATTTTTTAAATCAAATTTCTTCTTTTTAATCGAATATTTAAAATATTAAATTGAATATTTAAATTAAATTGAGTATTTAAAATATTCGAATATTTTTTAAATCAAATTTCTTTTCTTTTAAATCAAATATTTAAAATATTAAATCAAATATTTAAATTAAATGAAACATTTAAATCGAATATTTAAAATATTAAATTGAATGATTAAAATATTTGAATATTTTAAATCAATTTTTTCTTTTAATTTTTAATAAATATTCGATTTAATTTAAATATGAAAAGAAAAAATATTCGAATATTTTAAATCGAATTCCTTTTCTTTTAAATTGAATATTTTTTAAAATCAAATATTTGATAATTTTTAGATTTAAATTAAATCGAATATTTGCGTGATTATACACATCCCAAGTGATCTAGGTTCGAGTCCCCTTTCAACCATTTTTACTTATTTTTTCCCTAACATTTGATGTATTATGAGATATGTATATAAAATAGTGAAATTTATATCATTAAGAGCAGTTTGGTATAGTGGTAAAGGCATGAGAGTATTGCCTTTTGGTCCCAGGTTCAAGCCATTATTTCATTCTTTATTAATTTTCCTATGGTGACATATATTAAATAAAATAAATTAAAATTTGAGTAAATTTATCTAATTGGGTGATGACATGTGTCATCATTTGATTGGCTGATTAATTTTATTTAATTTAAAATAAAATTAGGATCAAATTGATTTAATCAGTAAATAGCGATGACTAAATGTGTAATTTTACAAATTTTAGTTAACTGTCACGTCACCCCTCCGTAACCCCTTTGTTAGTTTTTTAATGGCGGTGGTCAAAATAGGTCAATTTAATAAGTTTGGTAGTCTAATTGACGAGTTACTTAGTTTGGTGGTCAAAATAGGTATCTCAAGTAGTTCGGTGGTCACTGGTGTAGTTTACCCTAAATAAAAATATCAACATAAATAAACTTCATGGGGTAAATGGAAAGTTTTCAAATTATTAGGGCTAAATATATTTTGTAGCAAACCTTAGGGTGTAGGTGTCTTTTTCCCAAAAATTATTAAAATTGTTGATTTGAATTATTTTAAAATTAAACGATATCAGTTCAACAAACCGATTTAAAATCACAATAAAATTTTGTTTAAAAAATCTCAATAAATTTGTCAAGTTTGTGGTGTATTGATAATGAATGTTTTTTTCCTAATTGACATATCGATCTCAAACAATTCCTCCCTATTACTTATAAAACAATCATAATTAAATTTATTAAAATTTAGGCTTAAGGGTATAAGAAGCTCTTAAACTTTTGAAAATAATTAATTAAGCCCCTGAATTTTTTCTGCACCTAATTAAGCCCTTGAACCAGAAAAAATTTAATCAATTAAGCCCTTGAACCAAAAAATTAAATCAATTAAGCCCTTTGACCTATTTT
Source organism: Hibiscus mutabilis (assembly GCA_019671005.1). Taxonomy (NCBI): domain Eukaryota; kingdom Viridiplantae; phylum Streptophyta; class Magnoliopsida; order Malvales; family Malvaceae; genus Hibiscus; species Hibiscus mutabilis. The sequence continues at coordinate 8,361,044 of CM033718.1, read as the reverse complement.
AACCATTAAATCTTGAGGTTTTTCTTCAGATATTACCGGCACATGATACACTACAGTTCTATCATGTTGTATTTACAAAAAAATTAAAAAGTATATTTTATAAATTTTATAAGCTTTTTAGAATTTATAGAACATTTAAAGAATTTTTTAAATAAAATAATAAATTCTAAAAAATGTCAAGTAGAAATACTGTAACACGGCGCACTGCAACAATAGATCGAAAAAAATTGTTCTGATTTAATGGTAAAAATTGGTCAAAGGGCTTATTTGATTCATTTTCTTAATTCATGAGCTTAATTGATTAAATTTTTTAGTTTAAGGGATTAATTGGGTGAAAAAAAAAAGTTAAAGGGCTTTATTGATTTTGTAACACCCCTAAATTAATAGGATAATTAAAGTTTGAGAAAAAAAATGAAATGAAAAAAAATAATGGTTATTTATGGAGTTTGATCTTATAACCAAGACTTGGTTAGCTCAAGCTTTAACCAACTAAGCTAAGGCTTTTTTCTAGTTTTAACTTGCTCCAATGTAGTCTTAAACTATTGTTTTAGGATATCAAAAAAATAAAATAATAAACAAATAAAAAGATTTTATCTATCCATTATGCCTCATTTATTTCAATTCAACAACCCAAAACCCAAAAATTTACAGACCCCTTATCTCCCTCACCAACTTTTCACCTCCTCCATTAGTCACCGCCCGATTTCCCTCATCGTTGTTCTGTGGCCGTCACCGCCACCTTCAGAGTGACCGTCATAACGTTCTGATCAAAATCCTGACCACCACTTGTGCGGTATCCTGGCCGTTCGCCGAGAATGTTCGTTTGAAGTTTCAGCGAAAAACCCAAGGGGTTCTCTTCTATTTTCGTGATTCTTGGTCACCTTGGTTGTCCGTTCGAGACGCCAACACCATCACCGTTCTCTTAGTGCCAAGACGAGGAAAACCCAAGTCACCGATCACCTTTCAGACACCAGCAAGGATCTTATCGAGTTACGTCCGTTTTGAACATTTACCTCTGTTTTGGTAAGAAAAGATAAGGTTTCGGCCTAAATCTGGGTATAGTTAAAGTTATAGTGATTTTGTGGGTGGCTTTCTGCATTTTGGAAGTGTTTCTGGTCGGTTTTAGGTCATGCATGGACATCATGCGCCGTCATCGGTGATTTTCGGCCGCCTGGACGGTGGCCTATGAATCGAACCGACTGGACCAGCTTTGGACTCTGTCTGGCCTCTAAGCCGAGCCAATCAGACCGGCCCAAACCGGGCCAATCTAATTAAACCGAGAACGGGTTGACCTATTTAAGGCCCAATGGCCTTTAGCCCAACCCATCCAACTGACCCGAACCCAAGTTTGACCAGTATCCAACCCGACCCATTTGACCCAAACTGAGTCAACTCGTCCGAGTCAACCGAGTTTACTCGTCCGAGTCAATCGAATCAACCCATCCGAGTCAAGCGAGTCAACCCGTCCGAGTCAATTGAGTCAACTCGTCTGAGTCAACTCAGTTGACTTTGACCTATTGACTTTGACTCAGGCTGTTGACTTTGACCGTTGAACCAAAAGTTAAATTTTTTCCGAAAAGCCCTATCCTATATTTTTTGACATCCTAAGTCTGTTTTCAAATTCTATTTTTGAAATTCTAACCCAAAAGCCTCCAAATTGGATATTGAACCTAAAAATGCATATGTACTAAGTTAATTTATTTAAAAGAAGTTGTTGAATAAATGACTAACACTTGGTATTATTTGTTTAAAGGTACTAGAGATTCTCCCGACCGTGCATCTGCCAGCCCTAGCTCCTCTCGATACGTGCGACAGCGATGATCCCATTATGACTCGTATGTATCAATACATTGTGAATTATCATAGTGAAGAATCTCACCCGTATTAATTTAAGACTCGTGTTGTCTTAGGTTTTAGCACAACATCGGAGTGTCACACTGGTGCTTAGTAGACCATCTGACCGACCGACCTGACATTTTGAGGTGTGTTCCTTGTGTGCTATATAAACGTTTTAAATGTTTTGCTTGAACTCATCATGTGCACATGAACGATATTCTCCGATTTTGCAAAATCATAACATGTTTCCTGATTTTGAGCATGATCATTTTTATCTGTTTGATTTATGCCTAAGTACTTGATTGAACAATATGTTCTCATGGTTACTATGTTACTAAAAATAATTATTTGCTCTATATTTACTATAATTACTGGTACTACTGATTAATGTAATTATTATTGCTGCTAATTACTAAAATTATTGCCTAGACTGTTACTTGGGTACTTGGGATAAAGTATGAAGTTACCGCAAGTTCATCCCTTATCCAGCTGGTAATTCCTTACCGTTTTAGGTTCCTATGCTTCGGCTAAGGTAATTTCTTAACGTTCATTCCTATGTTTCGGTTAGGGTGATTTCTACCATACCTAAGGTATCCCCTTAGGCTGGTACCTACGCCTAATGGGCATGGGTTAACGCCCCCTATAGATGTAGTTTTGGGGAACTACATATTGGAGTTTGGTTGGAGGGTAGATAGAGAATTAAAATGAACCATACTATTACTTGAAACATATGTTTTTTAAATAAAAATGTTTATTGTATTGTTTGTAGTACATGTTTTAGCTTTGCATTGTTGAAACACACTGAGCTCCATAGCTCACTCCCCAATTTTCTCTCTTTTAGATATTTTGGATAGGCAACCATATTCCTGACATTGGAGGATCGATACATTCAGTACTCCATCTAGTTTGTAATGTTTCTATCCACCATTTTGTTATCTAGGGTGACATGTGTCTATATTTTGTGATGTATGAAGTTTTACGTTTGAGTATTTTACTGCTATATTTGATATAGCTTATTTTGTAACTACTATCTGATATGTTATCATATGCATCTTTAGTTCGATCACTTTATAGTGAGTTACGCTATTATACTTTCAAACTAGATGCTTGAAATTTTCCAACATGTTTTCTACTTGGATTTTTAAAGTTGAGATGTGCTCTGTTAGACATGGTCATTCTGCATAGGCCGGTCTAGGGGGTTACAATTTTTTTTCAAAAGTTCAAGGGCTTCTTACACCCTTAAGCCTAAAATTTATAACCTTCTCGTTTCAAAATTCAATATCAATTTCTTTGGAGGGGATTTGTCCCCTCTAAAAGGGTACAATTGTATACAATTTTTTTCTCAAACTTATAGAGTTATAAGTTTAGTATATGTAAAATTATATTTTGACCCTTTAAAATATTAAAATTATAATTACGTCCTTAAAAATTTTCAAAAATTCTAAACTAATATAGTGATAAAATTATATTTAACTCTCATAAATATTTATAATTCAATTTCAACCCTCCAAAAAATTTAACTTCGGCTCTTATTGCAATTTATTTATTTGAATAACGTAAAAGGAATTAAGTATTTCTACTCCCACAAATAGTTGTGATTTGTGTAGGGACGAACACAAAATTTTATGTTAGGGAATGAATTAATAAAATTTTAGAGACAAAAATAAATTTTCAATAAAAATAAATAATTTTTTTAAAACAATCTAAATCATATAAAAATTTTAATTTTTTATGAAGCGACTGCGCCACATCCCCTTGGTCCATGGATCTGCGAAGCTTTCTTTTTCTTTTTTATTAGAAAAACATAAGAATGAAAAGTTGATGTCGTTTTTGGCCAGTTAATTGAAATAAATCTGGCAAATTTGTTTTATTACGCAGACAAGATGGTTGCATGCATGAGTCATGACCAAATAATTCAGGCATCTAAATCTTGTTATGCTGTCATTCATTTATTATGTACCAGTTTATTGGTTAATTCCTTGTAATTGAAGAAAACCCCATCTTGCACGTCAAGATTCAAGTTCACATTCATTCTAATCTTAATTTTCAGCCACACCATCTAATTATGTCTATCATTTAAGGTACACGAATAATAGGTTTAAATGTTAAATTAGAGAATATAAATTAAATTTATAATTTATGCGTATTTAATCATTATTGTTTGGAGATTCGGTAATTGACTTAGTTGTTAAGAATGCTTATATTATCTCATTTTGTACGGGTTTTAATCCCGGTATGAGAATGTAATACCTCTTATTTTATCAAAAAAATTTATTGTCTGGATCATGGTTGAAAATTTGAAATTATAAAATATATAAAAAGAACAACTAATTAAATTAGAGCATTGCTTAAGCAGATCTCAAGTGGTAAGCAGTTTGGCATAACTTAAGCATATTTTGAGTTCGAGACCTTGTGTATGTAGAAAATTTTCGCTGATAGACTCACCCACCAGAGCCAGGTGTGCGACGAGGTCGGTCCGAATTAGTCAGAGCAAAACCCTAAGAAATCGAGAGGTAATTAAGATAATTAGAGTATAAAAATTAAATCTATAACCTACACATCATACAGGGACTAATGGAACAATTTAACCAAATATATTGTCAAAAATCTCTCCTTTGTTTCGGTAGTAACAGACAAATGCAGTTTTCTAAACGCGCACATAAATGTTCATTTAAGGAGATGAATTAGACTTTGAAAGATGTATGCAAACAATAAGAATATTGAGTTCTAAGTCTCCAACGGATTATGGTATGTTTGTTCATATATTTAAACAAATTTATTAAGTATTGCTCAAATAAGTTACTTAAAAATTAAAATAAAAAATTTATCGACGACTTAGATTAAGTTAATTTTTTTGTCATGTCATTTTTAGATTTGAGTTCAAATTATTTCGAGTTATAAAATTTAATGTTCAATTATTTGAGTTTAATTTAGCGTATTAATTATTTTGAATAAAATATTATTAAATTTTGAGATATATTTTTTATTTGACCATTTAAGCTATTACATAGAATCATATTTCTCACGCACGATTTTTCATGATTTAACGCGTAACTACTTGAAATCATTGATCTCATTACAGCTAATTTAAGTTTAACTAACTGAACTGAGACAATCCGGTCAAATTCAAATTAATTAAGTCAGTTACAATATTGGGTTAATTTGATCAAATCTTTAACCTTCAATTCTAATGTTCATGTATTTACTACTTTAACCAAATACTCGGTTACAAAAGAAAACATGCAATTTCCATTTGAACCCTTGCAGTATGTTTTTTATTTTTTTTCTTTGAATCCTAGTAGCTTGTTTTTTTATTTCTTTTTTTAATCGATAATGATATTAATTTTGATGTTGATTGTTGACAGTCGATAATTCATATTTTTTTTCTTTGCATATATTGTTGCGTTTTTCTTTGTTTCTGTAGCATGCTTTACGTTTTTTCTGCCTTATATCACCCTTTTTATAGTTATTTTTGTAGGTTTTTAGTGTTTGTACGGTGACCTTTATATTTGTGTTTGTTGGTGGTCATTTAAAATTTGATATCCTTTTGGATTTTTTGTCGACATAATCTATAGCGGATCGTCGTTTTTTAGAATAAGCGTAAAAGGTGGTTGTTGATTTGGAGATTTTATCTAATTCGTGTTTTGACAATTCTCCAATGACCATTTTTTTGTTTTCTATATTCTAATTGATGCGTAAAAAAATAAAAATTACATGATAATTACAATTTACAAGCAATAAACTCAATTCTATTTTAAAATTTAATTTAATTTGAATTCAAATTTGGGTATTTATTCAAATCACATCGAGTTTAAATTAATTTAAAATTTGAGTATGATATATTTAAATTATTATCTTTTATAATTAAATCAGATTTGATCGAATTTTCAAATTCATTTTAAAAGGTGATGGGTCTATGAGTGTGTTGACTTTTATCTTTTTTTCTAATCCAATCCCACCCATGGACGTGTCACACAATCCTATATACATGTACGTGTATTGTATTGTATTGTATTGTATTGTATAGTATACATTTGTTTCACAATTTAAACCACGCCTACATTCCCATCTATATATATCTCCGTTTCCATTCCATCTCGTTCTCTATTATATCATCACTTTCACCGCTGTTAGTGCTCCATTGAATATGACGGTAAGTCGTTGGTTCAACAGCTTCGTCGTCCTGTTAGTCCTCACGCTGACGGTGAACATCCACTGCAAAATCCACCATGCTCGGTCCGACGCCGGCGGCAATGGCTTTGTTCAAACGACGGGAACTAAGTTCACGGTGAACGGAAAGCCTTTTTACTTAAACGGCTTCAATGCTTACTGGTTGATGGTGTATGCATCGGACCCTTCTACGAGAAGTAAGGTCACCGATGTATTCCGAGAAGCCTCCAAGTACGGCATGAACGTGGCTAGAACTTGGGCTTTTAACGACGGCGATTACCAGCCTCTGCAGAGCTCTCCCGGTTCCTACAATGAAGACGTGTTCAAGGTAACAACAGAGTGACTAAAATCTTCCATTTCAAAGCAGTTTTATAATTTACACTTTACAAAAATTATTCTTTTTTTTTTCAGGGTCTGGATTTTGTTGTAGCAGAAGCTAACAAGTACAGAATTCACTTGATTATGAGCTTGGTGAATAACTTCAAAGATTACGGAGGAAAAGATAAATACGTTCAATGGGCAAAGCAACGAGGACGGAGCCTGGCAAATGAAGATGATTTCTTTACAGACGTTATTGTCAAAGAATTCTACAAGAATCATGTTAAGGTATACGTTTGGTTTACAGCTTTTGATTTTCTGGAAAACCCCATTTTTCTATCTTTCAATAAGTGTTTTGTTCGGGTTTGGTCTTCATATTCATGAAAACTTGTCCAGTTTTTGCAAGGATTGTGAGAAACTGAGAACCCAACGCAAGGAGTTTTGTTTTGTCAGGTCCCCTGCTACCTGGTTGGGTCCACACTATGATTACCAACTTTAAAGATCCAATGACTTCATTTGCCTAACTTTTTACACTTTTGTAAGAAAAAAGTGCACTATATTTAGCCACTAGTTCTTGTTTTGCAGGCAGTGCTGACGAGAACCAACACCATAACCGGAGTGGCATATAAAGATGATCCCACCATTTTTGCTTGGGAACTTATGAACGAACCTCGTTGTCCCAGTGACCCATCTGGAGCTCATCTTCAGGTTTGATTTTCTAGCCAATTTTGGCCTGTTGCATGTACATTTTTTTTGGGTAAACTCAAAGTTTGGAACACAAATTCTCTCCGAGTCTTCTTAATTTCATGTGAACACTAGCTAGAAAGTACATAGTAATAAAACAGTAAAAACAAATGAGACATTGATCCAACAGATAACCAATCTTTAAAGTCGGGTGAACTTGATTTCAATTCATTACAGCTAAAAAGACAAAACCCATTTCCCATTGGTGTATCAGAAGCTCACCTTCACGGACAAAAAGTAACTAGTGATGGATTGATGTTTCATAGTGACAGAAAATTTTACTGCTTTTCTTCTTCTTTCTGTTTGTTTGTACGTTTGTTTGGAATGGTGCAAGTTGTTGAAGTTTCCTCTAATATTGTTCGTAGTTGGACCCCACTTCACCAACTTCTCTGTCATGTCTCCAGGATTTGGAGCCGTACTAATATAATTGCTTAATACTATAATTTACAGAGCTGGATACAAGAAATGGCTGCACATGTGAAGTCCATTGACAATCATCATCTACTGGAAATCGGACTTGAAGGATTTTACGGAGAATCGATTCCCGAGAAGAAAAAATACAATCCAAATAATTCCCCCATCGGGACCGACTTCATTTCGAATAACCAGATCCCCGAGGTCGATTTTGCGACTATCCATATCTACCCCGACCAATGGTAATGTATTAATGTGCACTGTTTCTCTAGTTCTTGTTCACACATTGGATATCCCTTGTTCTTTTGTTTTGATTTAGATGTAATGATTTCAGGTTGCCATCGACAAATATGAGCGAAGAGGCGCAGCTTGCTTTTGTAGACGAGTGGATTGAAGCACATACTCTGGACTGCAATTCATTGGTGAAGAAACCACTTGTGATTGGAGAGTTCGGCAAGTCCTTTAAGCTGCCGGGGTACAGCTTGGAGAAAAGAAACAGCTACTTCCAGAGGATTTACAATGCTATCGACGGCAGTGCCCGGAGCGGGGGATCGTGTGCCGGTGGGCTGTTTTGGCAGCTGCTGAGCCTTGGAATGGATAACATGGGAGATGGTTACCAAGTTGTTTTGGAACAGAGCCCTTCCACTGCTTCGATCATTGCTCAACAGTCTCGGTTGCTGTCGTCTCTCACTTGATGACAACACCACAATTCCTTACAACAATCGAAGATAGTATTAATATCCGACAGGCGAGTTCTTGGGATGAGTTTAGTTACTTGGGGTTTAGGTTATTATGATTATACTAAGAGAATCATCACTTGTAGTACACGTTAGTTTCTATCAGGCTATGCCAGCATTGTCGTTCCTACATTACTTAGCTTGTCTTACAAACTGCTGGTGCTCACAATACCATGAATTTGATGAAAAAATATATATTATGTTTCTTTGTATGTTTTCGATATATCATTCTAAAACTTAAATGTAGTTACTTGGGACAATTGCTAAATGTTTGCTCTGTAGATTTCACCCTTGTAACCAATGTTAGGATTTTGAATTTCAAACAACAAGAAAATTCAACAAACATGAGGTATTGGGTTAACTTAGCAAAAGTAATAGCCCAGCATTACCTGTTAACAAAAGACTTTCTCGTCTGTTTAGCTTCGTTGGCTCCGAATCTGTAGGTGTACAATTTTAAATTTAAATTCTAAATTAGTTCAACTTTAAAACATTTTAATTGAGTTAATTAGTTTTATCAGTTTAATCATTTACTTGAGCACTAAATGTAAACTTAGGTCTTATGGGAAACAAATTTATTTTATAATACACATATCAAACTTTAAACACGCGTGTCCACGCCATATAAACAGTTTGAATCTAGCTGTTAGAAAATAAACCATGTCATTAAAATTTAAGTGTTATATTTTGATACTTCAACTATGTAAAAAAAATTTACACAATCTTTCTATAAAATTTAAAACTTAAATCCTAAACCTTGGCACTCTAAAAACTAAACCTTAAACCCTAAACTCTAAATTCTAACCATAAACCTTAAATTCTACACCCTACACATTAAACCCCTAAACTCTAACCTAAAACCCTAAAATTGAAAGGCTTGTGTGAATTAAAATTTACAAATTAAATAGAAATATTTCTTCTTTTTTGACATAATATCCAAATTGTTCATGTTGCACAATGTTCAAAATTTGATCCAATGTTTCAAAAATGTTTCGTGTCAAATCTAAGCTAGCATTTGACATCCAAGTTAATGACTAAATTGACAAAATGACCTAAAACAGTCAAAAGCGTAATTAGAATAAGGTTGTCGGTGGGCAACTTGTGTTGATGTTTATTTGTGCCCTAAATAAATAGTCTTGGCCAGACATACAAATGAAAATATTTCAAATTTAGAAACATGTAGATGATATGGTATGTTTGATCGCTTTAGCCAGTTAAGCTGCTTCCAAAACCAGGGTATTATTTTATTTTCTTTGAATTATGTTGATGCAAACTATTTTCTCATGCATGGTATGTTTATCACATACGGAATACATTGATCACAAGAAAGTAGCCATCAATATAAAGCAAATTCCTCATTCATTTCTGTGTCAATAAAGGACATAGAATCAAGAAAATCCAAGATAAAAGAACAAAAAAAGGGTAAAAATATGAATAGGACACATCATATGTAGATTAGAAAAATTCAGGGGATTACTTATTCAACAACAAGAAACATCAGGATTATTCAGCAATATGGATAAGCAGGCACTGAGCAGCCGGGATTGGCAAAGCTTGTTTTAAGATTGAGGCTTCTCCCATTTGAGGGGCTTCACAACTTCCCAGGTGAAGTCTGGGTCATCACGTCCGAAATGTCCGTAGGCAGCTGTCTTCAAAAACCGGTTGTTGCCACCCCTCTTGAGGTCCAGGTTGATGGTGATCATGCCAGGCCTGAAGTCGAAGTTCTCCTTCACAATTTGGAGGATTTCCTTGTCTGGAATCTTTCCAGTTCCGTAGCTGTCGACAAAGACGGACAAGGGCTCAGGCACACCGATTGCGTAGGAAACTTGCACAATGCACCTACGAGCAAGGCCATTTGCTACAATGCTCTTGGCAGCCTGCCTAACAATGTAGGCACCACTCCTGTCCACCTTGGTAGGATCCTTTCCGGAAAAAGCACCGCCACCATGGGCTCCCCAGCCACCATAAGTATCAATAATGATCTTGCGTCCAGTGAGACCTGCGTCACCATGAGGGCCACCAATGACAAAACGGCCAGACGGGTTAAGGTGGAAGATTGTCTTCTCATCCAGGTACTTCTCAGGAATGACAGGCTTGATAACATGCTCTTTGAGATCAGCAGCAATTTCATCATTTGTAACAGTCTCATCATGCTGAGTAGAGATGAGGACAGTGTGAACACGAACCGGAACCATGGCACCATTATCATTATTGTACTCGACAGTAACCTGAGTTTTACCATCAGGCCTTAGCCAAGGGCAAGTCCCATTCTTCCTAACCTCGGTAAGACGAGCCCCAAGCTTAGTTGCAAGAACATGACTAAGAGGCATAAGTTCAGGGGTTTCATCAGTGGCATAACCAAACATGTGGCCCTGGTCACCAGCTCCAATCTCTTCAGGACGCTTTGTAAAGTGTCCATGGACACCCAGGGCAATATCAGGACTCTGCTGCTCAATATTGACAAGGACCTTGCACTTGTCAGCATTAAGCCCCACATCATCAGAAACGAATCCAATGGCACGGCATGTATCGCGGACAATCTTCTCGTAGTCTACATTGGCCTTGGTGGTAATCTCTCCAAAGACCATGACCATGTTAGTCTTGGTGCATGTTTCACAGGCAACCTTGCTGTCAGGGTCCTGAACAAGGCAGGCGTCAAGCACTGCATCAGAGACCTGGTCACAGAGCTTGTCGGGGTGACCCTCGTTTACGGACTCAGACGTGAATAGAAAGGTCTCCATCGTAAGCCTGCACACAAACAACCCACACACAAGGTAAAATCACACATCTTAAACATAATTTAAAGCATTCATAATGATGTAAGATACTAGGAGGGAAGAAAGTCACAGATCCAATAGACATTACTCAAAACTGAACATACTCTTTAAGTGAAAAAATACATTCAATCGAAGTTTAACACATCGTTAATAAACGACATCCAGCAACAATTACTTCATGTCAATTCAAATTTCTACTCCAAACAAATCACCTCCATATGTTTTCAGAAACTACAATGCTAAAACCTCCAAAACAAACAGAAAATCACTCAGATCTGCAAGCATTTCAATCAAACGTATCCATAAAAAGAGACAAACAGATAAAACAAACGATTTTCCCGCTGCTACTACAACAACAAAGCGAGATCTCCACACAAAAACTAAAGAACAAAGCAAATAAACAGAAAACAAAATGAAAAGGCGGGAGAAGCAACCTGGGGAAACAAATTCCGAACGGATCTGAGTCTTTGATTTCAAGAGAAGGAGAGAGTGTTGAGCAGACCAGACCTCTAGAGAAGCGGGGGAACTCGATGGACACAGAAATTCTAGCCTCGGTCGCGGATATTTATAGTGAAAAATGTATATATGTTAAGTATGAATAACCGGCTACCGGTAAAAACTCAATGGATCAGGTAAAATCAGGATCAGACGGCTAATAGTAATATAAAAGTTGGGGAAGACAAAATTGTAGTCGTTGGATGTGAGGGGATTGTCGGATGGCGACTTGTAACTTGTAAAGTGTTTTGATGGGGGTTGGTAGGAGAGAAAGACATGTCTGTTTTCTAATGGAAACAATATAATTGGTTGTTGGTTTTATATATATGAAAAATTAATGGGTTTTACCGGGAAACATGGGTCACTCACCAACCTCGGCCGGTGATTAAGCTTGATGGTTTTACCTCAGCCGGTTGCCCACTGAATGATAAGGCAACAGCTAGGAAAAGTAGTGGCCGACTCAATTAAATCAGGAGATATGAATCCCTACGCTCACACTCATCACTGACTAATTCTTTTAAGTTTTGATGATATTTTTTTTTATCTTAAACTTTTTTTAAAAATATTTTAATATGAGATTGATTAATCAATTGAATTATAAAAATATTTATATTTTATTACATTATATAAGTTTGAATTACGACGTTTGTCTAAAAAAAGTAATTATACCTGCTTAATAAAAACATTTTAGTCTTAATTACTTTCTTCTTTTGCTCATTAAAATTTTAATTTTTGTCCATATGAATCAATTGATAGAAAAAATAATGGATTTATTAAACTATGGTGAGTTATTTTATCCTTTTTTGACATTAGATTTTTTTCAGTGCAAAAATGTAAAAAATATATATTTAAAATGTAGAAAATATATTTAAATTGTTATAAATTGTAAAATTTATAAGAAAATATTACAAAATGTCAAAAAAATAACGTAAATTTGACTTTGTGTTATTTTTTTTTGTCAGGCTATACATTTTAACAAAAAAATTGAACGTCAAAAAACGAAATAAAATTATGAAAGATTCAGGAGCCATTTTTTTTATTTCTATGGAATTAATTTAAGGTGTTGTGGCCATTGACGTTTTGTGGTTGGCTAATTATTTTTTTAAAGTGGCTAAATAAAAATTAAATTTCTCATTTGACGAAATCATTAGATAATTAGAAAAAATAACACGAACTGTATATATAGATGCACGCATTCCAAATCTGTAAATGAATATACCCACCCTGAACAAAAATATAATTCGATTCTCGATTGTTTTGTCATCAAATAATTATGTTTAAGTCAACAATTTTTAGAATAAGCGGTTAAAGCTCTTAATTGATATCATTTTTTTTAGATTATGAATTTAAGACTTAGTAGGAATAAAATTTCTTTTTTTTTCTTTAGATAAAATTTGTTCATAAAAATATTTATGTTCAAAATTATATAATTTGCAGTTAGGGTTGCACACTAATTCAAACTTTAAAAGTTAAATAAAATATTTGTTCAAAAAAAGTTAAATAAAATATGGGTAATTATTTGGTTGACCACCTAACTATTGGGTATGGTCTATTTTGACTATCGAATTACAAAAACTCAAAATTTGACAATTCAACTATATAATTGGTCATATTTTGACCACCAATCGTTAAAATCTAACAGATATAAGACATAACAGTTAAAGAAAATTTGTGTAATTACACATTTGATCATTGTTAGTTACCTATTATATAAATTTGGTCTTTATTCTAATTTAATTAAATAAAATAAATCAACCAGTTAGAATATTTACTTTATTTTTAATTTATTTTATTTAATATTTTCACCCGATAAATCAGTGATATGTGTCACCTGAGTGAAAAATTAAGTAAATGATGATTCTGGGAATCAAACCTGCAACATGCGACTGTGAGTTAGATTGAACCAATTGAAGGGCTTAGCTTAGTAGTAGAGTTGGTGCAATCTAACCCACATGTTGTAGGTTTGATTCCCAAGATTTTTATTTAGTTTATTTTTCATCAAATCAAACTGTGACAAACATTAAATAAATTAAAAATAAAGTAAATTTATTTGATTAGTTGATTAATTTTATTTCATTAAATTAAAATTAAGATTAAATTTATATAATAAGTAATTAACATAGACTAAATATGTAATTATACAAATTTTCTTTAACTGCTACGTTATCTCTCCGTTAAATTTTAACGGTTGTTAGTCGAAATAAAACCAATTATATAGTTGGGTGGTCGAAATAAGACTAATTATATAATTGAGTAGTCGATTTTAAATTTTTACAATTTGGTGATAAAAATAAATCAAATAATTAAGTAATCACTCAAAAATAAATATTTAGTATTGCCTATCTTGAGGGAACGGTCATGAAAATATTTATGTTAACCCAATCAAACGGACAGAAAAGGTCGATGTCATGGGCTTTGAAACAGAGAAAGATGATTAATATAAAAGAGTTGGACTTGGCCCAACACCGAACTCAGAAAAAGAAAGAATGTATTAAAATATGCGATGAGCGTGGATCGAACACGCGACCTCCAGAACTTCAGCCTGACGCTCTCCCAAGTGAGCTATCCCCGAACGCTGACTTGATTTGGGACAAATGCTTATATATTCAAAGTTAAACAAGATGCTTGAGTTCTATAAATTGACAGCGTCTCTGCGTCAATCAATCTGTCGATTCCGTATACTTATAAAAAAGATTGTCTCCTTCTTCAACAGCACGCTCGATTCGCCTGCGTCGCAATGGGAAAGACTCCATCTTTCAAGGATGAATTCACTTTCGGTTTACTTCCCTTTGAAAACCCTCCTTTCTATAAACGTTATTTTTTTATTTCCTTAATTTGATTTGTTCTTTTAAATTAATTCGCAGACCAAAGGCTCGAAGAATCCCGCGGTATCATCGCCAAATATCCAAATCGTGTACCTGTAAGTTTTGGTCAAATCCTTGTGTTTCCATATTTCTGCATTTGGGGTTTTGTTTTTCTTTTCCTATAAATATGATAAATTTTAGTTTTTTAATCTATTGACTTTGTTAATTTATGTTTATTATAGTTATCAAGACTTAATATTAGATGAACATAATTCCTTTTGCCCCTCCATGGATTATAGGTTATATTAAAGAGAATCAGCTGGTAATTGCTAAAAGCTGGTTCTCTGACCTTTTCCCCCTCTTTTTTTGCAGGTGATTGTGGAAGGATACTCAAAATCTGATCTTCCTGAAATGGAAAAGCAAAAGTAAGACTAGTTATGAAATAATGATGGCATGTCAAATTCTATAATTGCAGCATTCCAACATTTTGAACTTCTGTCTTGAGTGGATATCAGAACTTTGATTTCTTGTTAAAAGATACAAGGGCAGATTCAATTTGTGACACACTTTTTGATGTTTTTTTTATAGGTATCTGGTTCCTCGGGACATGTCTGTCGGACAATTCATTCATATCTTAAGTTTGAGACTTCGTCTGAGCCCTGGAAAGGCACTCTTTGTGTTCGTGAAGGACACATTACCACAAACAGGCAAGTCATGATAAGATTATGTTATGTTTCTTTCAAATGGTGAACATTTTCTGAGCTTTCAGCTACAACCCGTGTTTGCAGCTACTCTTATGGACTCTGTTTATGAGTCGTACAAAGAAGACGATGGGTTTCTATATATGTGTTACAGCAGCGAGAAAACCTTTGGTTGTGGTACTAATCAGATTACTCAACCTTAAGCTTTGTCCATTACTGTAAAATCCCTTGGTTCTCTGGATGATGGATCTTGAATGTGGAAAGCTCAACCTGGTATTTTGGTGTTGTAGCATCTGTTAACCATCATTCATTCTGTAAATGTCCGAATAACATAACTCGCTACGAGTTATTGTTGTCAATGTGTATGAACTTGCACGCAAATGTGTAACCTTGGTATCTGTTTCTTGCAAATAAGTGAAATTTGAGAATCTTGCATTAGTTTTATATGTTTTCATTTTCACATAGCAATTCTTAATATAATATAATATAATACAAAGCACGTTGTGAAATTCTTAATATAAATATAATGCAAAACACCTCCATTTGGATTTATCACTTACGGAAAGAGTTTCTTATTTCCTCCCTTGTTCCAAACACCCCGTACAGGCAATGCTCCACTGGAGCTTTGGCTGCTGTCAAGCTTGTTGCCTAGTGCTTCAGGATCAGGGTCTGGCTCAGAATCTTTTGGATACAGTAGTGCTGCCATTGAACCATCCCCAAGCCGTACTCGGTGGAATTTCAAAGCTCTCTTTCGTTGCTTGCTACTACCAACCCCATCCCCTGGTCCAACTTGAGCAGATAATGAATCATTTTGACCCCCTATTTTAATTGAGGGTTTATTTGTAGAATTCAATTCCACCTGATGCTCATCAACAATTAACCTTTAATTGCCTTTAGCTGGGCGGTAATCATCCTTTGATAACACCTCCACCTCTTCCTCGAAAGGCTTATAACTTGATTGCAATTTGTGGACACTATTTATAATACTATCGGCCACCGTATCCTTCAAATTACTGCCTGTGGTATCCGGGGACTTCCCTTTCCATTTCTTCGTTATAATCCTTAAACCAGTCACTGTCTGGGCCTCACCATTTCACTTGCTGACCATTACTTTGCAACCTAGCATTATAGGTTTCAAGTAGCTCTTTTTGCTTCCGAGAATCAATTAGTAAACTCGAACAAAGTTACGGGAAAAACCTAGATTTTGAAATAAAAATAATACATAAACTCATTGTTACAAAACTAAAGTATTAGGATTAAATTTAAAGTTTTAAAATAGTACAAAGACTCTTGACATATTTAAACCGTTGAAAGAAAGAAATTCAAAACTCCAATTTCCTTTACATTAGGGCCTAGTTAGGTTGCATTCCATGATCAATGACCCAATAAGTAATCACCAAAAGCCCAAAAGTGAAAAGGAGCATGGGTAATTATGTATTTTCCACTCCCTCGAAAATACCCTATTCTCTTCTCTTATATAGAAACCTAGCCGCTTCCTTGCACCCTCATTTTTCTCTTGGCATCTTTACCCGCAGCCAAGATGCAGATCTTCGTCAAAACCCTAACGGGGAAGACCATAACCCTAGAGGTCGAGTCTTCCGACACCATCGACAATGTCAAAGCCAAGATTCAGGACAAAGAAGGCATTCCACCTGACCAACAACGCCTCATCTTCGCCGGGAAGCAGCTCGAGGACGGCCGCACCTTAGCAGACTACAACATCCAGAAGGAATCCACTCTCCACCTTGTCCTCCGTCTCAGGGGTGGAGCAAAGAAGAGGAAGAAGAAGACCTACACCAAGCCCAAGAAGATCAAGCACAAGAAGAAGAAGGTCAAGCTCGCCGTGCTCCAGTTTTACAAGGTGGATGAGTCCGGGAAGGTCCAGAGGCTGAGGAAAGAGTGTCCTAATGCCGAATGTGGAGCCGGGACTTTCATGGCTAACCATTTCGATAGGCACTACTGCGGTAAGTGTGGGCTCACTTATGTTTACCAGAAGGCCGGTGGGGATTGAGTAGGGCCGCGTCCTGCAAACGGTTTCGATCTATAGCCTTTTTCAGTATGGACATTAGCGTTTTATATTTCAGTAATTGTTGAACTTTTTGAATTTTTGTTATGTTTTATCATGTTATAAGACTTTGGGTATGATTTTGGAGTTTTGAATGTTTATCAATTCATCTGCCTGAATCAAACTATGTGGATTTCTACTTGTTTTTGCTTGCTTTATGATTCAATTTCCTTATTATGACGACCCAAGGATTCGTGATATTTTCCCAACTTTGTTAGGTGTTTGAATGTTGAACCATTGTAAGTGTTATGATTGGCTAATAATTCATAAAGATTGTTGAGACCAAGGTTTGAATTTACTTTGTATGCAGCACACATTTAATAGGATTTAAACCCCTTTTATATTATAGAACATAGTGATTATCCTGTAGTGGAGTATCATTTATCAATTATGGAGAATCCGTTGAATGGCACCAGTCATGCTTGATGAATGTGATGTCTTTATAGTTGTTTCTGTTGATTTCATTTTATCATTTTGATCTAAATTGTTCTGTAGGAACTTTTTAAATCTGGGTCTGTTTAGAAAATTCTTTTTATAATTAAAAGATTGTGATTGAGGTAGAATTCCTAAAAAAAATCTCGTATTTTGAAATAAATTTTAAAGTTGTCACCGGTCATTTAGATCATTTAGATAAAGTAGACTGGACACTAAAAAAGGCAAACAAGAAATTTAGAAAATAGCACTCTACCACGCTCAAAATATGTATGTTTAATTTAAAATTTAATTCTTAAAAATGTATTCATGCATGATAAAAATAAAATGTTTATGTATTCATGGTATCTAAGAAGATGACACTCCCACTGAGATATTAGAACAATAAGGTTTAAACTATATGTGACAAATACACTAGTATTTACTGTAGTTAAGAAGATGACACCTGAAAATCGGATGACACTCTCACTAGAATATCTAAATAATAAGACATAAATTATATGTGACAAATACACGATTATTCACGGTACCTAAGAAGATGACACTCCTGCTAAGATATCGTAATAATAAGAGCTAAATTATATGTGAAAAATACATGTATAAACAATTAATATGCATAAATGGAAGCATAAATATGAAATTCTAATGGTAAAAGTGTATATAAATATATTTTATTCATGTAAATAATTCATACAACTTAAAATACACATACAAACATGACATACAAAAAATATTAATTATAAAAATATGTCAATAATTGAACATAATCAATATATATATATATTACCCTATATCTAAACCAACATTAAAATAAATGCAAAGATAAAGATCAAAGTTTACCCTACTAGAAGTTCGAATGAAGAACTTTGACCGACCCCCACCAAGATCTTCACATCATCTAATCATGGTCCAAAACCCAACATGATCGAACCTCTAAAAGGACCTCCGATCAAATGATTGATCTAACCATCCGGGGAATAAAAATTCCACAATAAGAGCACTACTCTCAAACCTTCAAGGGACACTGCTTCCGCTTTTCTCCCTTGTTGATGGTTGCCCTCACCATGCATTTTATAGGCAAATGCAAAGGGGCGGAGGGTGATGTAGACGCATGGCGTCCACTTTTTTTTTTCTTTTTTTTGTTTTTTTAAATTTGCTTTTCTTTTTCATAATAATAATAAGATATAATAATACTATATCTGGACAAAAATAAGTGATTACAGTTGTCCCTCTTTTCTTGTTCTTGCGAAACGAGAACAAAACAAAGATCATAAGCACTCATTTTTGTCCCACTTCACTGTATGGAGATTCGAAGCTTCGAGTTCTTCCTATATTGAACTGTTCACTTCTCATCTATCTAAAGTCTTCCAGCTGCAAGTCCTTTATATACAGAACTTTTCAGCTTGTCCTTGGCGATTCTTTGAGTCACAAGAACTTTTTAGGTTGCAAGTTCTTTTATAGAACTTTTTCACCTTAGAGTGTTTGTGGGCTCTTCTTATATATAACCTTCTGCTTTCTTCAGATAGATTCTTCGAGCCACAAGTTCTTCCTATATAGAACTTTTCACCTTGAAATCCTGAAGCTACGAGTCTTTCCTATATAAAACTATCTTTTTCTTTATTCTCTTCTTTTTTCTTTTTTCTTTTTTTTCTTTTTTCTTTCTCTTTTTTATTTCCTTCTTCCTCTTTTTATTTTCTCCATCTTCTTTTATCTTTTTTAGTCTATTATATGGAGCCGTAAGTTTTTTTTCTATATAAAACTCTTTGCTTTGGAGTCTTTGATCTAAGGGTTTTTTCTATATAGAACCTTTCACTCTAAAATCTTAGAGATGCTTGTTCTTCCTATATAGAACGTTTTACTCTGAAAATGTTGGAGCGATGAGTTCTTCCTAAATGGAACCTTTTGTTCTGAAATCTTTGAAGCTACGAGCTCTTCCTATATAAGACTTTTTGTTTCAAATTTTTTGAGCTATAAGTTTTTCCTATATAGAACTTGACGAGTTCTTCCTATATAGAACCTTTTGTTCTAAAATCTTGAAGTTACGGGTTCTTATTATATAAAACCTTTCACTTTAAAGTCTTGAAAATGCGGGTTCTTCTTATATCCACATTTCCTATGGTGTGAGTACCGAAAAATTTCCATTACTTCCCAAAAGACTGAAGAATGGGAATCTTTGAGATGATGCCTCAATTTCTGATTGTCTTGGCATCAAAATAAGGTTATCATCATGCCCAGAGATTTTACTGATGGCTCAGTGGACTTAAGATCTGAATTCACGCCAACATGACCACCAATTGGAAATCTTCAACAAGTTCAACCTCTTCAACCTGAAGTCGCAAACCAAATAACTGGATTCACGCCAATATGGCTACCAGCATAAAATCTTCAATAAAATCCACCTCTTCAACATAAAGCTGTCTTGACATCAAAAAAAAGTTTAACATCATGCCCGAAGGACTTACTGACGGCTCAGAGGACTTAAGAACTGGATTCCCGCCACTATGGGTACCAATAAGGTATCTTTAATATAGTCCACCTCTTCAACATGAAGCTGTCTTGACAAATCACTAGATTTACGCCAACATGGCTACCAGCAACCCTTAAAATAATGCCCTAATTTCTACCTCTTCAACATGAAGCTGTAGACCAAAGTCTTTGCTTGTCTTCAAATACCTGTTTAAAACAAGCAAAATGTTTCTGAATTAGCATACCCCTAACATATGGATGTTTATATGATGCATGCATTGTAACACTTTTTCTTTTCTTTTCTCTCTCTTTCTATTCTTTTCTCTATTTCTTCTTCTCTTTTTTTCCAAATCTATTTGAAATCTTATTCCCTAAAAGGTCATTCTTCAGATTTTTTCACTTCGTTTGTTTGTAGTATTGAATACTCATCTCGCATTTGACTCACGCTTTTAACCATTTTGTGTGAGTAACTCTCTTCTTCTTCGGGGTTACTACTCATTTTCGCTAATACTTATTCTAGTCCTTGTACTATTCTTATGAAGGGTCTCTCATCATTCTTTATGTTACTCATTGCCTCATATAATCATGGGCAGAGTCCTTGTCTATTTCAACGTCGGGGGTGAGCAAAATGCATTTAGTCCCTGAACTCATCCTTAAAATCAATCTTCTTGCAACATCTCGGCGAGAATCAACTCTCGGTTCATATGCTTTAATTCTCATTATAAAGTAATGCAAAAATGCAATTCTTTTGAAAAGATGGCAATCATTTTGAAAATAAAACTTGGAGAGAATGCCAAACATTTTGGAAACTAATGTTTGGAAGAAAAACTAGAAATATCTTAAAAAATCAAAATTTGAAGAAAAAATGCCAAACGTTTTTAAAAACTAATATTTAGAACTAATGTTTGGCCCCCAAAATATCAAATACAATAGTACATTTGTTTCAAATTGACGAAGATCAATCTGAATGAAACGCATATTTAGAATATCTTGATTATTGTGATGATATATGCACATGTGTAGCCTCTTCCAATCTATTAGGCTTCTGAGAAGAACGATTCTCATACCTAAATTCTAATCCATTTTAGGTGGCTCTCTTAATCTCACTAACTCACCATGCCCCATCCTTCCCTTATTTGGGTGTTGGTCAGACATTTGAAGTTTGACGTTCATTGAAGAAAGGTTAGCCCTTATAGGCGGAATGTAATATGAAGATAGACTTACCCAATTTAGATATCTATGTATGACCAAAATGGTCTTTGTAGTCTCGTAGTGTAGGCCATGGGCCACGATTACGCAAAATCACATTTTTGTACTTGTCTGACATGGATATGCTTTTTCATTTTTTGGATCGCTTTAGACTGTCAATTTTTGGGGTTTCACCCTAGAGTTTATTTTCTTCTTTTGATTTGGAAATATATATCTTTGGACCAATTTGCGTCTTGACTCGACATTGATGCACGTTTCTATTCTAAGGTGATCAACCGTTAATGTCTTCAAAATTGACATTTACTTGAATGAAGGATTACGTAAAAGTCTCTTACTCGTTTCTTCCAGTTAATGCCTCATTCCTACACTGCTTGGTCTGGATGTACTCCTATGAAGTATTCTCTTTCTTTTTTTTTTTCTTTTTTTAGATTGCCCCTTTTGAGTTTTCAGCCTAGAAAATTTTCCTTTCCTCTAATTTAGGAATATGTACCTTTAGACTATACTGCATCTTGACTAGTATTGATGTATGTCTCCGCTCGAAATTAATCAATTCTCCGTGGCTCTTCAAAATTGAATGGAGAATTTCACACGTGTATCTCTTGCTTTCTCTTTATTTCACTATTCAACTTAGCGCTCTCATTCTTGATTGCTTAGGCCTTCTGGTTGGCATTTTTCAACTTTGCTTGGTTGGCTCTTTGAGCATAAATTTTCCTTCAACCGTTTCTTCCTAATGATTCCCTGGCCCTTGTATCCAGTGTATGTGGTCTCATTTCTTCCACATTGAAAAAATGAAAGAATGCCATTCATCGTCCCATTCATAGACATCTAGAGAAAGTCATCAGGGGTAGAAGTTTAGGGTCAACATTCGACTTAAGGATCTTAAACAACAAATGCCTGAGAGGGGAATTCGCTAAATGAGATTTGCCCATTACCTGAACATTTGTTTCGTCCCCCGTTGGCCTAAATAAATCATCAGAGGCTCGCATTTGCAATATCATCACAACATTCAATTCCTTCTAAACGAAAGCAACTTAGAATTGATCTTTGGATTTGAATCAAAGGTACTCTTGCAATTGATATTTAAGGTCCCAATAAAAATGATATGTACGTATGCATGTTTTTTTCACAAATATGTGTATGGAAGAACAAAAACTACCTCATAACAATGAATGGAATGTTTAAAGAATCAAAGAATGCAAAAATGTTTTCTAAATAAAAAAATGAAATTTCTATTATGACAAAAATAACTAAACTCTGACATTAGATTTAAAAAAATCTATAGTTTAGCTCATAGATTTCTTTTGCATTTTTCCCAATTGCACAAGGATCAACGGTTTTGAGTTGCCTTTACTGGTAGCCGTTTGCTCCGGACTAGCTGTACCATCCAATCATGACATTGAATTTTTCCAAAAGATTTATTTTCCTTTGACCATTCGTAAAAATGGATTTTCGATGGATATTTGAATTATCTATTATCGTAAAATTTACAGTGTTTCAGCACGTTATGCCAATATTTCGGTCGGACTTGCCAAAACGCCAACATTTTCATTACAAAAAAATAACTACAAGTGTTTTTACAAAATATTCCTACTATTTTCAGGTTTAAATCGTATGACAATTCTGTGCAATGTTTTAAAAAAGGAAACCAAAATATGAGAAATCAAACTAACATCTTTACGAAAAGGTGAGAAACCCAAACATAGGGACTTTCAAGTCATTGTCAGGGCATCAACTCATTCTGTCCTTCTAGGTGTGGTGTAAGCTTGCCCCAATTCTTTTGTTCTCCAATGTTTGATCAATTGGTGTTAAAATTCCCTTTCTAATCAACCTCTTGATTGTAACGGTCTATACTTCTTGGTAGAATGCCCCGGTGCCCGTCTTTCTCGAGTTTATCTTCTAGCTGCTCGAGTCTTGATCTCTGAGTTTGTTTAATTCTTTCAACCATGATAAAACTTTAACTAATTTTTGGATTACTCCATCGAACCCAAAAGCTTATCATTTAATTGAAATGTGTCATAAACGAGTAAAAGACTAGAAGGACAAACAATATGTATAAAATGCAATGAATGCAAATAAGGTGTTGATTCGTAAACAATCCTTAGAAAGACACCCATTTAAAGGAGAATATCTGATTACAAGGAGCTGAAATAACAAATTACAAATAATGGTTAGCTTTTCATCTTGAGATCTTGACTTTGTAAAGTAAGGTGCACACTCCATGTCTTAACATCGCTTTCGGACTGAGGGGCGATCTCACCGTTCTCTTCTACTGCTCAAAAGGTCATGGGAGTGTAATCTACGTACCCCGAAGCTTTTGGGAAGATCACTAACCTGTGCAGGCAGAATGCCGACAAGTCTCTTCTTCAGGGGCAGATCTTGACGATCCAGTTTGAAGGGGCCCATTTAAAATTTTTAAAAATTTAGAGGCTTAAATTAAAATTTTCAAAGGTTTTGACGGGTTTAATTTAAATTTTTTTATAAAATGTAAGAGTTAAACTAAAATTTTCGGGGGAATCAAAACTTATCAAGGCCCTATTTTTTAAAAAAAGAATTTGATTGAAATTATTTAAAACTTTTGGAATATAATAATAATTTTAAATTTTTTTAAAAGGGCCAAATTAAAATTTCTAAAATTTTCTTGAAGGGGCTAAATGTGAAATTCTCAAATTGGGGGGGGGGAGTCATGACCTTTACTGGTTTCAATAAGGATTCGCCTCTGCATCCAAAATATGTCATTTCTACCTACGACACGTGTCTCACTATCTTCTTTCTCCATTTGTTTTCATTCGGCCGAACCCAATACTGTAGCATTATCGCTCTTGGTATCATAGACTTCTTTCCCATCTCGGATGTCCTCTAAATTGGATTGTTCTTTGAATCAACACCTATGTATGGTATGACATGAAAAAATGAATGCGGAAAAAAAAGGAAAGAAAAAAAGAAAAATCATAAAACAAGTCAGTACGGTGTGATAATCAGATAAGTAAATTAAAATAAACAAATTTAATATCGAAAAATAAAGAAAATAAATTAAAGTAATTAATAGTACATGTATGGTAAATAAAAACATGTAAATATCAAACAAGACCTAAAATGGTTACCGCTAAACGGACAAAGTACCTGTTTGGCTCTAAAAGGCGAGCTCTATGGTTCACTATATACAGTTAGGTTCTAAAGTAAAGGGTACCCGAACTGTCGCTAGGACATCGATTCCGAGAGATACGACCTATATACAATACGGGGGTGTGAACCCCACAAAATATAATGACCGAATTCCGGAAGCGAATTACAACATCATACGGAGGTGAATACCCCATGAGGCGAAGTAATTACTCCCACTTAATACGGACGGGGATCGAAAAGAAAGCTCATGCATGATGACAAATATAGCAAACACCGTGCATATAAAAGCGGTAAACAAACAAGGTTAAAGATTAAATTTAAATTAAATCGAATTTAAATTTTTCTTAATAATTGCGATACGAACCCGACTAAGGCTTGACTCTCTATTTTGTAAAAACAAAAAAATGTCCCCAGCGGAGTCGCCATGTTGTAGTGACGTTTTAAATCCAGGTCTGCTTGGAAAACCCTTTTATAATTAAAAGATTGTGATTGAGGTAAAATTCTTAAAAAACTCGTATTTTAAAATGAAATTTAGAGTCGCCACCGATCACTTAGATAAAGTAGACCGGATACCAAAAAAGGCAAACTAGAGATTTAAAAAGGGTTCGAGAGTCGATTACATGTGGGGAAATGATTAACACCCCCACAACGCTCAAAATTGGCACCTAAAGGTTCGTATCGTAAATGCAAAGAAAATCTAAAATTTAGTTTAATTTAAAATTTAATCCCTAAAAATGTATGCATGCATGATAAAAATAAAATGCCCCGGTATTCACGGTACCTAAGAAGATGACACCCAAAAACCATGATGATACTCCCGCTAAGATACCAGAATAATAAGACCTAAATTATATGTGACAAATACACGAGTATTCACGGTACCTAAGAAGATAATAACCGGAAACCGGGATGATACTCCCGCTAAGATACCGAAATAATAAGACCTAAACTATATGTGACAAATACATGTATGGACAATTAATATGCATAAATGGTAGTATAAAACATAAATATGGAATTCTAATGGCAAAAGCATATAAAAATACATTTTATTCATGTAAATAATTCATACAACTTAAAATATACATACAAACATGGCATACAAAATATATTTATTATAAAAACATATCAATAATTAAAAAACGTAATCAATATATATATATATTACCCTATATCTAAACCAACATTAAAATAAATACAAAGATAAAGGTCAAAGTTTATCCTACTGGAAGCTCGAATGAAGAACTTCGACTGACTCCTACCAAGATCTTCATACAATCTAACCATGGTCCAAAATCTAACTCGATTGAACCTCTAAAAGGACCTCCAATCAAATGATTGATCGAACCATTAGAGGAATGAAAATTCCCCGATGAAAGTACTTCTCTCAAAACTTCAAGGGGCACTGCTTCTGCTCTTAAGGGTGTATTCGGTTCGGTTCAGTTTTTTAATAGAACATGAACCGAACCGCAGTCTGTGATTTTTAAAAAATAAAACTGAAACCGAAACCGAATGGTAAAAAAACCAAAATATCTGAAACTGAAATTTGCGGTTCGGTTAAAAACTGCAATTTTTAACGTTTTTTTTTTCAAATTCAACAAAAGAAAACATAGCGGAACATGTTTTAATTTGCCATATCCAAAAATTAAATCACAAAATATCCATTCAATTAATACCCACAAAATAATAAAATATTGTTTGATTAAAGACATTCAAATCTTTAACATCATAAAACATTTCCTAAATAATAAATATTATAAAATCTATCCCAATTTGAAACACAAATATTCCAAGAAACTGTCTACAAAATAACTAAAACAATATAGATGGAACCAAACATCAAAAAGATTCATCCATCAATATAATCCAAGTCAGACAAAACGTTCATTCTCAAGCAGTAGGCATCTTACATATGCACCTACAAAGAAATAAAAAATTCAATTTAAAATAAGCAAAAATTGAATGCAACTTCACTTGAAAATTAAAATAAAAACAAAAGAATTAATTCTTTAATACAAAATCTAGTTACATAATATTATAAAAACACATATTGACAAAATACGATACATTACTAAATGACATATCATAATAAAAGGTGAAATGGTTCTCATTTGCTGGGTAACAAACATACTAGACTTTTTCTTAATTATCAAGCACAACAAACTAAAATTTTATGACAATTTTTCTTGATTATCATTACTTGCCCTAATTTTTTTCCTCTTTCCTTTTATAGGTCTGTCAGATGATGACATCACTGCGTGCCAACTATGCTTAAACAAACACAGATCCGCGTAAAGGAAAAACGGACTGTCATGTGTCCTTTTTGGACACAAATTTGGGCGGGCAAGATTGATTTTCTGATGGGTTGTGTTTGTTTGGGTAGAATTGAATGGGAAGAATTGTAAAATGGGCATGAATTGGGCTTTGTGTAAATAAAGGGACATTTGATTGTAAATGGACATTTAACAATAGACTTTATGGACTGTTTATTATTTAATAATATTGGGCTTTAATATTTATTTATTTTGACTTTATATTGTATGTATTTTTCGATTTTACTTATAGCGAAATATAGTATATATATTTATACTCGGACAAAATTAGGCTATTACAACATCTAACTATAATGCAAATAATAAACTGTAAATATTTAACTAAAATGTGAACAATACATTTAACCAGATACCTGCTCCTGACAATACAAATCAATCCGAGCTTTAAATACTTTCAAGTTGTTGTGCGTCATTCCCGTGTGTGCTTTTTTTCTTGCACCATCTGCATAGAAATCACAATAATGTTTAATAAATAAATAAATTTAATTTAAAAAATTAACTCAAAATCAGGATAAATTACATGGCGATAAGAGGGAACTGTGTCGGTGCTCGAGTAATCAGTGTCCAAAAGAGAAGTCGCTGCCAAGCCCACGCTTGCAGAAATAACAAACATCCATCAATACCCTGAACTTTATGATCATTTTCTATTTTAGCGCCATTGCACAACGCACGA
The DNA here is from genome assembly GCA_019671005.1 of Hibiscus mutabilis. Classification (NCBI taxonomy): domain Eukaryota; kingdom Viridiplantae; phylum Streptophyta; class Magnoliopsida; order Malvales; family Malvaceae; genus Hibiscus; species Hibiscus mutabilis. The sequence continues at coordinate 8,333,750 of CM033718.1, read as the reverse complement.
TATAAGAAACGCTAATATGACCGATCCCCAACTATATTTAGTAGCTTCCCACGGATACTCCAAAAAGCGTAGATACCGTGTATGAACAAGATTGCTAGATATACCCGACATCAATATACCTCCAATGAGTTGTAGAATATAGGCTCGACTGGCATTATAAATCCCAGTAATCGAATTATATTTACCGAGTGTAAATTCACTTTGCAACCAACTCATTTTCACACGAGATCCTCTCAAATTTGGTCTATTCGGCACCTTCTCAAGGTATTTTAAGCAAATTGCTTCAGGTGAACCTTTCGTTTGCTCAATCAATGGTGCCCCGTTTACCGGGACCCCGATAAGCATGACCGCATCTTCAAGTGTGATCATGCATTCCCCACACGGTATATGGAACGTATGGGTTTTCGGCATCCAAAGCTCAATTAGAGTAGCAATCAACTCGGACACCAACTTGTACCCACGAATGAAGGTCGCATGATAAAATCCAGCAAGTTGCAACCATTCAATGATTCAACTGTCCGGATGATTTTTGGCCATGGTTAGATGATGCTTAAATGTTTCCTCCACATCCTGTAATTAAACATATTAATAAATAAATATTATTAGCAAGCAAAAAAGTAATTGAGTTTCTAATAAATAATTATTAAAAAATTTGTACCATCTCATCAACCGTGAGACTAGTAATGTGTCAGTCCTGTAATCGCAAGAGAGGAGCTTGCTCAACTATCCTACAGGATAAGTAAGAACATATTAGTAATCCGAGAGTAAATCTATAATATAGTTTTGTTTGTAATTTGCTAAAATTCTACGAAATTTAAATTTTAACTCTAATACATTTATTACAATAACTAAAATAAACAAACAAACTCAAACTCAAACTCCTTAAAAATTTAAAAACTTTTTTTTCTTAAAATTTAAAATCTTTAGACTAATAAACCATAAATTAAACAATAAAAATATTCCAACATCAAAAATTCAAACATCAACTTAAAAAATAAAATAAAAACAAAGAACTTAAATCAAACAATAATACACGTCTACTTTACTCAAATCTTCTTTTTTTAACTCAATCTCTTCACAAATTTTCTTTTCTTCAACCACCTATTTAACACAAAAAATTAAAATATCAAAAATTCAAACATCAAATTCAAAATTTTAAAAAATATACAAAGATCTAAAATTCAAAAACCTTAACTAAAAAAAAATAATCGTAATAACTACAAAAACATACCTATCTTCTCAAAATTTTCTCTAAATCTTCTTCTTTACTCTATCTTCTCAAAATTTTCATTACAAAATATACCTATCTTCAACCCCTATTTAATCCCAACTACTATAAATCTCAACAACCCAACCCACCTACCAACCATCCAATCAATCTTATACAATTCAAATATTAAAAAAAAAACTTCCTGAGGCATGCCATGCATGCCACCCCTGCGCCACCTGCACCCACCCTCTGCACGTTGCCCTTTCCATCTAGAAGGTCAGCCTGCCTTCCAACAGGAACTGATGCCTTGGGTGGCTGCCACGTGGCAGCATAGAGAGAGCTTGGCCCTATTTGAAGTCGGAGGGAGAGAAATTCGACTTCAGGGTTTATTTTTTTATATTTTTAGTGAAAACACTGTTAAAAACAAGGGAAGGGCAATCCGACTTTGCTTTCACTGTAGTATTCACCATATTGTTAGAAATAAAGTGGAGAGTGCAATATTATCAGGGAAAAATTAGGGAACAATATTTAAGTCTTTTGGCCTCTATATACACTTGAAAGTAAAGAAAAATAGGGGAATACGAGGACTCTACACTTTCTTTTTAAAATACTTCAATTTCTTTATACCTTTTTTAATAAATAAATTAAATTGCATGTTTGTGTAATCACTCATTTTTGTACGGGTTTTTAGTATTTTTAGTATTATTGTAATAATATATATAAATAATAAAATAAAAAAGCAAAAAAAAAGCAAAAAAGGAATTTAATAATAAAAAAAGGGGAGGGGAGTGGAGTACAAGGCTCCACGTCACCCTCCTCCCCTCTATAAATAGGAGGAATTGGCAGCAAGCCATGGAGAAATCGGCAAGGGCTGGCCGAATAAGGGAGCTTAGGCTCCCGGCTAGCCCAGGATCGGGGCAGTGTCCTCGGTCCTAGTCGGTTCGATCGGGGTCCTATTTTAGGTCCGATCTAGTTAATATTTTTGGAGAGGTCGTGGTAGATCTCGGTGGGGTCCAGTCGGAGTTCGTCGTTCGAACTTCTAGTTAGGTATATTTTCTTTCCTTTTTATTTATGTTGTAATTTTTATATTTTAATGAAGTAGTAGTTAATTTAAAATTGTGTTTTTAATTTGTATGTTTATCTATGTTTTAGATTAGTATGTTTTAAATTTATGTTTTATTTATGTTTTTATTTATAAGTTAGATTAATATATATGTATGTATGTTTTAGATTATTTTTTTTATGTTAGATATGTTTTTATTTATGTGTTAAATTAATAGTTATGTATGTATTTTTAGATTAGTATTTTATTTATGTTATATTAGTATTTCATTATGTTAGTATTTATTTATATTTTTATCGCACTGTATTTATTTATATTTGTCATATTTTTTAAGTTTACATAACGAACATATATTTTGTCAATGCGGTGCCCTTTTATTCGAGCGTAAACGGGGCTAGTATCAGGCGTAGTGATAGTGGTTGGGCGTTTACTCTCGAATAACTACTCGCATTTATAACCAAATTTAAATTTAATCGTCACTTTAATCCGGAAAATTTAATATTAATAAAGCGGTAATTATTAAAGTACCAATTTTGGGCGGTGTGGGGGTGCTAATCCTTCCCCATCCGTAACCGACTCCCGAACCCGATATTTTGAAATCTCTGGTTTTCTACGGTGTCCGGTCCACCTTGAGTGGCCGGTGGCGACTCCAATTTTAAATAAAATGCGGGTTTTCTAAAACTCCACGCGGAAGAAAATATTTTCCAAACAAAAATAAAAAACAATCTTTTTTAGCGAGAAAAAACATCGCTACAGATGGCGACTCCGCTGGGGATATTTTTGTTTTTTCATAAACAAATGAGAGTCGAGCTTTTTTCAAATAATTATCGCTTTATTAATATCAGAAATTCCGAATTTAAGTGACTATTAAACTAACATTCGGTTATAATTGCGCGTTTATTTTAACGCATTTAAAATTTGGCATATAAACCCGTATTTTTTAAGTGGGGGGAAAACGCTAATGCTTTCATGGAGATATCGTTCTCCCGTGTAGGCCTAGCAAGTACCGTCGGGGCTCGAGTACCTTATGCTTTCGTAAGGATATCGTTCCTTCGTGCAGGCATAAGCGAATGGGTCCCCCTGAATTGAACCCGGTTGAAAGGAGCCTATAATGGGTGATGACCGGGGACCTTGCTACTCTTAGTAGAGGACAACAAGGACAATTCGGGTACCTCTTAGCACCAAAACTGCATATAGTGAGCCGTAGGAGCCAACCCTTTAGAGCCATGCGAAACTCTGTCCGATTAGTGGTTACCCTATTTAGGCTCTGGTGCCTTGTTTCTTGTTTATGTACAGTTTTTATTACTCTATTTTTGTTATATTTATCATTTGATTTATTTGGTACTAACTCGTTTTATTTTATTCTCATCGCACTGAGTTCACCTGCATCATTGCACAACATCATCACAATCTTAATTTTGCATTGCATCGTTTTAGGACACATTTTGCATGCATTCATTTTCAGAATAATAAAACTAATCCTCGGGTTGCCCCATTAAATACAACAAAGATGGTCGATATAGCACCTTACAAAGCCTCTTACAAAAGTTTGGTCTTGGGGCATGTCCAAAAGCACCCCCACATCTTTTACAAACATTATGCCTATAACAAGGCCTCAGTCCGGGGGCATTCTTTGCCAAGGTCCAACCTTCATTGCCGAGTCAAACTCTTGCATCCTTGACCACAGTTTGCAAAAATGCACCTAATCCAAAATAATAATAATAATAATAATGAGCTGCCATGAACCAACACACAATTTATGAACCCAACTTAGGGGGCAACAGAATCAGCACTCAAAGTGTCAACTTCAAGAGCAATTTTAGATGATGTCAGGTAATGAACAAAATTTTGGGGTATCCACCCAGATAAGAGCTGATCGAACCCGAGACAAGGTTAGGGCACATACAAAAAGCCAAGATCCTGACGGGACCAGTGAGGAGTCAGGGGCATCCCTTTGAGGATCGAAAAAAAAATCATATCACATTCATGCATTTAGATTGCATTCATCTTGCATTAAACCATTTTTGCATACGTCATACATTTAGATTAAGTGCATACACCAAAGTCACCATGCATTTAGGGTAGACACATGCATTAGATACATTCATGCAATCTTGCTTGTACATAACAGGTCTAGGAAAAAGACCGAGTACCCTCGACATGGGGGCAATGATAAGAAGGCCAACCCTAGTCTTGAATGAGGCCAAACACGAAGAAGATGAAAACACCCAAAATAAAAGGTATTAGCGTTAAAATCTTTGACAATTACTGACCAATGTTTTTCTTTTGTAGGATTTGATTCCTCCAACGATGGTGGGACGGACGCTAACATTCCAGATCTTACCCTCTGCCGACAGAAGCAGGGCAAATTTTTCCAGACAGAGTCTCGCTGTCAGTGGCGCAGTCACCCAACATCTTGCAAATCATGCCTCCATCAGTGGTGGTATGCCAACTTAATGTAGATCTTGCCTCCATTGGTGGTGTTGCAAGTTAAAATTTCCATCTGGATCCTATCTCTCCGTCAGTGGTGTAGCAAGTCTCACATTTTGCTGATCTAGTCTCTTCGGCAGTGGTGTAGCATATCAAATCCTATCCAGATCTTGCCTCCATCGGCGGTGTTGCAGATCAAAGTTTCCATTCGGTCCTACCTCTCCGTCGGTGGTGTAGTAGGTCCTACATTTTGCTGATCTAGTCTCTCCGTCAATGGTGTGACTGATCAAATCCTCTTCGGTCTTGCCTCTTCGACGGTGTTGCAGCTAGACCTAAATTTTACTCGGAATTTACATATTTATCAATCAAAAAATAAAATGAGAAAAAAGAAAAAAGAAAAAGAGAAATTTTGAAAAAAATTGAAAAAAGAAGAAGAAAAATGAAATGAAAAAAGCAAAAAAAAAGAGAAGAAAAAGAAAAAGAAAAAAGAAAAAAAATCAAAAGTCGAAAAAATCAGAAATCGAAAAATGAAATGAAAAATCAAAAGAAAATGTATCAACCTTCATCGCCCGATCCAGTCCTCCGCTGATGGAGTGGCCGGGTCCAAGCTCCTGTCGCCCTCAGATCCTGCTCTCCGCTGATGGTGTAGCCGGTTCCAGGTCGTCATTGTCCAATCCAGTCATCCGCTGATGGAGTGACCGGGTCCAAGCTCCCGTCTTCCTCTGATCCTGCTCTCCGCTGATGGTGTAGCCAGTTTCAGGTCGTAATTGTCCAATCCAGTCCTCCGCTGATGGAGTGACCGGGTCCAAGCTCTCGTCGTCCTCTGATCCTGCTCTCCGCTGACGGTGTAGCCGGTTTCAGGTCATCATTATCCGATCTAGTCCTCCGCTGATGGAGTGGCTAGGTCCCAGTTGTTGTTGTCCTACTTATCCGCTGATGGTGTAGTAGGGTTCTAATTAATATTTCTGTTTCTCCGTTGATAGATCCAACTTTACTGATTTTCAAGTTTTCTTTATTAATGTTGTAGCTAGAAAACAAATATAAAAAAGGAAAAAAGAAAGAAAAAGAAAAAAAGGAAAAAAAAAGAGAAAAATGAAAATGAAAAAGAAAAAAGAAAAAAGAAAAAGAAAAAGAACAAAAAATGAAAAAAATGAAAAAATGAGCTTTCAACCAAATTCTAATCATGCCTCTTCGTCAGAGTCGTAGCTTGATCACAAAAAAAGAACAATTATCCGATCCTGCCTCTTCGTCGGTGTCGTAGCTGGATCAAATCTTCAGACCTTGCCTCTTCGTCGGTGTTGTAGCTTGGTCAAATCTAACTTTCGGTTCTGCTTCCTCGTCGGTGCTGTAGCTGAACCAAATTCACTAGCTTCCGGTCTTGCCTCTTCGTCGGTGTTGTAGCTAGACCAAATTCACTAACTCTTGATCCTGCCTCTTCGTCGATGTTGTAGCTGGATCAACATTACTAACTTTAGACCATGCCTCTTCGTCGGTGTTGTAGCTTGGTCAAAATTCACCAACTTTCAAGTTTTAGCAATGTTGTAAAAATAAAAGAGAAAAAGAAAAAAGGAAAAAAATATGAAAAAAGAAACAAAAGCAGAGAAAAAGAAACAAAAAGAGAGAAAAAAAAGGAGAAAAATTGTCAGTTTTCTGATCTTGCCTCTTCGTCAGAGTTGTAGCTGGATCAGACATCAGAACTTTCACCTATCGGTCTTGCCTCCTCGTCAGTGTTGCAGCTGGATCGAATTTTGTAGACCCTGTCTCTTCGTCGGTGTTGCAGCTGGGTCGAACTCTCTTTAGGTATTAGCTTGTTACCAATAATGTAGCAAGAAGAACTCGGTTTGGTTTCCCCAACAAACAACCTCCATTTTGAAGGCTTTGCTTCCCGAGAGTGACAAGGTGGATCAACCAAAACAAGAAAGAAGACATGCGCTGAAGAGAATAAAGATCTACCGAAGAAAGAAGACACGCGTCAAAAGGAGAGAAGTTTAGCCAGATAAAACAAAAATGAGTGCTTTTGATCTTTGCTTTGTTCTCGTTTCACAAGAACAAGCGAACAAGCAAAGAGGGGCAACTGTAATCACTCATTTTTGTACGGGTTTTTAGTATTTTTAGTATTATTGTAATAATATATATAAATAATAAAATAAAAAAAGCAGAAAAGCAAAAAAGGAATTTAATAATAAAAAAATGGGAGGGGAGTGGAGCACAAGGCTCCACGTCACCCTCCTCCCCTCTATAAATAGGAGGAATTGGCAGCAAGTAAAAATTGCAATTGGCAGCAAGCCATGGAGAAATCGGCAAGGGCTGGCCGAATAAGGGAGCTTAGGCTCCCGGCTAGCCCAGGATCGGGGCAGTGTCCTCGGTCCTAGTCGGTTCGATCGGGGTCCTATTTTAGGTCCGATCTAGTTAATATTTTTGGAGAGGTCGTGGTAGATCTCGGTGGGGTCCAGTCGGAGTTCGTCGTTCGAACTTCTAGTTGGGTATATTTTCTTTCCTTTTTATTTATGTTGTAATTTTTATATTTTAATGAAGTAGTAGTTAATTTAAAATTGTGTTTTTAATTTGTATGTTTATCTATGTTTTAGATTAGTATGTTTTAAATTTATGTTTTATTTATGTTTTTATTTATAAGTTAGATTAATATATATGTATGTATGTTTTAGATTATTATTTTTTTTATGTTAGATATGTTTTTATTTATGTGTTAAATTAATAGTTATGTATGTATTTTTAGATTAGTATTTTATTTATGTTATATTAGTATTTCATTATGTTAGTATTTATTTATATTTTTATCGCACTGTATTTATTTATATTTGTCATGTTTTTTAAGTTTACATAACGAACATATATTTTGTCAATGCGGTGCCCTTTTATTCGAGGGTAAACGGGGCCAGTATCAGGCGTAGTGATAGTGGTTGGGCGTTTACTCTCGAATAACGGGGCCTTTAAAATCTACTCGCATTTATAACCAAATTTAAATTTAATCGTCACTTTAATCCGGAAAATTTAATATTAATAAAGCGGTAATTATTAAAGTACCAATTTTGGGCGGTGTGGGGGTGCTAATCCTTCCCCATCCGTAACCGACTCCCGAACCCGATATTTTGAAATCTCTGGTTTTCTACGGTGTCCGGTCCACCTTGAGTGGCCGGTGGCGACTCTAATTTTAAATAAAATGCGGGTTTTCTAAAACTCCACGCGGAAGAAAATATTTTCCAAACAAAAATAAAAAACAATCTTTTTTAGCGAGAAAAAACATCGCTACAGTTTGTTTATAATAAACTAACTTTGATAAGTACTATTAAAAAGTTAAAATCAAGAATTCTATATTTTATTTGATAATGGTGATTTCAAAAATCAATATCATGTTTTTAGAAAAACTATTAGTGAACCAAATATATTGGATTTATATCTGATATACTGGTGGTGGAAACTTTTAGTTTTCACAGTCACGACTGCCATAGTTTTAGGGGTTAGGGACTCAGTTTAGGATATATTGTTTAGGGGTTTAGTGTAGGGGTTTGGGATTTAGGGATAATTGTTAGAATTTAGAGGTTAGTGTTAGAATTTAGAGTTTAGAGATTAGAGTTAAAATTTTAGGGTAATATGTTGAGGATTTAAGTTTTAACCTATAAACCTTAAATTCTAACCCTAATTAAAACTATAGTTATTTAGCAAGTTCATAATTATGATAAAAGATTTATAAATAAATATCTCTAAATTCATTTAACCATAATTAAAACTATAAATCTCAAAACTTACAATATCTCTCTAATAACTCCCATCTCAACCAAGAGCACAAATGTAAAACCAAAGAATCTATGTGTATTATCAACGGATTTGGTCCAAGTGGCAAGTACCTTGGTATCGTTTAAGCATGTCTCGAGTTTAAGGTCTTGTGTATCTAGAAAATTCCTGCTGAAAGACTCATGCACTAAAGTCATATGTGGGACGTGAATCGATTCAGATTAATCAAAACAAAATCTAAAAAGCCGAGAGGGTAACCAAAAAAAATCCATGTGACTCCTTGGATATAAAATGGACGTAGCTTTTGTAAATTCAAAATTTTGGATTTTCGAAAATGAAATTAAATGAATGGAGGGGATTCAATTAGGACGGAGTTATATAAGAGTTGGAAGGGACAATTGTCCCCCACCCTCAAGATTTTTTTTCTTCATTTTTTTCTTCCTATATAAAATTAGTTTATTTATGAATTTGTCCTATAATTTCAAATATTTATGTTCTGCCTCTTCCAACTCTAAGTCATGGCTCCGTTCTTAGATTCAATGATTGGATAGTAAGGTAAAGTAAAGATTCAATTGGTTGTCCATGCTGGTGTTGGTAAAGAGACGACTACAGGCGGCGATAGGCATTTGGGAGCCACGTTGGATATTCTGGGCAGGATGAAATTGGCTTTTATTGGCCAGTCGGGGGATATCTTGAGAACAAAATGATGCCACAATGGAATAAAGGCGGGAATATTGAGAAATTTATGGGATGATGCTATATTGGAGATGTTGGAAAAGACGAGCTATAATTCTTTTAACGTTTATAAATTACTAATTATGATTAAATAAATTTAGAGATATTTATTTTTTAATTTTCAGACATTTTTATCTATTAATTACGTGACACATTGAGATGAGAAAACAAGACATTGGTTAGCTCCTCTCCTCCTCTTTTTTCTCTTGATGAGAAAATTCACGTCTCCTAAAAAAATTCATAATAATATTATTGTAACCATTTTTTATAACATTTCGTTCAAATTAAAAGAGATGAATATTTAAAGACTACTATAAACCACCATCACTCTAATTGATATCAACACCAACTATTCTCAATTTAATCCTATTTAAGAAAAGCAGAAACCAATTTATGTAGGATGTGGAGCCTTGCCCCAACCTTTTTTTGTCCAAGTATTTTACAAATTCTTACCAGTTTTAAATTTAATTAAATCTTAAATTTCTTAATTTTTTTGATGCTATTCAATAGTAAGTTGTTATCAATTTTGAAGTTAGTTAACCTGAATTTTGACTCCCAAAATTTTATCGGTTAATTATTATTTGACTATACTTAATATAAATGATCAAAAAAGCTCGTGGAAGACGATTTTTTGAATCAAATGATTATAAATATTAACCATTTGCTTAACAAAATTTGTATCCCAATCTTTTCTCGTCCTCGTATCAATGAAAGTTGTAAGAACCTTGTTACTTTTTAAAGTTAGTCAAATTAAACAATGATATTCAAATATTTATTAAATATCTTCAAATATTAAAAATGAATAAATATAATTTATATCAATTTCAAAATTCGACCATCTAACCCCAAACCCCAATGATTTATTCTGGTTCCATCTCGCAAATGTATCAAAGATGCCTTCAGTCCAAACTAATGAATTTTAGAACCGAATATTTGGTTCTGTGCTTTTGTTAGCCACCATAGGAAAAGGCCAAAACAGAGTACAGCGAGTGTGGATGTCAGGGTCAAACTTTCAAAATCATTACAGCCTTACGTATCAGCTCTTGCCTAATGTGCGCGTATTCGGTAGCCAAAGAGAGTTGAAAACGCACGCCACCCTTCCATTTGTTTCCAACATCTCATCTCATTCATTTCGCACTGCGTCATCAGGCTCACGTTATCATCCTTACGAACCCAAACGTGGATTGCAATCAGCATCCCCACTCGCGTAATCTACTGACGCCACTATGATTCCACACGTCGAAATCTCGTTTTACTTTTATACCCCTCCCAAGATGACACACGATGAGTTCGGGGCCGTTGGGGCAAGATGGTCTTTTTCATAAGCTTAATTTTTTAATTCCCCACTTCTAGTATAAATATGAGTACAAATTTGAATGGACTCGTCAGCAGCAAAGAAACACCAGAAAAACTCGTGCAATAAGATCACTGAATTTCCTCTTTTTTTTCCTCTTCTTTTTGATATGGCGACGGAGGAGAGGATTCACGCTTCGAATGGTGAAGTTGATCGCGAGGAGCAAGACGATGAGGAAATGGAGCAGTTTTTTGCTCTGTTAAGGAACTTCCGGGAGGCGCGTAATAAGCGAAAACACGAGCTGAGACAAAGAGATGACGAGGAGGAGATGTGTAAGAAAAAAAAGACGAGTAAATCAGGTGAGGATGAGCGATCGAGTTGGGTTCCGAAGTTTGAATGGGAAGATTTTACTGCGGAGATTGAGTTTCGAAGGCCGCTCATCGTGTTTCCAACTCCATACAATAAGAAAGATGACAAGAAGAAGCGGGAAGAAGATGGTGGTTTGGATCTTAATCTCACTCTCTCCTCGTCAGCTTCAGTTTAATTTCCTTGTTCAAAAAACAATGTTCGTTACTATAGTTAGTGGAGTTTAATCTTGTATTATATTGTTGATCTTAATTATTAATGTTTCAATCTCGATTCTCCTGGATAAGTTAGGTGGATGCTTGCTGTTTTGAAATAAAAATCAACGGTAAACAACGTCGATAGTCACTGAAATTTTTAAGAACTTCTATTTTGGTCATTGAAATCGAAAACCTCTTAATACAATCACTAAAATCTTAATTTGCTTTAATTACGACCACCGTCGTTAGTTCATATGACATGTTAAAAGCTACTTCTTAAAAAGAACCTACAATTTCCAAATTTGCAGCTCACAACAAGGCTAAAATTTCAACGAGTGAAGCGGTCGTCGATCAATTGCAACGGTAGAAAAAATTTATTTTGCCAAAAATTAATATAGTTTAGTTTCAAGTTGATCGGACAATAATAGTGGTTAATCGAAACTAAAAAACTAAATCATAATTAGATATTTTTGATTTGCCATTGTTAACAATCATATCAATTTGAAAGCAAACTATATTAATCTTAAAGTCAAACGGATTCTTCCCGTCCTTGAAATTGACCAGTAGTGGTTTCGTTCTACAGAATTTTAGCAATGGTGGTAGTTGTAAATTTAGAAAATTAGGGTTATTTTTTGAGAAGAATACTTTAATGTGTCACACCAATGTTTTTTAGTAACAATAACTATAATGAAAATGAATAAAAGTTTAGTGACTATAAAGAAAATGAACTAAAAAATTAATGACCGTGATAATTTTTTAATTTTTTAGTGATCAAAATGAAAATGTTTTAAAAATTCAGTGACTATTAATATAATTTACCTTAAAATCAATGGTAATTCAAATTCAGTTTAACTTAGAGAGAAAGTTAAAGCACTTTTAAAAGTTTAAAAGTGTTGTGAAAACGTGATTTTAAAAATTTGGGTTTAAAAATTTACTGTTTAATATTATTATTAATAAGTGCTTTTGAGAATATAAATATTTATTTTAGACATATTGTCAAATAGCTTTTTTGAAAAAATTATATTGGATTTAAGAATTAATGATGGCTAAATTTATCATGCTAAATTTTCATCCCAAAAGTTAAAAAGTATAATTTCCAACCCCAAAACTTATCATTGTTTGAAATTGCTTAATAATAAATAAGTAATTTTTGTGTAAAAGCACTTAAAAAGTGCAGCCGAAGGGGCTTTAAATAAGAACAAAAATTATTTGCCTCTAAGTATATCTCTTTTTACATCCCATACTAAAAACACTTAAAAAATTAAATTATAAACTCTAACTTTAAATTTCAAATCATAAACTCTAAACTTTACACCCTAAAAATACACACGACTCTAAATTTCATATACCCTAACTTTAAACCTTATACCATAAATCCTAAATCTATTTTTTAATACGGGCACAAAAGAGAGACCAATCGAGAGAAAAAGTGAGATACATTTTAAGTTTTTTTTAACAAGATATACATGTTAAGCTTAGGCCAGTTATTTTTCAAGAAAATAGTAATAATAATAATAATAATAATAAAGAACGTATTTAAAATACTAAAAATTGTAATTTTTATATAAAAATATAAAAAATTTGAAAAAAAAAACAAAACAAAATATGGGATGTCAGTTTAATAACCATGTTACTCTTTTCGTGGGTTCAATCTAATTAAAAAAAGTAATAGTTTGAAAGTTAAGATAAACAAAACAAATTAAAAATTAAAATGTTTTTTTAAAATATTTTAGGAGTCAAAGTTTCAATTAAATATGTGTCTCCGCCTTTCTATTAATATAGTGGACAAGTAATATCAAGCACTTGTTTTTAATATTTAAATAATTTTTTATTTCTATTAAAAATGATTTTTTTATTTAAAACTTTAATGTATATCATATATCAAACATAAATTCATAAAAGCAATTTATGCATATTAATTTCAATTGTTGGTGATCAGCTAATGTGATATTTGGCCAAAAAATTTGCACCAACAATTTACATTTGGGTTTAATTTAAAGATCAATTCTTAAATTATATTTTTGGTTAAATATTTAAATTATTATTTTAGAATTAGATATCAAATTTATATTTTTAGGTTAGATACGTAAAACTATACTATGTAATCACTTTTGACCTATTGTTATCTCCATCATTTAAAGTGATGTGACACTTATTCGACGCAAAAAAATAATATCACGTGGCACTATTAGAAAATGTAACATAATAAAATAAAATATTTTTTAATAATTTTTTAAAAGTTACAGAAATATTATAATGTTCTCGGTTTTTATCTTAAAAATATTTGTTAAAAATGTTAGTTTTATAAATATAAATAAATCACCTACAGTTTATATACATATATTTCTATTTTTTTAACTTTATAATTTTTTTATATTTTTACAAATTATATATATACATATTTATAAGTTTTATACTATTTCGGCATCAACATCATGTGACATTTTTTTTAAAAGTTTTATATTATTTTAACGGTTGAGATAATAGTAAGAGCAAAAAATGATGACTAATTGTTGATTAAGCCTTTGCATTTGATAAACGTCGCAATTTTAATGATATGGACATATCGCGCGAACTCATTGAATTATGGGCAACCTCTACGGCTGTACCAACCAACCACCAACATTGTTGACATATTGTGTCACACATCGGACCCTACCAAGCCGATGACGTTTAGAGAAACTTTGAAAAAAAGTAAAAATATGAAGGACCAGTTCACAAAAATCCCCACGTCTATATATGCTTTTTGATAAAGAAAGAAGCTGATAGTCTTACTATAAATAGGGTAGACACTTCAATTAATTTGCTCGGTTGAGGAAGTCAAAGTAAATTGCAAAGGATACCACTTAGGCAGACAGAACTCATATTTTACTACAGAAGAAGTTGAAGTTAATCCGGGGAGTGGTGTAATTAGAAGAAAGAATCTTGGAAGCGAAAACCGCATTGGCGGCTTCGGTGTAGTGAACTCCATCCCAGCTTATGAACTTCGATCCTTCGTGGCAAACGGTGTAACCGGTTCGGCCACAGGTGATGTTGGCGTCGTAGTTGTACGGCGGCCCCCCATTGCCACAACATGCCATTAGTGGATGCTCAAAGCCTGTCGTGCAAAACAGTTAAAAATCAACTTTGGCAACAAAATTCCCGATTAGAACATACACGAAACAGAGGTGGTAAGAATCGAGACCGTACCGTAATTTGAGGCATTGGCAATCAGATCGTACTTGATGGAATATATGTCCACATAGACAACGGTGGCATTAATCAGTTGAGAATTCAGTTGTTTGCATAAAACACGAAGTTGTGCATTAAATGCTTTCGCGGCATCGTTGAGATGCAGAAGGCAGCCGTGCTCATCAAGTTCGCTGGCGCTTCGAGCAAAGGAAGCGAGTTTTTGAGGCAAACATCCGAGTGGTCCGGTGTTGTGCACCCAGAAATTCTTCCCTCCCTTCTGATAAATATTCTGCAATAAGGATAGGAGAAAAGAATTAAAAACTAATCCGATTCATCGGTTTAGTACCGAAACACGGGCACTGAATAGCGAAAGACTCACCCAAATAGCATATTTGATTTCGGTGATGAAAGAAGGGATCTTATCGATGACTTGTGAATAGCTGAGGGAATCAAATGATTCAGCCAAGTCATTCTGTCCAATATCAATTGTATACAGAGCATTTTCAAAGTCAGCATCGCCAACCAAATCTTTGTAGCCTGCAAAAAACTTGAACATTAATTGTCAAATGTTTATAGCTGTAAATAAGTAGCTATTTTGCTTGGATCGGGAACATACCGTTCAACATGAGTGCCGGGGAGCGAGAGCGGAACCGGAGAAACTGAGAAACCTGGACGTGCAAACTGAAAGGGACATATCTAGGCAGAGTGGCGGACCCAATAATTGCAAAGTTGGCCCCGTTTGTGAAATTTGGCCCCAAAGAATTCAGATATGGAGTCAAATAACCAGTGTCCAAGCTTTCACCTGCCAAAGCCAAACATTCAACATCCATTTTCAACAAACAGCATAAAATTTCTGGCCTTCGTTTCCAAATTGATCCAACCTAGGTTCAACTTCCAATTTTAACATCCGCTGACAAACAAAAACGAATGATCCAAACATAAAATAATCTGAAAATTTTCAGTACTCAAAGTAACCTGATCTAGAACTAACCAAACCCGCCCATTAGCGTCCGACGGAAAAGCATAATTTGATTAATTTCCTAGAAACAGGCAAAGACTGAGTTATGTTATGTGTAACATGGAAGGGGTCATTACCCCAACATTTTTTTATTCAATTATTTTTTAGGTCCTCCTAATTATGAGCTAGATAAATTAAGCCCTAGTCTCTGTTTATTTATTTAATTGCTCTTTAAGTTCTCTTAATTCTGAAACCAGGTAAATTAGATTAGTCCCTCATTTTTGGATATGATTGTTTTTAGACCTCTCTTAGTTTTGAAACTAAACAAAATAAGCCTTGGCCTAACTCTCCATTTTAAATTTTAAATTGAGTTATTCATTGTATTATATTATTATTCCATGACAGCAAGAAAATCACAAGTTGAGATATATTGTTATCGTGTGTTTTTCAATTATATTTGAAAAAACAAAAACACATAACATCCATACAAATACAATCTTACTTGCGAATTTTGGAAAAATTATTCATATTATATTTTGCTGTCTTATTTTGGGATAAAAAGCCCATCCACTTAAATCAAAATGCGGGTTGATTGGCCAATATTTTCTATTTCTCAACATTAAAAGATAAAATTCTAAATCCTAAACAATATATTATTTCTAATTTTTTAAATTCTAATTTTTAACCATAAATTTTTAAACTTAATTTTTTAGTATGAGACATAAATAAAGATAAAAAAAACCCGATAATTTCTATTAAAAAAACTGGGGACCTGATTAGGTGAAGAAATCCATCTAAATGAAATGGTCCATACTGGAACAATATATGGTATATGTTAGATGTGAGGTGGCACTGTGCCCTTCCTACCCATAATGCTCGAGGCAGAAAGATGGCCAAATGCAGGGGAAACTAATAAGTATGAAAACAAAAGGTATTTGTCTGATATGCAACACATGTATGCAGTACTATAAAACTCACATTTATGTCTACATGCCAAAAAATAGCAAATTATGAGATTTGTATATGGTTCATGCATATTCCGCACAAGTTCCCATACGAATCATCATCTTGCTAGTCTTCGGATTTGCAAAAAAAAGAAGGATCAAACTAAGGCAGACATGAACTGTATAACTATGAACTTACAGAGGAAATCAATCATCAAACGTCCATCGGATAAACGACCGGCTGGCTGATGGAAATAGGTACGGCCGTTGGGAGGCACAAAGCTGAGTCCTAAGCCATCTACATAGCCACCGGTGTCAGAGTTCGAGTCGCCGAAGTTGAAGATGATGGGGTTTCTGGTGCACTGGGAATGGACTGAGAGGGGAAGCAATGGGAGAGACGGAAAAAGAATCATATATCTGAAAAAGGGAAAGAGAAGATAACACCCTCCCTTTAAGACTCCCATATCTCTAGATTGCTTGGGTTTTCTTTGACTGCAAGTCTTCAATCATAAATGATTCTTTTATATATATATGTATATATAAACACACATTAAAGGTAAAAAAGAAATCGAAATCATGTTTTTATTGACTCAAGAAAGATATATGACAAAATACGAACGTAGGTTAAATAAAGTAAAGTACAAAATGAAACCTATTGATTTAAAGAAGAATGTAGTATTGTCCAAATTGATGGGCCTAGGGAATTTAATGTAATGAATTCCTGGCCATAAACCCGAGCAGTAATGGCACTTTGCACCGGCACATACAGCTGCTGATGCGTGTTATACCACTAGCAAGCGGGATTGGTCATTGCCATTAAGAGTTTGTGGCACTAACTTTTATGTTGTTCAGACAGAAGTTCGATGAATGAATTGACAGAAACAAATGGGCAGTGTTAGGTGGAAATAATAAAAATGTCGGTAACAACTGGTAATCCTGATGTAAAGCATGCATAAGCGAGATATGAAGACAAACTGCTAAACTTCCTAAGTTTTTTGTTTTATAAGGTCCGTGATAAAAATTGTTTATCAAGAATAATGATGATTTCGAAGAGCCCAGTAAATTGAGTAAAAGTTCAAGATCCAATAACCATGGTCCGTGATAAAAATCATATCTTCACATGTTAACTGTTCAGTGGATTCTATGCCAATAATACCACGGTTCAAGTGTTTTTTACAAGGATTTTTATACCATATTTTCAGCTTCTGCACTGTTCGAGTGAGAAAATTCTTGTATTTTGATTTCCCCTTTTTTTTATTCTCGTCTGTTTTTACTATAAATGTTTAGAATTCATGATTTTCTTTCCCGATGATATTGTACTTAAGGTTCAAAATATAACCTTGCTTCGTAAAGCCTACTTGAGAAGAAGACAGTCGAGTAGAAGTAGAACTGAGACCAACAGTTATACTCGGGTAATTGCTGCAATATTGCAGCTGGAAAAAAATTCCCCAAGTATTTCAACTGTCGCTTTAGTTTCGGATCTATGTTATTTTTTTCGGTAAAAGTAGAAGACAGTAAGATCCCAGGCCGACTTCACTGTTCACTAACACTACATTTAAAGGCATGCACAGCACAAACAACCGACGTCTGCAAATTTTTAATAAAAGAAGTTATCAACAGTGAAGTCGGTAACAGAACATGCCGACTTCGCTTTTCGCTGCTCAAAATGCAATGGATTAGAAAATAAAAAAGAGAGTGCAATAAATCCCAATTTTTTTTCCAAGTGCAATATCAGAAAACTTTAGCCGATTATAATCGATAGAAACACATCATAAAACAAAGTAAGCACACCATTGCCGTTTATTAGTAGTCAAGTATTACAATGGCAGAACATTGCATGGTTACATTCAAATGCTATACTATCTTCATATGTTCAAAGAAGATGATGAAAGTTGTTGGAACCATCACTGCTAATTCAATAAACTGCAGCTGAATTGGCCGTCCACTACCGAAAGCTTCTCGGCTTTTGTAACCGCATCTAATGGAAGAGGAGCAAAGCTTCGAGACGGGCCGTAGAAGTGCGGGAATTTGTTGGAACCATCCACAAGTTCATACACCAATCCATCTCCAAGCTGCAACAGATGCAAATGTTAAACAAGAGCTCATGTACATCAAGAAGTTGAGGCACCAGAGCATAAACAGAAATGCAATGATTGTATATCATCATGTCCACTAATTCAAGGATAGGGGAAATGGTGGTCGTTTTCAACTCCAAAATAACTAAAGATCTGTAAAATTCATTGATGTTTTCAACTCCAATCATTTCCAGAAATGAACCATTAAACGAAACCTTAGTACTGTTTCTTCTTTCTTAACTAAAATTGCAAGTTTATTACTAACGGGTTGGTCCAAGTGATAAGCAGCTCGGTATCGCTTAAGCAAGTTTTAAGTTTGGAACCTTGTATATGCAGAAAATCTCCACCGAAAGACTCACTTACTAAAACTAGGGGTGGAACGTAGGTCTGTCCGAATTAATCAAGGTAAAACCTGAGGAACCGGGAGGATATTCCAAGTTCATTTTCGAGACCAAGCCAAAATACCCATCAATTATGTTGTCATTTCAATTCAATTTCTAACATCAACCAGCAAAAGGGTAGAGTAAGATCTGAAGTATTCTTTGTCAAAAACATGTAAATGTGTTGTTTTTTTACCTTCTTAGCATCAATTTGAAGAAGGTACAAATCCAGCTTGACGTTAGAGAAAAAATTCTGCAGTGTCGGCTTTACCTGCAACAATTGCAATTAGATGTATCAAGCGATGTAATTAAGGGAGTAAAATTGGGTACTTGACTTGAGAGAGAAAGAGAGAGACCTGGTGAAGCGAGCTGAAGTGAATGAAACCAGAGGATTTGTCCAAACCTCCGCCAAAAGTAGATCCATTCTTTTGAAATGCTTCCCATTCCTCAGCCGTGCTAATCCTGTAGACGAATTCTTCCCCTTCACCGGCAGCCATTGTTTACGCTCAGCTCCACCCGTCACAGCCGCAGCCAATGGTGGTTTTGAGTATGCTAAGCGACTAGGCTTAATAGTTTAGTCCAATTCTCCTTATGGGCTTCTTTGTGCTAAATCAATGCTCCAGCCCATATATATAAACAGAGGCTCTCAAAGCTTCACCTTCAAGCGTCAGTTCGTTCTTTGCCTTCGATTCCGAGAGAGAGAGAGAGAGGAGTAGATCTTCGCTTCTCTCCGTCGTCCGTCGTCGTTTGATGACCGCTCGCATATCTCTCAGGCAAATTTCTCTACCTTCTTAAAATCTGAAACGGATTTTCATTTCGCTGTTTATTTATTTTTTTCCTAATTTAGCTTATAGCTCTCCAGATCTGCCTTTTTAGAATTTAACTTCACTTTTGTATCAACATTGTGTTAATCTCTTGAATTTTCAATTGTTTCGTAGTTCCATCCTATCTGAGTCTCGGAAAAGCGTCGTATATTCGTTAAATCGCTCCGATCTGCCTTTTTACGGATTGAAATTATTTCATGGCCAATGGATCAATCCATCTCTCCTTTGTTTCCGATCATTCTTCGAACGATCATCTCATTTTTTATTTGAATTCTAACCGTTAGATTCTTATTTTGATTTCTCAAATTGTATCTATAATTATGGGAATTCATATGTGGACTTTTGGTGTTCTGACAGAAGTGAAAAATGGGGTTGTCTTTTCGCAAAGCTATTCAGCCGGCTATTTGCCAAGAATGAGATGCGTATACTGATGGTTGGTCTTGATGCTGCTGGTAAAACCACCATTCTTTACAAGCTTAAATTGGGAGAGATCGTCACAACCATTCCTACCATTGGTAACCAGCTTTTTTCACTTTTGAATAAAAATGATTTTTTTTCAAATTGTGATGTATTATGTAATCTTGCAGGATTCAATGTTGAGACCGTGGAATACAAGAACATCAGCTTCACTGTTTGGGATGTTGGTGGCCAGGACAAGGTACCCAAGTTTGGTTTTTGTTTAAAGATGTTATTATTAACTGTAGAGGTGGCATCAAAGGAAAAAAAAACTAGGGTTACTTATATGTGTTCTGTTTATGGCAATAATATGGACAGAATTTTATGGTCTCGTATATTCTATAAGCAATTAAGCATCGTGATAACCTGAATGTGTAGTTCCATTGAAGGGGGGGAATATCCCCGTTAGGTGTTCGATAGGCATGTGCAAAGTCGGATGCTTAGTGCTCTAAATTGGATCTTATGTTTGGAGAATATCTCGGATCTTGCTATATCTTTTAGAATAATGGAAAAAGTGTATTGTTTTGACTTGATTTGATATGATTTTCTATATAGATCCGGCCATTGTGGAGACATTACTTCCAAAACACACAGGGACTTATTTTTGTGGTTGATAGCAATGATCGGGATCGTGTGGTTGAAGCTAGAGATGAGTTGCATAGGATGTTGAATGAGGTACTTTTGAGCATAAACTTCCCTATTACTGGGGCTTATGTTTCTAATAAATGGTTTTGAAAGTATCAAAACTGCACTCTGAATGGGGGGTTTGTGTGCTGAAATCTAACATATTGTTTTATGTGCATTGGCAGGATGAGTTGAGGGATGCTGTCCTGCTAGTCTTTGCAAACAAGCAAGATCTTCCGAATGCTATGAATGCTGCCGAGATTACTGACAAGCTCGGCCTTCATTCTCTCCGCCAGCGCCACTGGTAAAATGAACCATTCTCTCTCGTTTTCTCTGATGATCTATATTTGTGGATCTGTTGTATAATTCCTTTTATGCAGGTACATCCAGAGCACATGTGCCACTTCTGGTGAAGGTTTGTACGAGGGGCTGGACTGGCTCTCAAACAACATTGCAAACAAGGTAAGCTACTCATATTTAAACCTCGAATTGCAGATTATATCCATTTGGGTTTCTTCAGTTCCTCCTACCTTGTATTTGTTTATACTAATACATATGTACGCAATTGCAGGCATAGATGACCTCATTGAGTCTCGGTCTCGCTCATGCTGGTCCCTCTAGAGTCTCGGATATTTCATCCCGTTCGATTGTTTTTTCTTCATGTTCGATTGTTTCTTGCAAACCTTGCCATTTATTATATGTAGTTTAAGAATAATTGATCAATTCTGGGTTTCCTTTGTGGTATTATCCCAATAGCTGAAAAGAAAAAAGAAAAAAACTCCCAAGATTGTGCTATTGCCAGTTACATATGCTAATACAAAATAAGCTCAAAATCATAAAAATCAGTGATTACATATGACTGAGTTATAATGCAACTCAGATCAAACTCATAAAAATCATATATTATTTTTTAAAATATGAATCGTAAAAGGAAAATCATCTACTATTTCTTGGGATTATTTTTTATCTATGGCTATCATAATAATCCCAAAGAATTTGAAAACATTGGTTTCATCCTAGGCTATAGGCGATATGGCTACCGGACCATCGTCTTAAATCTATATTAACAATCCATAACTTTGTTGTATCCGATTCGAACGAAGTCTATGGCTACGAAAAAGGAATATCTGGAAGTAGTGGTGAAGGAGCTCTGGAAATTACTCAAAGCCTCGTTGTAATCTCTTTGGCAGGGCCTAAGTCGACTTTGCTTGAGTGGGTCTTCCAGTTGATAGATAAGTTTGTGGATTTTATCGAGGGTCTCCTGAATGTAAATAGCCGTGACCGAGATCGAAATCAAGGCGAGGCTGTGTAGGTTGGCAATTGCCGATCGAGGGTCGTTGCCGACTCGAGAAATGCAAAATGCGTAGGCTACGGACGGCTTGCAGATACTGTCGATCAAGGCAGGATCGGCAATGCAGCCATTGATGGAATTAGAGATGAGTAGGAAAATTATGGCCATGCAAGAGAAGGATTTGAAGAAAGCCAATTTTTTCTTAGTATTTTTGGATAAGGATTTGTATTATCTATATATAGTGGTTTGATCAGCAACGTTGAAAACTATTATTTTTGTAACATTTTATGCATTAATTACCGAAGATTAACGAATAGTCCAAAAGGAGGAAAATATCACCAGAGATACTTGGGGAATGTTTTACTTCCCTTTTACTTATAATAAATGTATATAGTATTTGTTTTAAAAACCGGATTTCTTTACATTCATGCATGAATTTCTTATTTTTCAATATCAAATTAAAGTAATTACGCGTATAATAAATAGTAATGACTTTTTTTTAATTAAATAGATTTCGTTAAATTATATATAATTAGATGAGATCTACTTATACCGCAATTTTCCAAACACATATATTAAAGTTGTTATCATATATTTTGTTGGCAATTACAAACTCTGTATAGAAATCAAACAAATTGTATACCCAGAAATAAAGGAACTAAAAATGGAAATTATCTTCTCTTTAGTTCGAAAATTAATACGAAATCATTCAAAATAATAATTAGATATTTCCAAGGCTCATGTTATAAATTGTGTTTTGTATAAGATTTTTCAAATTCTGAGTTGAGCGACCCTATTCGAATTAAAATTACATAATAATTTTATATCATTAATATAAAAATTTATTGTTATAACCTCCAACTGAATTATGTTATCACACGACCATTACCTCTTAAAAAACATAAAAAAGTTAGACCTGACAAATTTGATCCGAGACTCGAAATCGACCCGAAATTCGAAATAAATTGAACTGAATCGAAACAAACCCGTATTTTAGTTGAACCAAATAGACATGAACCGATTTCACTCAAACCTAAAGCAATCCGAACCTAAGCCTATTCGAAATAAAGAAAATATATTAAAATAAAGAAAGAATGATGTGATGTGAATTGTCGCACAATTTATCAAAAAATTAAATATACATGCTATATAAAGTGATATATAGGGTATAAAACCTAACTCGGCCTAAAAATCTGAATGAAATCAAGCGATCTCCTATTAACCCGACCCAAAATCAACCGACATGATACTAACCGAACCGAAAATCAACTAACCTCACCCGATACCCGAACTGAAATCACCATAGACCCGAACTAAAATTGAACGTTCAAATCAGACCCGAACCGAAATTAAACCGAATGTAGTCAAACTCGAAATGACCCGAACCGAATGACCCGTTTGCCACCTCTAATAAAACTAATGTACTATTCAAAAATTTTAGAGTAAAGTACACAGAAAGTCACCGAACTTTTAGGTCGCTTTCGTTTTGGTCATTGAACTTTTAGGGCACTTTCATTTTGGGTCACCTAATTTTTATTTTATTTTTATTTTGGTCCCTCTCGTTACTTTCTGTTAGAAAATACTGACGTGACCTGTTAATTTTCTTTTTTTTAATGAAATAATATACTTTGAGTCCCACGTCTAGCTCATTAAACCATCCCACGTGAACCCTTCTATTTCTTCTTCTTCTCCGAATTTTTTTCTTTTATTCTAATAGCTTCTTAAATAACCAACTAACAGGCGAAGCAAATTCATGCTCATATACTTATTATCAATCTTAACCACTTCCGACCCTTTTTGGTTCATCGGTTTTTTTCTGTCAAAAATCAACTACTCTGCAAGTGTTTTCATGTATGTTCAAGAAATCCTCTATCATTTGCAAAAGCCTGATGCTTTTTCGTAGGGTTACACTATAAGGTTTCTAGCACCGCGAGAGAAATTTCAAGACTGAGGGTAAAATTGGTGAAATTTTAATTCATGTTTAGGTTAATAGATTTGGGGTTTGTAAAATTACGATATCACTAAAATAGGCTGCCTCCTTCTCTAACACTGTATTTACCTTCTCCCTTGAATTTTACAATTCATTACATAAATAAGTAGAGACAAAAAGAATTAATACCAACAATGTACACATTAATGGCTAGAGAAGAATGTCTTGCAAAGGCCAGTTACTTAAGAACCAGAAAAAAGTAATAGAATAGATAAAAGCCACAATGACCAGGGCAATAGACATTTCAACATTTTTTTTCCTCATAATTTCACATTGATATTTGTCAAACAAACTGAAATGAGGATTGCATCCAAGTTTTTCTAATCACCATGCGTTCCACAAAGTGATTAGTAGCAGAGAGAAGAGAAGCTTGGATGAGAGGTTGCATAAACTGAATAAACATCCACATCTCCTTTTACGGATAACTTTGTTGAATGTTCAAGTGAAAACCCCTGAAAATGTAAATTTTATGTGATCTTAGTGTGAGATTTCCAAGGCTACGAACCGTAAAAGATGCATTGATATAGATTTTGGAAAGCACAAATGTTATGTTTTTTAACTAAAATTAAGCAACATTCTGTACGATACGCAAATAAAGTCACATGTCGACCCCATCATTGATATGATATCCATCAATACCAGCACAAAGGGTCAGGATAAACAGTCTCCTTTTATGGATAATCCTGTTGCATCATGTTTTTGTTTTCGTCCAATGAACTGTCTGAAACAAGAAGTTGTCTTGAACTCTATAGAGTCTTCTCACGTTCAACTATGCCATTTATATTGTTATGATATTGCTCAAGAAAGGCACCGAAAGTCCGAAACAATGCATAAGCAGAATAGCAGGACCTTCATGTCCGATTACTGTGTACTGGAATAAAAGTTAGTTTCTAACCATAATTTACAAAAAAAATTCTGGTTTGATTGTTAGCTGGTTATTTAAGTTCTTGGGGTAAAAAAAATAGAATTTGGAGAAGAAAAAAAGAAGAAAAAAGAAAAGGTTCATGTGAGATAATTTAATGAGCTAAAAGTGTAACTCAGAGTATTTTATTTTATTGGGGAAAATGCTAAAGGCCATGTCAGCATTTTCTAGTGGAAGGTAACGAGAGAGATCAAAATAAAAGTGAAATAAAAATTAGGTGATATAAATGAAAATTTTAAAAGTTATTGACCAAAATGAAAGTGAGTCTCTAAAAGTTCGGTGACCATCTCTATACTTTACCCAAAATTTTACTAAATCGAACCGTTTGTTCCCTGAAAATCATCTCTACCTTTGTCAGGCTAACCAACCAATCCTAAACCCCCAATAATACTCGTACACGTGATCACATCAGGCCACAGTTCCTCATTTCTCATCTTGTCTACAACCCTATAGTATGCTTTATGGGAAATTCTAAAATGAGTCGGGTGAGGCTAAAATGAAATAAATTTTTTATTATTTTTGTAAAAATTTATGTAGAAATGAGTAAGGATTTGTATATTTAAATTTTTACTAGTTTTTGTAAGAATTTGTGTAACTATTTAGATTATTATATTATAACTTAAATTCTTACTATTTTGGTAAGGATTTGTGTAACTACACAAATCCTTACCAATTTAGTAAGAATTTGTGTAAATACGCCTCATTTTAGCCTCACCCTAAGTTCGCCTCACCCAAGAATCACCCATGCTTTATTGATTTTTGGCAACCGTGGTTTTGAGCATGTACAATGGATGTGATTGTATAGGTCTTAAAAAAACTAAAAATGAGTGTAAGTTAATGTTAACAACGGAAAATTAAAATAAAAATAGTTATGAGGTAGTGTTAAAGCACATGAAAAAAATAAAATATTGTTTTACTTTAATGATTTTGTGTAATGTTAGTTCCCATTTTTACTCAAAATTCAACTTAAAATACACACAACAAGCTAATAAATATTTGATTTTTTTTTGAAAATCCATCATAAAAACATTATACACGACCTCCTAAATCTTTGAATCACATATGTTCTCTACCCTTGTAATTATGGTGTTTATTGGCGGTTAACTGTACCGAAACGGCTTGTCGGTGTGGTTATCAAAAGTCTTTGTTTGACATTTTGATGAACCACAATCGTCCTTGTTAGGAATTTGATATGCGGCAAAATAACCAAAGCGATAACAACATAGACCAAGACATGCACATAAGACAAGATTTAACGTGGTTCATCATAGCCTACCTCCACGGACGAGAGAAACGGACAATCCACTATCAACGTAGAGAAACTCAAAGATTACAAATAAATGATAACACATGTGATCTCATTACCCTGTGTACATATCCAGAACCAGGTGGAACCAAAACACTATTCCTAACGTCTCTACAATACCCATCTCTGCAACGTAATCACAATAGTTACAGAGATCCTAAAAGTGGTTACATCTCTCCAAAGAATAATTCTCTCAATCTCTCATAATTTAAAAGATTAAACCTAGTCTATATTTATAGACCCAAATACTTGGTCACCAAGAAACTTTATTTAATAAGATCTCTTGCCTAATATAGATATTTACTTATTAAAGTAAGGAAAATACTTTATACACAAGCTTGTGTAAAGTTTACACAAGCCTTTTAATTATAGGGTTTATGGTTTTAGGGGTTTAGTGTGTAGTGTGTAGAATTTAAGGTTTATGGTTAAAATTTAGAGGTTAAGGTTTATGCTTTAGGGTGCTAGGGTTTGAGATTTGAGTTTTAATTTTTATAGAATGATTGTGTAATTTTTTTTACACATTTCGTGTATCAAAACATAACCCTTAAAGTAAACTCTAATTACCAAGTAATCTTCGACCACTAGAATTATAATAAAACCAACTTAGTTACCAACTAGAATTTAAGTCAAAATATAACAATCTCGTTTAAACCAGTTTCTGTTTAAGTAGTTAATTGATTATTTCGAAACGGTTACTTAATTAACCATTAATCATTTTACATATAGTATTACAAAATATACATTTTTATTACTAATAATTTTCATAGCTTAAAAATATCAGCGCAAAAAAATTCAAATAAAGTATTCAACGTTTATAATAGAAAATCAACAATACAATAATAAATGCCTGCGTCAAATTTTACCGTTGCATATCTAATATTATAAATGGTATGCATATTTATTACTATTATTTTATTCAAAACAGGAACTCATTGAGTGGTCCTAGTGATAAAGGATGTGTGTTTCATTCAAGTAATCTGGGTTCGAGCACGACATGTGTGCGTCATTAAAGGACTAAGAAAACGAAACAGATACTATCACGTGATCACACTTAGCATATTCAAAAAAAATATTTGAAATGGTTTTTATTATCCGTTACACCCAAAATCGTAATTGTAACCGTTCTGTTTAACCTCTAATTTTACCGATATAATTACTATATCAATTTGACCAAAATTTTTAATATGATTCTTTAAGTTTTTCAATAAATTATAGGCTTAATGCACATTTTGCCCCTAACGTTTATCACTTTTCTCAATTTAGTACCTAACGTATTTTTTTTTGGCTTTTGTGCCTCCTAAAGTTTGAGCCGTTACCCAAATTGACCTAAAAATCTGACGTTGTTAAATTTTTCCCTTAACCAATAAAATCGTGCCATGTCATCCCTATTTATTTTTTAACTTTTAGATAAAATAAATATATTAAAATATTCATTAATTTAATTTTATTTCCTAAAATATCCCTTCCCCCATCCCCACCTTATTCTCAAACCCTATCCCCAAATTCATTTTTGACTGGTACTAACCTACAAAGCAAACCAAAAATCAAACAAAGTAAAAATAAAAGTAAATGTTAGGATGATCAATCGAAGTGATTTGGCCAAAAGGGGGGTGAATTGGCAATTTAAAAAATAAAAGGGAGCAAATGGAAAGAAAAATGAGACACAAGAGATTTATAGTGGTTCAACCTTGTAACAAGGTCTACATCCACTACCTTAGCTTCCCACTAAGGATTTTCAACAAATTCACTATGAATTTCTTCATCTTTTCTAGGCTAAGGAGGCAACCCTTTACACAATCAAATCTTTCTTCCCAAAGCTTTGATCAAACTCTCTTTTTACAAGAAAAGGAATGCAAACTAAAAATCCTCTCAAAGATAGTTTGTTTGCCCAAAATACAAGTTTACTCACAACCCAAAACTTGAATAAAATGATTACAATAAAGACCACTCAAGTGTGTTACAAAGATTTGACTCTAATAGCTCAAAGATGGTTGGATTTGTGCTTGAGCTTAAGACTTGTTCAATGATTCAATAGTTGTTGTTGTAGCTTTGGAGACTTGTTAAATACTCTATCATTGATTTCTAACCGTTTGGGTAGTTGAGATCATCAATATAACCATTGAGCAGCTTTATTTCCGTAATAAATGTTGTTAGGTAGCCAGGTGTATTGGTACACGAACATTTGTATCAATACCTGCCAAAAGAAGAAAGAGCCGTTGTACAGAGGGGTGTATCGATACGCGGGAGGGTGTATCGATATGAAAAGCTTATTTTACAAAGGTGTACTGATATTGTCCGTACAGTATCGGTACTAGTTTTGCTCACTGGAATATGAGAAAAAAGTCCATAAAAAATTGTATCGAAAAGCCTAAGGACGTATCGGTACATTATAACTAATTTTCAAATTTATGGTTCTAATAAAACTGACAAGGTAATGGCTATATCATTAAATGCAAAGATTTTTCAAATCTAAACACCCTGTATCGGTACGAGTAAAGTCGTACCAATACTCAAAGCATATTTGGTTCCCTGGTATGAATAGCGTATCGATACGGCTATATGCGTATCGCTACCTAATAGCATTTTTGTATAATTTTTTTTCTAGTAGCCAAAAATTGAATCGATACGGCCAAGGGCGTATCGGTACTCTTGGACCAAAATCAGCTATTTGAGTACAAAAATACTTAGAAAATATTTGGGGCTTTAGTTTTTGACTTAGTAACAATTTTGAGTTCAAATCTTTGTCATTTTTAGAGCAATTTTGAGTACTTAAAAATTTATTCAATTTTACAAATAAGTCGTTGAAAATCATTATTATATCAATATCAAATTTAGTTTTACAATCTCCACCTTTTTGATATAACAAAACCCAAATAAAATTTTAAGACTTTTTGAAAAATACTCCCCATTTCTTTAAGGCTAAAAGATGTATCTTTGAAAAAATTATTCTCATTTACTTCTCTCCATTTTGTTAAATTAAAATCAATGGGATAAATAAAGTAATATATAAACAATAAAGTACTCCAAGCATAAAGGTAACAACATAAATATCATTAAATTCAAGGCATAAAATTCTAAGCAACATTAAAAATCCAACATAAAAACATAATCCAAAGCAAAATAAATATAAAACATAGGAGTTCAAAAACAAATAACAAAGGTGCATAAATCTCAAGTCCTAATATAATATGATATGTATGAGATGCAAGAGCCTAATGAACGTCTTCATCCTCTTCATCATCTTCCATGGCATCATGACCAAAAGAATGTCCATGCCACTCCCCATGAAAGGTTACCAGATCGGGTTGAGCACCACCCAGAAGATCGACAATTCTAATCCATTCACCATTGTAGATGGTGAACTTAGCCTTCCTAAGAGACTTTTCATCAATAGGACCGATGAAAGGAACTACATGATCATATGAGCAATCGATCCTGTCGCGACCATTTTTGAAACCAACATGTAGAAAAATAGCCTAGCGATTATTCTTTTAGAAAATAGGGTTTTTTTTCATTTTAATTCATTAAAATCTTGAAAATTAGGGTTTTTCGTATTAAACCGCATTTCCCTTTATTAAATTTTTAAAAATCAATTTGGAGTCACCACCGGTCACTTTGGTAGACCGGACACCGTAAGATAAACATAGATTCTATTTGAAACGATTTGGGTTCGAGAGTCGGTTACGTGTGGGGAAGGATCAACACCCCTACAAACATCCGTTATTGGTACCTTAATTAGTTTCACGTGGCATTTTCGAACAGTGGTTTGAATTTAATTTGATCAATTATCATTAGTTGAATTTAAATTCCAAATGAAAATATCATTTTATGAGGAAATACATCTTACTCAAATATGAAATCAAGAACGTCCAAATACTTTAGGGCACACTTATTCATATTTAAAATGTATTTTCTCCATAAAAGGTTTTCAAAATGTATGATAATTTATGGTCTAGTTAATTTTAAGTTCACATATAAAAGGCTCTAATCAATTTTATATTAAAATATTATTTGATTTAAAAATTTCTATGAGGTAACACCCAAAAGATTGGGTACTATTCATGTTAAAATTGATAACTCGAATAATATTACTTGTTTTGATTTACTTTTTCTAATTCTTCAAAGTTCTAGGCCTAATGGGCCTTAACTAGTTATTCAAGCTATTTATTCAATTCTAAGTAATAATGTGTATTAAATGTTCTACTTAAGGGTATTTTTGGTATAACACCTCAATACATTTGAGATACTATCCAAGTTAATACAAGCTTTCCATTTAACCACATTAATTTACTATAATTATCTCCCTAATTACTTATTTAAACCTAATTAAAGGACTTGAATTTAAGGCTCTAATTATCCAGATTTATCAAGGTGATTTAATTCCCCAATTAATTAAAATATATGTTCAATTTCAAAGCATGCAAGCATACATTTAATTGCAACAATTTAATTATTAAATTTAAACAATTAAACAATTCAAACTAAAGATGAAATAAGGATTCAATTGAACTGTTATTAAAATTGGAGTGTCAAATTACAAGATATAGGTGACTAAATTAAAAGGAAAAGAAACTAGAGAGCAAAATTAAGAGCTATTAGTGACTAAATTTTAAGAAAAACAAACTGAAGGGCCGCGGTAGAAGGCCCACCATAGTAAGGAGCGGGCCGAAACGGAGATTCGCGAGCTTGCCGGCCTGACTTTCGGTCTATATAAAGACCCTTTCAGTCTGCCGATTTTCCTTTTTTCATTTTTTAGAACTTTCGGTTTTATAAAATCTAAACCCTCTGATAATAACACCTAAACCCAGAAAAACTACCTCAAGATAGATCAAAACGCCTAGTTCATCCAATGTTCTTCTTTATGTTCATCCACTTTTCTTGTTTTGATCCAAACAAACGCAAACTCGCCCCCATTGTCATGTTTTTCTCGATCAAATTCTCATTTTCCACCAAGAATATCACTTAAGTTCTTCATTCCCTCCGCCATTTAAGCCGTTGCCACTCCTTATCACCTACCACTGTTTGTTTCTCGGCCACCGGAGATGACACCGGCCGCCAGCTGTCATCTCCGTTCATCTTCTATGGCCAACCCTGGCACTCCAATCACCCTTGTCCTATCTTCGGCCACCGCCTGGTCGTACTCCGGCCATCGTGCTCCGTTGTCGGAGCGATTTTTGGCCACCGTCAAAACCTTAAAATTTCCCAAATTCCTATTTTTCCACCCTAAACCCTAATATAGTGCCCGTTTCGACAGAATCACCCATCTTCCCCGTCCTAAAATACCTACCCGAAACCAAAAGACCCTCTCTATCACTTCCAATTTCGTCCGTTCAATTTCAAACTCAACTCCAGCGACACTCACAATAGCAAAAACACAAGATAAGCAACCTAACTCATCATATTGTCTTAGATTTTCTTTTTATTTCGAATCAAAGCTCAGATATAGGTTTTAGGCTTTATGTTACTGCTTTTAGATATCTAGGATTTTGGATACTATACATTTGTGGTTGAATCCGATGCTGGTTATATGTTTTGTTGTAGGACAATAAGCATAAAAGAAATGCTACCTTTCGGTGATAATGATTATGCTCTGGCGTTGATATTCTGACGGCCGATTAGCTTCCGAACTCCTCTGGTAAATCCTTTGGTCTTCATCTATCATTCTTTAATGCCCGATAATTATTCCATTATTATTGCACCATTATTGCGTCACTCTCTACTATTTATAGCAAATAATGAGCTGGCGGCCTTCAATCCGGTGAAACAAAAAGAGCCAATCTGAGAGTGCCACATGGCACCTTTATAACCGAATTTGGGCGGGAAATTAAAGCTATCTGATCTAATTTGTGTTTCTTTAGATGTGTATGTGTGTTTACTGGATTAAAGATATAGGGAATTGGGCATTTGAGTTGTACTTGGGCTTTTGGGGTTGTAAAATGGATTGTATTGTATAAATGGACATTCAAATTGGATTTTCAGATTATTGGACTCTATTTTATTTAGCGAATTATAGTATATAGATACCCGGACAAAATTAGGGTGTTACAGATCCCTAGCTTGTAGAACATGAAACTTAAGGCAGTGCCATAGGTGAAAGAAGAAACTTGAGTAGTATGGCGATTTTGAACCAAGAAATCAAGCTCGACAAACATGATTTGAGCTATTTTAGGACGCTTACCCTCACATAAATAATAGAGCCGAAATTCATCGACTTGGCGTATGGTAGGCCACTTACCACCAGATGGCCAATAGCACCAAGTGATGAGAAAGTGAAGGAAACACTCATGAGCATCGAGCACAGTAACGGTGCCACTATATCATTTAGGAAAGTCATCTTCTTCATCTAAACCCTCATTATCCAAACCCAAAAGATCGGCAATAATAGTAGATTCTAATAAAACTTTTTACCCATAAGGTATGACTCTAAAGCAACAACTCCAGTTCTCTCACGATTATAAACACACCGGACATTTGTGTAAAAAGCAATGACAAGGTTTTTATATGAAATTTCAGGTATACTTAAAAAGGACATGAACTTCCATTGAGTAATTAGATTAAGATAACAAAAAATTAAATTCATCGGAAGTCATGAAAGATATAGAAACCACACGCTCACGACATACTTTATAAGTTTGAAATTTCTTAAAATGATCAATAACGCGAGGATATTGAGGTTCGTTAAAACATTTTTGAAAAATAACGGTTGTTAACACAATTTTTCGTTCGGGCTGAAATAAATTGAGCCTTCAAAAGCTCATCAAATGTTTGAAGTCGTTATCGGTCATTTTGGGTTGGGTACGACCGAAAACCTGTTAATATTGGTGTGCGTCAGCACTGAGATCATCATTGGGTCCAGGAGTTAGCTACGAGTGGGGAAGGTTAAAGCACCCCCACTACGCCCAAAATTGGTACCTAAAGGTTTATGTTGTCTCTAAAAAGGATCTTAAAGAAAAGGTTAATAGCACTACTAATAAAAATTAATTATGTTGTTAAATGCATGAAAAATGGCGTGCTATGCTCAAAGATGTAAATGCATATTTGTAGTACCCAAATATTACTCGGGTATATATATATATATATAATCCGTTATAAATAAAACTCAAAATAATAAATAAATAAATAATATGAATATTTATCCATTAAATAAAAATAAATGCCCATAAAGTCCATTAGTACAATTTAAACATCCATTATACACTATATGAGTCAATTTCTACTTACAAAAGAACCAAAAAGCACAAAATACAAGTTTCAGGCCCAAAATACAAGATTTCCCATCCAAATTTATGTTTTATCGGGCAAAGAGGCCTAAACTAGCACACATGTGCTCTCTCAGCCCGCCAAAAATGCCATGTGGCAGCTCGGCATTGGTCAATTCGGGTTTTACATAGATTCAGCCATCGCTGATGTCAGTAGCTATAAAAGCCCACTTGGAGAGAGAAAAATACAACAATTATTAGGCAATTAATAGAACAATTATTGCGCAATCATTGAAAATTAAAGGAAGAAAGAGAAAAAGGAAGGTGAAGAGTTTACCGGAAGCTGAGGAGACGTTTGGAAGCTGAAGTAGTTGCTAAATATCGTTGCTAGAGCTCAATTATCACCATCGGAAGGTACAACTCAACTCCCTCTTCCATTTTTTCCTGCACAAAGCACAAAAATAAATTAGATTTAAGACTAAAAAAACACAAAAACACAGTAGCCACAATGAGATCTAAATTTAAACCATAGATCTAAAAATAATCAAAATCACAACAAAGTTTGAGGCTTCTCTTGTGGTTTTCAGAGTAGTTTTAGGTTGCCGGAGGGTTTAAAAGTAATGGCGGAGTCGAAGAGGTAGATTTAGGTTCGGTTTGGGTAGTTAGGCCTAGGAAATGGGTGAAAAGTAAGGATTCGATTAAATCCGGGCCTAGATCGAGTTTTAGGATGAAAATTAGGAACAATGATGTTTTTAGGGTTTAGACGGTGACAGAAGGCGGCCAAAAATTTCCATACAAGGTTGGATGGTGGCTAGAGTTGAACCAGAGTTGACCGGAGATAAGACATGGATGGTCAGAGTTTAGGGCCTGGCCAGAGAAGATGATCGGAGACGACGGTCGGTATAGGCTCCGGTGATTGGAGAACATGCCAGAGTATTTGGTAAGTGGTGGCGATGGATAAAAGATAGTGGTGAGGATGAACAAGTGGAGAACATTTTAGGGTTTTTGGTGTTTTGATCTTGAAAACATATAAGTTTAGGGGTATTAGTGTTTTTTGCGGATCAAATGAGGGGAAAAGGGAAGAACATGAGAAGAACTCGGTGAGAAAATGAGTGTATGATCGAAAATGATTATGGGTTCAAGTTTTTTTTGTTTAAGCCGGAAGAGTTTTGAGAGAGAGTAAAGGTTAGAGAGAGAATTTTTTTTAAAAAAATAAGGGAAAATGGATTATAATCTGAAGAAGAGCTTTTATATGGGTACTAAAACGCACCGTTTTGGGTGTAGGCGGGTCCTAGGATCCGCGCCCTTCTTTGTTTCCCACTATGGTTTAGGCAGCCGATTCACATTTGATTCAATTTGGTCCTTTATATTTGTAATTTGGGCTCTCAGTTTTCAATTCAATGCAATTCGGTCCCTTTTAATTGTTTAATTGCTTTATTTAATTGTTCTAATTAAATGTATATGTGCATATTTTTTAATGGGCATGTAGTATATTTGTTTAGGTGACTAATACACCTAGTGTAATTAATTAGAGCCTTTGCATCTAGGTTCCTTAATTAATTAATTAATTTAAATAAGGAGATCATTGTAGAAAATAAATGAATGTTGAATGGAAACTTTAATGTTCTAAGTTGATTAGTGTCTCATTGTAATGAGAAGTTAATCAAGGGAACATTTTATTTGAATATTCAATATTTCATTTGAACTTAGAATACTGAATCACACATAGTTAATTAAAACTAAATTAAGATTAGGCATAAGTAGTTGGAGTCATTTAATAATTAGGAATGTTATTGGTTTAGGGCCTAATATGGATAGTACCCAAGCAGTTGGGTGTTATCACATAAATCCCTAAATTCGATAATATTTATACATTCTTTAATTAATTTAATCAATTGGAGCCCTAATTAAGTTAGAACTTAAAATCGACAAGAAAATAAATGGACATGCATTAAAAAACCTTTTGTGCTGGGATACATTTTTTAATATAAATTGAAGCATCCTAAAGTAACTAGATGTTTCAAAACTTATATTTGGTAAAAATGTATTCTTTTACAAAAGGATATCTCCAATCGGAATAAAATTCAGTTAACGATTAAGGATTTAATAAAAGATTCAAATTATTGTTCGAAATGCCAAAATACCATGTAAAATTAATAAGGCACCGATAGCGAGCGTTTGTGGGGGTGCTAATCCTTCCCCACACGTAACCGACTCCCGAACCATAAATTTAAGAAAACGAATCTCTAGTTGTTTTTATAATGTCCGGTCTACCAAAGTGATCGGTGACGACTCCAAATTGATTTTCAAAAATGAATAAAAGGGTAATCCGATTTAAAACAAAAACCCTAATTTCAAGACTACATAAATTAAAATGGACAAAACCCTTATTTTCAAAAGAACTAGTCGTCAGGCTATTTTCCACTTCAGTTTAAAAATGGTCGCGACATCTTGAAGACTCCGTTGGGGACTAAAACTGAGAGCCATGCCTAATTAATTAATTTCGCGTAGCATCTTTGCATTTCGAGCAATAATTTGAATTTATTTTTTCCAAGAATTATTGGATGAATTTTCGAGAAAATGGGAGTAGCTTTTGTGTATGATATATCTGTCATTCATGCATAAGCCCTCGACCCGGACTTTTCACCCTTAAGCTGGAAAAAGATATTATTCGACGTGAGGCTCTCCACCTCCGAGTTTGGAATTTTGTCTTCTTTCGGTATACTAACCTTATGTACCGTGGGGGCCACGCTTTCGTTATACGGGACCTATGCTACCGAATCGATGTCTTGCTATCACAGTAGACAGTAATGACATTTCAGGAACCTAGAGTCTAGAACAAAATCCACGTTCTGTTATCTAGAAACCCACCCCGCTAGAGCCAGACAAGGACCTAAGACAGGTGCTACCGGTTTAAATACCCTTCTCTGGTTATTTTCTTTCCTAATATAACATGTTTTTCTATGTTAGCACGCTGCTTATTTTCTTTTCATATTAATTCACAATACTGGCACAAGTTTTTTATTTTGTTTTTGTTTTTGCTGTTGCTTTATTTTGTTTTTAAATGAACCATGTCATATTGCATTGATTTGGCATTGGTTCGGGAATCAGTTGATTTGGAAGTATTCAACATGTCTAGAGGGGCTAAGATAAGAGAAGACAATACCGTAGTTTGGACATGGTCAGAGCAGACACAACATGAGAAATGAGATAGCCTTCGTAGGGATGATGTGTCACGGATGGAGATTCAGGCCAAGTTAAATACTAACTAGAATGTTTCCTTACCAGAAGTCAAAGCGATATGAGATCAATGGGGAAATAACATGAAGGAATTATTCAGGAAAGAATTTAGGGATATAGCTTTTTTGTTGAGTATGCGAATAGATCAAGAATTGCTTAGGGCAATGGTACAGTTCTGGAACCCTGCCTATAATTGTTTTACCTTTTGCCGAGTAGACATGACACCTACACTTGAAGAGTATGAGGCACTGATTAATTGTTCTAGAATTCAAAGTAATAAGATCTACACTAGACTTAACAACAACTCAAGCTTCAAGAAGAAATTGGTGCTGATCACTGAAAAGACAAAAGAATGGTTGGATGGGAAGATGACCAATAATAACAGTACTAATCAAAATGAAGATAAACATCGTATAAATTGAAGAGCCCTAAAAGAGTTGATACTAACAAGTGATGAACCGGCAAAGATGAGGAGCTTATACGCCATGTGCATATATGGATTAGTCTTGTTTCCAAAGAATTAGACGCACATAGATCCGTCAACAGTGGGGTTGTTCAAACGATTAGAGAAATGTGTAAACCTAGTGCCTGCCATCTTAGCTGAAACTTATAGATCATTGACCACGTGCAAGAAATCAGAGGAAGGAAGATTTTGGGGATATGCACAGCTGCTTGAGATTTGGTTCAGAGGTCATAGGTGGAATACTTCGTATAGAGGCATTAGGTATCTCGATACATACTCACCAATAGAAGAACATCTAACCAGTTGCCTGATAGAGAAAAAGAAAGAGGATCAATGGAAAGAATATTTCAAGGTCATGAAAGATGCTGATGTGGTATAGAGGTCTCCCCTGGTTGAACAAGGAGACAATCTTTTTGTACTGGTGTGGAGACAGGGATTGGGTCCTGTTACCAAGAATTTAGGGAGGAACGACCTATTGCCCCCTATTGGTGTCCAGATAGTTTAGTTCAAGATAGTTTGTACCAGCTACTGCAGGCATGGAGTGATTTGAATATGCTCACAAGACAAATGATTATAAAGGGATGGTAGCTCAAACTGCAAAAGTATGGGAAAAGCCGGAAAGGGTTCAACCATATCAAGATTTGGAAGTGATGACAAGATATGAAGAATGGAGGACACAAAGGGTTAATGATAATACATTTCAAGGAATTTAGGAGAAAGATGGATCGTCTGCTCAACCCATTAGAGAAGTATCGTCTACGCTGGAAAAACTTAGGCATGATCAAGAATTGGACTTGAAGAAATATGAGAAAGGAATCAACGACCTTATTGAAGAATTGACTATGACGAATCTGCAAGTGAGTGTGCACCAAGGAAAGGAAAATGAACTAATGGAACAAAACAAAAGAATCAGTCAAGACTTGAAGGAGCTGCAAAAAATCCACGATAGTTGTAAAGAAAAAAGAAGGAACGAGCAATGTAGTGCAAAACTTGTCATAGAAATTGGATGACATGATAAATGGAAAGGAATAATTCAAAAAAGATGTATGAAAAGAAGTCCTGGGAAAGTAAGGAATCAAGCAGTAAGGCCAAGAAGAGGCTAGAGAGGGAAAAAGCCTGAAATTTTGATTTAACAACCCAAGTGTCATAATTGGAGCAGATGGTCGTAAGATATCATAATGAAGACAAGGTTCAAATGAAATAAGAGAATGAAGGAGTACAAAAAAAGATATCAGAGTTAGAGAATGCAGTGCAATGGTTGAAGGAGAAGCTTGCAAAGTGGAGCATAAAAATGCAAATATGAAGCTACGTAGTACACTGTTCGAAGCCAAAATGATGAATTGGTAAACATTAAGAAACAAGTCAGAATTAGTTGTCACCTGCCTACTTCATGAATTAGTTAATCTAGGAGTTAGGGCTACAGTTTTCTGTAGAAGAAATTATCTCTTCCTTGTATTTGGACCTCCCAATAAATGAATGTTTCCAAAAAACTAGTTCTTGGATTCGATGCCTCTTTTGCATTCATGCACTTTTGCATTCATACATTTATACATTCATGCATTTACATTCTATGGCAGTTTATTTTTGAATCGAAATCATACCGCATTCATACGAAATACACCTATGCTCGAGGACCATAGTTGTAGAAGATAGAATTACCAGTCTTGAGAATGATTGTGCTAAAGTTCAAAACATATTTGACAAAATCAAGCAGTCTATGAAGAACCGTTTTACTCAGTCTCAGAGGGAAATAATCAGTCAGCTGACTGCTTTGCTATGACCAAAGGAATCTGAAAAAGGTAAGGCATATGATGGATCGAATAAAATGCATGAACAAGGTGATACTACATCTCACATAAGGGAGCAGCCTAAGGGACCTCCTCCTATGAATAAGGTCCATATCAATCTAGTTGGGGCCACTGCCAATCATCTGGTCAATATTGGAGCAAATTTTGGGAGTGGTGATGAAGTCCCAAACTTGAATACTTTCAACGAAATTGAAAGGATTCGAGCTGAAATAGAGAGGAAATATGAAGAGCACTGCAAAGCTCAGGAGGACCACTTGATGGAGATGCAAAAGGCGAATGAAAAGGGGTTTAGTGCTGCCGATTTGAGTTTGTTGCTGACCTGGTCCTACCTCCTAAATTCAAGGTACCCAATTTTGAGAAGTATGATAGGTTGACTTGCCCGAGAGCATATCTTACCATGTATTGTTGCAAGATGGATGCTTATTTGAAGGATGAGAAATTACTGATTCATTGTTTCTAAGACTGTCTAGCAAGCTCAGCAGCGATATGGTACACCCAGCTGAGTCGAGTGAACATAAGGACATGGAAAGACCTTTCCTGAGCTTTCGAGGAACAATATAAGCACATTTCTAAAATGGTTCCTAGTCGAGTCATGCTACAAGCCATGGAACAGAAACCTAACGAAAGCTTACGACAATATGCACAAAGATAGAGGGAGATGGTAACAGAAGTACAACCAGCGATAATAGAGAGTGAGATTACCCACATGTTTATGAACACTTTGAGGGGACCACTCTTTAAATGTTTGATTGGTAGCACAACTCATAACTTTGTTGATATGGTGATGACATGTGAATTGATTGAGGCAACAATCAAAAGCGGAAGAACATAGAATGAAGAAAGTTCTCGTAAGAATTTCAAAAGAAAGGACAATGAAGTGAATAATACCAGAGCTTATGAGACAAAGAAGAATGTTACTATCACACCCCCTGGGGCAGCGACTGGGAGCTTCCAAAACTCTAACATGAAAGATTCTCGGGGTCTAAGAAATGAGATGATAAATTTTACACCAATACTAGTGTCGTATTCGGAGTTGTACACATAGTTGTTTGATTTGAACTTGGTGAGACCTTATTATCTTACACCCCTTCAGCCACCATACCATTCATGGTATGATCCAAAGGTTCATTACGAGTATCATGCTGGGATCCGAGGACATACGATTGAGAATTGTACTGCATTCAAGAAAGTGGTTCAGAATTTGGTCAATATCGGGGTGTTGAAATTTGATGAACCCAATATTGTAGCCAATATGTTACCAAACCACGGTGGACGATGCGTGAATGCAATAGAAGAAGATGGTGAAGCTAAGCGGCTAAAGACTGGTGTGTCTAAAATTAGATCTCCTCTAAAATGGGTATTGGAACAACTGTATAATGTTGGGATGATACAAATAGGGATAGAAGTTGAGAAAAAAGTAAAGTCAGATGTATACTATGAATATCACCAAGAAAAGGGCCATAAAATTCAATATTGTGTCGAGTTTAGGTGCTTGATTCAGGGTATGATGAATAATAAATAGATTGAGTTTTTCGAAAAAGGTTGGTAGGAAGAAAGAGGTTGAGGTATGTACCTTTGAGATCTTAGGGATTAAGTATGGGGTCAATAGGCCATTGGTCATAACAACCAGGCCAAAAGCGGAAAGTTCTACAGCCAATGTAAGGCCGACAGTGACTCCTAAGATTGTGATTACTCTACCGGCACC
Source organism: Hibiscus mutabilis (assembly GCA_019671005.1). Taxonomy (NCBI): domain Eukaryota; kingdom Viridiplantae; phylum Streptophyta; class Magnoliopsida; order Malvales; family Malvaceae; genus Hibiscus; species Hibiscus mutabilis. Next base: position 8,293,346 of record CM033718.1, on the reverse strand, counting down.
ATTTTCTTTTAAGAGTTCTCATAAGGTTCCTTGGAATTATGCTACCACCGTGTCTTTGCCAGAAATTTCAAAGTATTGTGAAGAAGAAAAGCCACAGGAAGAAACAAAGATAGTTGAAGAGGGAAAGCAAGATCAAAAACCTGAATCAAAATTGGTGAATGAAGTGGGGCATTTCACCAGGAGCGGAATATGTTATTCACCCGAAACATCTAAAGAAGGGGAGAAAGCAAAAAGGAAGGCTACAACACCTGAGAGGATTTTTAGGGAGGAACCCCCTCCTAAAATAAATGAGCCCGTTATAGAAGAGCAGACCCAAGAGTCCTTGAAGTTCTTAAAGCATGGTGAATACAGTATAGTTGAGTAGTTGAAGAGGCAACAAGCACGAATTTCTGTCCTTAAACTACTATTGAGTTCAGAATGACACCTCAATGCTTTGATTAAGGTGCTCAAGAAAATGTTCGTGCCAAATAATATATCAGTACACAAGCTGGACAGAATTGTGAACCATATCACTGCAAACAACTATATCACTTTCACCGATGACAAGATCCCTGAAGGAGGGATAGGATCTGTTAAAGCCTTAAACATCACAACTCATTGTCAGCTCATGTTCTTCCTGGTATCATGATAGATAATGGCTCAGCATTGAATGTTATGCCGATGGTAACCCTGCAGAGGTTACCGATCGATGATTCTCACATGAAAGTATATAAGAACACCGTGAGGCCTTTCGATGGAACTACACTAAATGTACTTGGCAAAATCGAGGAACCATTGTTAATCGGCCTGTAAATTTATAACGTGGACTTCATTGTAATAGACATAAAGCCCACATACAATTGATTGTTGTGAAGACCTTGGATCTATTCTACAGGTGCGGTAACATCAACACTGCATCAAAAGTTAAAGTTTGTAATAGAAGGAAAATTAGTCAGCATTGGAGCGGAATAAGACATCATTGCTTTAGTAACCATGATGCTCCATATATCGAAGCAAATGAAAATACCCTTGAATGTTCTTTCAAAGCTTTGGAGTTTGTCAATACAACTTTCTTTGCTAAGGGTAAGCCATTTCCTCAACCAAAGCTGTTGAATTGCACCAAGATGACTATTCGTAGAACACTCGGTAAATGTGCAAAAATAGTAAAGGGACTGGGAAAACATCTTTAGGGATGTCTGCGTCCAAAGCTTGTTATTATGAAAAAAGACCGCTTTGGACTTAGATTTAAACCCAACATTCAGGGAAGACTGAAGGATATGAGAAAAAAGGAGACCAAAGAAGGGCCCGATTATTGGGAACTGAGACTTCTTCCAAACCCGTGATCTCATTTGACTTGACTAGTATCTTCAAGTCACGAGGGTTTGAAAATGTAGAAGAAAAACTAGAGAAAGACCATCTGGAAACTGTAAAATTGCAAGAGGAAAAGATATTTGGCAACACCATAGAGGGGTTGTGCGTCAATAGAATATTTGAGGGGTCTCAACCCGGCAGGTTCTTAGGGGGAATTCGCCCATGCTTCCCTGGCGAAGCGCTGACCAACTGGACAATCGAGGATCTTCCTTTAGTCTTTAAAGATATAACAGAGTAATTGCCATGAACTACCATGTACTTTTACCCGTGAGTATAAGGGATTATCTGTAAATGTCTATTATACAAAATTTACTTCAGTAAAGATGCTTTCATGATGTTTCTCAAATGGCAAACATGTTTCTTTTTTTTTTGCATCCTTTTCAAATATATTATTATTTTCCTTGCAGGTCTTCAATTATTAATTGCATGAATGATCCTGAACCTAATCCTGAAATAGATTCTGAATGACCAATGTGTCTAATAGAAGTCAATGAGTGTGAAGATAAGATGGAATGTGAAATCCTTGGAGAATTATTGAGGTTGATAGAAAAAAGAAGACAATCAGGTCTTACCTCACAAAGAAGAGATAGAAGTTCTGAATCTTGAAATATATGAAGTCAAAAGAGAGAATAAGATCGATGCTACTTTCTCGACAAAAAATAGACAAGAGTTGGTTGATTTGTTGCGAGAATTCAAAGATGTCTTCACCTGGTCCTATCAAGATATGCCAGGATTGAATACAGACATAGTCCTCCACAAGTTGCCAATAAAGCTAGAATGCAAATCGGTTCAACAAAAGCTCAGGAGGTTGAGGTCGGAGATGGTCCTAAGAATCAAAGAAGAGGTACAAAAGTAAATTGATGTAGACTTCCTAGAAGTGGCACAATACCCAGAGTGGGTAGCCAATATAGTCTCAGTGCCGAAGAAAGATAGAAAAGTTCGCATGTATGTGGACTATAGAGATTTGAACAGAGCAAGTCCGAAGGATAATTTTTCTTTACCTCATATTGACATTCTGGTTGACAATACATCATAACATTCATGGTTTTCCTTTATGGATGGTTTCTTGGGGTATAATCAGATAAAGATGAACTCAGAAGACAAGGAAAAAACAACATTCGTAACTTTGTGGGGCACATATTGCTACAAAGTGATGCCTTTTGGACCGAAGAATGCATGGGCAATGTACCAGCGAGCCATTGTGACTTTCTTCCATGACATGATGCACAAAGAGATTGAGATGTTCATGGATGATATGATCACCAAATCCCAAACTGAGGAAGAGCACGTGCGAAATTTGCAGAAGTTATTCCAGAGATTAAGAAAGTATCAGTTGAAGCTTAACCCTAACAAGTGTACTTTGGGGTAATATCTAGGAAACTCCTAGGCTTCGTGGTTAGTAGAAAAAGAATTGAGATTGATCTAGACAAGGTGAAAACAATCTAGAATCTTCCACCGCCTCATTCACAAAAAGAGGTTCAAGGATTTCTTGAGAGGTTGAATTACATTTTTTGGTTTATTTCCCAATTGACCTATAGGTGTGATCCTGTTTTCAGATTGCTTTGAAAGAATAATATGGGTGAATGGGATAAGGAATGCCAAGAGGCACTTGATAAGATCAAGTATTATTTTTCAAATGCTTCGATCTTAATGGCACCAGTTCTAAATAGCTCGTTCATCCTTTACCCGACCGTCTATGAGAATTAAATGGGATTTGTGTTGGGGCAACATGATGATAGAGCAAGGAAAGAAAGAGCCATTTATTATTTGAGCAAAAAGTTTACAGAGTGCGAAGTATGGTACCCACTAATTCAAAAGTTATGTTATGCTTTGGTTTGGGTAACTCGTAGGCTTAGGCAATACATGTTATACCACACCACTTGGTTAATTTCTCGCCTTGATCCATTGAAGTTTACGATGGAAGCCCTAACGATGACTGGAAGGTTGGCTCGTTGGCAAATGTTGCTGTCAGAATTCAACATTGTATATGTAAGCCAGAAAGTAATAAAAGGAAGCGTCATAGCAGATTTCTTGGCAAGTCGTGCTTCAGAAGATTATGAGCCCCTGAACTTTGATTTCCCAGATGAGGATGTGATGAATGTCTCAACAAAAGAGGATAGAATCCCAGATAATGAAACCTGGAGGTTTTATTTTGATGGGGCATCCAACACCCTAGGACATAGAATTGGAGCAGTGTTGATCTCTCCAAACAATGTACATTATCCTTTCACTAGCAAGTTAGAGTTCCTTTGCACTAACAATATGGCAGAATATGAAGCTTGTGTCATGGGTTTGTGAGCCGTTGTTGAAAGGAAGATAGAAATCCTAAAGGTATACGGGGATTCGACTTTGGTTATTTACCAGCTCTATGTAGAATGAGAGACAAAAGATTTAAAATTGATCGAGTATTGAAAGTTGATCCTAGAGCTAATAAAAGAGTTAAATATCATTTTTGCATACATCCCCAGGGAAGATAATCAAATGGTTGATGCCTTAGCTACACTGGCTTCGATATTCTTAGCAAATAAACTAGAAGACGTGATGCCAGTTCAAATGCAGAGCTATGAGACCTATGCTCACTACTGTAGCATAGAAGGTGAGGCATATGGAAACCCTTGGTATTTTGATATCTTGCAGTACATTAAATCTTGGATTTATCCCCTGAAGGAAAATGATAATGACAAAAGAACTATTAGAAGAATGACTTTAAGATATGTGCTTGATGGAGAAATTCTATACAAAAGGGGCAAAGGTCAGATCTTGCTAAGATGTGTCAACTCCCGAGAAGCTAGAGATATATTGTCTGAGATATACGATGGGATATGTGGAACAGACGCAAATGGCTTTGCAATGGCCAGAAAGATTATGAGGTATGGCTATTACTGGCAACCATGGAAGGAGATTGCGTTGAATATGCTAAGAAATGTCACAAATGCCAACTATATGCTGACAAGATTAATTCTCCGCCGATACCTCTTTATACGATGAATTCACCTTAGTCTTTTATCGTCTGGGGCATGTATTTTATTGGGCAGATTTACCCTAAAGCTTCTAACTGACATCATTTCATTCTTGTAGTCACCGATTACTTCACCAAATGGGTAGAAGCAGCTTCTTATGCCAATATCACAAGAACAACAATCTACAAGTTTCTAAAGAAAGAGATAATTTTTTGGTATGGATTACCAGAAAGAATTGTTACTGATAATGCCACCAGTTTCAACAACAAAGTAATAGCAAATGTGTGTGAGCAGTTCAAAATTATGCACTGCAATTCTGTGACTTATCGCCTTAAGATGAATGGGCAGTGGAGGCGGCAAATAAAAACATCAAAAAATCATATCAAAGATGACAGAGACTTACAAAGACTGGCATGAGAAGCCACCCTTTGCACTACTTGCGTATCGAACTTTAATACGAACCTCAAGTGGGGCAACACCTTACTTGTTGGTCTATGGGATGAAAATAGTACTTCCTATTGAGGTTGAAATTTCATCTCTCTGAGTTTTGTCCGAAGTGAAACTAGATGAAGCAGGGTTGGTACAAGCTTGATTTAATCAGCTGAATCTCATTGAAGAAAAAAGGTTGAAAGCCATCTGCCATAATCAAATGTACCAGAAAAGACTGATACATACATATGATAAGAAAGTTCGGCCAAGAGAACTCTGAGAGGGAGATATTGTGCTGAAAAAGATCTTACAAATACATCGAGATGATCATGGAAAATGGATGCCTAACTGGGAGGGACTTTATGTTGTCAAAAAGGACTTCTCTAGATGAGCACTGATTCTGACTAGAATGGACGGTAAAGAGTTACATAAACTAGTGAACTATAATTCAGTCAAGAAATTTATGTCTGAAGAATATAAAAAGAGCAAAGAAGAAAAGAAAAAGTAGAGTGAAAAATAAAAAGGGCGCTTCGCAAAATGAAAGTATCTTTGGTGAAAACCCAAAAGGGCGCCATTGATAAATAAATAAAAAAGAGGAAGAAGAAGAGAAAATGGGAGTTCAAGATGAAAATTCACAAAGGGCGTCTTGAAACCAAAGGTGAATATGGGTTGAAAACTAGTAAAGGGCGACTCAGATGACTTGAGAATAGGCATCCGATGATTAAAACCTCTCGGACACTCGGTATTTTGGGAGGGATTTTGTATTCGTAGATATCTTGACAACTTTGAAGTCTGTTAGACAAAGGCTCAAGCTCAGAACTATCTTTGGTTGATGGGGTGGATGTATCCTTCATACAATAGATGCCCGAGGATCTGTCATTGTTTATTGATTTTGTTGTTTCAATTTGCCATGACCTTTTCAAATCACATTGTATTTTTACTTATAAGCCTCAATAAAATTCATGAATTCTCTTCTGAGCTTTCTTTATTTTCCTAAAGCATCATGTAAGTAAATGAGCATAATTCATTGAAAAACAGATGATTTCTTGGCATTGCTATATTTTGAAGGATTGCAGATGGCTTTAGCACTCTAGGAAATTGAAGAGGGGTGTATAAAGAAAAGTTGGAGCAGAATGTTATGCCAGCATAAACGAAGAAATGAAATGTCTGAATCAAGTCATACCTGAATCAAGTATACATGAACAAGTTGGAAAAATGAACAGAAGATGAATGAAAAGTGTAGAAAGAGAAGAAAGGAAGGTGAAAACCCAAGAGGGCGCCTAAAAATATAAAACAAAACAAAAAAGAGAAAAAAAGAAAAGAAAGAAAAAAGAAGAAAAAAAGAAAAGAAAGAAAATCGAGGTGAAAACCTGAAAATACGCCTTGGAAAAAAGAGAAAAGAAAAACCATGGTGAAAATCCGAAAGGACGCTCTGAGAAAAAGCAATCTAAAGTGAAAACTTGAAAAGGCACTTTAGACCAAAGGGCTAAAAACACCAAGAGGAGTTTCAAGGGTTAATCCTGACCTTGAGATGAAGTAACAGTGGTTTCCCAAAAAGTTGGAGTTGTTTGATTAATCCCAAAGAGCCATGGTTCATGCATCATTTAGTAAACTAGGGTCAAACTAACCCTCATCAAAGTATTTGTACTTTTGTTTTAACAGGAATTCGGCAAAGAATTCAGAGCTCCTAATGTGAAGAGTTCGCCCGGATTTCCTAATGAGAAGAACTCACCCAGAAAAGAGTATAGAGCTCCTAATGAGAAGGACCCGCCCAACAAAGAGTACATAGTTCCTAATAAGAAGAACTCGTCTGATGAAGAAAGAAGAACTCCTAATGGGAATAGTTCAGCCTAGAGTTCCTAATGAGAAGAACTCGCCCAATGAAAAGAGCTCATAATATGAATAGTTTATCCTTTTTGAAGAATGAGGAAGTTCTTAATGAGAACAACTTGCTTATTCGTCACAAAAAGTGAAAAAAATGAGGAATGAAGAATTTCATAACAAGAAGAACAACTTCAAACCTCAAAAAGTGAAAATTCTAAGAGACGATTCTAAACTTTGTAAGATAAAGAATTTCATAATGAGAAGAACAACTTCAGATTCTATATTTTGGAAGAAGATTGAAGAATTTCATAATCAGAAGAACAGCTTCAGTCTTTGGTAATCAGATGGTTTGGGTAAAATTCATGTTTTTTCAGCCTTTGCCTTATTCATGTTCCATTGTAATGAGCAAAGAGGCCCAAACTAGCGCACATGTGCTTTGTCAGCTCGCAAAAATGCCACGTGGCGGCTCGATATTGGTTAATTCGGGTTTTACATGGATTCAGTCATCGCTAATGTCAGTGACGTCAGCAGCTATAAAAGCCCACTTGGAGAGAAAAAAACACAACAATTATTAGGCAATTAATAGAACAATTATTGTGCAATCATTGAAAATTAAGGAAAAGTGAAAGAGGAAGGTGAAGAGTTTACTGAAAGCTAAGGAGACGTTTGGAAGCTGAAGCGGTCGCCATAGATCGTTGTCGGAGCTCAATTATCATCGTCAAAAGGTACAACTCAACTCTCTCTTCCCTTTTTTTCCTGCACAAAACACAAAAATAAATTATATTTAAGCTTAAAAAACACAAAAAACACAGTAGCCACAATGAGATCTAAATTTAAACCCTAGATCTAAAAATAATCAAAATCACAGCAAAGTTTGAGGCTTATCTTGTGGTTGTCGGAGCAGTTTTAGGTCGTCGGGGGGTTTAAAAGTAATGGCGGAGTAAAGGGGTAGATTTAGGTTTGGTTTGGGCAGTTAGGCCTAGGAAACGGGTGAATAATGGATGATTCGATTGAATCCAGGCCTAGATCTAGTTTTAGGATGAAAATTAGGGAAAATGATGTTTTTAGGGTTTGGACGGCGGTAGATAAAGACTGAAAATCACCATACGGCGGTGGACGATGGCCAGAGCTGAACCAGAGGTGGCCGGAGATAGGATAGGGATGGTCGGAGTTTAGGGGCTGGCCGAAAAAGACGACGGCCGATGGCCGGTATAGCCTCCGAGACCGGCGAACAGGCTGTAGTATTTGGTAATTGGTGGCGATGGATCAAAGATGGTGGTGAAGATGAACAAGTAAAGAACATTTCGGGGGTTTTGGTGTTCTGATCTTGAAAAACAGATAAGTGGAGGGGTTTTAGTGTTTTTTGGATCAAATGAGGAAAAAAGAAAGAACATGAGAAGAACTCGGTGAGAAAATAAGTGTTTGATCGAAAATGATGATGGGTTCAAGTTTTTTTTGTTTAAGCCGGGAGAGTTTTGAGAGAGGGTGAAGGTTAGAGAGAGATTTTTTTTTAAAAAAATAAGGAAAAAAGATTATAATCTGAAGAAGAGCTTTTATATGGGTACTAAAACGCACCGTTTTGGGTGCGACGGGTCCTAGGGTCCGCGCGTTTTCAACCGGGTCGGACCTAGGATTGGCACCCTTCTTTGTTTCCCTTTATGGTTTGGGCAGCCGATTCACATTTGATTCAATTTGGTCCTTTATATTTGTAATTTGTGCTCTCAGTTTTCAATTCAATGCAATTCGGTCCCTTTTAATTGTTTAATTTCTTTATTTAATTGTTCTAATTAAATGTATGTGCGCATATTTTCAAATGGGCATGTAGTATATTTGTTTAGGTGACTAATATACCTAGTGTAATTAATTAGAGCCTTTGCATCTTGTTCCTTAATTAATTAATTAATTTAAATAGGGAGATCATTGTAATGGGATGTTAATCAAGGGGGCATTTTAGTTGAATATTTAATATTTCATTTGAATTTAGAATACTGTAAACACACATAGTTAATTAAAACTAAATTAAGATTAGACATAAGTACTTAAAGTCATTTAATAATTAGGAACGTTTTTGGTTTAAGACCTACTATGGATAGTAACCAAGCAGTTGGGTGTTATCACATAAACCCCTAAATTCGATAATATTTATAGATTTTTAATTAATTTAATCAATTGGATCCCTAATTAATTTAGAACTTAAAATCGACAAGAAAACAAATGGACTTGCATTAAAAAACCTTTTGTGTTGAGATACATTTTTGAATATAAATTGAAGTATCCTAAAGTAATTGGATGTTTCAAAACTTATATTCGCTAAAAATGTATTCTCTTACAAAATGATATCTCCATTCAGAATAAAATTCAGTTAACGATTAAGGATTTAATAAAATTAAAATTATTGTTCGAAATGCTAGAATGCCACGTGAAATTAATAAGGTACCAATAGCGGGCGTTTGTGGGGGTGTTAATCCTTCCCCACACGTAACCGACTCCCGAAGCCTAAATTTAAGAAAACAAATCTCTAGTTATTTTTATGGTGTTCGGTCTACCAAAGTTACTAGTGGCGACTCCAAATTGATTTTTAAAAATGAATAAAAGGGTATTCCGATTTAAAACGAAAAGCCTAATTTCAAGACTAAATAAATTAAAATGGACAAAAACCTCTTTTTTTCAAAAGAACCAATCGTCAGGCTATTTTCCACTTCGGTTTAAAAATGGTCGCGACAATATCTAAATCAAACAAGCAAAACAAATCAAAATATAAAAAGGACAAATTTGAACTTAATCAAATAAATTAAAATCAAATTATTAATCAAGTTCAAAGCATGCACCTAATTAGACCTAACCAATTTTAATTAGAAACTAATTCACACTTTAATAAATTTATTAAAGCCAATTAATTACCAAGTCCTATACGAGGAACCAATCAAATTAAAGAACAAAACACGAGGCTTAAATAAATAATCAATTTATGAAGGAGGATCTAACAAAAAAAAAAGAACCTAAGCCTAAAGGCCAAAATCTAATCCAATTAATTTAAAATCGGGACTAAAATGAAATGAATCTAAACTTAATATGCAAGAAAGGGACCTAAATGTAAAGTACCTAAAACATAGGACTAAAGAGCAATTTCACCCAAACTCAAGACTATGCACAAATCAAGTCTGCAATCACTTACTTGTGCTATACAATTTCACGAGCTCATTAAGGGAAATTTATGCCCTTTTTATTACTCATTTTATTCATTTTAAAATGTCTTAACCGTCAAATAGGTGCCAAAACTATGCTTTTTTTAGTTAGGTGTCCAAACTATTTTTCGGGCCAAATAGGGTCTTGAAGTTTCATTATGTGACCCATTTAAGGTTATCCGTTAATTCCCACCGTTAAAGGATAAGTGTTATCTCCTGAAAATTTCCAAAATTATATTAAAAGTAAATAAAATTACTTAGTTTTCAGAAATTCTCTAAGTTTTATAGATTTCACAAAACAACCCCTAAATTCCGAAATTCGTACTCCCCAAAACCTAAATCTCAATTTGGGCCGATTTTACTGTTGTCCACCACATCGGTCGTCGGACCATCACGACTATTTCACTCACCACCTTGTCGCCGAAAATCGATCGACGCCGTGCAAATCACCGAAATTGTTAAATAGTTTCTTCGAAAGATTCACGGCGGACGACGGTAGGAGGGGAACGAAAAGCGTGTAGGTTGTTCGGCGAGGGGAGGGCGCTTCATTCCGTCGCCAGCAACGCGGCCAACGCCTGCGAGAGTAGTCATATTTAAGGGGTTAAAGATTTAATGACTATTTTAGGAATATTTAAAAATTTCATGATGTATTTTATTTTGTTTTATTAAATTTATTTATTTTTAATATAATTTTTAAAATTTTCAGGATATGACACGTGTTCTTTAACGGTAAAAATTATCGACAAACCTTAAATGAGTCACGAAATAAAACTTTTAAACCCTATTTGGCCCGAAAAATAATTTAAACACCTAACTGAAAAAATGGCATATTTTGGTCGCCTATTTGCCTATTAAGCCTTTTAAAACCCTAAGAATGAAAGCTAGCTCCATCTTTTTGTCTCAACACATGCACACACACCGGCCACCACTCCAGCCATCACAACTGGTGGCCGCTTGACTCCAAATCACACCAGTAGACTAGCCTCGTCCCATTAAACACGAATCTAGAACCCATTTCTCCTAAACCCATCTTGAACTCCATGAAAATGGCCCTAAACAATTCGACTTCCCAACTTTCGATCTCCGCTTTCAGCCGTCAGATCGATCACAAGTTCAAGTATGTTCCTCTCCTCGACCTCTTCGTTTTCTCACCGTTCGAATTCGCTGAAGCACACTTCGATCGCTGACTATGATGGAGAAGCGATCAAACATCTTGGTGGTGCTCTCATCCGGTTCCATCTTGAAATGTTCGTAGCTCAAGTTGAGGAGTCCAATCTTGATCTTCTTTACATCATTTGTGCCTTCATATGTGGCTTCTAGGTTGTTTTATATCTCCTTTAAACTTTTACAAGAAGACATCTTCGAGTACTCATCCGGTCCAAGCGCACAAAAGAGCATGCACATAACTTTGTCGTTGACATGTAATTTCCTCATATTTTCATCGGTCATCTCTAGTTTGGACTTGGGGATCAACCGGTCACCTTTTCTGTTCATCGGTATACTTGGTCTGTCTTCCACTACATCCCATAGGAGGTAATCGTTGGATTTGATGAAGAGCCTCTTTCGATTCTTCCAATAGGGATAGTTATCCTTATTGAAATAAGGCGGTTTGGTGATGGATTGAGACTCGTAGAGGTTGTTGCTGGAAGTGGAGGCCATGGCTTGACTTCTAGTTGATTGAATCACCTTCGGATCGTCTCAAGGGGATGTTAATCCTTAAAATGAGCTAGGCTCGGATACCAATTGTTAGGATGATCAATCAAAGTGATTTGGCCAAGAGAGAGTGATTTGACAATTTAAAAATTGAAGGGAAGCAAATGGAAAGATAAAAATGAGACGCAAGGGATTTATAGTGGTTCAACCTTCTAACAAGGTCTACATCCACTGCCTTAACTTCCCACTAAGGATTTTCAACAAATTCACTATGAATTTGTTTCCCTTTTCTAGGCTGAAGAGGCAACCCTTTACGCAATCAAAGCTTTCTACCCAAAAGCTTTGATCAAATTTTCTCTTTTACAAGAAAATGAATGCAAACTAAAAATCCTCTCAAATGTGGTTTGTTTGCCCAAAATACAAGTTCACTCACAACCCAAATCTTGAATAAAATGATTACAATAAAGACCACTCAAGTGGGTTACAAAGATTTGACTCTAATTGCTCAAAGATGGTTGGATTTGTGTTTGAATGCTTAAGACTTGTTCAATGGTTCAATAGTTGTTGTTGTAGCTTTGGAGACTTGTTTAAATAATCTCTCATTGATTTCTAACCGTTTGAATAGTTGAGATTATCAATATAACCGCTGGGAATATTTCTTCCCGCAATAAATGTTGTTAGGTAGCCAGGCGTATTGGTACGCGAACAACTGTATCGGTACCTACCAAAAGAGGAAAGATTTGTTGTACATAGGGGCGTATCATTATGAAAAGCTTATTTTACAAAGGCGTATCGATACTGTCCATATAGTATCGGTATCAGTTTTTCTCACTAGAATTTGAGGAAAAAGTCCTTGAAAATTGTATCGATACGCCTAAGGACGTATCGGTACGGTATAACTAATTTTCAAATTTATGGTTTCAATAAAACTGACAAGGTGACGGCTATATCATTAAATGCAAATATTTTTCAATTCTAAACACCTCGTATCGATACGAGTAAAATCGTACCGATACTCAAAGCATATTTGGTTCCCTGGTATAAATTTGTATAAAACGTTTTCTAGTAGCCAAAAAATTGTATCGATACTCTTGGACCAAAATCAGCTATTTGAGTACAAAAATACTTAGAAAATATTTAGGGTTTTGGTTTTTGAATTAAAAATAATTTTGAGTTCAAATCCTTGTCATTTTGTGAGCAACTTTAAGTACTTAAAAATTTATTCAATTTTATAAATAAGACCTTAAAAATTATTGTTATGTCAAAATTAAATTTAGTTTAACGGTAAACCCATCCTCGCATCCCTTCTATATTTTCCATCACGAGAAGAATCAGGAAAAAATATATCAAATTTCCATGAAACTATATATATTGCATACATGGAATCAAAATCAAACACCCAAAATTTAAAATTTTCGATACCCTCAAAAGAAGAAAACAGCAGCAAATAAACGGCTTAGAAATTTTATCAGCTACCATGGCTTCATTTTCTTAATTCATTGATTATAAAGGAATTCATAGCAAATTGGAAGAGAATAAGTCAATAAAACAAAGCTATAAAGGAATACGATTCTAAAAATAGTACAAATAAAGCTTAGATTTTTATATACTGATTCCAACAAACAGGGAGAAACAGCCAGAGAAAGCTTACAGGCATAAGGCCAAACCATGTAAAATCCTGAGGTGGACCCAGTTTTCTTCCTCACTTTAATTCAGCTTCAAACTGATCTTATGATGATCTTTAAGAAGGAAAAGATTCACACACTGTCTTTTTCATCATGAAAATTGTTTAAAATGACTGGAAATGATCTGGGAATGGGAAGTTTAAATTGATGGGGTTTTGTATATTAACAAGTTAGTAACTAAGAAACCAAAGAATTCCGAGAAAGTGACAGAAAGCTTCGTAGGTGTAGAAGCCAACAGCAGGGCAGCGAAGATCGGGAAATGGGGGAAGAAGAAAGGTGAAGAAGAAGGGGGAATGGGGTTGGGGTTGGGGAAGATGGGTTTATTAAATATTTTTTATCAATATAAATTATTTTTATTATTTTTAATTTTTTATATATTAAATCAAAAAGTAAGTTTTTTGAGAGAATATAAGTAATGGCGTAAATTTTAAGGGGTAATTTTTTTTTAAAAATACGGTAGAAGACAAATTAAAAACACAGCTAACGGTTAGGGAGAAAAAGTGTATTAAGCATAAAATATATGACAACCTTACTTACAATACACGTCAACTAAGCAATTATACGAAACAACATCCGGTCTAACACCCAGTTCCCTCATTCCTCGGAAATAACCTTCGGCTAAAATTATATTAAAAATAGTAAAATAATAAAAATATAGTTTTATATTAATATTTATATATTTTTAATAGTTAAATTTAAATAAATAATAAATTCATATTTTTAATTCTTTCAGGCCGGATCAAGCAGGCCCATGGACCGAAAAACTAAATTCAAGCCTGAGTCCGAACACTAATCCAATGGTAATTACATATGACTGAATTATAATGCAACTACAATCACACACATAAAAATCATCTATATTTTTTAAAACATATGAATCGTAAAATCATCTACTATTTCTTGGGAATAAGTTTATCAATGGCTATCATAATAATCCCTGAGAATTTGAAAACATTGGTATCATCCTCGGCAATAGGCGATGTGGGTACGGGACCAGGACTCGGCTTAAATCTATTGTGACAATCCATAACTTTGTTGGTTCCGATTCGAACGAAGTCGACGGCTTCGAAAAAGGAATCTCTGGAAGTAATGGTGAAGGAGCTCTGGAAATTACTCAAAGCCTCGTTGTAATCACTTTGGCAGAGCATAAGTCGACTTTGCGTGACTGGGTCTTTCAATTGATGGATAAGTTTGTAGATTTTGTCGAGGGTCTCCTGAATGTAAATGGCCGTGACCGAGATCGAAATCAAGGCGAGGCCGTGTAGGTTGGCTGTCGCGGCGCGAGGGTCATTGCCGAGTCGAGAAATGCAAAATGCGTAGTCTTCGGATGGCTTGCAGATACTGTCGAACAAGGCGGGATCAGCAATGCAGCCATTGAAGGAATAAGATATGAGTAGGAAAATTATGGACATGCAAGAGAAGGATTTGAGGGAAGTCATTTTTTCTTAGTATTTTTCGCTAATGATTGAATTATCTTGATGTAGTGGTTTGATCAGCACCGTTGAAAACTATTATTTTGTAATATTTTATGCATTAATTAACGAATAGTCCAAAGGAGAAAGAAATCACAAGAGATACTTGGGGAATGTTTTATTTCCCCCCTTTTTTTTATAAATGTATATAGTACGTATTAGTTTTAAAAACTGGATTTCTTTACATGTATGCATGAATGTCTTATTTTTTTAATCACCGGATACATTAATCTGGATCATATTTTACAAAGAACCGTTATAGATACGACCATTTGACACAATTAACTCTATTTATAACGTTAGGATTCGAACTAATTTTTTTATTTTTCTTTGTTTTGAATAGTCAATTATTTTTGTAACTAAATAAATTTCATTAAATTATATACAATTAGATGAGACCTAATTATTCCGTAATTTTCCAAACACATATATTAAAGTTGTTACTATATGTTTTGTTGGCAATTACAAACTCTATATAAATCAAACAAATTATATACCCATAAATAAAGGAACTAAAAACTGGATATTATTTGTTCTTTAGTTCGAATTAATAATAAATCATTCAAATTAATACTTTGATATCTCCAAGTATCATCTTATAAATTGGGTTTTGTATAAGATCATATTCGAATTAAAATTCTGCAATAAATTTATTTTACTTTTAAATTTAATTATGAAAAAATATAGATTAATACAAAAATATATTATTATATCCTCCAGGCGGATGATATTGTCATTGTGTCATTATCCATATCTGATAGAATACGCAGTGCCACAACTTTTATATCCTAAGATCTCTTCTTTTTTTTCGATGTGAGATTCATATATATTTTTAGGGGGTGACAATATGTGTCGGTCCAGGGACATAGCCATTAATAGGTTGGGAAAAGTTGTTGTCTCTCCCAATTTTTTTTATTTAATTGTATTTTAGGTCTTTTTTAATTTAAATATTAATCAAATGAGGTTTTTGTCCTTTTTAATTTTTGAATTTAAAGGCTTAATAGATAGTGGTGTGCATTATTCGGTTTTAACCGAATTAATCGACCAAACTAAATTTTTTCGATTAACTCAGTTGGTTAATTTTAGGTATGTTCGATTAACGGTTAGTTTTTTTGGAGAAATTCGATTATCAGTTAATTTGGTTCGAAACCGGTTAATTAACCGAATTAACCGAAATTATTATATATTAAATATTATATATATTACATATATTTATTTTTGGTCATTGAACTTTTGAAAATTATAAAATGATCATTAAATTTTTTCACATTATAAAATTGTCATTGAAGTTTTATCAAATTAGCATAAAATAGAAGTTCGGTGACTAAAAAGATATTTTAGCATAATTTAGTGACCAATTGTGTAATTTACCTAAAATTTTATAACAAATTTCGGTTAATTCGAAAATCGACCGAATTAACCAAATTTTTTCGGTTCGGTTAAAAATTTAAAAAAAAATCAATTCGGTTAACGGTTAAAAAAACGATTAATAGATTTTGAATAATTCGATTTGATCGGTTAACCGAATTAACTAAATGCACACCCCTATTAATAGACACTTGTCCCTGGTGATGCTTGATACTAGCTCCGCCTGTGAGTCCAAACTTGTTTAGAATGAAATCCAATGACTGCAATCAAGAATTATAAGTCCACATGCACAACTCAATGCATTACCTCAAAACTTCTACCGCTGGACAAGCACCAAAACCTCACAAAAACAGACTCAGAGCGTGCAACAGGATTTCACAAATTCAAGGTTTCAGCCTGTAAACAACAATTTTGTAAGAAAATGTTAATCTAATTGGAATCCAACATGAGAATGAATGTGAGGGCTTTAGTCTTAAGAATCAGTGGCATTAGTTCAGAGTGTAGAATTTTGAAAGGTCTTATATTTAAATTTTTTTAAAACACTGTACAAACTTTATTTCTCCCAAGGTTCCAGCAGCGTGGGTAAACTTAAAAGGCATAGGTCGTGCGGATCCCCTGCTTTATACGAGCACACACTGGAAGATTACAATGATCCCGTATTTTCACTTTATGGCAATTGGCAATTTGACGGGAGACTCTAAAGAACGACATCTCTAGTGTTTCACAAACTTGTTCTGTATTTTTATGTTACCATTGCTGCAAAATTAAGATTACAATTCCCCATATCTTCATACACATTTCATCAAACAAGTTTCTTTTGTCAAAGTCGCATCTATCAACAGACGCTTCCCAACTCTTGACCCCACACGTCAAGTTGGCACTGCGCTTTCATCACCATAGCTTACCAACAATGATAATTGAAAGAAGAAAAAAAAACCCAAAACTTGAAAAGCTTAAAACAATTCCATAACCCCCTTAAGGACTACCTTTTCCGATTCATACAATATCTTTTTACATATTAAGGCTAATTTTATCGCCATTATAAAAAAAAAAGGGCCAGCCATATTTACGCCGCTGATGGGGCGGCCACGAATTGGACAGCACCGGCTTCTGAGAGTGCCGCCAAGAACGGTTGGAGGTTCACGGGATCCGTCTCTCCTTCAGCAGCAGCGGACACGTTGTAATCAAGTGACTTGTCGTTGTAAATGTCCCACCATTTCTGCACAAGCATCTTGATGTCTTCTCTTTGCATGTTGCCTTCTTTCCCTGTGTACCTCCACGGCTTTGATCCCTGTTTAATTTAATCCCATCATACCATCAGTAATCAAGGCCGAGACCAAGACATAATCAAACATTAACACAAAACAAAGACATAGGAGAGTGAAATGTTGTGTACTTACCGCTGCACAATAGTGAACGACTTTCACTTTTTCAAGCTCCACATTCTCTGGATGACGCCATAACATGGCTAGAACAAGGTTGTAAATTAAAGGAATTGGTTTGTAAATGTCCTTAAAGAACATGTTCAAAAAGTCCTGTCGTATACAAAAAAGAAGAGAGTCAAAAACCTTATGATTTTAACTCCACATCCACTCATTTCCCTTACTTTTATAAATATAAATAAAAACTTGTAGTTCAAGGAATTTTCTTCTTACCTGCTCTGCAAATGGTGTTGGAGTTGTGATTTTGAGTGTTTTTAACAGCGATTCATAGGTCGTAAGGCTGGGCTCGAACACGAACATTCCAGCATTGAAGTAAAGAGAAGGGGGATTACCCATGTCGGCAGGCCACTTCACCTTGTCGGGGCACTGTTGGCAGTAACCGATCTTGTATTGCGGCGTGTGGCACCAAGTTTTCTCGCAGAAACAGTCCATCACGGCGTAGAAATGACCATCAGGCAAGTCAAACAGGTGATCGATGTTGTCGTATACCTGAATGTCGCCGTCCAGGTATATCATCTTACTGTACTCCACGAACTGCACGCACAACATTAATTAAAATTATTAAAAATTAAGTAACATAAGTAGGGCTTAAATGACTCTCACACCCATCGAACAGATCTAATCGTACTAATCAGTGAACGGTAATTACGTAAAACAACCAAAGGATTTTCATTACAACTTATGAAACATCATGCAAATTGCAATACATGAGAGGCCGACACGTGTGGGACTGGGATCAAAACCAGAAAATTAATCACGTACCTCCCAAATACGGAGCTTGGAGTAATTGATGACGTAGTAAGCCATGGCGAACTGGGTCTGATTCTCGGGCGGGTAAACGGGTTCGATCTCTCGTACGATACAACCCTGGTTCTCCAGGATCCGCCTATGCTCCTCCGGCACGTCGGGTAAAACAGCAACCACTAAAGGGTACGCCGATTTCACCTTCCTTAACCCTTTTGCTAACCCCACAACGCCTTTCACGTAGTCCCCATTTCCGGCCAAGAACGTAACGTAAGCACGGTTGCGCAAGATAACCGGTTTACTGAAAACGTTGGTTTTATCAGCAGAAGGAACCAGTTCAGGGGCCATGAAAATGGAAGGAAGAAGACAATGACGAAATGGCTATAAATTAAGAGAACTGAAGAGAGCTCTTATGGAAATGGCTTTGCTAAGGGTTTGTTTTTTCCTTGTGGACGAAGGGGATGGCAGAAGCTGTTTAAATAGAAAGCGCTCACAAATGAACCTTATGCAGAAAATGCAGAATATTTTATGATATGGGTCCGGAAATATAGGAATGTGAGCCGTCCACGTGTCAGTAAGATGATCCAACGGTGGCAATATTGGTTCCGGGAAACTTCTGGATAGTTGCCTACATAGCTAATTAATTGTTGCAAATTGCAAATGAAGACGCTAGAAGGTCCTTGTTTTCTTTGGTTAATTTGTCAAAGGGAAGAGAGAGTTTTAATCACCTGTTATTTGGTGCATAGGTGGGTCACGGATTTGTCCCTTAAATTTTAATCAAAACGATATATATAAGTTTGATGGTAGTGATCTTATGGATCTAATCATAAATCCAAGTGGACGTGGTTTTGTTTAGTTACTTATAAATAAATTGGTGGCTGAAAATTAGCGATTTAAAAAATTATTAATTACATACTTATAAATAAATTGGTGGCTAAAAATTAGCAATTTAAATTTTTTAATTAATAAAAATAAATAGTTTTATTAAATAAATAGACAATATAATAATAATTTCAAAAAATAAAAATATGCAACAATTATAATAGATTGATTAAATTAAACAATTACTTCTCCTAACTATGAGATGTGTTGCGATGGTTGTTCACCTAATCCTTTAATCATAAGTTTAAGAGTTCAATTCTTATCAATGGAAATGGAGTACATTTCATGGCTAACCGTTTAACTTTTAGTGAGAACACCCACAATAAGGGGATTAGTCACTGCTATCGGTGGTGGATATTTTGACTCAAACTCAAAAACAATTACTTCTCCTAAAACTATAACGTCGACCAATTTAGAATAAGAGCCATAGTTTAAGGTAAAACTAAAATGTGTGTGGGAATTAACTCTTGAAATTATAGAAAAAACATAAATTAATCACTAAATAATAAAAATAAAATCTTTTATTAATTGTGAAAGATAAATATTATCGAGACAAGCATAGTAATAAATATAATAATAACAACGTGTTGATAACTAAAATTCTTTTTATGAATTTCTAATTAAAACTCTGGTTACATTTTGATGGTGAAAGATAAATTATTTTTTTATTATCCCTAACAATCTATTTTTTCTCTTATTAAAATCTTTTTAAACAAGCAAAATAAATAAATAGCTGAACCTATCGAGTGATATCAATAAAAAAGCAGATGATGTTTATTCGAGAAGACTTGAGTTCAATCACAAATATGTGCAAGGTGTGTACTTTGTCAAATGGTTAAGAATGTCCATAAATAGATATTATCTTGTAATCACTTTTAGACTATTCAATAAAAATAAATAGCTTCCGTTTAACCCTTTTATGTATATTTGCTTATTAAATAAGTATAGATCGCATATCTCAATCACTAAACTAAAATTTTAGACTTTTATTAACAAATTAAAGGCTTAAATAAACAAAAATGAAATAAAAATTCTTTACCTACTTTAAAGAATAATTGATGTTTTATATTTTTATGCAAAATTATAATAATATATAAAATTATTTTTTTTGCAATGTTATGTTGTATCCCTCTTAATTTTGTTAAAAAAGTATAACAATATATAAAATTGTTTTTCACTATTATCAACAACTAATTGGTCTAACGGGATGATGTGTTAGGTCTTTTAAGCAAAGTTAGATGTTCGAGTCCTGACGTTGTGAATAGAAGAAACTAGGTTGGGATAATCGCCTCATAATGAATATATGCAAAACTAAATCTGAATTGGTTGGCCAATGAGTCGGAAATTAGTAGTTCAACAAAAAAAATATTTTCCATTATTTGTTGACATTTATTTCATGATTCAAACTTATATATTGAAAAATTATGCAGGCATGAAAGGAGTTACAAAGTCGAATTGTGTTTCTTTGTGAATCAATTTTCGATCTTATTAAAGTTATTTCAATTAAATATTAAAAAAAAGAAACTATAAATTTTGTAATAAAAAAGAAAGCAGTAATTCTTATATATATATATATATAGTAATTTCTTTTAGGTTAAAATAGTTACGCTTGGCTTTAGGGTTAAACGTTCATGTAAATCTTATACAACCATATTAAAATTTGTGATTCGTTCCAAAATAAAATAAAAATATGTCAAGCAAATAAAATAAAAAAACTTTTACGAGTATGCATTAACGATTAAGGACTTATTATGTAGAAAAAAAGTACAATAACTTATTTCAATAAACTATAAAAATTCAAGGGTTTGTTTATTATACAATCCTAAATTAAAGACTGCTACTCTAATTTAGTTTAATTTATCTGTTAATAAATAATAATATTGTCCTTACGAGTTAATTAGCATAGATTTTATTTAAAGATTTTGTTCATATAGCCATTTTGTCAAAATTCTGCCTTAATTTAAGAACGTTTGTCGACGAATTGGAAACCAAAGGAGATAAATTATAGTAATGATTCTAAACGAGAAGCATATGTCTAAATATTTGTATTTAAAAATTTGTCCTTGGTTGAACTCGACGAGTGACTTGATTCCGGTGAAAAGAATGACGATGTTCATCCTAAGAGATCGAAGTTCGAATAATTTTGTGTGTAAAATGTGTGTGCAGTGTTAAAAAGACAAGAAAAAATATAAACAATTACTATTATGTAATCACACTAAAGGTGGCAAATGGATTGTTCGGTTTGGATCATGTTCGTTTTGACTACATTCGGTTTCGGCTCAGTTCGGGTCAGATCTGGTTTGGTTCGGTTTTAATTCGGGTATGGGTGTAAATGAGCCAAGCCGAGTCGAGCTCGAGTAGTGTTGAGCTCGACTCGTTAAAAATTCGAGTCGAGTTCGAGCTTGACTCGAGCTCAAGTATGTTGAGCTCGACTCGGCTCGTTAAGAACTCTAGCCGAGCTCGAGTCCAATCGAGTGGAGTATTGATCGAGCTTTGACCAAGTCAAGCTCGAGTAGCTCGCGATCTGTCTCGTTTCATTTACAACTATGTTCATAATAATAATAATAAATATAGATATAATGATACAAAAGAATTATTATTATTATTATTATTATTATTAATCAAATTGCATGATTTCATTATAGATATAATCATACAAAAGAAATATTTTATGTGACTCGTTAAAACCCTATAATCCTATTAGAAGGAAAAAAGTACACATGAAATTAAATATATAGAAAGTTAAACTAAAACTTAAACTAACATAAAAACCAAAAACACCAAACTTACATTTTAGTTGACTTTAATTTTAAAAATTAAAAAATAATTTATTATATTTTCGATTAGCTCGCGAGCTTTTCGAGTCGGGTATCAAGTAGCTCGACTCGTTAAAAACTCGAGCCAAGATCGAGGTCGAGTCCAATCGAGTCGATTGTTGACCGAGTCGAACTTGAGTAGCTCGCGATCTGTCTCGTCTCATTTATAGCCTTAAATTCGGTTCTATAGTGATTCGGGTCTGATCGGGTTGCATTGGTTCGATTGCTTTTTGGGTCGATTGATAACGGGTCAGAAATTTTTGGGTTGATTAATTTTCAGTCGGGTCAAGATCGGTTCAATAGGAGATCGATATGTTTCAATCGAGTTTTCAGGGCGTATCAGTTTTTTACACCCATATATGGCTTTATAAAGCCAATATATTTGACTTTTTGGTGAGTTGTGTGACGGTTCACGTCAAATCTTTCATTATTTCTTTTAATATCTCTTCTTTATTTAGGGTTGCCTTCGGTTCGAGTTACTTTCGGTTCGGATGAAATCGGTTCGGGTCCATTCGGTTTGCTTGAACATCAGTTTGAGCCCATTCAGCTCGGTTGAAAACTAGTTCGTGTTTATAACGGTTCCACTAAAAATCACATCGAACCGATTCAATTCGGTTTGTTTTGAAATTCATATCATTATGTTCAAGTCGATATCGGATCTCAGATCAATTTGTCACCTCTAATTCACACCAGTATATTAGAAAAATGTCATTGATTCAATCGGTCGAACAATGTCTTCTCCAAATTGATTGAGGATTTACCAACTTCTTTTACATTTTTATTCTCTTTTAATATCTAAAAATGAGTTTTTTTAAAGTAATATGAACATTAAGGTAGTGGGTAGGTGCACCTAGTTTGGTGCAATGTCTGAGCACCAACGTGACTCCTTTTACCATTATTGACAACGTGGTCCTAAAATTATGTTCATTATTATATCTTAAAAATAAGAGTCGATGATTTTTTTTTTTAAATATGCTAGTGTGATTATAATATAGTTTTTTTTAATAAAGCATACATACCGCGCGTATATTGTACTCGAACCCGAGATACATGTAGGGAAAATGCTTTAAAAATAATAGGTTTCCAATAATATAATGATAAATTACAATTTTGGTTGCTTGTCTTGGCATTTGATGCTAAAGTTCCAAACACGTTAAATCTAACAAAGTTTCTTCGTTAGATTTTCAGAGGTTTAGTAGCCACTAATATTCGATTAAGTTTGGAATCAATTAAAAAAAAACAAAGATTGGAGTCAAATCCAGCTGATTTCCCCCCCAAGAAATAAATTCTTTAATTTCTTTTCAATCCACAAAAATTGAATTCAAGACTTCATTAACATTAAGTTTCTTGCCAATATACCCATGTGTTGGTATGTAGGGAAATTTGATTCTTATGTTGGATTCGTCCGTTTTTTGAGTTAATTGCACCGGAGTCTGTGGGTGTCTTTAGTTCGGTTTTCATTTTTTTGAATTATCCGATTAAATTTAATTTGATTAATATCATTTTTTTAATTTTTTTATTAATTGTCGGTTTAGAATCTTGAAAATTTATTTTGAAAAAAAAATATTTACGTCTTTTGAAAATTATTTAGTTAAGTTTCAGTTTTTTTTTCATAAATCTTTCTAAAAGATATTTTTTTAAGTAAATGAAACAAATATAATGATTATTATATGACATTTTAAAGTTATTTCCACTATTTTAAAATATAAAATACTCCTTTTACATTACTTAGTTTAGTTTTTATACTTTATTTTTGTGAAATTGATTCCGTATAATATTTTTGTTGGGATGATCAATCGATGACAAATGGCTAAGAGGGGTGAATTGACAAATAAAAAAAAATTAAAGGGAAGCAAAGTAAAAAGATAAAAATGATGGACAAGTGATTTATAGTGGTTCAAGCTTCTAACAAGCTCTACATCCACTACATTTAGCTCCCCACTAAGGATTTTAACCAATTCATTAATGAATTATTACCCTTTTCTAGGCTAATGAGGCAACCGTTACAAATCGATCACCCAAAGCTTGATCAAGGTTCACTCTTTTTACAAGAAGTGGAATGGCAAAAAAAATTCCTCTCAAAGGTAGTATTTTGCCCCAATACAAGTTCTCACAACCCAAACTTGGACAAATAATTACAATGAATAACACTCAAGAGGGTTACAATAAAATTTGACTCTAAAAGCTTTTGGATGATTGGATTTTTGCTTGATTGCTTTAAATTTGTTCAATAGTTGTTGTTGTAGCTTTGGAGACTTGATTTTATACCCTCTCATTGAATTCTAACCGTTTGGGTGGTTGAGGTCATCAATAGAGCCGTTGTGGACTATTTTTCCACAATAAATATTGTTTGGTGACCAACGATATCGGTACACGAAGAGCCGTATCGGTACCTGTCAAAAGAATAAAGAATCGTTGTGCAATAGCGTATCGATACGCTTGAGGTTGTATCAAAACGAATATAGTGTAAAAGCAGAGGCGTATCGATACGAGTAAAGGCGTATCGAAACGGACATAGAGTAAATTAGGGGCGTATCGATATGGTATAGCCGTATCGGTACGGTTTTTGCTACTAGAATCTGAGGAAAAAGTCTAGTGAAAAATGCATCGGTACGCCTAGGGGCGTATCGATACGGGTTAACCAATTTTCAAAGTTTGCTAATTCTCATAACCGATAAGGCAACGGTTATATTTTAAATGCAAAGATTGTGAAGATCTTAACACCCCATATCGATACGGTGAAGGCTGTATCGATACGAGGATAATTTTAGTAGTGAAATTCTAGTAGTGAAATTCTGTATCGATACGAGGACAATCGTACCGGTACGTTTTTGCGATAAAAATTCTAGTAGTGAAATTTTGTATCGATACGCAAGAGCCGTATTGATACGCCTAGGCGTATATGGTTAATTTGAGTATCAAGACACTTAGAAATTTTTGGGGTTTTAAGTTTTTGACTTAGAAACAATTTTAGGTTCAAATCCATGTCGTTTTGTGAGACTTTTGAGTACTTAAAATTTTATTTACTTTTGCAATTTAGTCCTTAAACAATTTGTTATATCAAATTTAAGTTTTACATTTTTTTATTTGAAAATTGTGTTTACTCCTCTAACTTTTTTTAAATTTTATCATTGAATGACTACAAGAATAAAAAGGTCAAAATGACTTTTTTTTTATTTTATATTTTTACAATTTTTAGCAGTTCGATCCTTAAAAAGATGTAAACATAGAGATTGAAAACTTAACTATTCAATTAACGATATTGTTTTATTTATTTCTAAATATTAATGGTCAGATTGATAAAAAAGTGTAAATGTAAGGGATTGGAAAAATTATTTTACTTTTTTTCGTAATTGTCGGTTCAACAATTATCAATAAAATTGAACAAAAATTAAGGGAGATAGCAAGATTTTGAAATAAAAAATAATATGGAGACTCAATTTCACAAAAAATAAAATATACATGTTATGTTTGAAAATTTGAAATATTAGAGAAACACCAAACAAAATTAAACCAAACATCTTAAAGTAGAATCTCAAGCCTTATACTATAAGTTGATTGATGAAATTCAATAAGAAAAGGAGAAAAAGAAAGATAAAGAAAAGACAATGAAATTGAAGGAATCGAAAAACGAAAAGGGAGAAGTTACGTCCTCGAACTATGATTTTTATTCTAAATTAGTCTTTAAATTTTTAAATATTTTAATTTCATCCTTAAACTATGACCTTCATTCTAAATTGGTCCCCAAACTTCTAAGCATTTCATTTTCATCCTCAAACTATGACTCTCATTCTATTTTGATCCTCAAATCTCTTGAACTCTCTAATTCTATCCTCAAATTATCAGTATATGCTAATCATATCTTATGTTAATAAAACCGTTGTAAAAATTGTTAATTCTCATGAAACACTTATGTATATTATATAATAATATGACATGGTATAAACGATAATTTGAGGATGAAATTGAAATAATTAAAAAGTTTGGGGATAGATTTAGAGTGAGGGTCATAGTTTGGGATGAAAATGGAACATTCAAAAGTTTGAGGAGCAATTTAGAATGAGAGTCATAATTTAGGGGTGAAATTGAAACATTTAAAAGTTTAAGGACTAATTTAGAATAAAGGTCATAATTTGGGGATGTGTGGTGCAATTAATTAAAAGGAAAAAAGCAAATTAAAGAAGTAGAAGAAAGCAGGGCGAATATTAGCTTACTTTGAAAATAGAATCAACTTTTTCTACTAAACGTCGTGTTTTTAGAAAAAAGACAGTTTGATGAGAATGATCATGATGAAGAAATACAATTACGAGAGGAGTCTTTTAGAGTTAATTATTTTTTTTGTTGTTGTTGATATGGCGGTTGCTTCTTTGAAAGATATATTTGAGCAGTTAAATTTTCTTGAAAATTGTTTTAGATTTTTAATTGATTCTATAAGATTGAAGTCATTGGATGATAATAAATTAAGAGAATGTTGTGATAATTTTAAGATTATTTTTTCTCATAATAATTTGTCGGATGTTGATGCAGATAACTTTTTTTTTTCTGAAATGAAAGTGTTGCAAATGACTTTGCCAAATGTATTCATGTCGACGCTTGAAATTCTTGAGTTTGCTAAAGCTGCATATTGTTATCCCAATGTTTCAATTGCTTACCGAATCTTATTAACAATGCAGGTGACGATAGCATCTGCGGAAAGAAGTTTTTAAAGTTAAAATTATTGAAAAATTCATTGAGGTCAACAATGTCGCAAGAAAGATTGAATGGACTAGCTATGTTATGTATCGAAAAAATATGTTGGAAAACATTGATGTTGATACTTTCATCAATGATTTTGTATCAAAAAATGCTCGAAGACAATGTTTCTTATAAGTATTTGTATGCTTAAATATATTTTTGACTTTTTTGAGATCATAATGAATTATTATTTGTTTAATTTAACAAATGAAAAATTTATATTACATATTTTTTAAATTTCTTTTGAATTAGGGGCCCATTTTTTTAATTTCGCCCCGAGCTAAAAAAATAGTCAGGACCGACCTGTTTGATTGTCATACTTTCACACGAGCTTAGCTCAACTTTTGAAAATTAAAATTAAAATTTAGTCTTTGTACTTCACTTTTGTAAAATTGAGTCATGTAGTATTTTTTATTTAGAAATTTAGAATTGTACCTTAATTTCTATTCAATTTCGCTATTAATTGCTGACTTGACAGTTATGAAAAGGTAAAATAACTTGTTGGTCCTTTACATATACAAATTTTTTTACAATTTGATCTTTAACCTTTAAAAATAAATAAAAGTTACCATTATTAAACCATATGATTCTTCAATGATCTACGTTTACAACCTTTTAAGGCTTAAATTGATATAAATTGTAAATGTAGATGACTACAAATGTTATTTTACCTTTTTATAGTTGTCAAGTCAGAAAAACAATCAAGATTTTTAAATAAAAATAATGCAATGACTTCGATTTGTAAAAAATAAAGTATAAAGACCGAATTTTAAGTTTCTAAATATATAATACATGAACCTTTGACTCCCGTTTTCATTTTGTGTTTGTTTCGACGTTTTCCTCTAGTCGGCTCGATAAAAAACCTTTTCCCCGACGATCATGTTCCAAGCTCATGCACACTTTTACAAAGAGAAAGAAAATCCTTTGTGTTAGCTAGGTTCGCGAAAGACTAGGTGGAGGACCTTTGTTTTCCTTTGTTTTTCATTCCTTCATCTTTCTCCTTTTGTTTTTTTTTTTTGGCTGAAAGAGTTATTTTGTCCCCGAATTCGACTCAAATTAACAATTTGTTCATCGCGCGAAAACGCGTTCAATTAGGTTCTCCAGTTCGCACATTGCAGTAAATTAGCACTTGACAAACGTTGACCGTTACGGTGCTGACGTGGCAGTTAACGATGTTGACTTGACAATCAACTGTACTGACATGACATTGCATGTGTAATGATGACGTGGTAGAAGAGATGAATTGATTTTTTAAATCGATTTCGACGGACGTATGATTGTTGAGCTCCTGGGATTTTCTTCCTCCACAACAATTTCCTATGTTTGCATGCTACTCTAGTTGTTCCTCTGTCGAACAAGGAAATCACTTTGGTTCAATGGAATTCGTGATCTTTCATTTGTCATTTTTGTAAATTCGATCCCTTGAAACAGCCGTCAGAGATCCAGATCGCTAAAGAATCTTCATTTTGGGTCCATTATTAGTTCATACAATTGATGTCGCTTCTCCCTCATGATGCTGCAAACGAACTTAGTGGTGTTTCAAAACAGAAATAGAGCCAGAACTTCCACTGTAGCAACCAACTCACCATAATAAATGAAATGAAACTTATGGACCACTCTTGGTCAAAACAACATCAATGTCGTATTTTTTTAGAGCGTTAATACATATCATGCAAATAAACTATTCGAATCCGAATCACCTAAAAATAATAACCTTTGATTTTTCACCGGAACCACGTTGTAGGTTCATCAACTCATTAGTTTTAACTTTTCATTTTTGTCGAGAAACTTTCGCTCCTCACCTCCCTAGTCCTTAGTCCGAATGTTGGAAATCCGATGGACCCAACACACCCACTATGGAGGACCTAAGGCTGACCAGTAGTGCTACATCAACTCCCTGAGTCGGTTAGCCCTTTTTATCTTCTAATTTCTTAGTGCACAACAACTTATGCGACAGTGCCGATTATACACTATTTAGGCGGTAGAACCGATCATATACTATTTAGGCGGTAGTGCCGACCATATAACGTTCAGGCGACGTAGCCGACCATATAATAACCAATTAAGTGCGCTAAGAAATACATGAACTAAGGCTTAACCGATAAACTTCTAATTAAAAAAAAACTTTTATTAATACACACAAATATTACAACACTTACCTACAACCACACTCACTCTCTCACACTTGCACCTACACTCACGTCACTTCTACACTACACTCTTCACACACTTCACACACCCAACCTCTCAACTTACACCCTTCGATTTGCACTAATCCCTCACAAATGGCATAGCCTATTTATAGGCAGATATGTCGATGGACATTAATCCATATGTCAATTTACAATATATATTATTATATTTGATATTTTATACTATTTTAGAGAAATCTAGAACTATGAAGACAATGCACTTATATTGGATGTTTCTAGAGCAATGGAGAGAAGTCGGTGCTTTCTTAACACCGAATATCCAATCCTTTTAAATATTCGTTTACACGCGGACATATGGACCAATTTGTCACAAAATCTATTTGTACCTCTAAAATTTGTGTCCCCAAACCCAATGTAGTAAGCCCCATTCTTTTGTTCATACTTGTTGGGCTTGGGTTTTTCTGTTTGGGATCAAAAGCGAGCTGGTGTTAAGGATAAAGATAAGATGAGATAACTTTTATCTCTTTCAAATCCACGAGATAACTCTTAGTCAAATCTCATTCAAATCCTATCTTATCCTATCTCAATCTCAATCTTATCTTGTATTTAAATATTTGATTTGTATTTAATATTTGATTTTCCTTATCCTTGTACATTCATTTGTAAGCCTATATATATATATATATATATATATATATATATATATATATATATATATATTTCAATTGTAAACATTATCAATTATCAAATATACAAATCTTTTACATGGTAATCAAAGCCAAGTAGAATTTCTCTACTCATTTTCTCTCTCTTTTCCGCTCTTCTTTAAACTGGATTTCCTTTCATGGCTCCGTCTTCTACTTCCAATGATCTTGTGCATCTTAGTGCACCGACCAACTTCCCAATCAAACTTAGGTCTGCCAACTTTCCTATTTAGCGTCGCCAAGTGAAGGTTACTCTTATTGGTTTTGGGCTACTCGGTTATATTGATGGTTCACAGCCTTTCCCATCTAAGTTTACCGATGTCTTGCAACAATTGCTAATCCTGAATATTTACGATGGTATCGTCAAGATCAAATTCTTATCAATGCTCTTCTTGGTAGTTGTGATGATCAAGTTCAACCACTTATTTCATCCGCTATCACCGCCAAAATTGCATGGGATACTCTAGTTGCAAGTTATGTTCAAGCATCTCCCGGTCGCATCCTTGAAGTCCAAATTGGCTCACAATCTGCATAGTTCCAGGTCTATCTCCGATAACATGAAAGACATGCAGGATATTTCCTCTGATCTTGCCTTGGCAAATTGTCATATCTCTGATGCAGATCTCTTTATTTCTATTGATAATCAATTGAGTGATGATTATCGTCCAATTGTTACTGCCCTTCGTGTATGTAACACATTGACATACATGCTTGAGTTGTCTAAGATCTTAACTGATCATGAGAGACTCCTACAAGAGTCTGACCAAGCTACACCTCTTGCCATGACATATTCTACACAGCGGGCTAATTCAAATAATGGTTATTCCACCAACCGTTCTCGAGGGAAGGGTGGTCGCTCTGGCAATTCATTTTTTGGTGGCAGTCATAGTCCTGTTCCTCAATCTAGTCATTCTAGACAACAAGATATTGTTTGCAAGTTCTATAATTTGTCAGGGCATGTTGTTCGAGATTATCGTAAGCTTGTCTGGTTCCTTCTTAACAACTTTTATCAGTAATCGTCGTCTGATTCATCGTTTTTAACACTGCTATTGATCTTTCATCATTTGATCTGGCTCTTTGGATGTTTGATAGTGGTACCTTGCATCACACCACAATGACCACTACGTCTCTTTAGGATATCTCCCCTTATGATGGTCCTGATACAGTTCATTTGGGTAATGGTAACTCTCTACCTATATCTCATATTGGTCGATGCACTGTTCCCACAGCTACCAAGCCTCTTTCTCTCACAAATGTCTTATGTGTTCCTCGGTTAAATACAAATTTGGTGTCAATTTCTAAATTATGTCAGACTAATCATGTGCCTGTTGAATTATTTGAATCTTATTTTCTTGTTAAGGATTGACCCTCAGGAATTCTCCTTCTTCGAGGTAAATGAATTATTGATGTCTACTATGCTTCGCGATCCTTTTATCCCCAAGTCAACTCAGTCAGTTGCTTTTCCGTGCATCAACTACATCACAAGTTTGGTCATTCATTCGATAAAGTCTTAGCCTCTATATTACGCACTTGTAATATATCTTATGACCCAACTAGTTTGATGAACTATCATTGTACTTCGTGTCTTATTAATAAGAATCATAAACTGCCATTTGGTCAAAATACTATGTCAAGCTCTCGTCCTCTTGAATTGCTTTACTATGATGTTGGAGCACTAACCATGTATCTTATGATGGATATTGATACTATGTAGTGTTTGTTGATCATTTTACCAAGTATATCTGGCTATACCCGATGAAGAAGAAATCTGATGTTAAGGCAATATTTCCTCAGTTTAAAAGGCTTGTTGAAAGCTTTTTTATCAGACCATTGTGTCTCTATTCTTTGATAATGAAGGTGAGTTTGTTAAGCTCTTTCCTATTTTGAATTTGGATGGCATTTCCCACTTTACTTCACCGCCTCAAACTCTTGAACACAATGGGATTGCTGAATAGAGGCATCGTCACATAGTGGAGACTGGACTCTCTATACTTCACTTTGCATCCCTCCTAACAGAGTATTGGCCTCATGCTTTTTCAGGCAGCTGCTTATCTTATTAATTGGATGTCAGCACCGATACTGGTAATGTATCTCCTTACCTTCTGATAAGTCTAATATTTGCATATTTTTCACATATATATACATATATTTTAGTGTTCTAATCCAACTATAAATCTATGTTTTAACAAGTATTTGATTTTTGTAGCGATTTTGACAACTAAAGGATAATACATGATTAAAAGAGAAGTTTCAATTGGATTTGGATTTTAAGGAGCACTTAACATAAGAAGAGGAATTCTACTTCAAGTTGAACTTTTATGTTTTATATTATATTTAGAGTATGATAGAGTTTTAAATTAAATTTTATTGTAATTCCTTCTCCTAGTTGATGTAAATGGCCTCTATTATAAATAGGGTTATGAGGAGAAGAGAAATCATTCATCCCATAATTCTCATTCTTCTCTTCTTTGTTGATTTCCCTTCTCCATGAGTTGTTAAACTCTTTTTCTTGTTAAGGTTTAGGTTCGAGGTTATTAATAAAAGTTTTTAGTGAGATTTTTTGTTCTTCATCTTCTTCATCTATTTCAAGTATTTTTATATCTTCCGAGCTTATTCAACATGTATATATTGAATTATATATATATAAAAACCAATCGAGGTATCTTTGATACAAGTGGTAAGTAACCAAGCAACGGGTTAGAAGGTATGGATTCATATTCTTGATAAGTTAACGGATTAGCGTTTTGATAGTTTATGTGCATTGTGTCTCTTAATTCAGTAAAGCTATTTGATAGGGTTTTAATTCTAAGTGGATTATCTAAGGATTTTAATCTTGGTAATAAGAGTTAGTCATTTATGGATTATTAAGTGAATATAAGTAAGAGAGATTGGGTTTAATTGTGGATTATCAATTAACCTATAACCAAGCTATTTGAGATTGATGCAAGTTTATCTTTTTTGAAGTTCGATGATCTAAAACTTGGATTAATACACCGAGATCTACCTTAACTAGAGTTCCTTTTGATATAGAATTCTCATTTACTTTAAATTGATTTCTTCAATTCTACTCAAATTCAAACTCCCCCAATTTAATTTTCTGTTTATAAAATTAATCCCTTATCATTCCTTGTGGATTCGACGACCTTCTTACCGCTTCTACAAGTTACTTTGAACAGGTTTTATTTTTGACAGCTTTGACAACAGCTATCACCTTCTCCTTTATCAACAAGAACCGAACTATGACAAGCTTCAATCATTTAGATGCTTGTGTTTTCCTTGGTTGAGACTATACACAACACATAAACTTAAGCCACAGTCCGCTGAGTGTATTTTTCCTTGGATACTCTATGACATAGTATGCTTATAAATTCTTGGAGCCGACCACTAACAGAATCTATGTCTCTTGCCATGTTCGGTTTGTTCCTCACATCTTCCCTTTTGCTACACGACGTGTCCTTCCTATGCCACGACAATCGAATGCTTCATTGCCTACTATGCCACGACAACCCAATGCTTCATTGCCTCATATGCCACGATAACCTAATGCTTTATTGTCTAATATGTCACGGCGACTGGATGCTTCATTGCTTACTATGCCACGACAATCTAATGATTCATTTCCTCCTATGTCACGACAACCTGATGCTTTATTGTCTAATATGCCACGACAACCTGATGATTCTATTGTCACACCAGTTCGCTTGGGTAACTTGCCACAACAACATGATGATTCCATTGCCACACCAGTTCCCTTGGCTGATCTGCCACAACAAGATGTCACCCATGACTTACCACAACAAGTTGTCTCCCCTAACATGTCACAACATGATCCTTCGCAACAGTGGATTTGTCGGCCAAATCCAAGGTACTTTGTTCCTTAATTTGTTAATGCTACTATATGTCATTATTTGCCTTCCGCAATAAAGCCAAAGACTGTTACTCAAGCTCTCAAAGACCCACTATGGAGACAAGCCATGGATGATGAGTTTAATGCCTTGCTACGCAACCAAACATGGGATCTTGTTCCACGGTCTACACAATCTGTCGTATGGTGTAAATGGGTATTTCGTGTAAAACGGCGTGCTGATGGCTCTATTGATCGATACAATGCTCGACTAGTAGCAAAAAGGTATTCTTAAGAAGCTGGTCGTGACTACTTTGAGACTTTTAGTCATGTGATAAAACCCGTTACGATGCGTATTATTTTCACTATTGCCCTCCATCATGCATGACCCATCAAGAAACTTGACATTAATAATGCCTTCTTAAATGGCACCTTACATGAGGAATTCTATCTAGAACAACCTCTGGGGTATGTTGATTCTACTCACCCATCTCATATTTGTCGGTTGCGTAAATCCTTTTATGGACTCAAGCAAGCCCCGAGGGCATGGTATGTTGAACTCTCTCAATTTCTCATTCACTTTGGTTTTACGAAATCGAAGGATGATGCCTCTCTCTTCATCTATAATGCAAAGTGAATTATTTTATACTTTCTAGTATACGTGGATGGTATTGTGCTTTTTGGTAATAACACTGATTTTATTGCTCATTTCACCAACATATTATCTACGAAGTTTGCTTTGAAGGATATGGGCTTGCTCAACCATTTTCTTGGCATTGAGGTTAGTTCTACTCCTACTGGGTTATTTTTATCTCAGGCGTAATATATCTTTGACATCTTGACTCAGATTTAGATAGAAAATGCCAAGGCAATTTCCACACCTATATCCTCTTTCGATAAGCTACCTCCGCCGAAGCCATCCACGTCACTTGATATTTCTGGGTGCGTAGATTACTTGGTGTCTTTTAGTATCTCACACTTACTCGTCCGGATATTTCTTTTGCCGTGAATTGTCTGTTGTAATACATGCATGGTCCTTCACTTGCATATTGGATAGCAAATAAGTGCATCCTACATTATCTCAAAGGAACATTATGTTATGGTATTTTTTTCATTCGACATCTTTCCTTTATCTCACCGCCTTTACCAATGCAGACTGGGATGATCCTCTACGAACGGTCAATCCACTACTGGATATGCTATTTATCTTAGATTTAATCTTATTTCTTGGAAGTCAGTTCGTCAGAAAACTGTTTCTCGTTCCTCCACAGAAACTGAATATCATGCCGTGGCAAATGCAACTGCGGAAGTGCTTTGGGTCCAACATCTTCTTCAAGAAATTGTCGTGGCATTACCAAAATCACCATCTCTCTTCTGCAACAATCTCAGTGCCACGTATGTTTGCAAAAATCTAGTTTTTTCATTCTCGTATGAAGCATCTTCCCCTTGATTACTTCTTTGTTCGTGACTTAGTTGATGCGGGTTTCGTACTTGTTCAACACATTCCCTCCAAAGCTCAGATTACGAACACGCTCACGAAACCGCTTGGTCGTAATCTCTTCATCCATTTTCGGTTCAAGATTAGAGTCTCCAATGGATCCTCTATCTTAGTCAAATCTCATTCAAATCCTATCTTATCCTATCTCTATCTCAAACTTATCTTGTATTTAAATATTTTGATTTGTATTTAATATTTGATTTCCCTTATCCTTGTATATTCATTTGTAAGCCTATATATAGGTCAATTGTAAACATTATCAATTGTCAAACATACAAATCCTTTACAGCCTAGTCATGTAGTGAATGCTATGAGCTTTGTTATTGTAATATCTCCCCATTGATGAATAAAATTCCCAGGCTTCTTTTTTAGCGTCTCTTTATATGTCCGACCAATGATTTTATGCCACATGTATAATTAATAATATTGAAATAATACTAATAACTAGTTGGTCTAGTGAGATGAGACACTAAATTTTTTAAACAATGTCAGAAATTCGAATCTTAGTGTTGTGAATGGAGAAAACTGTTCAAATATCAACCGAGTAATGGCATCACTTGCTGGAGTATCTTCTGAATGCTAGAAAACATATGTACTCCTTTTGCCTTTGACCATAATCTTTGTCTTCCCTAGTTGGTATTTCATTTTAGCATATTAGATATTTTTAAATTGCCTTGGTGTATTTCCAATTCCATGCATGCACCCAATAGAGGGAGCTTAAATTCTTTAATTGGAACTATTACTTAGTGCCTTTCTCCCTTACATTTGATTAAGGGAACTCTATTAGCCTTTACGTTATTTTATTATAACTTGTTTTTATTTTTATATATTTTGTAGTTTTTTATGGAAGAGAAGTTTGAAATAAAATTTTAGTGCAAGAAACTTCTATTTGACTGCAAGAACCGATTAGCACTCAACCTAAAATCTCTGCAACTTTTTTTGTTTCTTGTATAAATTATAAAACAGATAGTAATATAAGAAAAATGATAAGCGTTTAGTTTATGCAAAAGTTTTCATCAAAAAAAGAAGTTTATGCAAAAGGTTACATGAAATTTAACTTGATAGTTGGGTTCAAACAGTATTATTAAGGTATCTATAAGTTTTATCAAAAACTGAAAAGCATAACGAATATCACTATCCGTGATAGAAGAAGCTTGAAAGGACTAGAGGGCCATGGCCCCCAAAATTTTAAGAAATTACAATTTGGTCACTAAAATTAAAAAAAATCCACCCTCTCAAGATTTTTAAAAATTTATATTAAACTTTAAATTTTTAAATATTTTTAATTAAATCCCTTCTCATAATTTTAAAAGTTCATATTAAACCTCTCAAAATTATTAAAAATTTTAGTTAAATCTTCTAATTTTTTTAAAAATTTTAATTTAAACCTCCAGTTTTTTAAAAAATTAAATTAACCCCAAACTCTCACTCTATTCCACCATTAATCACTATAGAACCAAATTACTAAAAAATATTACATAAACTAAATAAATTAAATTCATATTTGAATTAAGCAGGATTATATTTCTATATTTCTCTTTCTTTGAAAACTGTAAAAGGCTCAGGCAAAAGGCAGTGGAGTTAGTGGGGTGTAGGCAGCTAATTAGACAGTAATCATTCTTATTTATGGTTTAATTTATGGAGTATGAGTTTTGTAGTCGATGAAATAGTTTGATAATTTTATCTTAGTGAACTAATTTCATCTTCTTTTTTTGAAAAGTTAAATTATAATTTTATATTACATTTGAGTTTATAAAATGCCATGAGTCGTGGAAACTTGAAAGCCAAGTCTAACTTTTCTTTTCTTTTTTTTCTGGCTCAAGTTGCAAATAAACCCTCAAATTATAATTTTTTTTAGATAGGTGCTTAAAATATTTTTCGGGTTAAATATGTACCTAATATTTTAAAATTTTCATTTAGTTGTCTTGTCATTAACCGCAGTTAAAAAAATTTCGTTAACCAATAAAAACATGACATGTGACAATATTAAACATTTTTGAAATTTTATTTTTTAAAAAATAAATCAAAAATTTTAAATATCCTAAAATTTTTAAATAATCTCAAAATAGTCCCTAAACTCTTAAATCCGGCCACTCCCACAGGTGTTGGTCGTGTTTCAGGCGACGAAATAAAGCGCCCTCCCATCGCCGAACGACCCACACACCGTTTATCGTCCATTACGTCGTCATCCGTCGCGAATCATTCAAATGAACTATTCGACGATTTGAATGTTTCGCACGGCGTCAGTCAATTTATGGCGACAAGATGGTGGGGTAAATGGTCGTGATGGTCCTGCGATGAATATGATGGGTGGCGATCGGCGGCAAAATCGTGTCAAATTGGGGTTTGAATTTTTGGGTATTAAAGATTTTAAATATAATTTCAAAATTTTAAGAAGCTGACACGTGTCAGTTAACGATAAAAATTAACATGCAGCAAGGGCGGGACACCTATTCGAATAACGTTGAAAATGTTAGGCATCAATTTGGCCCAAAATAAAGTTTAAGCAGCTATTTGAAAAAAGATATAGTTTGAACACTTATTTGCCACTTGAACCTTCTTTTTTCACATAATTTGTTAAGCCTCTAAAATTACTATTTTGCCGTCACTAAACCAACCTCACGGGTAAATTTAATTTAAATATAAATTAAATTTTAAGGTAAAGTACACAAATTACCACAAAATTATTTTTAAAAATATAAAGTTGTCATGACAACTTTCAAATGTTACATAATGATAATTAAACTTTAATTTTTGTTATAAAATAGTCATTGAGCCGTTAACTGTTGTTTTTTTGTAAAAAAAAGGTTGTATGATTTCATTGTTATTGATCATACAATATAAGGCATGAACACAAATCTCACTAAAAAATTTCCCTAAACTTATGTGGAAAAAAAAAGAGTGCAACACATCCATACCAAGATCGATTACATACACAGATGGCGGCTTTATACACCCATGCCAAACAACACCCTCACTACCTTCGAATACAATCTCAAAAATGTCAAGAAAGGATCGAAACACCTAGTGCACACCAAATGATAGAGCCGCAACCCCATTGTCACTGACGAGCAATTAGCGCCACAACCCCTGCATAAAACTTGAGAGAAACACGAGCAAGCAATGCAATCAACTTAAGCAAGTAGCAAAATCTCCATAGTGAGCGAAGTGGACTACCATAGCAACAGAATTCTGCACTGATATCTTACAGCAAGGCATTCGCAGCAGTAACATCAGTAAACTCATTAAACAGAATCAAAACATCCAGCAATCAGATCAAAACAGGAAATAATCACCAAGCAATTAACAACACACTAATGCAAGTCAAACTCCAAAAAGTTGCAGAATTAATCACGCAATGATACTCAATATATAAACTTTCCTGAAGTCATTATGGGGCCATCCAAACCATATTTTTAGGTCGACTAGATCCCTTTTTAGTCAATAAATCAGTGTCCAGATTGCATTCCCTTAGAACCGACTGAACAGGCCATTGAATATTGCTGCACATACTCTATATTTTCCTTTTGTGCTTTTGATTTTTTCTTTCATGTTCTCACTTTTCTTCTTTTCAGCTCCTTATCTTCGAGGTTAACTGCGTGACGTGACAGTTATAAAATTTTAAATAATATAACATTTAGTCCTTTATATTGACACATTTAATCAATTTATTCTTAATTTAACCTTCATTATTGATGTTTAAATTGATTGAATGTCTAATTATTAATGATTAAATATATTATTATACAAAATTTTGTAACTGCCACGTCTCTGAGTTAACGGTCCAATGATCATTTTGTAATAAAAATTAAATTTTAATGATTATTATATAATTTTTGAAAGCTTGATGATCATTTTATATTTTTAGGGATAGTTTAGTGATTATTTGTGTACTTTACCCTAAATTTTATTATTTTACTGTTCGTAATTAAAGAGTTGATATGACTTCATCCATTATATTTGTATACATTCTTGGGGTAGAAAATTATGACACAAATTCGGTAAAGATAAAAAAAAATTACTTAATTTGAATCCATTTAAATTTAATCTAATATTAAATGCCACGGATCTAAGTATATTTTAATCGTATAGATTGTCGACACGCCAGAGTTTAAAAATAAAAATCTTTTCATAAAATAACTTTATTCATAAATTATTAAATATATATTTAACAGATAAGTTTATAGCGCTCGACGAGCAAGGACGAGTATCACTAACAACGAGCACCATTAATATAATTTATAAAGATTAAAAATTTGAAAGATTCCCGTATAATTATAAATTATTTAAAAATTAAAAGGTAAATTAATTAAAATATATTATTTTATTTTTAATTTTCTTTTAAATATAAATCAAAATACTTATTTACCCTTAAATTATAAAACTCTAATATTTGTTTATTTGAAATTTAAGCGGCCGCCGGTGCTGTCGCCATCACCGCTGCTGTCGCTGCTGATGTCTCCTACCCTTTTGCATTCTACGAGATGGAATCTTTAGATCCTACTAGAGGGATCCAAAAACATCCATGGATAGTGACGGTGATGATGAAAGTGATCGTGATATTCTTGATGAAAATGGATTGAATGAAGGGAAGCAAAATGGAACTGAACTAGTGCCGATGGAAGCTTTCCAACATTGCAATGTTCATCGGCCAGGAGTTTCCACTGAAGGTTCTTTATCCATGGAGCTTCATCGCGGGAATGAAGAGTTAATGGCAGCAACGGCGGCGACAATTTTAAATGAACAAACATTAGGACATTAGGATTTTGTAATTTAGGGATAAATAGGTATTTTAATTTATATTTAAAAGAAAATTAAAAATAAAATAATATATTTTAATTAATTTACTTTTTAATTTATAAATAATTTATAATTATACGGTGAGTCCTTTAAATTTTTAATCTTTATAAATTAAATTAATAATGCTCATTGGTACTCGTCGTTAGCAGTGCTCATCGATTCTCGTCAAGCGCTATAAAAGTTTTCATATTCAACTCGATAGATATAACCAATCACGTGTCTTTAGGATTATAGTACCGACAAGTGTAGAACTTTATATTTTAAGCGAAAATCCATCGACTTGGAGCGGATAACTCCATATTCTAAACTTTGGCAACTTCGTTTTTTCCTTATCTCAGCACACCATTTTGCAGAAAAAAGTAAAAATTTGCATCAATTTTCCTCCATTTCTGCTTTCAATTCATGGGTGAAAAATAGTTTAGGCATGTCACAATCCTCTACCAGCTACCAAATTGACTTCCCTTTGCTGTATGAAGGACTAAAATTCTTCCTACTAGCCAGCTTCACCTAATTCAGTGCAGATTGCAGAAGCACCATTTGTCTTGTAAACAGGATACAAGTTTCAAAGAGGCTGGTCAGCTGACACTTGGGATTTGGTTGGTTGAGTGGAGAGAAGATCGAAAAGATGGAAATCTGAGGAGCAGAAAACTATATTTTTATTTGTTTTAATCGATATATAACGGCCGTTATTGGAGACTTACAGTTGCATAACACTATTTAAATCCAGAGTGAAATCTTGTTTGCTCCGCATGAAAAGCTAATAACAAGGTCACTGGGTTCAACCTAAGACCCAATAGCATTACGCGTGATTGCAGTAATGCTTGTTTTAAGAAAAGTGGTCTCATCATCTTCACATGTTGCGAAACCATATCAGAACAGCAAAGTGAACATATATAATAAACAAAGACAACTCGTCCGATAAGCAAACCCTTTTTTCTATTTTATTTCTATTTGCCATCAGCCTGTCGCTTTGGTCTTCAATCTTCATAGTTCACGTTCAAATATTTTGTCCAATTGTGCGCGTGAACGCGATGGAAAAGTCAGACAGTCAAATACCAAAATAATCAACTCACAAATGGGTTTAATAAACTTATCAGTTTGGATTACTGTGATTAATAATAATTAATTAAGGTTTAGTTTTAAAGTTAGTCTTAATCCCATCTTTGGCGCTCGCTATATAATCCCCCTCCCATAACTATCTTCAACACTCATTCAAATCCCACATCAACTGTCTTCCTCTCTCTTAGAGTTTAGTCTATGGATGTTTACAGATACGAAAGTTCAAAAAGTGAAGAAGAGATGGACGTAAGGAAAGGTCCATGGACAGAAGAAGAGGACTCTGTGCTTAAGGCGTATGTCAATATCCATGGCGAAGGTCGCTGGAACTCTGTTGCTCGTTTATCTGGATTGAGAAGAACGGGGAAAAGCTGCAGATTGAGATGGCTGAACTATATGCGACCGGAAATCAAACGAGGAAACATCAGCCTCGAAGAGCAGCTATTGATTCTTGAACTCCATTCTCGTTGGGGCAACAGGTTTCTTTTCTTTTCTTTTTCCTGGAATTCAATAAACCTGTGAAATTATGAATGGTTTTAGCTGATTTTGATGTTTGGAATTTTAACTTTGAAGGTGGTCGAAAATTGCTCAACACTTGCCCGGGAGGACTGACAATGAAGTAAAGAACTACTGGAGAACAAGAGTCCAGAAGCAGGCGAAGCAGCTCAAATGCGACGTTAACAGCAAACAATTCAAGGACGCCATGCGTTACGTTTGGATCCCGCGTCTGATTGAACGGATTCGTGCGTCATCATCCCAGTCAACCTCGGGTCAACTTTCCACCATCGCCAGCATAACAACCGAGTCTGGGTCGGTCCAGGTTGACCCAAGTCTCCTGCCCGAATCATCGGGCACTTCATCGGACTCCCAAGTCTCTTCCGTTTCGGACCCGACGGATTGTTACAATCCACAAAGCGTTAGGAACTACCCGAATAACTTGAGAAACAAGTCGGGTTTGGAAAACGTGGCAGCGGGAACATGGGGCAGAGATGATGGGGTAGTTGAATTCCAGGCGACGGAGGAGCAAAGCAACGGTTGGTTGGTTGGTGGTGGTGGGGACACCTCGATGGAGACGGTGTGGAATGAAGAGAATATTTGGTTTTTACAGCAGCAGCTTCATGATGAGGACTCATCACTAATGACATGAACTCTCTTACGTGACGTATCAGATTTTATTACACTTTAAAACATTGTCGCCATACTGTTATCTGATGATGGAGATTCTGAAAAAAAAAAAAGGGACTAAATTTCGGCTAACACCACAAAAGACGGTAGCTTTTAGAAAATTGGAATGTGAATGATTCACGCAACACAGTCTGGGTTTATAGGGACACGTAGTGTAGCATTAAGTAGAGGATTCTGCGGAAAAATACCATCTGCTCTGCTCTTTTGTTTTTCTTGTTCGAACATTCGCAATTTAATTTTCATTGAATTTTAAATTTTACTACCGTAAAAAATATATACCGTTTGAATTTTGTTTCGGTCAAATTAATGTCTAAACTTTTAGTCCATAATTTAATAAAAAATTTGTGGCACATGTTAAAAAATTTACGTTATTCAGTAAAATGCGACATGATATATTTATGTTATTTTTTTAATTTTATTTTAAAAAATTTAAAATCTTTATTTTTTTTAAAAAACCTAAACATTAATCCTAAATACTTAAATCTCTAATTTTTTCCCTACGGCCATCGATTCAATCACAACCAACCATACTTGTCTTTGTCAGACCCAACGACTAAAAACCTCATCATCCTATCGTCGAAAATCAACGAATAAACCGTCGATTGCACGGTTGACAAACATCCAACAATCAAGAAAAAAGAGGCCGATTGAGTTTTTGACCGACCACTAGAGGGTGGGGATGCAAAATGATAAGGTACATGATGCTTGGGCAGTGAACGGTACATCGCTGACGTTTGAAGAATGACAGATGAGAGAGATATGTGATTTGAGGGTTTAATCGAAAGAAATTAAAATTTTGAAATTTAAAAAAATATTTTAAAAGAAATTTAAAAATTAAATAAATAAAAAATTAAGTCACATACTGTGGATGCTATTGTTTTGTGGGTGCACATTTTCTTTATGTTTTATCCAAGCAAAGAATTACATCTCGTGACTTGCTGCAACTCGGAGATTCTAGAACACGAGTGTTCATTGGTTTAGTTGATTCATTTTTTTAAGGGCAAAACCTTAACATTCCTTTGATATGCTGCCTTCCTCAGAGGAGAAAAAATGGGTTCATTTTGTTGTATTTTCAACGGTAGCCGTTGGGTCGGAGCACTAACTGCCGAAACCCTTGAAATGATGTCCAGCTCCAAAGGTTAACCAGTCAACTCTATCTCCCATTGCCAATAATTACTTTAATGAATCTAATATTCTTGCCACTTATATCAAAACTTTCATCAAATATATGGGGACATGTTGCATATTCTAAGTTGTTAGGTTTGAATTTCATAGTTCTGATCTAATAAAATAGTTTAGGGTTTTTTTTAACTTAATCAATCATTTTAAAAGTAATCATAAGTGAAGCAGACACATAAAATA
Source organism: Hibiscus mutabilis (assembly GCA_019671005.1). NCBI lineage: Eukaryota > Viridiplantae > Streptophyta > Magnoliopsida > Malvales > Malvaceae > Hibiscus > Hibiscus mutabilis. The sequence goes on along the minus strand of CM033718.1, from coordinate 8,250,200 downwards.
TATTTTTAATTGTTTTTCAAATTTGTTTCAAAGGGGAGCCTAATAATTATCAAAGAGTTTTGAAAGAAAATTTACTTTGAAATGAAAAATATTTGACAAAAATTAAATTGAAAGAAAGTTTCAAAAAGTCAAATGAGACCCACTAATTAATCTGGTGGTCATGGATACTCGTCCGCTTCACCCTGTGTGGGTTCGAATCTAAATATTTATGTTAAAAGTATTATCGTAATACTACTTGATAAAAAAACTTAGAATATTATTTTTCAAAGGGAAATATATTTCAAAAACAAGTTCTCAAAATGAAAAGAATTTTGTTATATAAAAAAAGAGATTATAAGGTTTGAATTTCATATTTGGATATAATAAATTGATTTAAAATTGTTTGGACTTAATCAATCATTTTAAAAATTATTTGAAGTCTATAAAATTATAAAAATATGCTTTCAACTGTTTTTTAAACTTGTCTATACTTAGAAATTTAAAAAGGTCGTTTTTTACTAAAAAAATAAATTTCTTCATGCTCCAAGATAAAAAGATCGGCAGTAAGGTTTCAAAATTTTTATTTTATTCATATAAAATATCGATCATCTGATTGAAATAATCAATCTCTTAAAAGAAAAATTGATCATTTCTCTGCAAACAATCATAATTTTGAAAAAGACGATCGATCTCTTACGTTATTCACATGCAAATTTATTGTAATAACGACTTTTTACTCTTTCCAACCACCTCAAACGATTAGAAATCTACGAGATAATATAAAATAAACCTCAAAGCAATACAACAACATCAAGAAAGAAAATATCAACAATCAAGAACCAAAAATTCATCTTGTGCTTATTTTTTCAATGTTCTCATCTTATTTATTTTTCAAACATGTAAGTTCTCTTGTATTCTATTCTTTAAAGGGTTTAATATTGAGATAGTGATTTCAAACATTTTGTGAGGTCTTTTATAGTTTACTTATTTGCAATTTTTTTAGAGAGATTCTTAAGATTTAGAGTAGAAATTTACGATAACATGTGGAACTGAAGTACTCTAAATTTCGTGTGTTCCTGCGTTTATAATTAAATTTTAAAAATCAAATCACCCTCTTGTTTGTCTTAACATAATTCCAAGTTTAAACCTTTCATATTCTCCACGAAGTAATCCATTGAAATGTGGATATTTAAGTAAACTAATTATCAACGTCAATCAAAGAGAAAGGAAAATATGAAGATAGGATTGTAGTGTATAATAATTTTAGTATTGAAATTCGAATGGAAACGCTTAGGGTATTTTCCCCGGATGCAGCAGCCAATTGTTTCAGCATGTTGCTAATTCCTTCCAAGTAAACGTGTTAGTGGAGTTTAAATATTGAATTGTGGGCCGAAAAATTCTATGAAAATGTTCTCACCCCTTACGTTAGCGTGATGGCCGCTCCTTAGATTTGTTAATTGTTACACTAACTTTACCAATTTTTAAGGGTAAATTACTTTTTGGATCATTCAACTTTATTAGAAATTTTATTTTGATTACTCAAATTTAAAAATATTTCAATTTCATCACTTAACGTTCAAATTTAAGAGGAAAGTTTCAGAGGATTTCTTGTGTAAATTTTCCAAAAAAAATATTTAAAAGGAATTAAAGACATAAAAGTCGAGTGACCAAAAAGAGTAAAACTCAAACATTGTGATGAATTGATTTTTTTAAATGAATAACTAAAATAGAAATATAACCAAAGTTAAGTAACCAAAAAAGTAGTTTAACCATATTTTAATTATGAATCCATCCATTCATTATACAAAAATTAAGAAGTTAGTGACCTCCGTACTTTGTAAAAAATTTAAAATTAAGTGGGTTTACCAATAATTTGACTGGCATCTTAGTTTTTGTTAAGTACAATTTTGATAAATTGTTTAAAATTTTTGTTGAGAATTCTATCACTGAAAATTAATTTTTTAGTGATTTTAATTTTTTTTAATATGTTGGATGATGCAAGATGAAAATAATTTTATAAAATCTTTCGATGGATAATTAATATTTTGAATAAATTTTATTTTATTTCTTTCATGATCATATTATCCTTTAAATTTTATATTTATTAAAAAATTTAATTAGTAATACTTAATTTTAAATAATATGTCAAATAGATTTTATAATTACCGACGAGATTGATTCAAGTGGTAAGCATTTTGGTATCGCTTAAACATGTCTCGATTTCGAAATCTTGTGTATGCAGAAAATCTCTGCTGAGATACTCATCCATCAAAATCAGGTGTACAACGTGCATCGTTCTGTATTAGTCAGGACAAAGTAATGGAGAACCGAAATGACAACAAAAAATATATGGATTTTATAATAAATTTAAGGCTTAAGTGTATCATAAGCCCTTAAACTTTTGAAAAAAAACAATTATAAGCTCATAAACTTTTCTTGCACCCAATTACGCCCTTATACTCTAAAGTTTTATCAATTCACCCCTTTGACCAACATTGGTTGTTAAATCTAACAGTTTTTTCTGGATCAATTGGTGCAACGTGTCGTGTTACAGTGTTGTCACTTGACATTCCATAATTTTTTAATTTTATTTAAAAAAACTTTTAACATTTCTAAAAAAATTAAAAACTTATACAATTATGAAAAATAGTCTTGTAAAATTTTTTGTAAATGGCGCATGACAGAACTGTAGTGTGTCTCATGAAAGTAATATCTCAAGAAAAAATCGTCAAAAATTGATAGTCAAAATTAGTCAAAGGGCTAGATTAATTTAATTTATTGGTTAAAGAACTTAATTGGGTACAGAAAAAATTTAAAGACTTAATTAATTAATTTTTTTTAAGTTTAAGGGCTTTCAAGCACACTTAAACTTAAATTTAACTTATTTTTTATTTTTGACTTTTCGATTGATCTCAATATTTAACTTTTTTATCAAAAAAATAAAAATAATATAGCTCGTGAGCCATTACAAGGTTTAATGCAATGTTGGCCATCACGATCATAGACTCCGTTTCAATCTTAAGTCGGACCCATGAAATTTATGTTCCGTTCCATCTCAAATTTCAATGGGTTATTAGTAAAAAAAAGTGCCTAATTTATATATTTTTTTAAGTTTGGTGTTTAGTATTTTTTTTGGGTCATTTTAATGCCTAACATTTTATTTTGTAACTCAAATTGAGTTTTTTATGTCAATGGTCGTTAAATTTTTTTCGTTAACCCATTATAACATGACACGTGACATGTTTTATTTATTTATTTATTTATTTAATTTCTGAATTACTTTAAAATTATGTATTTCTTAAAAAAACCCAAAGTTTTAATTTCTTTCAAATAAACCCTCAAATCACATCTCCCTCACCGTTCGGCATCCCCACGCGCCTGCGGTTCACCGTTCACCACCCAAGCGTTGGGTACCTCACAGTTCTACACCCGCCCTCTAGTCGTCAGTTAGAAGCCAAATTGATCTCTTGTTTCTTCATTTTTAGATGTTCGTGGACGGAACAATCAACGATTCATTCGTTGGTTTTCGACGACGGGATCATGGGGCTTTCAGTCATGGGGGCCGACAAAGGCAAGGGTGGCTGGTGGTGGTTGAATCGGTGGTGGGAGGGGAGGAATTTCGGGATCTAAAGTTTGGGTTTGGGGGTTTTAGAAAAATTAAAGATTTTGGGCTTTTTTTACAAGATTAAAGATTTTTTTTTAGTAAAATAAAAATGAAAAAAATACCAGAATATGTCACATGTCATGTTTTTATCGGATAACGGAATATTTTTAACGTCGTCGCGGAAAAACCCAATTTAAGTTACAGAATGAAACGTTAGGCACCAAAGTGGCCCAAAAAAAACGTTAGGAATCAAACTGGAAAAAAAGGTATATGTTGGGCACTTTTTTTACTATTAAGCCAATTTCAATATATTTCAACTATTTTAATTAGTTGAACCCAATGAGTGGTCCCAGTGAAAAAGAGAATGTTATTCATTCTAAAAGATCCGGGTTCAATCCGCTTTGTCTGTAAGATATGTGGCACATTAAAGGGTTAAGAAAAATATGAACATATAATACCTTGTTATTACCTTTAGATTATTAAAAAATTATTTTAGTTTGTTAGTCGATATCGGTCTATATCAGAAAATACTTAATTTATTTTAAATATTTTGTGTTCTAATACTTTTTCATAATTACATAAAAATATAATCGATAAACTAGATTATTGAAACATGATTAATAAATTTAAATTTTATATTACATATAAACATATGTATATCATGAATTGAGATAACTTTGATCTTTGCTAATCTCCATCAGTAAAAATAAATCTTCAAATAATTTTCCAGGTACAAGAGCCAAAGCCTTGTTATATAGCAATAGTTTTCATGATACACTTATTCTTTACTGATCGTAATGCAGGAGAGGAAAAGAAAAAAGGACAGAAATTAAGCACCATACGGTTTTCAAGGCCATACGCAACGAAGATGAGCTGTTTTCCAAGTGATGGCATCGGCGTCTTCCTCCAGCTCCTTGCACTTGCTCTTCCAAATGCAGCCATGGAACCCTTGATTTCTCTCGTAATGGTCATGGTTATCGTCGACCTCCTCGTCGGCCTTGTTCGACAAAAGATCACAATTCTGGCATCTGATCATCAGCGCTTTTACCAACAAAATTAAAGACGCCATGTTTTCTTTTTCTGAACCGCGTCCTGAAGATATATAACATGTATTATCAACCAACGCATTTCTACTTAGCTTCTCAACCTATTCTCCCCTAATATAAAAATCCTTATCTCCTTATCTGATGTTTTGAATTTGGCCAACCAACGATATTAGTGCAAATAAATCCTAATATTTTCCCGAAAGGAAAAGACTGTGAATCAAACAATTTGGTTGGGTGGGAAGATATGGGTTTGGTGAACTATTTACTTACTGCTTCACTGTATGAAATTGTTTAAATAATATATAGATATTTGGACGTGAAATATATTCATGCATTTGGTGCCATGTGGGGAGTTTTGATCACGTAATTTACATTAGTCAATGAGCGTTGAACGACTTCACACAAAATTATTATCGTATGAATTAATATTAAATAGGTATATAGGTTTCAGAAGAGGGCGAAACCTCGTTAAAGTTTACACTCGTACCACTTAAGCTACGGTGTTTGTTGACTTGTAAGGTGAAGAGTGCTTTCGCATGGCGGAAGAAAAGTGGTCCTGATGGTGGTGAAAGGTGGTTATGATGTGGTGGTGAAGTATTCTGATCTGATCCGGTTGAAAGTGTCCCTTTTTTTTTGTTGCATGTCTATTTATCAGTACTGATTAGACGTCCTATGAAGTGATGGCCTAAGTTAGTTTATCATCAAAGTAGACCACGTGCGCCGTCGCGTGGTTCGAGATAGCGCGCTTTAACTCGTTGGGTTCTCACTACAGATAAGCTTTCGCAATGATCGCTTGCTTGTTCTGTTCGTAGGTGCCGCGACTATTTTTAAAACTGATGCGTGAAAATAGCCTGACGATTTATTTTGGAAAATTAGGGTGTTGACCCTTTTAATTCATTTTATCTTGAAATTTTAGTTTTCTTATTAAATCAAGTTTTTCATTTAATTAATCGTGAAAATTTGATTTTTCTTTCATTTAATCTTAAAAAATTTAGAGTCGTCACCGGCCACTTTGGTAGACCGGACACCATAAAACAACCAGAGATTTGTTTCTTTAAAATTCAGGTTCGGGAGTAGGTTACGTGTGGGCAGGGGCGAATACAGGGGTGGGTTTACCTGGGCCAGGGCCCACCCCATGCCAATTTTTATTTTTATTTTCATCAATACTTAAATATCCTAATTTTGAGAGGTGGGGTATTTTTTATAGTTCTTTTCTTAGTTTCTCTAAACATCTAAACTTATGATAAAAAAAACATATAAACTAAAAAAAATTAATTTCATTGTTTTCAACACAATCAAAGTTGAAACTTAGGTTCAATAGGATAAAAATCATTTGCTCCATTTCGGTGCTCCTTTCTGGTGCCCTAACATTAAAAAATATTAAAAAATTAAATTTCAAGCCATAACCTTAAATTCTAAATTCTAAATCCTAAATCCTACCTCAAGTTCCCTAAACCCTAACCATAAACCCTAACTTTAAACTTTAAATCTATCTTTTTAGTGCAGGGCATAAATAGTGGTACCGAAAAGGAACAAATGATCTCTATTCATCTTATTGTTCCTTTTTTACTGCTTCATTATTTAGTTTGGAACCACTTATTTATTATTTAATTTGGCGGTACCATGAAAATTGCAGTGTGTTTGCTAAGATGTTATAGTAATTCTCAATGACATTTTTTTGTTGTCATAGTATGTTATGGAATTATCCTAATATTAATAGGTTCTTTTTATTTTTTTATTATCTATCTTGAATAATAGTGATACAATTACATAAATAAGTTAGGGCTACATAATAAATTGTTAGTAATTTTTTATTTATATTGGCCCAGGTGATAATATTTTTCTGGATTCGCCACTACATGTGGGGAATGATTAGCACCCTACGAACGCCCATTATCGGTACCTTTTTAATTTTACATGGCATTTTAGCATTTCGGATAATGATTTGAATTTAATTTAACCATAATTATTGGATGGATTTTAATTCCGAATAGAGATATCCTTTTATAAGGAAATATATTTTGGAACGAATATGAAATTAGAAGCACCCAGTTACCTTAGGGCACCTCGATTCATATTCAAAAACATATTCCAACATAAAAGGTTTGAATGCATGTCCGGTTATTGTCTTATCAATTTTAAGTTCTAACTTAAAGGGGTCTAATTAATTGAATTATTTAAAACTATGAATATTATTGAATTTAGGGAATTTATGAAATAACACCCATTTGTTTGAGCACTACTCATATTTAAACCCTAAATTGAACAATATTCCTAATTTAACGGGTGAATCTAATTATTTAAGTTATAAGCTTAATTAAGGCTCTAATCTAATTAATTAAGTTAACTTCATGTTCTAAATTAAAATGAGTATCAAATATTCCACTTAAAAGCTCCATTTAATAATACCTCATTACTATGAGACACTATTCAAATTAAGACTTAAAAGTTTTCTATTTAACACTCATTTATTTACTACAATGATCTTACCGATTTAATTATTTAAATTCTTAATTAAATGGTTAAGTATCTAAGGCTCTATCAACTATACCTAAGTGAATTTAATTTTCTAACAATATACTATATGCCATATTTAAAAAAATATATTGATCAAACATTAATCAAGATAAACAAAGTAAATTAGGAACTAAACGGAAAGAAATTCAAGTTAAGTAGCTTAATTTTTATTGTATTAGTGACCAAATTGTAAGGATTACAAGAAAGAAGCCAAATCCCTAAGGATCCGAGAAAAAGGGCGCATATCCTATATCCGACCTATTTGATAACACGCGGGTTGAGTCAACCCGACACCAAAACGGTGTCGTTTGACTCGGGCTATAAAGAGCCCACATTTGAGCTAACTCGCTCATTTCACCCCGCATCACTCTCTCTCCTCTCCCATTTCTCTCTGTCTTATCTCTAGAGAAACATATTCAAACCCAGAAAACACCCCGAAAATGGATCAAACTTATTTTATTCGGATGAATGTTCATCCTTGTTCTTCATGAACATGATGAACTTCATCATTTCCGGCCAAGCTCCGCCGCCATAACTGCCCTTCAATCCTTAGCCACCAACCTCCAATCACACTCTGGATTTACTGGCCACCTGGATTCGAATCTCGGTTGCCACAGGCAACGCTAGCTATCGCGAAGTGATTTTCGGCCGCCACAATTCCTCTTTTTTTTTATTTTAAAACCCTAAACCTAAATCTAAAGCTCGTCTTAATAGAGCCTCCCAACTCTAACCACCTAAAGCTATCTACCCTCCTGGCCTACTCATTTTGACTCCTCCGTGCATTTAACCCTCACCGGTGGCCAACTAAAGATAAGCCACGTTTTTCTTTTCTATTTTTGTGTTCTTTTGTTTTCACTACTGTTTTTGTCATTAAAAATTTAGATATGGCCTTTTTATATTGCTTGTTTACAGGAAATGAAGTCAGAGGGAAAGAAAGCTACCTTCTAATAAACTCTGGCGGTGGCGCGGCAACTCCAATCGTCTTCTTCGACGAGCGCTTCCAATTCCAGGTGACCCTTCGATTTTGGTGAGCTTCTCTCTTCCTCCTATGTGATAATTGTCGTAATAATTGTGCAGTAATTAATTAATTTTTTCTCTCTTCCTTTATATAGGATATTGCATCATGTCGTCATCACTGACGTCACATGCATGATGTCAGTAGTCAGGAAAACCATTATCAGCGTGATAAGCTTCTAGACCAATGGGTGCCTGCCACGTGACGGTTTTAGGCGGGAAAATTGGGTATTTGGTTTTTTTGGAAATCAGAATGGGCGGAAAATATATGTAATTAGGTTGGATTAGGATTTTGTGATTTTATATATGTAAATAGACTTATTTTATATGGACATTTTATTATGTAAATGGACTTATTATTTTTTGTTGGATATGGACTATCTTTTGGGTTTATTTATTTATACTACTTATTTATTTATTTATTTTTATTTTTTTATTTATTTTATATTTTATATATAAATTTGGACTAAATTCGGGTATTACAGTTGCCCCTCTTTGCTCATTGCTGTGGAACAGGAATAGGGCAATGACTGAAAAGACACGAATTTTGTCCGTATTTGACGGCTGTTGCATTGAGCTACAAGGCCCTCTTTATGAACTCTCACTATTTTCTCATTTCTAGAAAGCTTGAACAAGTTCTTCTTATTAAGAACCTCTCAATCCTTCCGTCAAGGGTAACCGAGAGGTTTGAATTAGCTCTTCTCATTAGGGACCTATTCATTCCTCTTTGTCATTCTGATATATCTCTTCGCAAAGGTATTGAACAAACGAGCTATTCTCATTAGGAACTCTTCATTCTTCTTGAAAGCGTTGATCTGTCTTTCTGTAGGGGCGTTGAATAAACGAACTCTTCTTATTAATAGCTCTTCATTCTTTGTTAAGCAAGTTATTATCATTAAGAATTCAGGGGTGAACTCTTTTCATTAGGAGTTCTGCATTCTTCATTTGGCGAGTTCTTCTCAGTAGGAACTCTAGGGCAAACTCTTCTCATTAGGAGCTCTTCATTCCTCATTTGGTGAGTTCTTCTCATTAGGAACTCTGGGTTGAACTCATCTCATTAGGAGCTCTATCTTTTTCTGATTTCCTGTCAAAACATATTAAAATGCTTAAATGCGGGTTAGTATACCCTAATGTTCTATATAATGCATGAACTGGAGCACATTGAGATTAATCAAACAACTTCCACTCTCTGGGAAACCGGTCTGGCTTCCTTGCTATAGCTTCTTTATTAATTCTCAATCTTCATTGATGCTTCGTCTAACATTCGGGAGGGACCTTTAGAACCTTCTTTTTGCGTTTCTGGCCCTTTGCTCTAAAGCGCCCTTTCGGATTTTCACTTTAGGTTGCTTTTCTCAAAGCGCTCTTTCAGGTTTTCACTTTGGGTTTTTTCTTCTTTTTATTTTTTCTCTTTTCCCCTTCTTTTTAGAATAAATCTTGACCAAACCGATCATATTACTAGAGAAATGAGTCTTGACCAATCAATAACCATTCATGTTTTATAATATTATGAACCCCCTAAAAAACTTGGTAATAAAAAGATCTGAAACAAACTTACTCTTGAATAATGTTAAAGCTTTACCAAATCCAAAAGCCTCAAATCAATGGTTCAAATTCCTTTCTCAACAAAAGAACATAGAGTTGCGAGCATTCTCATTCAATCTGAGGAACTGACATACAACAATAACTCCAAATGTGGTAACACCATCATGGCTTGACGATGTCTCGGAAACATCCTCAAACTTTATGAACTATCCCAACTGAGGTACTGATCAAAAAGTACATGATAATGTGTTGGCCTTGTAGTTCCAATCATCCCAGCATGAGCATAGAGATAAAAAATATTGTTCTTCAGGTAGCAGACTTTGTTAACAGTTCCATGTTGCACATTGTCTAGAGATCCCTGAAGCCTTTACAACTTGATCCAATATTTCATCATTCTTGCATTTTTGTGTACTTACTGGCGTGGAATTCAATATTGTCTTCACTTTAAACACTTTTCCTCAATATCCATGGGTGTTAAAGTTCATCTGCATCTCTTAAAACATAGTAACACCAAGAAATTATCTGTTTTTAATGCATTATGCTAGTCATTTACATGATGCTTTGGAAATAAAAGAAGGCTCCGAAGAAAATTCATGAATTTTATTGAGGCTTATAATTGAAATACAACAGAGTTTGAAAAAGAGTCTTGGCAAACTGAAACAACAAAATCAAGAAACTAAGTCAAATCTTCATGCATCTATAGCATGAAGGATTCAGCAACCCAATCAACCGAATATGGTCTTGAGCTTGAACCCTTGTCCCATAGACTTCGAGCATTGTCAAGATGTTTACAGATGTAAAATCCCTTCCAAAATAATGAGTGTCCAAGAGGTTTAAATTGTCGGATACCTAATCTCAACGCAACTAGGCTGCCCTTTACAGGTTTTCAACCCAGGTCCTCATTTGGTTTTAAGACTTCATTTACGGATTTTCATCTTGAACCCTTTTTCTTTTTCTTTTTCCTTTTCCTCTTTCTTTTTTTTCATTTATACATATATATCTAAGGTGCCCTTTTGGGTTTTCACCATAGATATTTTTATTTTACGAAGTGCCATTTTCGGGTTTTGACTCTGCTTTTTATTTTCTCTTTTCATTTCTTCAATCTCATTTTAAATTCTTCAGGTGTAATATTTTTAACTAAATCAGAGTTCATTGTCTTGTGTAACTCTTATCCATCCATTTTAGTTAAAATCAACGCTTCTCTGAAGAAAGCCTTTTTGACAACATATGGCCCCTCCCAGTTAGACATCAATTTCCCACGAAAATCTTGGTGTGTTTGCAAGATCTTTTTTAGCACTAGATCACCCTCTCGAAATTCTCTAGGCCGAACTTTCTTATCATAAGCCCGCATCATTCTTTTTTTGGTACATTTGACTATGGCAGATAGCCTTCAGCCTCTTTTCTTTGATAAGGTTCAGCTGATCGAATTGAGTCTGTACTCATTCTGCTTCATCTAGCTTTACTTCAGATAAAACTCGAAGAGATGGAATTTCAACTTCAATCGAAAGTACTGCCTCTATTCCATAGAATAAGAAATACGGTGTTGCCTAGTAGAAGTTTGCACTAAAGTTTGATAAGCAAATAAAGCAAATGGTAACTTCTCATGTCAATCCTTATAAGTAAGTATTTGTCGTATTTGATATAATCCTCTTGATATTCTTGTTTGCTGCCTCCACTGCCCCATTTATCTTAGGGCGGTAAGTCACAAAATTGTGATGAGTGATTTTGAACTGCTCACACGCTTTTATTAACTTGTTGTTGAAGTTGGTGGAATTATCAGTGATAATTTTTTTTACCAATCCATATTGACAGATAATCTCCTTCAGGAACTTACAAGCTGTAGATCTTGTGATATTGGCATATGAAGCTGCTTCCACCCATTTGATGAAGTAATCAATAACCACAAGGATAAAGCGATGTCCATTAGAACTTTAGGGTAAATTTGACCAATAAAATCCATACCCAGACAGTAAAAGGCCATGGTGAATTCATCGTATGTAAAGGTACTGGTGGAGAATTAATTTTTTCAGCATATATTTGGCATTTGTGACATCTCTTAGCATATTCAATGCAATCTCCTTCCATAATTGACCAGTAGTAACCATATCTCATTATCTTCCTAGCCATTGTAAAGCCATTAGCATGTGTTCCATAAATTCCATCATGCACTTCTGCTAAAATTTCTCTTGCTTCTCAGGAATTGACAAATCTTAGCAGGATCTGATCCTTGCCCCTTTTATACAAGATTTCACCATCGAGCACATATCTTGAAACCATCATTCTAATAGTTCTTTTGTCATTATCATTCACCTCCATGGGATAAGTCTGAAATTTGATGTATTGCAAGATATCAAAATACCATGGATTTCCACATGCCTCCTCCTTTATGCTGTAACAGTAAGCATAGGTGTCGTAGCTCCGCATTCGAATTGGCATCATATCCTCTGGTTTATTTGCTAGGAATACTGAAGCCAGTGTAGTTAAGGTATCCAACATTTGATTATCTTCCCTGGGCATATATGTGAAAGTAACTTTTTTGAACTCTTTTATCATCTCAAGGATCAACTTTGCGTCTTTTGTTTCCCATTCTTCACAAAGCTGGTAAATAACCAATGTTGATTCTCCGAATACTTTCAAATTTTCTATCATTCTTTCAATAGCAGCTCGCAAACCCATGACACAAGCTTTGTATTCTACCATAATGTTGGTTCAAAGAAATTCCAACTTGCTTGTGCAAGGATAATGTATATTACTTGGGGAAATCAACATTGCTCCAATTCCACGTCCTAGGGCGTTAACGGCCCCATCGAAGTACAATTTCCAAGTTTCATTTCCTAAAGTTCTATTTTATTCCATGGAGATATTCATCAAATCCTCGTTTAGGAAATCAAAGTTCAGGGGTTCGTAATCCTCTAAAGCGCGACTAGCCAAGAAATAAGCTATGTCACTTCCTTTTATTGCTTTCTGACTTACATACACTATGTCAAACTCTGACAATAACATTTTCCAACGAGCCATTCTTCCCGTCAACACTGGTGCTTCCATCATGAACTTTAATGGATCGAGCCGAGATATCAACCAAGTAGTGTGGTATAACATATACTGTCTGAGTCGACGAGTTACCCAAACTAAGGCACACATTATTTTTGAATTGGAGGGTACTGTACTTCACACTCTGTAAACTTTTTGCTCGAGTAATAGATGGCTCTTTCTTTCTTTCATGTATCATCATGCTGCCCCGGTACACATCCCATTGAATTTTTGTAAACCGTCAAGTAAAGGATTAGTGGTCTATCTGGAACCGGTGCTACTAATATTTGAGCATTTGTCAAGTATTCCTTAATCTTGTTAAGTGTCTTTTGGCACTCTTCATCCTATACCCCTGGTTTGTTTTTTTTTGAAGCAATCTAAAAATTGTATCACATTTATCTGTCAACTAGGAAATGAACTAAGAAATATAATTCAACCTTCCAAGGAAACCTCGAACTTCTTTTTGCGAACTATGTGGTAGCAAGTTCTGAATTGCTTTCACCTTGTCCGGATCAATCTCAATTCCTCTTCTGCTAGCAATAAAACCTAAGAGTTTTCCTAATATAACCCCAAAAGTGCATTTATTTGGATTAAACTTTAACTAATACATCCTCAATCTCTAAAACAACTTTCTCAGGTTCTGAATATGCTCCTCCTCAATTTGGGACTTGGCAATCATATCATCCACGTACACCTCAATTTCTTTGTGCATCATATCGTGGAAAAGAGTTACCATGGCTCGCTGGTATGTTGCCCCAGCATTTTTCAATCTAAAGGGCATTACTTTGTAATAATATGTCCCCCACAAGGTTATGAACGTTGTCTTGTCCATTTCTTCTGGGCTCATCTTTATCTGGTTGTATCCCGAGAAGTCATCCATGAAAGAAAACCATGAATGTCCTGATGTATTATCAACCAAGATATATATGTGGGGCAAAGAAAAATTATCCTTTGGGCTGGCTCTATTCAAATCTTTGTAATCCACACACATACGTACTTTTCCATCTTTTTTTGGCACCTGGACTAGGTTGGCCACCCATTCTGGATATCGTGCCACTTTAAGAAAGCCAGCGTTAATCTATTTATGTACCTCTTCTTTAATCTTCAGTACCATCTCCGGTCTCAATCTTCTAAGCTTCTATTGAACCAATTTTCACTCTGACTTTATGGGCAACTCGTGTACCACTATATCTGTACCCAATCCTGGCATATCTTGATAAGACCAGGCAAAGACATATTTGAACTCTCGCAATAAACCAATTAGCCCTTGCCTGGTTTTTGGCGAGAAAGAAATACCTATCTTCACCTCTCTTTTGATTTCATATGTTCCCAAATTCAAAATTTCTATCTTTTCTTTATGAGGTATGATTTGCTTGTCTTATTTTTCTACCAACCTTAATAATTCATCAGGGATTTCACATTCTATCTCATATTTGACCACATTAAATTTCATTAGACACACTGGCTGCTCAAGATCTAATTTAGGATTAGGTTCAGGATCATTTATGCAATTAATAGTTGAAGACCTGCAAATAAAATAATAATATACATTTGGAAAGAATACAAAAAGACAAGAAACATGTTTGCCATTTGTGAATCAACATGAAAGCATCTTTATTAAAATGAACTTGCATAATAGCCCTTTACAGATAATCCCTTGCACTCGCGGGCAAAAGTACATAGTGGTTCATGGCATTAATCTATTTTATTCTTAAAGACTAGAGAGAGATCCTCAGCCGTCCAGTTGTTGAGTGTTTCACCAGGGAAGCACGGACGGATTCCCTCTAGGAACCTGCTGGGTTAGGCCCCTTCAAATATACCACTAACATATAGCCCTTCCATGATGTTACCAAAAATCTCTTATTCTTGAAGCCTCACAGTCTCTTGATTGTCCTTCTCGAGCTGCTTCTCAACATTTTCAAACCCTCAGGACTTGAAGATGTTAGCTAAGTCCAGAAAGGTCATGGGTTTAAAGGATGTCTCATTCCCTAGGAATCGAGCCCTCATTTGATCTCCCCTTTTCTTTAAGTCCTTCTACCTTTGCTGGAGGTTAGGCTTGAATCCAAGACCAAAACGATCATTCTTCATGATTACTGGATTTGGTCACAAACATCCCTGAAGACACTTTCCCAACCCTCTTCCTGTCCTTGCACCCCTACCAAGTGTCTCACGAACAATCATTTTGGTGTAATTTGATAGCCTTGGTCATGGTATTGGCTTTCTCTCAGCAATGAATGTTGTATTTATAAATTCCAGAGCCCTGAACGAGTACTCCAAAGCATTTTTATTCGCTTCGATGTACGGGACATCAGTAGTCACTAAAGTGATAATGTCTTCTTCAGCTCTAATGCTGACTAGCTTTCCCTCTATCAGGAATTTCAATTTTTGGTGTAAAGAAGACGGCACCGCTCTAGCAGAATAAATCCAGGGCCTTCCAAGCAAACAATTGTATGTTGGCTTGATATCCATCGCCATAAAATCCACATTATATATTGCAGGTCCAATTAGCAATGGCACTTCAATTTTTTTGAGTATATCACGAACCGTACCATCGAATGCCCTCACATCGTTCTTGTAAGTCTTTATATGAGAATCATCAATTGGTAACCTTTGTAGAGTGACCATTGGTAAAATATTCAGTGCTGGCCTATTATCAATCATTACTCCTGGTAGTACATGACCTTTGCAGTGTGTAATGATATTTAAGGCCTTCACAGATTTCATTCCTCCCTCTTGGATCTCATCATCGGTGGATGTGATATAGTTATTGGCAGTGATATGGTTTACAATCCTATCCAGCTTATGCACCGATATATCATTCGGAACAAACGTTTAATTAAGCACCTTAATTAAGGCATTGTGGTGCCCCTCAGAAATCAGCAACAACTCAAGAACAGAAATCTTGGCTTGTTGTCTCTTTAACTGTTCAACTATGTTGTATTCGTTATGCATTAAAAACTTCAGGAATTCTTGGGTCTACTCTTTCGTAAAGGTCTCATTTATTTTGAGGGCAGGTTCTTCCCTAAAAATCCTTTCAGGTACTACAACAGCTTTTCCTTTTACCTTCTCAGCTTCTTTGGATATTTCTGGCGAATAACATCTGCCGCTTCTAGTAAAATTTCCAACATCATTCACTAGTTCAACATCAAACTTTTCATCATTCCTTTCCTCAACCATCGTCTTCGCTTCATCCAATGGTTGTACCTTTTCTTGTGGCTTAACTTCTCCAGGGATAGTCACATTAGCCGTATAGTTCTAGGGGACCTTGTGAGTGTCTTTGAAAATAAACAGTGATGGGGGAGAAATCACAATCTTAGGGGTCATCGTTGGCTTCACATCATTAGATGAGCTTATGACCTTTGATCTAACAGAAACGATCAATGGCTTGTGTACCCTATATCTGGCTCTAGAATATTCGGAAGTGTACACCTCTATCTCTTTTCTTTCTCTTGTCTTTTCAAAGAATTCGATCTATTTGTTATCCATCATCTTTTGAATCAAACATCTGAACTCAGGACATCGTTGGATCTCATGACCGTCTTCTTGATGATATTCGTAATATATACTAGACTACATTTCTTTTTCGACTTTCATGCATATTTGAATCATTCTTGCATTATACAATTGCTCGAACACCCATTTCAAAGGAGATCTGATTTCTAATATATCAATCTTCAGTCGCTTAGCCTCATCATCTTCCTTTATTGCATTCACCCCTCGTCCACTGTGATTTGGAAATGGATTAGCTGCGATATTGGGTTCATCAAATTTCAAAATCCCATTATTGATCAAATTTTGGACTACTTTGCAAGTTTCAATAGTATGCCCCGAGATCCCAGCATGGAAGTCACAATGAGCATCCGGCTTGTACCACGGAGGGTAGGGAGGCTGTAGAGGAGTAAGATAGAATGACCTCACTAGATCTGTTTCATACAGTTGTGGGTATAATTCGGCATATAACACTGGTATGGGTGTGAAGTTCATCATGTCATTTTTTGATCCTCGAGAATCTTTCTTATTTGAATTCTGAGAACTTCCTGACACAGCGCCGAGTGGTGTAATGGTGACATTTTTCGGAGCCTCATAAGCACTTGTATTATTCACCTCATTATCCTTCATTTTTTAATTCTTGCGAGAGCCGTCACAGGAATTCGAATCCCAGCCGCCACAGGCGATGCCGGCCGCCATGAGACGATTTCCATCCGCCGCAATTCCTCTTTTCTTTTTTTATTTTAAAACCCTATAACTAAATCTAAAACCCGGCTCAATAGAGCCTCCCAAGTCCGACCACCTAAAGTTATCTACCCTCCCGGCCTACTCATTTCCGACTCTTCTGTGCATTTAACTCTCACCGGTGGCCAACTAAAGATAAGCCACATTTTTTTCACTACTATTTTTGTCGTTAAAAACTCAGATCTGACCTTTTATATTGTTTGTTTACGGGAAATAAAGTCAGAGGAAAAGAAAACTACCTTCTAATAAACTCCGGCGGTGGCGCGACAACTCCGATCGTCTTCTCCGACAAGCGCTTCCAATTCCAGGCAACCCTTCGATTTCGGTGAGCTTCTCTCTTTCTCCTCTGTGCTAATTGTCGTAATAATTCCGCAATAATCAATTAATTTTTCTCTATCTTCTTTTATATAGGATTGTGCATCATGACGTCATCGCTGACGTCACATGCATGACGTTAGCAGCCAGGAAAACCATTATCCACGTGATGAGCTTCTGGACTAATGGGTGCCTACCACGTGGCGATTCTAGGCGGAAAAATTGAGTATTTGGTTTTGCTGGATATCAGAATGGGCGGGAAATATATGTAATTGGGCTTAGACTGAGCTTTTGTGATTTTATATATGTAAATAGACTTATTGTATATGGACATTTTATTATGTAAATGGACTTTTTTTTGTTAGATATGGACTATCTTTTGAGTTTATTTATTTATACTACTTATTTATTTATATTTATTTATTCATTTTATATTTTATATATAAACTCGGACTAAATTTGGGTATTACAACAAGAAGTAGTAAGTGGCTGTTCTCAGCCCCCGAAGGTTCGCACTATGAGAGGCTAGCAGGGCTAACAGTGTTGAATTTGTGGGGTCTTAGATTTTGTCAGGAATATCTATCTATGTTACATAGTTATTAATTGAATAGTTGAGTTTGAGTACAGTAAGTAAGCTAAAGTGTTAATGGTGTAATTAATCATTGATTGATTACCATTGTAGAGTACTGTTTTACTTTTAGAAACTGCTTTCATGGTTTGATGATTTTATTGTGTAACGTACCTAGAGATGGTCACAGGGCAGGGCCGATCAGAGCGATTTTATTGTGTCTCTACTTGGTTCTGATCCGTAAATTCATCCTCGATCCGACTCAATCCAAATAAAATAATAGACTAAAAACATAATTTTTTTATGAGCTGATTCATTAGCAAAATTCATTATTTTTTTCAGTTGTCCATATTTTCCAAATGCCATACATACAATTGAAGCAAATCTAAATTCAAGGACTTTCATACTGCATTAATGGACATACAAAAGCTATTGATGCAAGAAAACACTTCTCCAAATGCATGAGATCAATACATTGGGGAATAATTTGAAGCTTTAAAACAGGTTAATACTGATATCTGATGTGTAGAGATTGTAAGATCTACAAATTGGCCCTTATATTAGCTTTATTGGCTCAAGACAGTGGCATCAACCAATTCACTATCATTTGTAAGCAGAGGATAACTCTTTAGGCAACCTCTAAGATCACGTATAAAAGCTAAATATTATCTTTGGCATCATTGTCAACACCTTCTTTATTGTTATTCTATTGAAATATTCCTTTGTCTTGGGATAACAAAACTCAAATCATATTTTACAGATTTTCCTGATGGATCTGTTATATAGATTATGTGTTTCACTTTGCTTTGAAAATCTATCAATATTTTGCAACTAGTTGGTTTGTTGAATGCCTTGAATTTTGTAATAGTTCTTGTATTGCTTCTAACAAAAAAGAGCAGGTAAGGAACAGTTGCGGATGCAGTGAGGGTTCAGGGCTGAAAAATCTGAATTTCCTTTATTAGTTATCCATTTTATTGACTCATAGATTTTATTTGTGTCGTTAATATATGTGTGTGCCTAGTCTAAAAAAAATTCTGGATGTGCCACTGGGTAGGAAATGTTCGCGTTGTACCCACATACTGAGGTGGCCGGAGAACTTGAAAGTTCGTTTTCCAGAAAGAATAGTGCTGAGGATTCTCCCTGCGATGAAAACGATGTTTTGAATGTCAAACTGAAATCATCAAACAATAACATTGCCCACTACCTGAGTTGCCATTGATCTGAACTATGTTAGAAAATTATGTGTGCATTCAAGTGTAACCCCTACAAAGATATACACAAAGAAGAAATGAACACTAGCTTGTCCCCTTTAGAATTATTCTTACTAAAAAGAATCATGTATACTTGCAGGATGGTCCAAGAGAAAGCTGGAGGAGACCGTCGCCCCCTCTAAAAATATGAAATTTTTATATGATTTAAATTTTTTTTTATATTTCATGCTGAAAATCTATTTTTATCTCTTTTAAAATTTTATAAGTTCGCCCTATAAAATTTTATAAGTTCGCCCTTCTAACATAAAATTCTACATCTGTCGATGTATACGTGAATATCATCAAAACATAGCCTCCTTGACATAGTTGATATTGGTCGGTGGGTAGTTCTTTTTAGTGTTGAGTGAAGTTTTTCAATTGGGATATTCAATGTGCCCTGCTTACTTTGCAGCAAATTGCTTCGAGTGGCCACCTTTTCTGTCAACACCAAAGTTCTAATTGGGTAATGATACCTTTCAAAAAAAATATTGGGTAATGATCATTGATTGTTGGTATTTTGCTTTTGTTGGCTAAACCAGCTAATCTTCTTCATCAGCATGTCTTTACTACTCTTATTTGACATGTCACGCTCTAAAATTGGACAAAAATCATGTCATTTTTTTGTTCTACTTTCTATGCTCAAACACTAAAAAAATAAAATTATAAGTTATGACCTTAAATTATAAATCTTAAACCTTAAAACACCCTACCCCTAATTCCCTAAACCCTAACCCTTAATCTTAAATCATAAACATAGTTTTTCAGTGTGAGGACTTGAATAGGGGTATCGAAAAAGACAGAAGATTTATATTCTTTAAAATGGAAAAAGCTTTAATACACAGGCCGTGTAAACTTTAGTTTACACGTGCCTTAAAGTTTAGGGGTTTAGGTTGTAGGGTTTAGAATTTAAGGTTAGTGTTTAAAATTTAAGGTATAAGGTTTAGGTTTAGGGTTTAATTTTTTAGGGTTAGGTTATGAATTTAGGATTTGGGTTTTTATAGTATAAATACAAAGGCTTGTGTAAAATTAGTTTTACACAGCCTGTATATCAAAGTTTTACCCCTTTAAATTAGGGTTGAAATTTTTGGGCGTGCTAATTCGAATTTTAATTTGAACATTTTTGAATTTTGGATTCAAATTGAGGGAATTCCAAGTTTTGGGAATTTGGGGGTTAAACATTGAAAGTCTGAAAAATATGATGATCGATATGTACATCGTTTAAAGTTAAAAGCCTTTTCTATGAATTTACCCAATTTATTTATTAACTTAAAATGCTCTTGTCTTCTTCAACCAGTCTACTGTAGTTTCACGATAAACCCTACCATACCCTTCCTTTTTGTTTTGCTTTGTTCAAATAATCTCACACGGTGCCATCGCCGTCGCCGTCGCCGGTGACTCCTACCTAGCCTCCCTCGCGGCGTCGCAGTCACAAGCGCCAACAATCGTGGCGGTCTGCTCCCTCAGACCATGCAGCATCCTGCCCTCATGAACCCAACGTCGCTCGCACACGCCCCTCGATTGTGACGCGCTCTGCATCGCGCACCCTCGTATGCTTTTCCTTCCAAGACGATCCGTGCGCCTTTGCGCTTTCTGCTGCGCCCTTGTGTTCCGACTGCTCCAGCGCATCTAGACCGAACACCAGCGCCCAGTGCCCATTTTTCCGATCTAAACCCAGCGTGTGGGTCGTCCGTGCCTCTGCTACTGCGCACTGGTGTACACCCCACCTGCTCCAGATCGAGTACCACCGCTCCACAACCTTCTTGTCCGCACCAGAAAACCCCACAACCCACCTTCCGCAAATCACACTTTTCCCTACTCAGTGAGCTCGTAATTCCATTTTGGAGTTCTGCGCACCCTCGTGTTTATCTCAGTGATTCATTGAATATTGTTGGGTTTTCGTAAGTGAAAATTTGGATAAACAGTTGGATAATTTTACTACTACATTACCATTAGAATAAAAATGCTGAAGTATTAATTCGTATGTTTGATTTATTGAAGGGTTAAATTGTGTCGGACACAGTTCAGCTACAGATCGTGAAAAGAAACAGTAGCTCAGTGATTCATATATCTCCATCATAAATTATTAGGTGTGTGTCTCTACCTTGTTTATATGTGTTTTTGAATATTTTCTTTTGTGTTTATGACATGCTATATCAATTTATTGTGTATTTTGATGCGTCTTTTTGATGCTATAGATGAATACATTGATTTAGTTAATTGATAATAATGCTAATAATTAAACCATTATATTTGTATTCTGGTTAAGACAATAGCGAACCGAGATAACATTTTATTTTTATTGTTGAATATTTTCCGCTTATATACTGAATGAGCTGCATGCATGTGATTGTTTGGTTGATACTGTTGATTGTGATGCATGCCTGTGTAGTTGATACCATGTGAAGCATGTTACTGACTTATGTGTTAATTGTTGTTAATGCAAGCCCGAAAATACTGTTAAGTCTGTTATCTACGCATGTTACTATAAAAGTTTGATCACTGAGACTATTGATATATGTCACTGACTCACTATTATTGTTACTGTTATTCAGACTGTATCCGTATGACATTGTTATTGTTTTGTTTCATACAATGTACCATATATCATATTATATTGTTGCATTGGTATCTGTGTTAATTGTTGCATAACTTGTATTTGTGACTGTAATGTTTGATATATGTTCTTTCTAACGATTTTGTGATAGCATGTTCTCTGTTTAAATATTATGTTCAATATTTGCATCTTTTGACCACATTGAGCTTTCTAGCTCACCCCTCTTATGTCCCCCTCTCAGGTAGTTTGTATCTTGAGGGATTGAGCTCAACATTCAGAGGTTTCAGATCTTGGTATATGCATATGTTTTTAAATATTTTAATTTCTCTATTTCTGTTTTAAGATTCGCAGCATGGCATATTAAACTGATTTTATTTACAATTGATATTTTTCTTGAATGGATTTACTATTTTTGTTTCCTAAGATTTGCATTTTGGGTCACTCTAGTGACCAGTATGACCTTTTAGATTTAGTTGTAGTGTCCAGGTCGGGTCTAGGATTACATGAGCTCCATTTCTCTTTACTAATGCGGAAGACTAAGAAGCAGAAACTTGGTTCGGTTGACAGTAAAACAAATAACCCTGTGAAAAGGAGCACAAGAACTAGAAAGTCACCTGTTAAAGTCCCACTGGTTTTGACAGCAGGTACATATAGCCATTGGCAAATGTGCACTTATTTAATAATTTGTTTAAATAATGTGGTACATATTTTCAGTTGAGCGAATTATCGTGACTGCAGAAGAAATTAATGAAGGAGAGATTAAAACAAAGGAAGTCGATATGCCTATCATCTCTGGATTAACAGCAATGTTCACAAAGACTTTACGGGGTGAAAAATCTTTTCAGATAAGGGATCTTCTGAAAAATGTAAATGATTCAGTCAGAAATAAAAACATGGTGAGCAACATTTCAGTAGTCTCTGGCTGCGATAAAATTTCTATTAAATTTGAGTGGCATAAATTCTTAGTAGGAACAAAGTGTTGGAAGTGTTTAATATTTCACATTAAGGTCTACTTAACATTTTTTTAACTTTCTCCAGTACCATTGTCAAGTGCTAATAGAAGTTGCACAATTACCGTAGTGTGCTTGGTTTTGGACTTGGTTTCTGTAAAAATTGCCTTGTAAACATTGCCATTGTTGTAAATTATTCTAACCCCTAAAAATAAAATGCTGTTGCATCCATTTTCTTGCGACTCCCACGCCCTCTTTAAACATTAGTTTATCCTTTTATGTTTTTTCTTGTGAACAAAGCGTGTAGATTTTTGCTGAAATTTTTTATTTTCTTGAGAATGGTTTCCGTCTTGTTTCTTTATCTTGCTATCGTATCAAACATGGAATAAGAATCCCCTTTGGCTACTTATTTTCCTACATATACCTTCCTGCGATACTTCTTTTAACTGCGGTCTTACTGATATAGGAAATAAAGGAGCAAAAAGTTGGTATAAGCAATCAAAAATGAAAGAGGGGAAGACCACGGAAATCAGTAGTTACAAGTCCAAAAGCCTTTGTTGCTGGTATAGTAGAATTTAAGCTTTAGCTCTTTTATGGGTGTACATGTGAACTTACTATTGTGATTTCTAGGTAAGGTGCAAAATGGTGCTAGAGGTCTTGCTGATAAAGTTGTAGAAGACTGTGTGAGTAAAGAAGTTGATTTGTCAAAACATAAAGGGATGGAATTGGCAGGTAAATGAGGCTCTCCGTTCTTCGGGAAGCATTGAGGTAGAAACTTCCAATGTTTTATGAGTTACTATTTTCTTAAATGAGTTTTTCCAAGTGGTTTACTAAATAATAGTAGAAGAATGGTAGGTATGCCTTGGAGATTAGTAGGGAAAACGAAATGTTGGGTTAGTGATTCACATGAAAGAAGGGGAAATTTTTTGTAGCTTGGGGAATTAGAAACAGGAGGGTGATGTTGGGAGGAAATTTTATGCATGTTAATTGTTATCAACCACATTTTTCTTTTCTTTTTCTGTCAGTTACCTGATTTGTATATAATTGTGCGAGTATGTTTTATTTTTTCACAGTTTATGGTTGTTCGCTTTATAAATTGTGAACTAACAGTGTATTTGTTAATTGTATAGCCTCTCAAGATGCATTGAGAGGAAGGTCAAGTGATGATCCCAAAACAAAAGAGGTTCACTTGCCGAGTGCTGGGATTTTCCACATGGCTGACGAGGATCTACCTCTATCAACATGAATAGGAGCAATCCACTCTTCAAGTGATGAAGATTCAAGTAAGCTGCTTCATCAGATTTATGAATCCTCATTTTCTTTTGTTGGTCGTTTCCTCTCTTTTTTCTCGCTTGCCTAGTGTGTACAAAATGTAGATCATCATCCCTTGGCTTGTTTTTTTATGAAATTATTGAGTATGCTTGATTTTGTTCTAGGATTTTCCTGTGATAAGCCCGTCGTCAATGAATGGAATGAGGAAAGAGGACTGGTTGATGTTCCAGTAGAATCTCTTGCTATGGATGCCAGAAGTGGAAGCCCATTGGATGAGGACCGGAGTTTGCCTTTTGTGAAGAAATCCCTTCTCTGGCGAACAATTGAATCTATGGATGTCTTCCAAATTGTGCCCCAAAAACCACATTTTCAACCTTTGGCTGAAAACAGAGAGGAGTTCCGTGAAGGATCGGCAATCGGTATCATGGTAACCTTTGCCAGTTTGTTCGAGAAGATATCGGCGTTGTGTTTTGATGATCCTAGAGATACATTTGATAGCTTTTTTGAGAGTCTTAGTTGTTTGGAAAAGCATGGATTTGATGTTACATTGCCTCGATACCGCTTGAATAAATTACTATCAATCAAGGAAGGCCAACAACATCATATAGGTGAGATAGAAAATGCTGAAAGGGAGATGATTGAGAATACAAAGGAAGTAGCTAAATTGGATGAAGAGATGAAGGAGAGCAAAAAGAAAATCACCGAGTTACAAGAACGGCATACGGTCATAAAGTCTGAGAAGGAGGCTAAGAATCTTAAGATTGCTGGCTTGAAGTTGCATGTCGATGTCCTAAATGAACATGTTCAGAATGATTTGCATGATTTTAAACATTTAGCTACCGCCCCTTGGAAGTCGCCATGATCATCGGTACATACGCATGGTTTCTTGTTCATAATGCTAAGGCTTCCCGGACACAGGTGATGATTATACACGGATTCAACTGTAGCCATTTAGAAATGGGTAGGTTCACTTAGGTAAAAGTTCATTTTGATTATTTGATCTCAATGTAGTAGTCGTTTCATGCACATAGCTTATGGTCTTTGGCGTCAGGTAGGTTAGAAAGGCAAAAATGGACCTGCTTCCTAGACTAGTATACTTGATATGTCGAACACCAACATTTGTGGAGCCCTTTATTTGTCGATGTGTTCTTTCTTTTTGGCATGTTGTTGCTTAACCTTTACTATATTTGTTCGCTTATGTTCTTAATCATTGGTTTCATAGTGAAGAACTCAATGGATGTAAGTACCCAACACAGATACAAATCATTAAATGTTAATAAATGAAGATACCTAACACAATCAATGATTTAACTTTGCTCTTATCTTGATGTTTGTTTGTGTACCCTTTTAAATTAATCATGAAAATATTTCATCTCTATCGTCGTTATTTTGAGTTCCCCCCCCCCTCTTTTTCTGCTATCGACAGTGACACTAACTTTGTGCTGTTTGCCAATCGTTAGTGATTTTTTATTTCTAATTCTCAATAAAAATTCTTTTGTTTTGGATTTTTCTTTTTCGCATGTTGTTGCGATTGTTTCGTCTACTTTTCTGGTATGATTTTCTTTGTTTTGTAATATTTTTTTATCTTGTGACACAATTTTCAGTTATTTTCTTTGTGTAAGTTGTATTTTGTGTAGTTATTAATGTGATGTACCTTCCATGATCAGTGAAGGTTAACTATCTAGTATGGTTATATCTTTTTTAATAGTTTGTCGACGAAATTAAAACTATTAGTGAAGTAAATATGTAGGATTGAATATGTTCATCACTTCTAATTGACTACATAAATATGTAATTGGATAAGGATAAAAAAAATTGATAATGATTGTTAGGTTTTTTGAAGGTTATGTTTAAGGAAATGTTTTGTTTTTCTTCAAACCCTTTGGTGATAATAATCTTTAAATTTCTTTATATTTATGACGTGTTTTTGTGTATATTCTTTATCTTTAATAAGATTTGGATCTTATTTCAATAAAATCATGAAATAAAATGTCCTATAAATATTATGAAATTTACTTAGAATTTGTTAATTTATTTTTGATGCAATCTTTTTAATTTAACATAATTTAGTTAATTTACTTTTATAAGTTATTGGTAGGATCAAGTTTATAGTTTTTATGCTACTACTGTCTTTTTTACATCTTTTTATTAAGCAGCAGTGAAGTGTATCGCACTTCACACTCTGTAAACTTTTTGCTTAAGTAATAGATAGCTATTTATTTTCTCCTCGTGTCATCATGCTGTCCCAACACACATCCCATTGAATTTTCATGAACTATTAAGTAGAGGATGAGTGGCCTGTCTGGAACCGGAGCAACCAGTATCAGAGCATTCATCAAATACTTCTTCATCTTATTAAATGTTTCTTGGCACTCTTCATCTCATTCTCCCAAATTATTCTTTTTAAGCAGTCTGAAGATTGGATCACATTTGACAGTTAATTGAGAAATGATCCGAGAGACATAATTCAACCTCCCGAGGAATCCTCGAACTTCCTTTTGTGTTTTTGGTGTTGGTAAATTCTGAATTGTTTTACTTTATCTAGATCTATTTCGGTCCCTCTTCTGCTAACAACAAAACCCAAAAGTTTTCTCGATGTAACTCTAAAAGTACATTTATTTGGATTAAGCTTTAACTAGTACTTTCTCAATCTCAAAAACAATTTTCTTAAATTCTGAATATGTTCTTCTTCGGTTTGGGATTTAGCAATCATGTCATCAACATATACTCCGATCTCTTTATGAATCATATCATGAAACAAGGTCACCATTGCCTGTTGATAAGTTGCCCCAGCGCTTTTTAACCCAAAGGGCATCATCACCTTGTAACAATATGTTCCCCATAAGGTTATAAATGTTATCTTGTCCATGTCTTTTGGACTCATCTTTATCGATTATACCCCGAGAATCCATCCAAGAAAGATAACCAAGAATGGCCTGACGTATTATCTACTAAGATATCTATATGGGGTAAAGGGAAATTATCCTTTGGACTAGTCTTATTTAGATCTCTATAATCCACACGCATTCGTACTTTCCCATCTTTTTTGGCACAGGAACTATGTTGGCCACCCATTATGGATACCTGGACATATCAAGAAAACCTGCATCGATTTGCTTTTGCACATCTTCCTTTATCTTTAGTACTATTTATGGCTTCAGCCTTCTAAGTTTTTGCTGAACTGGTTTACACTCTGGCTTTATGGGCAGTTTATGTACCACTATGTCGGTATTCAATCCAGGCATGTCTTGGTACGATCAGGCGAAAACATCTTTAAATTCTTGCAGCAGATTAATCAACCCTTGTCTAGCTCTTGGCGAGAAGGTTGTTCCTATTTTCACATCTCTTCTGATTTCATCAGTTCCCAAATTAAGAGTTTCCAATTCTTCTTTATGGGGTAGAATCTGCTTGTTTTTTTTCCACAAACCTCAGTAATTCTTCAGGGATTTTACATTTTGTTTCATCTTCTACCTCATTAATTTCCATTAGACACACTGGCCGCTCAAGATCTACTCTAGGACTAAGTTCAAGATCATTCATGCTATCAGCTGAAAACCTACAAAGGAAATTATATTGTATATATTTGAAAAGAATGTAAGAAAAATAAAAACAAGAAATATGTTTGCCATTTGTGAATCAGCATTGAAAGCATCTTTATTTAAATGAGTTGACATAGTGGCCCTTTACAGATAACACTCTATACCCGCGGGCAAAGGTATAGAGCTGGTTCTTGATATTTACTCTATTTATTGGATACAACATCAAGTTATTCAACTGTCTAATTGCCGAGTTTTTCGCCAGGGAGACACGGACGAATTTTCCCCAGAAACCTCCCAGGTTGTGCTCCCTCAAAATTTCCTCCGACGAGAAGCCCTTCTAGCTCATTACCAAAGATTTCTTCTCCGTGCATTCTCGCAGTCTCCAGGTTGACCTCCATGAGTTGTTCCTCAACGTTCTCAAGCCCTTTGGACTTAAATATACATGTCAAATCCTCCAAAGGCATGGGTTCGGAGGAGGCTTCGGATCTTTGTAGACGAGCTTTCCTCTATTCTTCTCTTCAAGTCTTTCAACCTATCCTTGACATTGGGCTTGAATCCTAGCCCAAAACTATCCTTCTTCATAACCACCAATTTTAGACGTAAACACCCCTAGAGTCGCTTGCCTAAGCCTTTTACTGTTCTTGCACCTCTTATAGTGTTTTCCGTACAGTCATCTTGGTGCAATTTGATAACTTCGGTCATGGGAAAGGTTTGTCTTCAGCAACAAATGTGACATTTATAAACTCCAGTGCCCTGAAAGAACATTCAATGGTGTTCTCATTGGCTTCAATATAAGGTGCATCAATGGTTATTGAGGCTATGATATCTTCCTCTGCTCCCACACTGACCAGCTTTCCTTCAATCACAAATTTCAATCTTTGATGTAGAGACGATGGCACTACTCCAGCCGAATAAATCCATGGCCTTCTTAGCAAGCAATTATGCATGGGTCTTATATCTATCACCACAAAATCTATATTTTAGACTGCCGGTCCAATCATCAATATCACTTTGATTTTTCCGAGCACCTCTCGAGTAGTCCCATCAAAAGCCCTTATTGTATTCTTATACACCTTCATGTGTGATTCATCAATGGGTAAACTTTGTAACGTTACTATTGGCAGAACATTCAGGGCAGAACTATTTTCTATTAACACCCCTGGTAGTGCATATCTTTTACAATGCGTGGTGATATTTAAAGCCTTTACTGATCCCATTCCTCCCTCAGGAATTTAGTCATCAGTGAAAGTGATATAATTTTCAGCAGTTATATGGTTTATTATCCTGTCCAGTTTGCTTATGGATATGTCATTTGGTACAAACGTCTGATTAAGCACATTTATTAATGCATTGTGATGCCCTTATGAACTTAACAGGAATTCTAGAACAAAAATCCTTTCTTGCTGCTTCTTTAACTGCTCAACGATATTATACTCACTATGTTTCAAGAACTTCAAGAATTATTAGGCCTGCTCTTCTATCACAGGTCATTTATTTTAAGTGCCGGTTATTCCCAAAAAATTCTCTCTGGTACAGACACAGCTTTCCCATTAGCTTTCTCCACCTCTTTGGAAACTTCTGGGGAATATCACCTACCACTTCGAGTGGAGTGTCCCACCTCGTTTACCATTTTAGAATTTGGCTGATCATTTTCACTTCCTTCTGGCATCAACTTCGCTTCTTCTAATTTTCCATCCTTCTGTAATTTGCCCTCTTCAGGTATGGTCACGGTTCCAACATAATTCTAGGGCACCTTGTGTGTACTCTTGTAGACAAATGGTGCAAGAGATGAGATCACAACCTTGGGAGCCGTGATAGGCTTCGTGTCTGCAGGACCCCCAGCTTTGGGTCTAACAGCAACAACCAAAAGTTTATGTATCCTATATTTAACATTTGACGACTCAGAAGTATAAACTTCCTCTTCTTTCTTCTCACTCGACTTTGCAAAGAACTCAATTTCTTTATTGTCCATCATCTTTTGTATCAAGCTTCAGAACTCTGAACAGTGTTAAATCTCATGATCTTGATGATACTCACAATATACGTTAGATTATATCTCCCTTTCTACTTTCATGCCTATTTCAATCATTATGGCATTATACAAATGCTCAAATACCCAATTCAAATAAGACTTAACTTCTGACACATCAGTATTCAACTGCTTTGCCTCCTCATCCTCTTCTATAGCATTTACGCCCCGCCCCCTAGCTCGGCAACGGATTTGCTGCAATGCTAGGTTCATCAAACTTTAGGATCCCGTTATTGATTAGATTCTATACCACCTTTTTGAATATTGTACAAGTCTCAATCGTATGTCCCGGTATCCCAGCATGAAATTTACAATGAGGATCTGGCTTATACAACTGTGGATAGGGAGGCTGCAGAGGAGTTAAGTAATACGACCTCCCTAAATCCACTTCGTACAACTGAGGATACAACTCAGCATAGGACATAGGTATTGGTGTAAAATTTATTCTATCATTCCTCGGACCACGAGTATCCTTCTTGTTTGAACCCTGCACATTTCCTGACACCACTCTTAGTGAAGTAATAGTTACATTCTTAGGAGCCTCATACGCGCTTGTACTATTCACCTCATTGTCTTTCCTCTTATAATTCTTTTGAGAGCTTTCTTCACTCTCAATCCTCCCCCTCTTGATTGTTGCTTCAATCAATTCTCTAGTCATCACTATATCGACAAAATTATGTGTAGCATTACTGATCAATCTCTCAAACAATGGTCCCTTTAGAATCTATACAAACATATGGACAACCTCACTTTCTATCAACAGAGGTTGAACCTGTGCTGCTACATCCCTCTACCTTTGAGCATATTGCCGAAGTGTCTCATTATTTCTTTGTTCCATGCTCTGCAAAAATACATGGTTAGGAACCATCTCTGTAACATGCTTATAATGTTCCACGAAAGCACCAGAAAGATCTTTCCATGAACGGATATTTACACGGCTTAGCTCTATATGCCATCGAGCAATTGAACCGGTTAAACTATCTTGAAAGCAATGTATCAGCAGCTTTTCATCCTTCAAATAAGTAACCATCTTTCGACAATACATCATGAGATGTGTTCTCGGGCATGTAGTTTCATCATACTTTTCAAAATCTAGCATTTTAAACTTTGGCGGGAGTATTAGGTCAGCCACTAAACTCATTTCAACTGCACCAGGTCTTGTCTTATTTACCTTCTGCAATTCCAGCAAACGAACGTCTTACACCGTTCTTCATATTTCTTTTCAATCTCAGTATGGATTTTCTCTATCTCATTCAAGGTATTCAGATCAGAGACATCATCATTACCCCCAAAATTTGCCCCAATGTTCACCAGAATGTTTGGTGTTGCTCCTGCTAGGTTAATTTAGACATTCTTCACAAGTAGAGGTCTTTCAGGAGGCACTCTTACGTGAGATGTGATTTATGCTTGGTCATTTATTTCATTGGAAGCACCCTCAAGTATTTTAGCCTTTCTTGATTCCTTTGACCCCAACAGTGCAGTCAGCTGATTGATTATCTCTCTTTGGGTTTGAGCAAAATAATCCATCATGGATTGTTCCATTCTGTCGAAATGGTTTTGTGTTTCCGCTCGATCATTTTCTAAGCTTGCGAATTGATCCTCAACGGCCATACTCTTTAAACGTAAACAAGTCCCGTAAGAATGTGGAATGATTACAGTCTATAAAATAAACTGTCATAAAATTTCCTTTGTTAAACCAGAAACTTTGTACAATAACTTTGATGCGTAAATGCATGATTATGTGAATGCATGAATGCATGCATGCAAACAATGCATCAATTTTTAAGAAACAATCTTTAGAAACATTCATTCATTAGAAGGTTCAAATACAGGAAATAAAACAACTCATTCTACAGGAAACTAGTAGCCCTAATTCCTAAGTTGGTCAACTCATATAGCAGACGCGCAATGGCCTCTCCATACTCCAGCTCAATGTTTGATTGCTTTAACAAAGTCGTAGCTTGCCTTGAGAGTATCTACACATATGAAGCTATACTCCTTGAAATTCACCAGCTCACTATTTTGATTCTGAACAGTGCGCTGCGCAGCTTCGTACTTGGTCTTCCATACCCCATCGTCCTGATACAGCATTTCTTCATAGCTTGCAGGCTTTCCCTTCAATAACTGCACTTCATTTTTCAGTTTCGATATCATTTTCTGTAATCATTCTTTCTTACGCTCCATCTGAACCCTATCTTCATTGTGATACCTTGTCACTAATTCCTCTAGCTATGTCACATGTCTTGCCAGATCAAAATTTATGGTTTACTCACATTCTATCTTCTTCTTTGCCTTGTTGCTTGCTTCCCCACTTTCTCGAGATTTCTTTTTGTACAGTTTCTCATAATCATTTCGTTCCTTCGTCATGTTTTCCAACTTCTCTTATAAGTCTCGTATTGTCTTACTCGTCCCTCCTTTTTGCTTAGCTTTATAATCATTATAAATCTCTTTTAATTCCTTCAAATCTTGGCTAATCTTCTTATTTTGTGCAATCAACTCTTTATCTTGCCCTTCATGAATGGTCACTTGATATGTTGCCATTGTTAACTCCTCTGTAAGGTCACTGGTCCCCTTCTCGTATTTCTTTAAATCTAACTCCCGATCATGCTTGAGTTTCTCCAGTGCTGATGGTACTTCTGTGATTGATCGAGCAGACAGTCCTACATTCTCTGGCATTTTCTAAAATGTTGTATCATTTACCCTTTGCGTTCTCCACTCCTCATATCCCATCATTATTTCTAGCTCTTGATATGGCTGAACTCGTCTTGGTTTTCCCCATGACTTCCCCGTTTGCACTATAATTTCTTTGTAATCATTAGACTTGTGAGCATACTCGAATTTGGCCTTTCCCGTCGTAGCCGTTATGAATTGCCTTGAGCCAAATTGTCTTGACACAAGCAAAGGACAATAGGTTGTTCCTCCCCAAATTCCAGGTAATGGGACCCAATATCTGTCCCCATATTTGTACAAGAATGACATCCATTTGTGCAACCAATGTGCCATCCATACAACATCAATATCATTCAAGTTCTTGAAACACTTCTCCCATTATTTCTCATTCTTTCTCTCTAAAGGACAACCCGTCATATATTCTTCTATTGGTGAATAAGAGGTAAGATACCTTGCAGCTCTATACGGCGTGTCCCATCGGTGACCTCTGAATCAGATTTCTAACAGCTGTGAACACCCTCAAAACCTTCATTCTCTCAATTTCTTGCATGCAGTCAATGACTTATATGTCTCGGTTAAAATAGCGGGAACCGAATTCACACCTTTTTTCAGTCGCTCAAATAACCCCACAGTTGATGGATCTACGTGCTTTGGAGTTCTTGGGAATATAACTAGCCCATATATGCACAAAGCATATAAACTTCTTGCTTTGGCTAGATCATCTCCACTTGCAATTATCAATTCTTTCAAGACTCTCCAATTTACTCATTGTTTGTCCTCATTCCGATCCGTGCTGTCACTGTTAGCAATTTTTGTATCCCACAATTCCTTTGTCTTTCCAGTGATCAGTGCTAACTTCTTTTTAAAACCCATATTGTTTCCAGGTCTTGTGTATATCTTGTCACCATGAATGGGTGAACAATTAATCAGTACCTCATATTCTTCAAGAGTGGGTGTCATATCGACTTGGCCGAAAGTGAAACAATTGTATGTGGGATTCCAGATTTTGACATGGCTCTGAGCAGTTGTTGGTCCACTTTAACACTTAACAACAAAGCTATATCTCCAAATTCTTTCCTAAATGCTTCTTTCATTTCACTTCCCCATTGATCCCATATTTCCTTTGCTTCTTGCAAACAAGCATTCTGGTTAGTGTTTAGCTTACACTGACCTTTCATTCGTGACACATCACCCATAAGCAAACTATCTCTCTTTTTATGTCGAGTCTGTTCTGACCATGTCCAGACTGTAGTGTTATCTTCCCCAATCTTGACCCTTCTAGACATTCCGAATACTTCTAATTAACTGTTTCTTAAACCGATGACAAAGTAAATGAACAATAACATGGTTTATCAAGAACAAAAATAAAAAGAAACATGTGTCAGTAATTGTGAATTAATACAAAAAAAACAAGTAGGCAAACATTATCATATAACAACACAAAAATATGTAACAAGGAAAATAACCAAAGAAATGTATTTAAACTAGCAGCACCTATCCTAGGTTCCTGTCTGGCTCTAGTGGAGTAGAGTTTCTAAAATAGCATGTGGGCTTGGTTCTAGAGTCTGGGTTCCATAACTGACGTTGTTGTCTACTGCGGCAATAAGACATCGATTCGGTAGTATAGGTCCCTTACAACGGAGGCGTGGGCCCCATGATGCATAAGGTTAGTATACCGGAAGAAGACAAAAATCCAAACTCGGAGCTGGAGAGCATCACGTCGAATAATGTTTTTCTCCCAGTTAAAGGTAAAAAGTCCGGGTCGAGAGCTTATGCATGAATGACAGATGTACCATACACAAAACTACCCTTATTTTTTTCGAAAATTCATCCAATAATTCTCAGAAAAAATTAAATTCAGTTTATTACTCATAATGCCAAAATGCCACTTGGAATTAATTAATTAGGCTTGACTCTCTTTTTAGTTCCCCAGCGGAGTCGTCAAGTTGTCGCGGCCATTTTTGCGGCCGAAAAAAAGAAAAAGTGTGGGAAATAGCTCAGCGGTCGATTCTTTTGAAAATCGGGATTTTTGTTCATTTGAGTTCACTTAATCTTAAAATTAGGTGTTTTTTACATTAAAACCTTTATTTAATTTCAAAAAAAAAATTAGAGTCGCCACCAGTCACTTTGGTAGACCGGACACCATAAAAACAACTAGAGATTCATTTTGAAACAACTTGGGTTCGGGAGTCGATTAATTGTAGGGAATGATTAGCAACCCCACAAACGCCCGTTATCGGTACCTTTTTAATTCCATGTGGCATTTTGGCATTTTTGAGTAATAAAATGAATTTAATTTGATCATTAATTGCTAATTGAATTTTTTTTTTTCCAAATGAGGATATCCTTTTGTAAGAAAATACATTTTAAACAAATACGAATTTTTGAAGTGTCCAGTTGCATTAGGAAACTTCGATTCACACCCAAAAGTGTATCTCAACACAAAAGGTTTAAATGCATGACAAATTATTTTGTGGTCGATTTTAAGTAAAAACCTAATTAAGGCTTCAATTCATTTAATTAATTAGAATCCTATAAATATTTTTAATTTTTGGACTTATGTAATAACACCTAAATGATTGGACACTACCCATATTAGGCCTAAAAATAACAATATCCTTACTATTAATGATACTAATTACTTAATCTTAATTTGAATTTTATTGAACTAACTATCCAATTATATGTAATGACCATATTCTAAGTTTGAATATAATATTAAATATCTCACTAAAACACCCCATTTGAGTAACATCACAATACAATGTGATACTAATCAACCTAGGAAATTAAAGTAATCATTTAATATTCATTCATTTTCTACAATGATCTTCCTCTTCAATTTTAAGATATTCAAGATTGAGAACCTAATTTCAGGGTTCTAATTATACTAAGTGTATTTAAGGTTTTCTAAACAAATATACTACATGATTATTTAAAAACATGCACCATACAAACAATTTAATAAATCAAATTGAAAGCTATTAAAATAAAGAAATTAAATTGTCTATGACTAAATTGAATAAAATTGGTAATTAAAATGATGAATTACAATGAATTAGGTGACCAATTTGTAAAACAGAACAAACTGAACAGCCCAGATCTAAACCTATTGAAAATCCAGTTCAGAAACTGGTCTAAACCAAATTGAACCTGCCGGTTTAAACCCTAAACGGCTTGAACCGTTATAACTGGGTCTTGAGTCGGGCCGCGGCCCCGTATCCACACCCGTTTAAAAACACGCGAGTTTTATTTAACCCGGATCCCTAACCACGCCATTCCAACTTAGTATAAAAATGGGGAAACTGAGTTGGACTGGTTATTTGTGTTATAACCACACT
This sequence comes from Hibiscus mutabilis, assembly GCA_019671005.1. NCBI lineage: Eukaryota > Viridiplantae > Streptophyta > Magnoliopsida > Malvales > Malvaceae > Hibiscus > Hibiscus mutabilis. The sequence continues at coordinate 8,214,747 of CM033718.1, read as the reverse complement.
CTCTCTTCTCTCTTTCACCCTTAGACTCTCTAAACTCAAACACCAAAAATCTAAAAAAAAACCCCTTATTTTCGATCAAAACCCTCACCTTCAAACTTGTTCTTCATCTTTTGCTTCGTTTAATCGACAGAAACACAAAATCACCCCCTTTTTCCTGTTTCCCCCAGATCAAACCCACTATTCCCTTAAGAGCTCAACCCCAGTTCTTTTTGCCTTCATAGCTTTGATCTTCCACCACCATCAAACCCTAGCCTTAGCCTGTTTCTCAACCGCCGGAGGTGACGCCGACCATCGGCCGTCGTCTTCGATCATCACTTTCGATAAACCACACCCCTCCGACCATCATCTGGTCTAACTCTGGTCATCCTTAACTTTCTTCCGGCCATCGTGCTCTGCCGCCAAAGCGATTTTCGGCCACCGTAAAAAAACCCTAAAAACTCTATTTTTCCCTTTTTTGAACATAAACCCTAATCTAACCCCGGATTCATCAGAATCGGCCCCATTCTCCTATTTCTACACTATCTACCCGTAACCAGAGACCTTTCTCTATCATTTTCAACTCCGTCTTGAAACCTAACTCTCTTCTATCCTCAAACTCACTCCGGCAGTGCTTACAGCGGCAGAGGTTTAAGATAAGTGTTCGAAACCTTCTTATTTTCAGTTTTCATTTCCATTTTTAGATCCAGTGTTATTTTAGGTTACTGACTTTAGATTTAGGATTTATCTAGGTTTAGGACACTGATATCACTGTTTTAGAAGATTGAGGCCTGGTTTTAATTGTTTCTATTTGTTTAGTTGTAGAAAAAAGAAAGAACTAAGATGGAAGTATACCTCTGGATGTATTGTCAACTCCGGTGAATCTCCGGCAATGAAGCAGCTATTTCGATCGTCTCCTTCCTTTTAGGTAATCTCTTCGACTTTTCTTTTTTCTCTTCTTTCAATTATTGCACAATCATTAATGAATGCTGACTTTCTCTCTCACTTTTATTGCAGGTGACGCAACTGACATCAGCTATCCATATGCTGGGGTTGTGGACCAATCCAGTGGCGCCACGTGGTTAAATTTGGCGGGGCCAAGTGAAAACAAATAATGGGCGGGAACCTATTTGTAATTAGGCTATAATACTTGTAATTGGGCATTTCAGATTTGTAGAGGCAAATCTAATGTAATATGGACTTCTTATGGACTGTTTTATTTAATTGGAGGATTATTTTTATTTAATAGACTATTTTATTACTTAGTATTATTTGGCCATATGTATAGTGAATTATAAAAAAACCGGACAAAATTTGTGTATTACAGTTAGGGTCTTGATTCTTGACCATATTTTTTTGAACAATTTTTACTTAGGAGAGAGGAGAAGGAAAATTTTGCTCTTATTGAGTCTTGAACCCACAATTTAAGAGAAAATAAGAGTGTCACTAAAAATTTTAACCACCTAATCTAATAATTGTTGACACTCTTGACCACTTTTGCTTGAATGGTTCCTCTTAATATTTGATAATTTTATTTAAGACTTTTTAATACAATTTATAGCTTTGGCCCTCATTTTTTTTATTTATCTCATCCCCTAATATAAAGTTCATGTATTCATTATTTTTAATAGGACCAACCTAATAACATTATTAGCGGGATTGTAAATGAATCAAGTTCGAACGAATAAATTTTTATTTATGAACATTTGTTTATTTTTAAACGTGTTTGGTTCATATTTATTCATTTAATATTTGTAAACAATTTTATGTGTTCGTAAATATTTAATTGAACGCGTACACAAACAATTGAAAATTTGTTCATAAACAAAAACATAAAAATAAACTAATAAATGAGTTCATAAACGAATTTTTTCATGACTATAAACGAATTGAACACGTATCTATTCATACTTCTTTAGCTTAATAAATAAACATAAAAATTTTGATTGTACTCGTTTATTAATAAACTATATGAATGATTCACGAATAATTTGTCGAATGTATTGTTCATTTACAATCATAATCATTAGCTCATGTCGTCAAATAAAACGATGTGAATTAAAACACTTAATCGTGCATTAAAAATAAACTTAAATAGGTTTCTCCCCTTGTAATATGTCTAATACAAAAAACCCTTCTAAGTATATCATGAATTAAAAAAAATGCACCGTTTGCAAGAGAAATCAACCACATATGATAGATTTCTCCCCCGTTGAATTCTATATACAAAACATGTGATTTTAAATTCCTTTCAAATACCAACTGAAAAGCTTTGAACCATACAAGATTTCATCGGAACTTGGCTTGCAGTTTTGAAAGGATTATGCAATAAACTTCTGTCCCAACAAATCAATTCACTAACAAACTGTACAATACCGGAGATTGGCAGACAACAGTTCATATATACGGAAATCAGCAAAGCCAGGAATCTCATCAAAATTTGCTTACATAAAGATCAAGAAGATCCGTTTTATACGACATGAAAAACGCCAAGTTGGCAACTTCACCTATTTTTCCACATCATCTAGCAACTTCAGTAGTTTCTTCCCTAAGAACTGAACCAGAAACTTGCTGTTCTACCAAGCTGCAAACATTAACATGTGGTAGCATTCAGAAAATTCCTCAACTCATGTTGAATGATAATCCCAAAATGAAGAAAGGGTGAGAGAGGAACATGTACCTAGTAGGATCTTGGTCATGTTTCTCATTTGTGGGAAAGTTTCCGTAAAATTGAATAGAAATCAAGCTTTCACTCGAGCCAACTGCCGGTGCAGGAGATCCATGTATCATCACATTTGCACCACGTCTATAACATATACCTGCAAGCAACGTTAGACAGATGTCAGAAATTGCTTCACATAGCAAAAGTTTTGGATTGTGAACCTCAATTATTCCAAGAAAGAATGGCCGGTTACATAAATGGATGACTAGAGCACTTCTAACATTCCATGTGAAGAAACAGAAATATAAGCGGAAGAAGCAAACAAGCTTCCGCATTAAGTTGAGCTGAAGCATGCCCTCGAGGATACAAAGAATTCTAAAAAATCTCAAAAGCAGGTTATGATCTTATAAGTTCCTTATAAGTAGATAGAGATCTCGCAAAATTAAGCAAGACAGTAAATATTAAGACAACCTCGAGTGATGTCAACTGATTGACCTGTTCTTCTCTGCAGTCTATGAAAGGAAATATTAAGCAAGACAGTAAATATTAAAACTACAGCACACTGCTCGAGAACTCTCTAAATTTGAAAGGAAATTTTCATTCTTCTACAGAAAACTTCATTATGGCATTCCGAACACGATCCATTTACGACATATTCTGAGTAATGTATGGCTTTTCATTCTGGACATTAAATTTACAAGAGAGTCGATATCGCACTTTTCCATTTTTGTTTTTCTTTTAATATTGAAGGCTTGTCCCACATAAGAAGAAATGTGCAATTTTCATTAAGTTAAAACTTTCTTTTACAGATGATTAAGTTACAATAGTTTTTCGGGGAGTTGAAATTGTTCCATCACATCCACAATAGCATGTCAAGGCACAATCACTGCAACAACCAAGAACTATAATGCCATTAGAAAGACATGGTTAGAACAGAGAAAGGTCGTCGACAAAGTTTAAGCTCAAAATATATGTAATCGCCATTAGATAGCAGATTCTACTTACTGTTTTTATACAGGATGCAAAGATTTATTATGTTGTTACTTGTTAGGAAGAGAACAATTTTTACTAGGGATTTTCTGGAACTAAAAAGGCATAAATACCTTGAAAGAGTATGACAAGGCAAAAGATAAGTGTGATGACCATAGTAGAAAGGCAACTGTTTGATGAGGCTGCAGCCTTTGATGCCTTCATCTTCTTCATCGCTTTAATTCGTTTCATCCTGGCACGTTTTCTCATGGCAAGTTCGGCAATCTCCCTCACCAACTCCTGGTCTGCAGCATCCAACAATGGACCTTTAGGAGGCCTTGGTGGCTTGGGAGGCTTCCTAGAATTTGTCTTCTTACACTTATCCTCTGCGAAATTCTTCTCCACCAGCACCGTTAGTTCACGATTCTCTTCTCCTTCTGAACTCTTGTCCACCGAGAATTCCACATTCTCATCCTCAACCGAGCCAAAACTTGAGGAATTACCGCAAGAGTTTTTGCCACATTTACCCTTACCTACTCTATCAGAACTCAAAAGATCACTCCAAACGTTACTTAAAATTCTCTTTGTTTGCAAATTTGATGAACCATGGCCTTTGGTTCTTTCATCTTCACTGGTTGTTCCACCACTTTCGATATCTACTTCAACATCTCTTTCTTTTAAATATGAGCGATCCATTCGGAAAAAAACAATAATTCCTCCCAAACCTTTAAATATGAACTAATCTTTCACTTCAAATAAAAACAAACCTATCTGTCACGGAGTCCGAGTCCAGATAAAGTTTGAAACAAAGCACAGCCTCAACTAGCTAGCAATCAACCCTGAATTTGTTAATGAAAAATCACATGTTAGAAGCAGAAAATGTAGGACAATAAACTGTCAATAGAAATGTTAGCTTGGAGGACATAAAGAAGAAAAATGGCAAAAATGTCATCACCCGAAACCCAGTGGAACAGACCAAAAGAGAAATTACTTGAATTCGAAAAAATTCTCTAACTCCCCAGAAACAAATAAAGCTTGAAGTTTGATTATTATTATTATTATTATTATTATTATTATTATTATTATTATTATTATTATTATTATTATTATGTATCTTTTAATTGGCAACCAGAATCCTCACTACTATCGGCTCCCAACCCTTACCTTATATATAATTTATAATGCAGCTAAATAAATCGTAAATAAAATAATAGTAATAAAGAGGCAGAATGAATAATAGAGACAGGAAAAAACCCATAAATTTTATATATTATATACTCTAAAAGAAAAATAGCAGATACCATCTGAGAAGAAAACCCAGAAATACGATGTCTAATTCGAGCTAACACTTCAAGCTAACATAGAGACGCAACTGTGTGGAAAAAGAAAAAGAATGTACCTTAAGTAAAACGAAAACGAGCCTAATTCGATGTCTACCAAGAATCATAAACTGGGAAACCTTTGAAGATTTCGTCTAACGTTAATCTTACCAATTATTTTTTTGCGGGCTGAAAATTAAAATTTTGAAAGGGGAACGACAGGCTTTAAATTTTTAAAAATAGAGTGAAGCATTGAAACTACAGACTAGAAAACAAAGGTGACACCTTTTCTGGGTATCAGAGATCAGATAAGTATATTACTTGGAAGTGTCAGCTTCTCCGAGGATGGTTACGGGCTGCTGCCGGTTGATAAAAATGACCTGTGTCATTTCACGGCGAATATTCAAACAGGGAAAGAAAGAATAAAGAGTTAATTTTATCAATTGGCCCCTGAAATAAGAAAGCTAAGGGTAAATTACACAAAATATCACTTTTGTTTCACTTTTATTCTATTTTAATCACAAAGTTACATTGTGATCGCTTATGTTATCGTTTAATCACAAAATGATCATTTAAATGTAAACTCCAATTATATTTTAATTTAATTCTTAAATTTTAGCCAGAATATGAATTTAATATTTTTTACAATTTTTAAACTATACTAAAAATTCCTTTTTAAAAAACAAAATATATATAATAGGGTAATTATTTGATGCACTGGCGGTGGAAACTAAAAGTTTTCACAAGCGCCTTAGTTTTAGGGTTTAGAAACTTAGTTTAGGGTGTATGATTTAGGGGTTTAGGTTTATGAGTGTTGAATTTAGGGATCGTAGTTGAAATTTATAATTTTGGGTTATAATTTAGGATATATAGATTAAAACTTAAATCCTCACCATATTACTCTACAAACTAAACCTAACCCCTAAACCCTAAATTCTAACCCTAAACCCTAAATTATAACCACTATCCTTAAATTTTAAATCCTTACACATAAACCTTAAAATTAAGGCTCTTATGGAAATTAAAAGTTTCCACTGCCAATGCATGATATATTTTCCCTATATATATTAAGGGTAAAACTTTAATACCCGGTCTGTATTTTTGCCTTACAAAATACAAATCTTAAATTCATAACACCCTAAAACCTAACCCTAACATCCTAACACCCTAGCCCTAAACCCTAAATTCTAAACATTAACCTTAAATTCTAAACCCTTAACATTTAAACCCTAAACTACAATCATAACCCCTAAAATTAAAAGGACTGTGTAAACTTTAGTTTACACGGTCTGTGTATTGAAGTTTTTCCCATATATTAAAGGGTTTTGCTAGTATAAGAACTAGTAAATTTCTATCATTAATGATTATTTTACTTTTCAATGGAATCTATTAGAATGTAATTAATTGTATTTTTTAAAAAATTAAATATCATTAATTTATGGTGTTTAATAGAATTAAATTGTAACATCCTAAAACCTTAAATTATAACCCTAAATTTTAAACCCTAAATTATACCCCTAACCCTAACCTTAATCCCTAAATCCCTAACCAAAATTAAAATCCTAAACCCTAAACACTCAACCCTAAAAACCATAAAAATACAACACTAAACCCTAAAAATAAACCCTAAACCCTAAAATTATAAATCATAAACCTTAAACATCTAAACCCTTTTATATTTTTATTAATTACATTAAACACCTTAAATCAACGGTGTTTAATATTTTAAGAATGTAATTAATTATAATTTAATAAATTCCATTAAAAATAAAATAATAATTGATGATAGGAATATAGTAATTCTTATAAGAACCGTATATAATAAAAGTCTATATTAAAAAGGGTTTCATATGGATGATTAGATTAGAAGGAATATTGGGTAGGAGTCTAATAATAGAGAATCCTATCTTTTTGTTTGACTAAAGCTTGTTAATTAAACTTTCTATATTTATTTAAATTCAAAATCAATTAGTGTGACTAAACACCTCTAATTCATTTGATGATTAAGACATTATCCTATCCGCTATCCAATAACCGAGGATAATTGTCGTACCAAATTCAAATCGGCATTGCAACCAAAGGTTCCGGCTCACAAGTGCCCCAAGTCACAACAAAAATCAGTATTTATATTTTTAATTTTTTATTTATGCTCAAATTATTTTTAAAAAGTAATATGACTAAAATTTTGAAAATCGTAAAAGATTAGTATTATTTTTTGGGTTTTTTTAAATTATGGTCGGTTTAAGATTTTTTATAACATTTTTTCGTTTTTCAAGATTTTTTTAAAATTTTCTATTTTTTTCTAGAATTTTTCAATTTTTAGAATTTAAACAAAATCATAAAAAAAATATCTACCAAAAAATATTTTATATTTTTTAACATTATATATAATTCATAAAAAATATTAAAAATAAAAAATTCAAATTATATTTGAGTTCTTATAATCAAATTGTGGGTTTTTAAATTATTTGGCAAAATGTATATTATTTATTTTTAAAATTTTCAGAACTTTTAGTATTTTATTTTTTTACATGCGACAAAATTTGATTGGATCACGCTGTACTTTTTACGAAAAATATTAAAGGACTAAAAGTGCAGACAAAAATGAATCAAGTTATTAAAAGTAGGGAAAACTACATATTTAGTGCCTTAATTATGTCTATATTATTGTTTTCAGACCTTAACTATTATTTTTAGTAAAATGGTACATAATATTACATTTTTATTTTGCATTAGTACCGACGTTTAAAATTAACAAAAATGGGTTTTAGGTTTTAAAATGGATTAATAACAGAAATGGTTTTAAACTGCAGACAAAAATGAATCAAGTTAAAATGGATTAATAACAGTTGTAGTCCAAAAACCTTATACAATCTATCAATTTAGTCTAAAATTCTATCAAATTAAACATTATTTTTAATTTTAGATTAAAATTGTAAATTTCTCATATTCTTCTTCTTTCAAACGAACACTTTTTTCGGTTTTAAAATTCAAAAAACACACTAGGAATAATTAAAACTTTAAGATTTGGAGATCAATAAGGGATAATGCGGGATCTATTAGATGACTCAAACTCCACAATGGGATACTAACGAGAAACAAATATGAGAAAGGGGTACGAAAAAATACTATCAAAATTAAAATGATATTTTACCCTAAAATTAATATAATAAATTTTGAATTAAATTGATAATATATACAAGTGTTTTGGACTAAAACTATAATCATATCAAATCACGTCATAATCTTAGTTAGTTTTTAATATCCGGATACCAAAACAAAATAAATACATAACATTAAGTACAATTTCACCAAAAATAATAGTTGATATATCAAAACAGTAATGTGAGAATTGTTGGGTACTAAATATGTAATTTTCCATAAAAATAAGTGAAAATTTATGAAGAGAGGTAATTTTAGGTACTACCCTTAACAGAGCCCTGTTCCATGTTCGTTTCGACAAAATAATTATTGAAAGTAAACAAAACCACTACACTTTTCACCATTCGTTCGTTAAAAGAAGACTTCCTAAACAAATAAACAAAACCGACAACCATTTCCCACTGAAATTAGTTTGAAATCTGACCGGACAGTAACTTGGTCCCTATCTTGAAGTAGGCAAAAACATTCGCTGCTGCAAATTTAATCTGTTTCTTGTTAAGATTTTGCTTGCCCCAGTCACTAAATACAACCGAAGTAGGTTTCTCAAGCCTAAGTGGCTCAACCATGTTAGCCAAGACTTCCACCCCACAGGCAGCCAAGTTAGGCATCAGTATTACACCGGCGGCCAAATGTCCCAACTCTACGGCGTTCTTGCAACCGAGCCCAGACTCTGTCTCTAACTTGGCAACGGTTTCTTTGATCCCAATACCCACAAATGTAAAATCCGGTAGCTGCAGAAAACTGAGGAGAGAATTGGGTATGAAATCCAGATCAGGAAGCTGAATTATAAGACAAGTAAAGCCATCACAAAGTTGCAAAATAGCCACTCGGCTTTTCATGTCTGAATTAGCAACGGTGACTTCTCATTCGTTCATGTTCTTGTTTGACCAGCGGCTGTCTTTGTGGCGATCTTCAGTTTCATGCGAGTCTTCAATAAATGCCCGTTCAATGTCTAAGCCGATAACTTTCCACACGTTGTCCCTGTTAGACAGAAACTCTCGTATGTGGGAATCGACAACTGATTCCCAACTCGTGACAATGGGTTTGATTGCAGTGTCACCAAGAATAACAGACATCTTAGGTAAGAATGAACAAGAATTAACAAATAAGACTGAATTTGGAGTTCTTACAGGTAAATCGAATATATATATATATATACGCATCAATGCATTCAGCAAGAACTGAAAAAGTTTTTCTGCAATATGCATGAATTAACATAAATTACATTGATTACGTTGTTAATGATCTGGAAAGCCGACCGTCCCGGCCTTTGAATATGGACAGGTGATAATCTTCGGTCTTTTGGAATTTCCAAAAAAGTGAAAACTGATATCGAATTTCAATGTTATAGCTCATTCACATTGTAGACACCCCCACAATCCACATGGCCATCTCTAAACATTCGACCCACGCCATAAGAAGCCTATTACAACCTAAAGGGTGTACAGCTTTCCATGAACATGAAGCTGAGAAGAAAAAAAAATCAATACAGAATCTGAGAAACATGCTTTACCATGAAACAAACAAGAGCAAAACCCTTCCTTCATCGTGTCCATTTCCAGTTAATTAATGGTAATAGGCACAATTAATTTAATCGTACTCAATTTGTGCTTTTTAGTGATTGAATATAAATTGATAATAGGCACAAATTGAGTTGTTTCGAATTTATTGTAGCATTGTAGATATTATATATATCACATTGCTTTGTAAATTGTAATTTTGAGATTTCTGATTCACTAATGTGTTTTTATGGCTAGCATGAATTGTATGCTTTCTTCCTCTTGTTATGTAGGATTGTACTCAATCCTCACGAGGGAAACCAAATGTTTGCATAAATTGTCAACGTGAAGATGTTATATAAGTTTGTCTCTGTTAGTTGTAACATAATGCACATTGTTTTAACCACAATGGCATATCCACCATATAGTCAGGGTGGACATGTTATTTACACCGTTATTTTCTGATTCACTAATGTATGCATTGATAACTTATTTACAGAGTTGCAAATAAGCATTGTTAACTTATTTACACCTAATCGTTTATATTCACAAACGTTAAACGAACATTTTTTCAAAAACAAAACGAAAATGTTCGCAAAAACTAAAAGAATCAAGCCCGAATACATTAAATAATAAATGAACCGAATTCGAAAATGATGTTAATATATATATATATATATGTGTGTCCTCCCTCAAAAATATTTCTGGATCCACCACTATGTGAAAGAGCACAAAATTACCAGCTTTATAGTGATGCTGTAAACATATCTAATATAGCCCTCTAGCCCCTTCCTTGTGGAGAACATCTACAAATTCTTTTGTAAATCCTCAAGGACACAGTCTTCAGTCACTGTTTTTAGCTTTTGAAATCAGTTTTCAGTCGCTGTTTTTAATTGAGTTTCCATCAATCTATTTCTAATAATGTAAGACCACACATGTAGATTACAGAGTATTCATTCAAAATAGCAAAAAGAGAACACTAGTACTAAACAGAATAAGCAAAGGAACGACTACTGTAACGTCTTAAAATCTTGTAAACGGGACAAGTTCAAGCAGGGGAAACGCATAAACAAAATGAAAGGGAAATTATACCCGGAAAATTACGGGTCCATTTGGTTCTAAAGAATGAAGTCTATTTTTGTTTTCGTTTCTTTAAAAAATAAAAAACATGAGAAGAAAACCTGTTTAGTTGTAAAATTAAAAAATAAATTTAGAACATGAAAATAAAAATGAGTGAAATTTCATAAAAAATATGTTTTTTATTGAAAGTATTTTGGAAAAATGGAAAAATTGAAAACAATAATTTTTAAATTTTAACTTCATTTTAAACTCGGTTCGAATTCTTTAATTTAATTATTCATATTTTATTTATTATAATCATTATATTTTAAAAGAGATGTTAAGAGACTCAAATAAAATGAGTCAAGTTCAAATATTCTAATTATTGGTTTGAGCATTTATAAAACTATTCGAGTTTGGATTTGAATTTAAATATATATGTGTAGACAAATTTATTTGAACTAAGCTCAAGGTTCTCGCTATTGAAGCTTAGTTCCAATCAATTACAACCTTAATAAACTCTCCTCATGTTTCATCTTTTCTCAACATTTTTTTATAAGAAAATTGCTTGATACATAAATCATGTAAATTAAAATTTACATAAGTCTTATTTTCAAAGTTAGGAATTTAGAGTTTAATGTTTAAGTTAAAAAAAATAGGTTTAGGATTATTAAACGGTCTAGTCCTGGGCTGGCGGGCAATAGGCCCTTGGAATCACGGAATGGAGAGGCAGTTGATTTTCCCTTTGTGCATTGATTACCATTTTCCCCCAATAATCAACGCGCCACTGTCGGCAATATTATTCTTTAACTGCGCCAAGTATTCACATGGCCGGTAGGGTGTAGACGATCTATTTACACCCACAAAGAAACTGTGGATATCGGTTTTGATTACAGAATCAGACCCCGTGATGTAATTAGAATAAAAGAATCATTGCTCCACTTATATACATAGTGCGTGAATAGGCAAATGACTTCAATCGCCCTCTAATCCAACAATACACTGAATCCCCCATTTCACCATTCAATGAACCAAATCTTTGAGATGTAGATGTAGACGCAAGAAAAGGATGAGTTGTTTTTAGGTTTAATACTATAATAATTGTTCAAACTATTTCGTTTTTTTTTTTGGTCTAAATTATTTTTGTCCCTTTTAAGTGCCTAATTTTTTTTTTAAGTGTCCAAATTTTTTTTTAGTTAAAGTAAGTATCTAAACTATATTTTTTAATCAAAGTATGTGTCTCGGTTTGACCTTAAAAGGAGTAAAAAAATGATAATTTAGACACCTAAAAGTACAAAAAATAATTTAAGCACTTGAAAGAGAAAAATATAATAGTTTAAGTACTTATTTTGACATTAACAATATTTTGCTATACCACATTAATTCTCTTCCCCACTAATTTCAAACAATTTTTGCAGGGCAATCCTCATTAATGGTTTCTCCGATGAACCCTAGCCAGCCCACGAGCAATACTTACTTTCACATGGGAATCAATGATATTCGTTTGTTATGCAATGATATTCGTTTGGTCATAACAAAAACAAAAGCTATAGGACAAACAAGGGGTCAGAAGAATTGAAAAAGAAAGAACCAAATTTCCCATGGTGCCTTAAAACCAAAGTTATATATAGTATATTAATCGAGGTTTGTTTAAAGGGCAATCGGCGCCTGTCAGCAAGAAAGTTGCATATAAAGGTAATGGGTGTTGTAATCTACTCTTCTTTCAGCATATGGGATGGTAGAATGTCCTGGAGAAGGCCATGGTCTTTAAGCAAAGACGGCCACGGCGCCGGGGTGCCAATATTATGGCGAAAGTTCAAAGGAAACAAGCTATTGGTGAATGGCTGTTGGTGGTGCCGGTGATAGTGAGGTGGAGTCCATTGCATTGGCATGTCGAAAGCTGCGGCGGACATGGCTGAACTCAGATGAGAACTGTCAAGATTCGGACGAGGCAAGATTGGGCTGGGGTGAGCGTGTTGGCCTTCGTAAGTGGTGACCACAATGCTTGGATCACTGAATGATCTCTCCACTCTTTTCTTCACATTACATGAGGCAGCGGTGCAACGATAATAACTCCTGTAAACTTGTTGTCTGAGATTTTGTTTGAATTGGTGAAAAGAACTAAAAATAGGATAAAAGTTTGAACATTGAAGTCAGTACCTAGGAAAAGAGCTGTTTTTTACAGCTTTTTGGCCGTACTTTCTCCATCTGTACCCATCTTCCAAATGATCAACCTCGCTCTTTGTCATGAACGCGAATCTCGGCTCTCTCTGTCTCTTCTGGTTTGTCTTCTTGGGTTTCAGTTTCAACCTAAACCCACAAACGCCAAAAACAAATCCCCAAAAAAACTCCATCAGCTTCAAATCACTTTGATGGAAAACAAAACCCTCAATTCTTTTCCAAATTAGTTTCAAAAAATGAGACTTTGTTTAACAGTAAACAGAAACACAGACTCAAACATAGACATAAAAAAGGACCCAATGTCTCTTTAGTAAGAAAAAAGGTTAAATAAAGAGAAAGAACGAACTCACTGTTTCTTGGGTTTTTGCTGGTTTTGGTCTTGGCCATCTACTTTAACAGGTTCGTCATTAAAAGTCTCACTTGATGCAGATGAAATCGAGGAATAGTTAGGAGTTGCAGGTTGATTAATAGGCTCAGCCTCAGGTGACTGGATCATCTCCAAGAAAGGATCCATAAACCCTAAAGAGCGGATCTTCTCGTCTTCACTGCTACTCAAATCAAATATACTTTGTAATGGGAAATTATTCACCATGTATTGTGAATACGGTGAGTTTCCCAGGACATCTTCCATCTTTATTCCCTCTTTTCTCCCCATGTATCAATCAAAACCTCCAGTTTTTGTTCATAAGAAACACTTGGCAATGTGGAGAAGAGAGAAAGAACGAAAGGGAAGAGTTTTAGAAGAAAATGAGATTTTTGGAATGGAGAAGAGAGAGAGAAAGAGAATTAATTAATAAAGGATCAACGGGCAACTGTAGGTCAAATAATTGTACGGGAATTGAACAGTGCCGGTTGCCGTTCAATGCATGAGGCATCAGGCATGAGCTCCATATTGTTGTTTCATGTTTGGTCGGACAGTGTGGTGGAGTGGAGGCTTTCATACGTAGATATTTGACCAGCTTTAACTGGTTCGCTGTGTGAACGGAGTTCCCCAATCACACATTGGTATTCTTACGGCACAAACCATAGTAATAATATAGCCCTCGGCGGCTTGGGTATGGGTGTACAAATAATTGAACTATATCTATTTTTATTCTGGATGTGAATCAAACAACACCTCAAATAGCAAAATGGAAATATAAATCGAAGAAATACCGAAATTTATTAATATTCAATTCAATAACCTGAATTTAACTGTTGGATATTTTAGCATGTATCAATATAAAACAGGCAACGTGTACTGTTGTGAATTTCGTCTAAGAAGATAATATAACGTATGTATTTGATGTGATGCCTAGATAATAAATTAAATTAGTTATAGGCCAATAAGTGTTCGGGTTACATTAGTAAGGAATATTGCACTATCAAAAAGGGCGAAACATAGGGGTTTAAGGGAATTGGGTGCCCGCTTTTTCTTTAGGAATAGAATAATTTTTTTAAAAAAAGGTAAAATTATCTTTATAGTCCCTTCAAAATTTGTAAAATCTTAGTATGACCCCCTCAAACTTTTTAATTTTATTTTGGGCCCCTTTGTAAATTTCTATTTTTTAATTTTATTTTGGTCCCCTTTTATAAATATCTAGTTCCGCCCCTGCTACCAAAGAAAGGATATAAGTTCAAACTTTGAAGACGAGATTGTTAGAAGGGATATTCTCGCACCCCGAACATATATCGTAAGCCAGAAATGCGTATTACCCAAAAGAAAATAGTGATTGAGGGAGTTTCATTCAGTCATTCTATACATATGAACTAGGAGTTCGTTTTTCAGGTGCTGAGAATATTAGAGTTTCCTAGTAAATTCTGTGGTTGGATTAAAGCTTGCATAGTTCAATATCTCTTCATTATTGTTATGAATGTTCTATCTAATCTATTAAACTTGGCTGGGAAACATAGAGTTTTTGGTTATCACCCAAAATGTAGAAGGATTGGACTGACACATCTTTGTTTTGCTGATGACCTTTTGGTCTTTACTAAGGGAAATTTAGATTCAATTTTGGCTGTCCAGAGGGTTTTGGATGTTTTTTTAGGATGTCTGGCTTGCGGATAAATGCATTTAAGAGTGACTTATTTTGTACTGGTATTGCATATTCTGATTTGCAGGAATTAACTGATCATACGAGTTTTAGTATTGGAGTGCTGCCAGTGAGGTATTTGGGAGTGCCTCTAGTTATGAAGAATCTCTTTTGCTCGGACTGTGAGGGTTTGGTGGGAAAATTTGTGAGAAAGGTTCGAGGTTGGGCATGTTGGGAATCAAAGTGCGGAACAATTCCCCCTTGAGATTAATCGGCTAAAATAAAGAAATAAACTAGAAAACAATACAATAAAAGAACACAAGATTTTTACGTGGAAACTCCCAATCGGAGAAAAAACCATGACCGTTGTCAAAGACAACCCGAGAAACCACTATGTGAAAATTGTTACAACACACAGACCATTCTCACAATCCCGGTACCCCAAGTAGACCCGAGAAAATATTTAACTACACCTTTCACCACTCTAATACAAGAGAATATAACGGAATTTAAAAGCCAAATAGAACTCTCAATACTTGACTTGGTACAATTGAAAATGGAAATGGTTAGGCCTATTTATAGTTGAGTTCCAGGGACTAACTTACAAATAGCCTAATCTTTAGGGACCAGAAAATAATTTTCTCATTAATTATTTTCTACCTTTCCAACCACTTTCAAAATTAGGTGCAACCACCTTGGACTTTGTGGTTGCCATCTTCGACAATGAACAATTTCAAGTCATATTTTCCAGCAAATCTCCACCATGACTTGAAATTCGACCGCTTTCACAATCTCAAAATAGAAATTGTCGTACTCCACCATAAAAAGTACACCTTTATAAAACCTCGGCACGTCGAAAATGCTGAAACTTATGGTGCAACTTCCATTTTGGCTCCCTCTGAAAGTTCATCAGCCATCGACACCACACACCTTGCATCAATGCCAACCAATGCCCGTGTGTAACTTCAGATCCGCTAGCAACACATCCTCTTCCATGGTAAAGCGGAGATACCATGAGGACGTCCTTCTCAACTTCATAGAAGAAAATCATCTCCTGTGACAAGCGAGACGATGCTAGCTTCTGATTCGGAGCCTATTGCCGAACTTGCTCCTCCTGGACAAATTTTTCTTACATGCCCAGCCTTGTGCGTCCTCAATTGTATTAACACGTCTTTCATGTTTATTTTCCATAAACCAAAGTCGATCTTTCCATCAAATTTCTCTATGTCACACTTCATGGTGGATATCATCACAACTGAATGTAGTCCGTGAACAATGCACCAGGTAGTTCCCAGGAAAGAGAGGTGGATCACAAGGATCGCTCAAATACCAAGTCTTTCCTTAGCCAAAACTTTCATAGACATGCACTTCCACACTACCACAGTAACCACCAATCGAGAATACGCCAAGAACAATCTCCAAGAAACCACGAACTCAAAGTAACAGTGAAAAATTTTCTTTTCCAAAATGGAGGTTCAGACAAAGCTGCAACCACAAGGATAAGAACATTATCACTCATTCAACCTCGCTCTGATGCCAATTGTTGGGAATCAAAGTGCGGGACAATTCCCACTTGAGATTAACCGGCTAAAATAGAGAAATGAACTAGAAAACAATACAATAAAAGAACACAAGATTTTTACGTGGAAACTCCCAACCGGAGAAAAAACCACGACCGTTGTAAAAAACAACCCGAGAAACCACTATGTGAAAATTGTTACAACACACAGACCATTCTCACAATCCCGGTACCCCAAGTACACCCGAGAAAATATTTAACTACACCTTTCCACCACTCTAATACAAGAGAATAGAAAAGAATTTAAAAGCTAAATAGAACTCTCAATACTTGACTTGGTACAATTAAAAATGAAAATGGTTAGGCCTATTTATAGTTGAGTTCCGGGGACTAACTTACAAATAGCCTAATCTTAAGGACCAAGAAATAATTTTCCCATTAATTATTTTCTACCTTTCCAACCACTTTCAAAATTAGGTGCAACCACCTTGGACTTTGTGGTTGCCATCTTGACAATGAACAATTTCAAGTCATATTTTCCAATAGGGCATCCAAATGTTTATCTTTTGTTGGTTATTTGCAGCTTATCCAGGCAGTGATATTTAGTGTTCAAAACTTTTAGAATAGGATCTTTCTGCTACCTTCAGAAGTTGTGAAGCAGATTATTAGGGTGTGTAATGATTTTCTCTGGACAGGTGCTGAGGTTTCTGCTTGTGGTGCTAGAGTGAGTTGGGAGAGGCTTAGTTACCCAAAGTGTGAGGGTGGATTGGGGGTGAAGGACATTGCAACTTGGAATAAGGCTTGTATGATTAAGTGTCTATGGTTGCTCCTAACTCAATCGAGGTCTCTATGGGTTGCATGGGTGGAGAAATATTTGTTGAAGGGGAAGTCTATATGGCAGGTTCCTATTCAAAGCAATTGCAGTTGGGTTTGAAAAAAATTGTTGAAGCTCCGGAATGATTGTTCTCAGGTGGGGAACATTCAGGGGGAGTATAAGGCAAGGGAAGTCTGGGAGATGCTTCGGCATAAACAGTAGAGGGTGCGATGGTCTCGTATTGTTTGGGAAAGCTTGTCCATCCTTCGACATGTTTTTATCTCATGGCTTGTTATTCTGGATAGATTACCAACAAAGAGTAGGATGATGGTTTAGGGCTGCTACGTTGATCCCACGTGTTTGTTTTGTGGAAATGGTATGGAGACACGGGACCACATGATTTGAGAATATTGTTTTGCTTCTCAAGTCTGAGTGATGATTTTGCAAGCTTGTAGGATTTTGATCTCACATGCTTGCTGGTTTGATATGATAAACTGGATTCAAGAAAATGAGAAAAGTAAAACTTTAAGGACTGCTATTATTAGACTGGCCTGGTGTGGTTTGAACTATTACGTATGGCAAGAGCGGAACAGAAGGCAGCACAACAAGAGGCCAAGGCAAGCTGCTGAAATTTTCCTGCAGATTCAGAATGATATAAGATTGTGCTTTTTTGGGTAAGTTAAAGTATTCTAGTTTGAGTTCTTTTTTACCAGATGAGTGGGGGTTATCTTGTAATCTGTAAATAGGGTTTTTTTTTTTTATTTGTTATGGTGGTGGTGTTTAGTTTTGGACTTGAGGTACTTTGGATGAATAAAACTAACATTTATCCCAAAAAAACAAAACCAAATTTTTAAAATTGAAAAATTATTGGAAGTAAAAATAATCGAATTATAGTGTTGGGACCAAGAGCAAAGCTAAGTATGGTATAGTGAACTTACTACTATATTTTAGTAGTTGAATACAGATTTCAAATTCAAGGGGCATAATCTATTATGGCATCTACATTGTTTTTTTTTTTTTGGAATCGCTCTACATTACCTCACTCCGAGTAAAGATTAAATTTACATTTCTTTTAATTTATTCACTGATATTTAATTAATTAATTAATATATATCGAATAAATTAATAATTTATGTGTATAACACGAATTAATATAAGAATTTAACCATAATTAATTAATTGCAAATGGAAACC
This sequence comes from Hibiscus mutabilis, assembly GCA_019671005.1. Classification (NCBI taxonomy): domain Eukaryota; kingdom Viridiplantae; phylum Streptophyta; class Magnoliopsida; order Malvales; family Malvaceae; genus Hibiscus; species Hibiscus mutabilis. Next base: position 8,196,381 of record CM033718.1, on the reverse strand, counting down.
AAAAGGATATGTGGATGAATTATGAAAAATGTCAGGCTGGCTGTCGATAAATGATATGATAAACATAATAATTTGCGTGTATGCTGGACTTACCTTTGCATGCTTCCATAATTAGGTTCCTTAACTCTTTTGGGTATGGAATTTAAGGAATTCGTTTACATGCTTCTTTTCACACATCATATCTTTCTCTTTTCCCTTCCCATGACTAATCAATTATCTACTGTTACAGACACACACCTTGATTACTAACGCCCCCATCATTACATTTTCTTTGATTTTCATCCCCGCGTTTATTCTTTGAATTCAAATCAGGTGATTTTTTTCTACCCGATTTCCCAAGACTTTATCCTTACTAATATAGACTAAATTGCGTCACACACCTGATTTTAATGAGCAGGTCTTTTAACTGAAATTTTCTACATACATAAAACTTCGAACTCGAAACATACTTAAATGATTATCAAGTTGTTTATCATTTAATTACCAACAGGACCAACTCCTGTTATTACTAAGTGCATCTTTATTATGTTGGAAGGATAAACACGAGATGAGACTTTTCTTTATTCATAAGATTAAACAAATTAAATTTCAATCTTTATTTTAATTTGAATATTTTTATAAATTCTCATAATTTTTTAAGCTAAATAACTTGGGCGTCTCAGATTAAAATAATGAGTGGTTTTCTTATGTTTCTTCACTTGATTCCATGTCAACCACTCCACTCCCACCTACTGTCTCGTGAGTAGTATAAGACTGTCTAGGTTGATGAATGAGGGCTGTACAAATAATACCATATAATTATGGTTGGATAACGCAGACGAGACAAACGAGCCAACTGTCACATGAAATTCTCCGTCTTACACCTCAAACAACGGTCTAATCCGCTAGTAGCTTTCACTCGAGTTGCGCTATTATTTTTCATGTACTACAATATTATCTAGAACAATGCCGTATTATAACCAACTTAGTTTTGAGATTTTAAATGTTTTTTGAATATCTCAATCCAACAAGACAAGGATAGATACTGATATTTGTCATGTAAAATCCAAAAAACCAAAGATTAGAAGTCACTTTTATCCAACTCTTTTTTGTTTGTTTGTTCCTGTTGTGTGATTTAAAACCAAAGCAGGCGGCCATGAATCATGATTCACGGCGGGACGGCTGGTCTGTCCCCATTTTAGGCGCGAACACAGATGGCATACGGCCGTTTAGGGGTTGTTCAAAAATACTTAATCCTACCGGTTCAATTATTTATTGATCTAATTTAAAATTTCAGATACATGTTTTAATTTTTATTTTCGGATAGAATACGGATCGTAATATTCCAAGTTTTGAATTATTCGAAAATCGTAAATATCTAAAAATGTAAATTTTTATGTATATGAATATTGTTATTTTTAGTAATTTAGTGTTTGTTATGTTGAAATTCCAAAAATCAAAATTTTCATAGATGTGAATCTTATTATATTTGACAATTTGTTGTTTTTTATATTTAAAAATCTAAAATCTTCATAAATACGACCGTTAAATTTAAAAAAGATACTTAAACTAATTTTATATTTGAATAATTAGATATCCGATATCTAATATTTAGATATTCATTTTTTAAATAAAATATAAATCACTATTACACCGATCTGAAATTTTAAATATTTAATTTTTCGAATTGATCCAGTATCCGAAAATGCATATGCCTATTGTGGATGGAGCCTTTCGCCACCTTTCTCAATCCCACACGTGGTTCTTGGTTACAGAGCTGGCTTTTTATGGGACCCAAGGGCAGATGATGAATGGAATTAGCGGGGGCTTGGTGTCAAGGTTGTCCCTTATTATATGTCGATCCTGCCTTGACAAGCCTACTTGGGACCGAGCAAAGGTGGACTGAGCATTGATATGAGCAATCCCTAAGGAGCTACCAAGTCAAAGATGCAAGTCAGAATGCTTTGAGAAGGCAATGAAAGCCCTGTCCAGAAAGTGTCCTCGTTTGGGACGAAGCAACGTCTAATCGCGTCATACTTGGTAAGTTTATTTAGCTCTTTAGGGGGAAGTGGTCTGGTGTTGGGTCTCCACCATCCCCCTCGCCATGTGCTAGCAGCCGAGCTGCCTTGGTGTAAGTGACCTTCTCCTAGGCTCAAGTGAGGCCTAGGTGAGCGGGCATTGGGGCCAAGCGGATGGCACAATGTCTCTCTAGGAGGATCTCCTAGGGACGGTTTGGGGCTAGAGGGCCCTATATCGCGCTCGCCGAGAGAGTTAGGGGTTGGCTGCTAGTATTTGCTAGGCCCTGCGGGATATGATATTCGACGCGCATGTTGCCTGATAGATCATGAGACGACGTTTCTGAGTTATGTCCTTAGATAAAGGGCTTGTTGAAGGCTGACTTGTTTGGGTTGAGTCCCTTTTCAAGTGTCGCACGACGTGCAGATCCGGGCCTAGATGGTATGGTCGTGACAGTTGGTATCAGAGCGAGGCTGGTTATGCCTGGTTGTGACTTTTTGTTGTTGGAAATGTGTGATTACGCTGACTCCGTACCAAGCGCTCCTGCAAGTGGAGTAGGCAGGGCGGGCTGACTCTACGCTAAGCGCCCTAGTAATTGGGGTAGGCAGGGTAGGATATTGTGAGACTCCGCACCAAGCGCTCCTACGAGTGGAGTAGGCAGGGCGGGCTGACTCTACACCAAGCGCTCTCGGGGAAAGAGTAGGCAGGGTAGGATTGTGGCGACTCTACACCAAGCGCTCTCGGGGAGAGAGTAGGCAGGGTAGGATTGTGGCGACTCTATACCAAGCGCTCCTGGGGAAGGAGTAGGCAGGGTAGGATTGTGAGACTCTACATCGAGTGCTCCAAGTGGTGGAGTAGGCATGGTGGGATTGTGGACTCTACGCCAAGCGCTCCTAGGGAAGGAGTAGGCAGGGTAGGATTGTGAAACTCTACACCAAGCGCTTTCGGAGATAGAGTAAGCAGGGTAGGATTGTGGTGACTCTATACCAAGCGCTCTTAGGGAGAGAGTAGGCAGGGTAAGATTGTGGCGACTCTATACCAAACGCTCTCGGGGAGATAGTAGACAGGGTAGGATTGTGGCGACTCTATACCAAGTGCTCCTGGGGAAGGAGTAGGCAGGGGAGGATTGTGAGACTCTACACCAAGCGCTCTCGGGGAGAGAGTAGGCAGGGTAGGATTGTGGCGACTCTATACCAAGCGCTCCTAGGGAAGGAGTAGGCAGGGTAGAATTGTGAGGCTCTACACCAAGCGCTCTTGGGGAAAGAGTAGGCAGGGTAGGATTGTGAGGCTCTATACCAAGCGCTCCTATGGAAGGAGTAGGCAGGGTAGGATTGTGAGGCTCTACACCAAGCGCTCTTGGGGAAAGAGTAGGCAGGGTAGGATTGTGGACTCTACACCATGCGCTCTTGGGGAAAGAGTAGGCAGGGTAGGATTGTGGACCCTACGCTAAGCGCTCCTAGGGAATGAGTAGGTAGGGTAAGAATATGAGACTCTACAGCAAGCTCTCCTGGGGAAAGAGGTAGGCAGGGTAGGATTATGGTGACTCTACACCGAGCGCTCCAAGTGATGGAGTAGGCAGGGTAGGCAAATTGGTTATAACTCACGCCAAGCGCTCTGGTAATTGGAGTAGGCATGGTGGATAATTGCGACATGGGTGGAAAGTTTATGGTTGCAGTTACAATGATGTCTTAATTAATGAAATGATTCATTCTGTTTAGTCGATGAGGACGTCGACAAGATGGTGCAGAAGAGAAGCGAGACAAGTTGCGCTTTTAGTTTTGGATAACCTTAAAAATGGGTTGGCTTGTGGGAAAAGTGTTATCAGCCGTTGGAAAGCCAAGATGTATGAGTTCATGAGAGCAAGGTTGTTCGAGTGGACATAGATGTACCTTCACTTGGCAAATGGTGAATGCGTAAGGCAATATTTACCAACCAGGTATCGTTCGAGACTTGTGTGAATATGTTATCGTTAATGTATTTGCTTGTATGTCTTATAGTACAGGCCATGTAAAGAAAGGCAAAGAGACAAAGTACATTCTTGTGCCGTGTTGGCAACCAGAGATCATTTTACATCATTAAGCAATTAAGTGCAAGGTGAATCTGTACTTGCCCGCTTGGATAGTGGCCAGATGGTGACACATTCATTGCTTTGAAGATCTCACTATACGATGGGGACATAGTTGGCGGATGGGCTTAGTGCAGAGGACAAGCCATTGGGTGGTCATAGTTCTCTTGCATATGAGCAGGTATGCTATTTTGTGTTTTGTAGGTCTATGGCTAGATCGTGGGGCACGAAGACACTACAAGGTACATCTTGGTTGGGTCGAAGATTCGCTACTTATGTTTTGCTCGAGCCACAATCAGAGTAAAAGTGTGGGAGCATGAATCTAGCACTCGACATTGATGGAGCGAAACTGGGTCATAATGAGGTCATATTCGGACTAGATTGTCACGTATGTGCGACATGGTCATAAAGGAATTGAGGGAACCCATGATCGAGGCTTGAATTATTCGCTTGAATATTCAGATAATGGGGCTAGAGAAGCGTATGAGATAAAGCATAGATCAAGGATAAGCTGCCACATATGTCCATATCGACTCATCAGGTGATGAAGAACTGGTGTCAGCATCGATGAGGACATCGATAGAAGAAGTGGGGAAGAATGTTAGAACTATCTCTTATTAGACTACATCGATGAGGACATCGATAAGAGGAAGTGTGAGAGAATGTCAAGGTTGTCTCTTATTATATGTCGATCCTGCCTTGACAAGCCTACTTGGGACCGAGCAAAGGTGGACTGAGCATTGATATGAGCAATCCCTAAGCAGCTACCAAGTCAAAGATGCAAGTCAGAATGCTTTGAGAATGCAATGAAGGCCCTGTCCAGAAAGTGTCCTCGTTTGGGACGAAGCAACGTCTACTCGCGTCATACTTGGTAAGTTTATTTAGCTCTTTAGGGGAAAGTGGTCTGGTGTTGGGTCTTCACCATCCCCCTCGCTATGTGCTAGCACCCGAGCTGCCTTGGTGTAAGTGACCTTCTCCTAGGCTCAAGTGGGGCCTATGTGTGCGGGCATTGGGGCCAAGCGGATGGCACAATGTCTCTCTAGGAGGATCTCCTAGGGACGGTTTGGGGCTAGAGGGCCCCATATCACGCTCGTCGCGAGAGTCAGAGGTTGGCAGCTAACATTCGCTAGGCCCTGCGGGATATGATATTCGACGCGCATGTTGCCTGATTGATCATGAGACGACGCTTCCGAGTTATGTCCTTAGATAAAAGGCTTATTAAAGGCTAATTTGTTTGGGTTGAGTCCCTTTTCAAGTGCCGCACGGCGTACAGATCCGAGCCTGGACGGTATGGCCATGACACTTGGCACCCCAAAGTTTACGAAGAAGTTATATTATGGCCTTAAAATATATTTTAAATTTTAACACTTAAAAGAATTTCATTAAATCTCTAATTTTTTATCTACATTTTTTTGCTTAATCTTCATAAGAAATTTAATTAGACTCCAGCAAGTTATACGGTCAAAATCCACCACCGATGGGACCAAGTGGTGGATCCAACGGGTGAGATTTGCGTGAAGATTATGACATCAGGAAGCATGTGTCCTTGATTGTGCCGTGAGTTTGCCTTTGGATCAATCACGTTACATGATTTGGGATCATTTATTTTGTGTGGACCGTTCAACCTATTCCAAAATTCAAAGTTGTTATGGCCATTCCCCCATTTTAGTTCCCTTCATGTATTAATATTATATTTTATGTTAATGCTATAGTTGATTTTTTCCTTAAAAGTAAAATGTTACTGACCATAATAGACTAGTAGTATGTCATTATTTTTAGTTTTTATTATTTGCAATCGAAGTTGGTGAATTTGGTAAGAGAACTTAGGGACGCCTTTAATATCAAAGCTCAATTCAAGTTTCCAATTTCCATGCTTCTTTTGAAAATAAAAAAGAGAATCTGAACTTACTTCACTATTCGTAATTATTGACATTCTAGGTGATGAATATGGTAATATAATACCGATTCCGATCATAATTAAATAAGAAAAGAATAATAATACGGAATCATTATTGGGTGAAGATTGAAATATAATTTGTACAGATTATCATTGATTTGGAAGAGTATTAACTCGAGCGAGTATATTTAGTCGGTTGGACAAGTTATTTATATTTATTTTTTTATTTTTCCTTAGGTTATGGGTTTTATACCCACTAGAAGCGTATGAAGCATGAGTACTTCAATCTAATGATGTACCACGTACCGGATACATCCCGGTACTAGAGACATATTGAGTACGATTTGGGTATTCCTCAGTATTTCATCCCTATTGTTTTCTTATTCTTTTATTATCCACACTTTTTATGTCTTTTTCTTGTTTCATTTCGACACTATTTTGCTCATATGAATCAACTATAAATATATAAGTATGTATGATGACATGCTCACATAATTTTTTATGACTTTTTATTTTTTATATTTTTTAGAATATAAAATTTATTTTACATTTGTCGTACCCTAATCGTACTAGTACCCTATAATTTTAGAAATTATCGTTTCTCGTCCCCATTTTCGCATTCGTACCCGTATCTAAATTCGTATCGGTGAAACATAACTAGAAGCACCCCTCCTTCCCCTAGAGTCCTATTTGCTCCCCTCTAGGGGATTAGGATTAAAATTATAATTGTAAAAAAAAAGTATTAACCCTTGTTCAAAAAAAATATTAACCCAACAAGTAGTGTTCATAGAAAAGAGGATGATGTTCATTTTAGGATACCTGAGTTCAAATCATTTTGTTTGTAAGGTGTATATATATCGTCAAAGGGTTAAGAATATGTATGAACATACATTACCTTTTAATCAGGGACAAACACAAAATTTTATGTTAGGGGGTGAACCTATAGAATTCTAGAGGGTGAACTTAAAAAAATTTAGGGGGCGAAAATAGATTTTTTAATAGGAAATACATATAAAATTTCTAAAAAAAATCTAAATCATATAGAAATTTCAAAATTTTAAGGGGAGCGACCTCCCCCTCTAGTCCCCTCTAAATCCATCTCTACTTCTAATCACTTTAAGACTATTAGAAAAAATAAAAATATTCTTAATAAGAACTAATTTATATTCGAATCTTAAAAACAATAGAATTAAATTTAGAAGGCAATGAGATTCATTTTAGGTAGATCCTCACTCGGTTGATGGTTATTTGCCGATGTGATCAGACATGGGTAGCGGAGTAATCTGCATGATAGTTTGATTTGCTCACCACTCCTTTTTCACCTCGTAAAGTGTCTCATTTGGATAGAGACAAGGAAATTCATGAAGCTGGATTTTTTTTATATGTTAATTTCTATGAAAGTATTTACTTTTCTTTGCACCTTTGGGTTTTGTATGAAATTCTGGTAGACTGCTCTCATTATTCTCCCTTCTAAATGTGTTGTATTAGAGATATGTTTTATAATTATTAATAAAATCCAATTGTCATTGTAAAAAAAATAGAATGCAAGGATATTCGAGGGAAATTAGAAGGCAAGGGAGGTCAAAAATATACGCGGCATTGGAATATTCTTTGGGAGAGAAGGAGGTTTGTTTTGTGTCTTATACACTGACAGAACGGACACGGGAGTCAAAATGTAATTTTAAGATTTTTTATATTTTATAAATTTTGTGTATTTTATTGATAATCTAATTCTACATTTTTAAAATCTTGTAATTTTGTTCTCTTACATTTCTAATATAGCATTTTGATAGTTCACAACTCTTTACATGAAATATTGTGTTTGTCCCTGCACACTGATATATTATATTTGATGCAATAATAAATGAATGACATAATGTCAGAAATTGGCCCTAATGTTTGACTGAATAATTATTTTAGCTCTATTTTTAAAGCGATTTAACCATCAACATTTCATTTTGGGTCAAAACGGTCTCTATACGGATTAAAATTGTTAGCCAACTGGCGATATATGACTTGAAATGACATGACAAATATGCTGACTTACAGAGTGACACATGAGTCGAAAAATAATTTTAAAAATTATGTAAAATATAAAATATTTTTTCTTCTTACGCGTCATTATGCCAAATCATTTCAAGTGTTTTGTCGTCGGTTGAATAATAGTTTTTATTCGTAAAGTGACTATTTTAATTCAAAATGAAACATTAAACGTTAAGTTACTTTAAAAAAAATAAGTACTAAAGTGATTATTCAGTTAAATGTTGAGTCATTTTTTTGATATTATGGCTAAATGAATCAAATGATGTTTTATTATTTAAAATAATTTTAAAATATATATTTGAATTCACGGGTCACGGCTTTCGAAAAATGCTGGATTCAATTAGTCGGACTTTTCCTCTCAATTTCGTGGCCGCAATGAAATTTCTTGACAGATTTGTAAATCCGATAACAACGTGTCTTTCTTCTTCTAAACTTTTTATTGATTAAATAGGGTTCTTGTTTAGGGACGGATGCTAAATTTTATGTTAAGAGAATGAATTTATAAAATTTAAAAAAATAAAGATAATTTTTTAATAAAATAAAATTTTTTTAAATCATGTACACATTTCAAAGGAGACCTCTCGTTTATTACTTTATGGGTGCTCGGAGAGTGAGACAAGGTAATTCATTCTCACTATATTTTGATACGAAATTTAGGATTCGAAGAAAGTTTTTTCTTCAAATTTAATAATTCTTCAAAAAAATACAATTTAAATGTGGAAATCAATAAAATAAACTACATTTTATTTTTTGTTCATGTTCGATCAATTTTTTTAATCAACAAAATAAAATTCTATTAGAGAAAAAATCGTACAAGTAAAATATTATCACGTACCTCATTAAAAAATTTCCTAAACTTATAATAGAGAAAAAAATTACAACATGATAATATTAAGAAGGCAAAAACAATGTCAAGACTAAAAGAACAAAACACCAAATCGAATAAGCCACTCTATCCTAATCAAACTCAAAATAAGACACCATTACCTAAACCCAAACGAACATGCACACAACGACCTACTACAAAGGCAAACTAAACGTAACCAAACAACACCTAGAGTGCTCAACTCTCACGCAAAACAGAACAAATGAAATCAAATAGCTTTGTCCATGTGATCTCTAATCAATTTATGATTAGTAACAATAATAATTAGACTACCGCTCATCTAGATGACATTTATCCAATGGAGTAACATAGATAAAAATAAATAAATAAACCGATTCAATTAACCTTGAAAAGAAAAGGATTCAGTGTTCAAGTTTTTTTTTTAACTCGAATATCTATTGTATCTCTTATCAATGCAACAAATATATTACATAGGCTAAAGGTTTAACTTTAACTTGGAAAGGCTAAAATAATATTAAAAATAAGGAAATTTCAACTACACCTAAAATAAACTAAATATAACAATAATAATTAAGTTATTTTAAACATATAAAAATAACACCAAAATAATAAAATAGAGTAAACAGTACTACTTAATCAAAAAATCTAATTAATGTAGTTTTTTCTATTTAGGGTTAAACCTAGTGGCAGATGTAGCCCACCCTCAACCTTTTACGTTCATACATTTAGCTTTAATTTTTTTTAATTTTTATGAACTAGTTCTTAAAAAAATTACATTTTTATGATTTATACATTCTGAATTTTTGAGATTTTATGTATGTTCACCCTCAAAAATATTATTAGATCCGCCACTGGTTTATAATTGCTGTCCTAAAACCTCTCTTTAGCATGCATCAACTTTTCTATTTAGGGTTAAACCCATGTAATTGCTTTGCTGGTGAAATGCTGTTTATCTAATCTGTGTTGGTTGAACCCTTGAAATTGCTTTGCTGGTGAAATGCTGTTTATCCAATCTGTGTTGGTTACACCCTTCGTTTTCTTCTGGAAATATATCAATGCCTACAAGGTAATAAAATTTTAAATCATAAATTTTATTCCATTAATGTCAACACTAAAAATTGAAAGACTAGAGAGATGAAAATAAATAATTATTTTAATATATAGTTGACTATATCTTATTTTGTGATGATAAATATGGACAATAATGTTAGTTAAAAAGTTAGGTAGCACGTTAGGATTTAAAATATAAAATAACACGAAAAATATTATCTGCCTAACACGTTCTTGCACTCATGTGATAATAACTGATAGGTTTCATGAGTATATTATAGCATCTACTGATAAGTTGATTTATCCGTATAAAATAATAAATAAGTTCGTAATTACCCTCCATTATCGCCGGGCAATGAGCTAAAAACATAAATTATGTTTTATTTTATAAATTAATAGATATGTTAGGTTTAACAAATGGCATAAAGTAAAAAAAAAAAAATCTTAATGTTTGACTGAATAGTTATTTTGACTCTTATTTTTTTAGAGCAATTCAAACGGTAAATGACGTGACAAATCTATATGGCAAAGTACATCGACATGATTTATCATATAGATAAATGTGTTGACTTAAAAAAACGTTACATCAGTCGAAATTTTTTTTGTTGACTTATCATTCTGTCAAGTCATTTCAAATTGTTTACCATCAATTTTCTAACAATTTTCATCTATAGAGGGACCATTTTGACCAAAAATAAAACGTTGAGAGATAAATTGTTTCAAATAAAATAATGGCCAAAATGACTATTCAATCAAACATTAGGGTATTGTTTTGACTTTATGCCTTAACAAATAAATAACAAACATATGATTTGCTTCCATTTGAGAGTGGCGGGAATTCCATTGATATATACAAGGCGGAATTAGGATGAAACTATTGAAGAAGTTATTTATCTTTGAAACAAACTAAGCTCTAAAAAATAATCATAAAATAGTTTCAAAATTGATAGGGTATCACAAATAACAAATCAGAAAATTTTTAAAGGGACCAACACTTAATTTTAATAATTTTAAAATTCTTATAGACTTAAAATACAATTAAACCAATAAAAGTTGAGATAGACAATATCCTCTTAATCCCACCCGATATTATGCCACTGGAACGTTGATTTGCGTTATCTAAATTATAAGTTCTAACCAATATTACAAGCATGTCGTAATCTCACAATAAGGACAAGAAATAATATAAGATGTAATCTCATATTATTCTATCCCTCGAGTAATAATCTAAGAGTGCATGTGTAACTTAAATTTTGATCCAATTTACCGTTTTTAAATTTTACTCAATTTAATTCGTTTCTCACAACTAAATACTATAATCTTACACAACAACGGCTCACAGAAGTGAAAGCAAAAAAAGGTTTTGTCAGGTTCAGCAAATAAATAAGTGTTAACGAGGGACTAATATGTTTGGAAGAGAGAGAGGAGCCAAAGAGAAAGAGACAAAATCTCCCAAATTTATTGTTGGTTGAACAAATCTCGTTGATGGTATTGGCATCCTATGATATTGATCTTCTACTGTGAGTGTAATGTCTGTTCCACAGACAAAAGACTGTTCAGAGTCGGAGGATGTTTCAATATCCCAACAACAAAAACATGTGCTTAATGTTTATGAAACATTGAATCCGGCATCAGTTGAATTAATTGTAAGTTTAAATGTGAAACAGTAAGCAGCCCAGCACAACCATATTACTAAGATCTATTCGCAGTAGATTAGACAGATTTTTCACTTTTTTTGATAAAAACAAATTACAAAGATGCACTGTGTTTTAATTTTTTTTTCAAAGATAATAATCCAGATGCACTATCGTTGGTTCACAGAATCTGGGAATTTATCAAATCCAGTCTCTATAAGTTGGTCCAATATTATGTTATCGATTGCATTAGAAGCTAATTACATTCTTTCAAATATGGTAGGTTGACGAGAATCTTGTGCTTTGTTATTAACCAATTTACACTCAAAGACCCTAGCATTCGTTTTTTTTTCTGCCGCAACTTTTTTTTAACATTTTGCGTGACCGACAGTAGTATTAGTTTTAGTATCGTTTGTCGATCACCAGTATTTTTTTTTTTGCTTTATAATTTTTAAATTTAATAATTTTGTCATTGTGACACGATTCTTTACCTCCTAACATGCTTTTCTTCTATTAGTCGATTGTTTGACCCATTTTTTTTCATTTAATTTTCTATCAATGTTAGATTTCACGTTACTACGATTGATCAAGATTAGCTCTTTTGATTATTTCGTTGATCTTTCTATTTTGAACAATCAAATCAGGATTTGAATACGAACTCACAGTCAATGCTCTTGTACGTATTTGAATTGTGGTAACGGCCGTGTTATTAACGTTTTTTATTGTAATATGTATTTTTACTTTTCATCATTGAGCGATGTTTGTATCTATTTTATTTAAAGTTTTGAATTAGAGTTTTTGTTTTTTCTTTTTATACTCGTGTTTATGATCTAAAGATTTCTTTATTTATAGGAATATGCCTGAGTAAAGTTTGGGTATATGACTTGTAATAAGAATTTACTCATATTCAAGAAAATGGTAGGAGCCGACACATTTATTATGATTGCTTAGAAATTGGAAATTTCGGCTGTGTCAGCTTACCAGAATGTCGAGTCTGAATCGAGTCTTCCACATTAGTTTCTCAGCTAAAACGTTTTAATCTCACTCGTGGCTTTTATCTTCCTCAATTAAAACATTTTGGTCTTGGATTTCTTCTTCTTCACCATCATCATCAATATCATGGAATTTGCCGGCTATTCTTTTACTAAATGTCAACTTTGAACCATTATCTCGTTCTTTCAAGTTCTTAAACCAATGAGAAATCATTTCACAACTTTATTTAAAGGCAAAGGTTAACACTTTTAAAAAATAATTAATTTGATACCACTCCCACTCAAACGGCAGGTAATACTGAAACTAGTAGGTAAAAAAAAACACAATGCATCCCCAATTCACCAATAAAAAAACCCTACCAAATTCATTTAGCAAAGATTAAACTTAAAGACAACTTTCGTGGAGAATCGAAAGTTCGGATTGTAAAGGCATGACCTGCTTAATGCCTTCTCAAATCCTCCTAGGTACCTGGTCTAAGCAATAAACTAGTGGGCAGCTTATGAATCGATTGACATGTTTACCGATTATTTTGCAAACAGGCACGAAACAGAAGGACAGAACTAGATTCTCTGCCTGAACTAGATTTACATACCATTAGTCCATTGTTCCATCAATCTCTCTGCATTGCATTGAAAACCCTTTTCGGGTTCGAAGATCTCTACACCAGTATAACTGCTGCTTGATCGTTAGGGTACGGCTAAATTAAGGTGGCTTTCAACACAAATTCTTACCTAGTATAACATAAATTCGTAACTAAGGCAAAATCTAACTTAAATTCTTACCTTGATAAGAATTTCAATTCTACCTAAATTATTAATCCAATTGATAAGAATTTCAATTCGGCCGCTTTTTAGCCGTACCTTAGGCCCAGGAGAAAAAAAATTAGAAAAGCGAGATCAGACAATAGATTACAAGAATGCCACTCTAGTTGGTAGTATATGACATAATTGGCATTTTCTAAACTAGATGTGCTTAGGTTAGACATCCTTTATTGATTTTGGCAATTGTAGGAACATTACAATTTACCATATTATATAACCTCCCAAGTTCAAAAACTTCCTAATCAGGAAAAACTTTAAGTTGCATTATTACCAGAAGGTGAATTTTCAGAATGAAACCAGGATTAAACCAGTAAGTAAACCAAACTTTATTAATGAGAGAGATAACCCGAAAGCCTAGCTCGTGATGTCTGGGAGCACCTCATACCCTAGATTGCAGAAGCCATTTGTGCTGCAACCAGTGATTCGTAACAGTCAGGTTCAAGTATTCAATAATAGAGAATTATGTGGTTCTCAAAGCTTGCAAAAAATACCCACCACATGCTGAAATTATATCATACTAATAGGTCCGGCTCGCCATATCATCCATGGTCACAACCAATAAAAATCATTTATTTCATTAATTTTTTTTATGTCATTTTCTTACTAAGTTAATCTTCACTCATATTTACTGTTAAATTTAGAAACAATTTTTGTGGTAAAAAAGATGACATGTAAAAAAATAATGAAATTGATAATTTTTATTAGTTAGGACTATGAAAGACGTGACAAGCCAGGCTATAATATAATTTCTTCACCAGCGGATACGTTCAACTTTCTGCTTTCTTCAAAATAAGGAATGCAGCAAATACAGGTGGAAGCAAACTATAGAAACCAAATATCAAACGTCAGCTCTCGTTCTGGAAATCTTACTAGTTCATATTTAAGCAATTTATAGCAAGTCTATATATGTTTAGAGAAGAAATTTTCTTAATATCGTTTGCAGAACCATTAATTACTTGCTTTTAGTTACTAGCATATTCACAATTGCACTAAGCTTGGAAAAGAATCTGTAATTAATATGAAACATTGACAGAGCTTGCATTAAATCTGCCCTAGATGCTAAGCATAGGAGTTACATGTATGATACGAAAAGTAAAAACCAGTAAACCACTAATACCATAAATGGTGACAGCAATCCAAAATGAAAAAAAAAACAGAGTTTTAGTATGCTTTCCTTTCAAATGTAGGATTCAAAATCTATCAAAGGTAACTTTGGGCAAAATGACTCTTCAAGCCAAGGAGAGGAGCTATACTGACCAATATCAACCAGGTTGTACATGCTGATCACATCAATTGTGTTTTACATAGGCATTATAATATACTAAAACATCAGAACAATCAACTCAACATAAAAACTTAATCTGTGAATGCTGCAGATAAATGGCATCTAACAGAAGGCTAAGAAAGTTGAAAAGGTACAAGATGGATTGAAAGAGTTAAAGAACTTTAGGATAAACATTGAATGAAAGTGACCCAGAATTCGACTTCGTTCAGAGTTTTCGAGACAATAATCAACCTTACGAAACAGTAAATAGGTCCTGAAAATATCTTTATCAATAGGGCCCTTCTACTTAGATATACAATCTGCCTCCTAGGATTTTTTATTGTTTGTTATAATCTTTAAAATAACTGGCAAATGGACCTTAGTGTATTGAACATTTGGAAAGGAGAAGCATAAGAGGTCGGCTTTGAAACATATACACCATATTGCAAGTACTGGTTTCTGTTCAGGGTTTAGTTTTGAATCCCCAGCCCCACATCAATGAAGCTTGTTCGCCCCATTCCTATATATTTCCCCTCAATTGCAGTCAAAAGTACAACCAACAAATGTTCATCCAAAGTACTGATTGACAGATTAGTTTTCAATCCCCAGCACAACTTCAACGAAAACAACAAATATTCATCCATAATGATTAGTATACTAGAAAGGGCACAGGAAATTTTCGAAGATTTCGTGGCAGAGTATTTACATATGCTGGTCAACAAGATTTTGAGGGGTTACATAGCTAAATCCAATGAAGGCAACTTCTTCGAACTTGTGCCAGCTTTCAAAGATGTATTTTTTCAATCAGGGTGAAAAGGAAATTCAGAACCATATATAATTGATGAAGCAAGATTAAAAGAGGACCAAAATAAAATATCAAAGATTTTCAACAAGCTCATGTACCTAATATGCATTGAAAGAATATGGTCTTTTGCTGGATACAAGTACTATGAAAGTCTAATCAATAATCCATTCCTCAATCACTAATTCTTTACCCTTTTCCTATTAATAATAGTTTGGTTCAAGTTGCCTTTTTCCAAACTAGCATTCAAAATCAAATCCTGGAATAATTCCCCAAAACTACCAATATCTATCATATAAAACTAGTCAAATCTAACAACATTACCTTGAAATTTTAGAGAGTTGCTGCCTCTTTAACTCAGCAGGCAGGCTTGAATAATCAACAGCAACAGTCTTTTTCTCCTATTTAATTCTCCAAAATTATAAATTTAAATTCGGAAATTCAATTGGGAAAGAGAAAGAAAGATATTGACATATACCAACTTCAAGGAAACGATAAAGAAAGAATGAAAAGGGAAGTGCGATGAAAAGACAGCTTAGGAGTTTGTGCGTGAATCTAACCTGTCCACCTTTCCATCTATGGTTTCATTAAACTCACGCATAAGCATGAAATCTGCCTCTTCCCTCTTTTTTAGGCGGATTTTCTTTGGTTCACCCAAAACAAAACTAAGAGGGACGAAGGTTTATGTTTTTGGGTGTGATGAACCTTAATTTAAGTGTTTAGAATGTAACGCCAATATTTAACTCCAAAGGCTGTCGTTCCTCGTCCTACGGTTCACCATTGGCATGAACCAGACTTGGGGTGGGTTTCTTTGAATGTTGATGCTGCTGACTTATTTATTTTTGGTTTTGGTTCGATAGAAAGTTTCTTGCGAAATCACACTGATTTTTAAATATTCGGATTTCAAAAAATTATTGGTGTTTTACAACCGTTCCATGCTAAATTGTGGGCGATATTTTACGGTCTTTGTTTCGCCTGAAAGCAAGGTATTGAGATCTTTTAAGTTCAATCTGACTGTGCTGAAGCTGTCAAGCTTTTGAGTGATTCAGCGGCAGCCAATAGTTGTGTTTCCCTTGTCCGAGCTATTGCTAATGTCCGAAGCCGTGGTTGGGTCACCGAGATTACATGGATTCCACGAGAAAGCAACAAGCCGGCTGATGTACTTGCCCATTTCGATTTAGTCTCTCTTGTGTCGCCACCGACTATCCTGCTGCCACTGTTAGATTCTGATGCTTTGCATCTCCTTCATGTAGCACATTAGTCATGTTTTTCTCCTTTTCAATTAAAAAAAAAATTAAAAGTAGATTTCTTTATCTACAAGGTGTATATATGGATATATACCTTGTAAACACCTTTAAACTATTAAAAAAGTACAAATTTTTGAATCTATCTTTTTAGTATATTTTATTTTAGTGGGTCAAGTTTTTCAAGGGTTAACTACTCTAAATACTACTGAATTTCAAGTTTAGTATGAATTATATTACTAAACTACAAATCGATATTATTTTAGTATTGAACTTTAATTTAGACTTTAATTATACAATTGAGTTGTTAAAATTTATAGTGTGGGCGGATATTAATGGTACGCGTACGATGATGTGGAGGAATTTTAATGGTCCAATGACATAATTGAAGTCTAAACTAAAATTTAATGTTAAAGTAGTATCAATTTTTAGTCCAGTGATAAAATCAATACTAAATTTAATGTTAAATGGTATCTATTCTAATTTACTCTTGCATCTTTTTTTATCTTTCTCGCACTTTTTTTTATTTGTAGTTTGTATAAGATAAGTATTTAACATTTATGATGAAATCGAATTTATGAAGATTAATTTGTCGTTTCTCTCTTTTTCTAAAAAAAATTCTACTTAATTCACTAATTCGTGGGAAGATAATAAACTCTGGTCGTTGAAAAACGTTCCAGGAAGAATTTTTGAAATAGATGGTGGTTGATAGAGTAAACCTTCCGGTACGAGTACTGTACACAAGACAAAACTTGTGATTGGTAGTAAAACACTGATCCCCATGTTGAGATCTAATTCGATCTTTATAGACTTCGCGAGATATTTTTTACGAAATTTTGTTATAACATCTATAACTGCCTTAAGTTTAGGGGACAACCTGATAAATAGACATCTACGGGAATTAGCTTATCGACCTCTCGAACAGTACTATAAGAATCAGTATTGAACATTCCCCTATAATTATACACGCGCCCGTTGTAATAACATATTTAAGTTCATGCATTTATTCATACAATCTCACTAAAGTAGGAGCCATTTTTATTATGGAAAAAAGTTTTACACGTGCCTTTTAGTTTTAAGGGTTAGGGTTTTAGTTTAGAGTTTAAGGGTTTAGGTTGTAGGGTCTTCTACACAACGATAGAAGCGTTGAAAGATCAATGTAAAAGCTAAGAACAAAGGGGAGACTCCAAAGAGCTGAAAAGATTGCTTCCCCTTAAAAAGGCACTGCCAAAAACCCCAAGCTAAAGAAGTATATGATACAACCCTTTGTTAGAGAAATGTTTGGTTCAACCCTTTGTAAATCTCATGTTCGTTCTTCGATATTACTTGTTCCTCAATGAAAGAAGTATATGATACAACCCTTGGTTTTTAGAATAGTCCTTATTAATTCATCTCTAAGCTTAATATCAAAATCCCAACACCCATGACATTCACATCCAACCTTTTACAAATGTTGTAAGGAAAACTTTCATACATAAAATTTATACAAGTTTATTAAATTTAAAGTTTAAAAATTAGTTTAGAGTTTATAATTTAAGGATTTAGGTCGTAAGGTTTAGAATTTAGGATTTGTAATTATAGTTTAGGGTTTAAGTTTAGAATTTTGAATTTTAGATTTTAGAGAAGAGTTGTGTACATTTTTAACACATAATGTGTATCAAAATATAATTCATAATTGAGATCCACTAACTGACCAAATGACTAAGAATATTCATATTACACAATCTTGTATAAATTCAGATCTCTACAGTTATTTAAAAATATAATATCTTTCTACTTAATCAAAAAAATATAATCATAAACACAATACAATCATAACAATATATTTGATAATTATAATATGAATCAAATATTATAACGTAGGATTGGATTAAAAATTAAAATATTTTTTAAGGAAAAAATTTTGATACAGAGACCGTGTAAATTTTAGTTTACACATGCCTTTTAGTTTTAGGGATTAAGATTTTAGTTTAGGGGTTTAGGTTGTAGGGTTTAGAATTTAAGGTTAGTGTTTAAAATTTAGGGTATAATGTTTAAGGTTTAGGGTTTATTTTTTTAGGTTAGAGTTAGAAATTTAGGATTTGGGTTTTATAGCAGCTTGTGTAAAACTAGTTTTACATAGCTTGTGTATCAAAATTTTACTCTTTTTTGAATAGTCTAAAGGTAATTACAGGTAATATATGTTCATACATATTCTTAACCCTTTGACAATGTGCATACACCTTGTAGACAAAGCGATGTGAACCCGTGTATCAAAATTTTACTCTTTTTCCAAGTCTTATTGTTATATATAGAGAGAGAAAGAGAGTAATTATTTCATACACAAACGCCTTAATTTTAGAATTTATAGATTTTGTTTAGGGTCTAGTGTTTAGGGGTTTAAGTAATACTTTTGGATTTACGAGTGTGGTTAGAATTTAGGTTTTAGGGTTACAATTTAGGTTTATAGGTTAAAACCTAAATCCTTAATTATATTATCTCAAACTAAACTCTAAATTTTAACTATAATCTCTAAATTTTAAATCCATAAATCTTAAATTGAATCATTAAACTTTAAATTAACATGTTTGTGTAAGCTTTTCGTTTTTACTTCCGGTACATGACAAGTTCTTTAATAGAAAGTAGGAGCGGCCCAAGTCCAAGAACTCAGAATACCTGGACCGACCGAAGTGCTATAATTTTGTCGTTATTAAGTGGGTGGCTACGACAACCAGAAAG
Organism: Hibiscus mutabilis; assembly: GCA_019671005.1. NCBI lineage: Eukaryota > Viridiplantae > Streptophyta > Magnoliopsida > Malvales > Malvaceae > Hibiscus > Hibiscus mutabilis. Next base: position 8,177,008 of record CM033718.1, on the reverse strand, counting down.
TTTCTAAATTGAAATTAGAATACTGGAAGAATCGTAAAGCGCTTTAGCTGGATCTACCCTGTGCTTACACGAAGAAGTCAACTCCAAAGACCAGAAAACAATAAGTAACAAAAACTCCCATTTGCTTTTCTCATTTCTCATTCTCTGGCGACCAGAATAACGCTAAATCACAGGTATTTCCTCTCTCTATCGATTGATTTGAACTTAACCGATTTGAACTTTGATGGTCTCGTAACTGTTTTCCTCCAATTTCTGTTTTTTTTTCATTGAGAATTCTCTTTTCTAGGGTTTTTATTTCCATCTGGATGAAAAATTCAAGTCAGGACTCATCCTTTCCTTTCCTTTTTTTTTTCTTTTTGTAAGTTTGCGCTTGTTTCAATTTGCATCCCTTTCCATTTCAAAAAAAAATAAAATACATCTCTTAGATCTTACGATGTTCAACTTCAGCCTTGATCCTTAATACTGTAAAATTTGGAAAATTCTTGTGGCGTTGGTCTGTTTTTGCTTGTCTGGAATTTAAGCTTAACGATTGGGTACATCTTATATCCGTTGTTCCAAATCTGCCAAGTAGAGCAATAAAAGTTGTTATAATCTATGTTACGCGGACTCCAGGATGAGTGTCACGGGTATACTCATTTTGTTCTAAGCCTTTTTATTTATTTGGGAGATTTGGGAGATCATGTCTTACACTCGTATCCGAAATATGTGTTTTTTCGTACACTCAATAAAATATTTTTTCTGTACATATCTTTAACTAAGAAAAATCATGGTTTATTTACTGCTTCGTAGCTAGTGATGAGTTTATTGGCTCTAGGATTCGACATGAGTTTTTGTTTCTAAATTCAGGGTTTTATTGTTGGAACTGAAGTCTTAAGGTGATGGCGAGGATCAAACCACAAGCTCTGCTACAACAAAGCAAAAGAAAGAAAGGGCCATCTCGAATAAGTCTTACAACAATTATAATGTCGACTTTGATTGTTGTTTTGATTGTGTTTTTTGTCTATGCCTCCTACAGACATTGGACTCAAAGGTTCGTTCAATTATGTACACTTTGTTGATTCATGTAATTTACTGCATGACTTGCTAATTGTAGAGCAGTACATTTAGAAATGAAACTGCTTGTAGAAAATAAATTATGGCTAATATTTATTAGTCTGATTTTTTTAAGTACTCCTATTTGATACGAGATCAGTATTACTCAGTGAAATTTGACCCATTTTTCTTTTCTTTAGGTCAATAATTCATATAGAGAACAAGAAATCAGTTATCGAGGTACTCTATTTGAGAATCTTACCTATTCATTCTAAAATGGCTTTCATGATCCTCATGGGCTCATATTTTTTCTTAGTCTTTGTTTCATCGATAACAATAGCACTCTCTCAACTCCGCAGTATCAATGTACCATCCTCTCAGGACATTTGAAGGCAACTTTGCTCTGTTCTTGTATGCACATGCATCCTTAGTTATGAGGCATTCCATAATAAGACATTTTACCTGTTTGTTATAATTGTTTCTAACTTTATATCCTCTCTAATGACTGTGGCCACCTTATTTGGTAGGGGGACAACTCTTTCATGGATTCCAAGAAATCTGATCTCCCAGGATATGCTGTAGGTTCCTTTACTTGCTAAGCTCTTCCCTAATTAGTATACTATGCCTGTGTGAATGTCTACTTTTTTGTAATACTGGCCTGGAATGTGCTGTGCCTGGTTCCGAGAAACAATATTGACCCTAGATGATTAACTTATAATGTGGTTTTATATCCAATGCAAATATCCTTTGTCTATTTAATCAGCTGTCTGCGAATAAGTTTTTCTTAACCTTGCAGGCACTTGTCTATTACGTACATGACTTCATTAAAAGAAATTACAAAAGAAATTCTTTTATCATGTTCTTGGTTTGATCGCCTATTAAGAAAACATATTTCATTAGCATATCTCTCAAAAGGCAATTGATATGGCATTCCTTTGATTTTTTTTCAATTGTATCTTACAATCTTGATAGATACTTCTGTTAATGAATGAAATTTAGCTGATATTTTCATTTATTACTTCATCTTACTTTTAGGCTTTTACATTGAATACTTATTTAAACCGTGTTTTATCCATTTGACTTAACTCTGTTTTCCCCTCATGATTAGATTTTAGATACCACTAAAGGCTCTATCACAGTGGAGCTCTTCAAGGACAGTTCTCCTGAAGTTGTTGATCAATTCCTTGATTTATGGTAAGTACTGGAGTCAGTCTTATTTTTACTTAAAAATGGATTTTCTTTATCTAGAACTATCATAAAATTCCATGTGATCGATATTTGTACTGGAAAAAATGTTGTAGTTAGAGCTGAACAGTTCGTGCTTTGAAAGAATCAGGAATAGTTTCGAATTATTTTTCTAAATCAAATTCCAGTTCCATTGCTGAATTATAGGCTGTAATCCTGCAGAATTTCCATCTGTGGTGTTGATTTTGTTGGTTGAGCATTCTGCATCATTTCTATCTACCTATCAAGAAGGCATGGAATTTATCACTGTAGTTTTATTTCTTAAAGAGTCATGCTCAGAATTTGGTTTAAATTGGCAAATTCGTTTAATGGAATTGATGTGGGCACCATCTAGTTTAGGTTCAGTGGTAAATCAAGTTTAGCCGCATTTTATCGTCTTATCTGGCATTTATTGGTAATAAAACAGATCAATTTCTTTTGTGCTTTCAAGTAGTTGATGTAGGTGGGATGTGCAAAATGCATGGTTTATTTAATCATGGAATAGGCAGGCTGGCTAACACCTCTAGGAAGTGCAGTGCCCGAATGTCTTTTCTTTTTCTTTTTATAAATATTTTCCCTTGGCTCCTGCTGAGTATGGTGCACAACTGAATTTCATTAACTGGTGCAAAGGAAAACCTGTGTCCTGTCATCCTCACTTATTGTGAATTCGATTGATATGCAGTCAGAGAGCACGCTTCAATGGAATGCTTTTTCGCCATGTGATAAAGCACTATGTGATTCAGGCTGGTGATAGTGATAAATTAGGAGCTGCAGAGGACTGGACTTTGAAAGGAAAGCAGTACAACCAACTCGATACAAGGTTAGTGTACATTGATTAAACTCAATCACTCTTATTGTCCTCTCTTTTTTACTTCACTGATTTACCATCCTGGCGAAGGCTAGGCATAGGCAGTACATGCTTTTTGTTGTAACTCACATTATGTGATGCTCAACCAGTTTGAAGCATGAAGCATTCATGCTTGGAACTTCTAAGGCAAAGCATGATGATAAAGGATTTGAGCTTTTCATTACAACTGCACCAATCCCAGATCTAAATGAAAAGCTTATTGTCTTCGGGAAGGTCACTAAGGGAGAAGACATTGTTCAGGTAACAAGCAAACTTTTGTTTATTTCCGTTAAAGTGTTTATGCTTACCATTTTTTCCAGTGTTGTCAAGGCGTCTGCCTGGGCATAAAAAAGCCTGCCTTAATGAATTTGTCTTTAATTTCTTTTATTTTTACCTTTTTTCTTTCATTTGAAATATCTCTACTAGTAAGAAAAGGATAATACCAAACTCGATACTTTGTAATATTTGAGCATTCAACAACAAACATTGACCATAAAGAAATCATGCAAGTTGACTAATAAAAAAATTGCATGTTTTGTAAATAGACTATACTCCACTTTAGAGTTTATTGTATGCCTTAAGCTTTATATATATATATATTACGAAAACACACACATATACATATTGCGCTTTACTTTACTCTGGCTAGTGCTTTTTTTGCGCCTAGCACCTGGGGCTATGGTAAGAGTTTAAGCGTCTAGAGTGTGCCTTGTGCCCTTGACAACATTGTTTTTATTTTTCTTCTGAAGTTGGTTACCATTTACTCCTGGTTGGAGACATTTAAAATGTTCCACGTGGTTATCGGTTAAAAGTTATACTGAATGTGTTTTTATTTTGCCCAGGAAATTGAAGAGGTGGACACAGATGAGCACTATCGACCTAAATCTTCTATAGAGATCCGCAGTGTGACTCTGAAACAAAGCATCTAAAATCAAAGATAAGGAAATAAATATTCCACACTGTATGTTTTGTTATCCAAACAAAGTTTCAGCAGCTGCATTAAAATGGTTCAGAAGAACATACGGTGCATTCCTTTTTTGAGCTTCATATTTCATCGGTCCTGGTAGTGGTATTTACTGGAAGTCAAGGTTCGTCTGGTTTGACTTTTGGGTATCCTTTTTTTTTACCATAACTAACCTTCTAGCATTTTCCTTTTGTTTTGTTTTGTTTTTTTTTTGGTTTGGTTTGGATGGCATCTGTTTCCGAGTCTATTTTGATGTGGTAATGGTGGACACTGTATTTTGTAATTTAAGTATAATACAATTGGATGAGATGTAATTGACATGCCCAACTCCAATAGAGAAGTTGAGAAAAGTGCTTGTAATTTCTGAGAACGATGCCATTTTCTTACATAATTTTCACATGCAAGGTTTTTGGTCCGGGCATTTATGAAATACAGTTGATTAGATACCTACCTAACTTTTGGGACAGGTTTCAGTGAACCGGAATCCACCCTAAACGACGACGTATGACTTGCTTTTTCTCATGTTAAAACGCCTATATAAGACATAAAACGGAAAGAATAAAATATCAAGTTAGATGAAATTGAAGCCTCTGGCTCTGGGTCTTCCTGGTCCAACTCCCACTCCAAATCTTTACTGCAACACCGAAGATTTTCCCCTGCTTTTTGCTCCTCAGTGTCATCCGAAACGGTGGGTTTTGACTTTTGATTCATCTATTACTACTATACTTGCCGCTTGACTCACTAACCTTTGATTCTTCTGAAAATTGAAACCTTTGATTCAGTACTAGTAGTATATGTTTCTCCAGATAGAAATTAAAGGTTCAAAGCTCGAGTATAAGACAGGAATCCTGGACGATTTTTTCCTCAACTCCTTCCGTAACAAATTGGTAAAGGTAAGTTTGGGGGTAAATATTTGCAGAAATCATTCCAGCCACTCATTTTTTGTTAAGAAACCTTGATGGGTTTTTTGTTTCAAGGGCTGTTACAGGAAGTTGGATGGGATTCGGAGAAGCCTGGATATGATGGACTCATTGAACTGGCCAAAGCGCTTATGATGAACAACAGAAGCAATTCCCACACCAGAGATGCTGCGGTGTTCCTATATAAACCCTCTCACCTCTCTGTTTCCTCATAATGTTTTGTTTTGTTTTGTTTTATATTAGTTAGTGGTTGCTGTTGTTGTTGTTTTGGACATGGCAGGTTCAAATATTGAAGTCACTGTTTCCGCCTTTTTTGTTAGAGCTTTACAAAATCCTTAGAGCTCCCATTGATGGAGGGAAGGTCGCTGCAATGATGGTTGGTGAGTTGAATCTTCATAACATGGTTTTAAATGGTACTTGGTATATTAGATTCGTGGTTACGTAGACGAACTTTCTTTTTTTCACTGTGGTTTTTGTTAAGCAAGGGTGACTGTGTTTACTTGTCAATGGCTAATGGGCGTATGCAAGGTTAATTCTGTGGATCTTCCTGATGGGACATCTTGCAATAGCGGGGTAAATTTTGGTTCAAAATTAATGACAATGATCAGAAAAATGACCTTCATTTTTTCGTGAGTGGACTGCTTCGATTTCTTGCAGGTTTTTGTAGAGAGATGCAAGTACTTGGAGGAAAGTAAGTGTGTAGGGGTTTGTATCAATACTTGTAAGCTTCCGACACAGGTTCGTATTTTTAGGCAGGAAGTTGTTTAGCCTACCTGCAATCTAAGGAGGCGTTAACTCGAGAGTTCTTGTATTCTGTTCTTTTTTGCAGAGCTTCTTCCAGGATTACATGGGGGTTCCTTTGGTGATGGAGCCCAACTTTAGCGATTATAGCTGTCAGGTAAGATTTGTCGGTGAAAACAGATCGAGAGCCAACTAACATATAATTTGAACCATTCAGTTTCATTAGTTTACCATTAGCAAGTATCCTTTCTGCTGAAGAACTAGAAACAGAACTAGCTAACTCGCAAAAGGACATCTAATGATTCACTGTTATATCCTTGTTATCACTGCAATTGCTGGTTGCCAGCGGTATTAGCTAGCCTGTTGTCTTACGATCACCTATTCCCCGCGCTAAGTTGTATTGACTTTGTTATGGCAGTTCAAATTTGGGGTCAGTCCACCATTGCCGGAGAATGATGACACCCTAAAACAACCCTGCCTGAATGTATGCCCAATTGCTAGTTAACGAAGGGATATTCAAAAGAACGTTGATGTGATGAAATGTTCAAAGGCATAGCATCTTGATGCCGTCAAGCTCTCGATGTACGAATTGTTGATGTATGTGAAAAGGTTTCCATCATTCCATTTCTTCTGTTTCCTACAATCCATTGAGCTTGTTAACCATGCGTTTCAGATAAACAATATACACGAAACAGCAACAGTCATAGTTTCTTATTGATCCCATTGCTTCTTGTTTGCTAGGTACATAGTGTCATGGAATGGTTCTGGTTGTTAACTGCAGTGAATGAATCTATATGAAACCAAACTGATATTAAACAGAAAAGAGAAAGAGGACTTACTAAGCATGATAAGAATACAAGCTAGGTTAATTCAAGATTTGAACAGAAAATTTATTGTTTATGTAATAGCATCATCCATAGATGCATAAAGCCTAACCGTCCCATCCAGAGGGCCTTCGTCTTTCTCTAGGCCATCTCTTGAACAGCAAAAACAGAGCCAAAGAATGAGCTTAATTGGCCACAGAAGTCGTGGTAAAAATTCAAAAAGAGAGAAAGAAGAAGCATTGCGGAAAATATCAGTTGCGAAAAGAGGTCCCTCTGAGTTCCTTTGTTCAGTATTTTGTGAAGTATTCAATCTTGATGATAGAGCTGTGCTGAATGAATTGGCCCAGGGTGCAAACGAGCTGAGTCGAGCTCAAGTAATATTGAGCTCGACTCGGGTTGTTAAAAACTCGAGTCAAATGCAACGAATCGAGTATTGATCGTGTCGGATTTGAATAGTTTGTAGTTTGTTTCGTCTCATCTACAATCTTAATAATAATATTATTATTATTATTATTATTTATCTAATAACATACATTTTAATTCATTTTAATTTTAAAAAATTAAAAAAATTCAGTATATTATATTTTTGAATAGCTCATAAGTTTTTCAAAAAAGGTATCGAGTAGTTCAGTTCGTTTAAAATTCAAACCAAGTTCAAGATTGAGTCGAGTTTAATTAAATCGAACTTCGAGCGAGTTGAATTTAAATAACTCGTAATTTGTCTCGTCTCATTTACGGTCCTAGATTGACCATCCGAAACCTATTTAAATAGACTTTCCAAATAGTAACCAAACAATGAAAAAACATAGTAACTATCCAAACATTCAAGTTAATGGGCCGGGCTTTATCTACTGAACGACAACAGAGAGTCTGATCTACCATCCGCTTCAAGGTCGTAACCCGTCCGCAATAGAAATTCGGGTCAAACAAGAGGATTCGTTGTTTATGGGGAAAAGATATTCAGGGAAGTCGCTGTTTAACTAAAAACTAGTTTCTTGTTCCACTACACTTCTACAGAGAGCTTCACACTTTCCTTATCGTTCCCGAGTCTCACCTCGCCATTTCCAAACTCACCTTACGTTCAATAAAACCCAGAATGGCACACGCGTGCATTTCGACATCGGCACCGTCTCTTCGGTTGATTTCCACGGCCTTCTCTTCAAACTCCAGCACCAATCTCGACTCTCATAAGTCATCTCTTCCTTTCCACCCCCTTCGTCCCAGGTATTTTATTTTCTTATTTTTCTTATCCAATCTAGGAATACGTTATAGAATGTTAAAGTTCGAGTCTTTTTTTAATTAAACGTCTAATTCGACGTTTTTTGAACCTTGGAGGTAGATTTAGTGTTCTTCCAACCTTAGTACTTAAAACCCATGTTTGTTTCTTTAGGAGGGGTGCAAGATGGATTTTAATCTTTGGTGTTTTCTTTGTTTTGTTATTTTTTTTTTACTTTTCACCTAATTGACTAAAGTTTGGGAAGTAAAATTTCAGGAAACTGAAGAAGCTAATTGGTAATCAAAAGAATGTGAGGAGTTCTCAGCCAAAGGCTGTTTACACAGGAGAGTTTTGGGCCCCAGAGTCAAGCTCGCGACTGGGAATTTGGTCAATAAGGTAGAAGAAACTCGTCTGAAAATATGACCCTGTGCTAACTTTTTTTTCTCTTGTAATAATAATTGTTGATAACAGATTAGAGTTGTTATATTGAGATATACGCAGGGATGATTTGCAAGTCCCATCTTCACCTTACTTCCCTGCATATGCACAAGGGCAGGGCCCCCCTCCAATGGTGCAAGAGCGATTTCAGAGTGTTATTACCCAGCTTTTTCAATATGTACGGATTTGGTTTGGTCTTCTTCTTCTTCTTTTGGCTTCATGAGACTTTATTTTCTCTCTTATCAGTTTCTTATATTGGCTGTTTGTTTGATTGTTAAGAGAATAATTCGCTGTGGTGGAGCTGTTGATGATGACATGGCAAACATTATTGTTGCTCAGCTTCTGTATCTTGATGCTGTTGATCCTGAGAAGGTCTGGTTGGTTCCATGCTTTCTGTCTCTCATTTGCTCACACTTAGATTGGTTTTCATTAATGAAATGCGGAGCCTTGAATTCCAGTTATGAATGACATTTAATACTTGTGCATTTTTTTTATCTTGTCAACAGGACATTGTCATGTATGTCAATTCCCCTGGAGGGTCAGTTACGGCCGGTAATGTATTTGTGATCTCACTCGTGTGTTTCAAATAGCAAGCAATGACATTTTTTTTACTTGATTTGGGTTCTCTTAGGTATGGCTATATTTGACACTATGAGGCATGTCCGACCTGATGTCTCGACTGTGTGTGTTGGACTTGCTGCTAGGTATAAATTTATTGAAGCAGCCGTTTCTGTTTATTATGCAATTATTTTCACCTCTCAGTACAGAACATTAGGGAACGATATTCTGCAACTATAGCTGCTTTGTCTATTAATTAAGGATTATTCATCTTAACTTTGTAACTTAAATCACGTTGTCTGGTTCATTCTACCATATATTCAATCCTCGTTCAGAATATTTCTTAATATGTGTAATATATATATATGGCCAAATTGTTTGTAATTATCCGATTTGTTAGAGATAGAATGGGCATTGTGATAGATATGGGTTTATTTTCACGTCTCCCTGCTTGATGCCTAAGCTTTGTATTCCAAAGCCAAATTGAGTTTGCTCCCACTTTGGAGAAAAGGTTATGTGTGTTTATCTGGTGTCCCTATTGCCAGGATGTTGTAGGCTAAGGCCTAATTCTGGCATGTGTGTCTGTTCATAGTAGCTTGCATGGCTGCATTTTGCTATATGACTCGCTCTTGGTTTCAATTATACATCACAGTGCATGATAACAGATTTTATGGGCAGTGGGGAATGGGGCAGAAACTGGTTCTTTGGCACAAGATGGGTGAAGTGAAAAGCAATAGCCATCAGTATGAGAGTGGTAAAGATGGGTGAAGGAATAGGAGGGTGGGGTGGTTCTGAGCTGAGTGCCCTTTTTTCAGAAAAACCCTACCCTGGTTAGTAAAACACAAAAGGATTGCAACTTTTAGATTGCTCTTCTAGTGATTTGTACCTCTGGAAAATTAAGTTCTTAATTCTTGTTTCCTCTGGCGAATTAATAAACTATCTGCTGCTTTATGTGACCCTTCCTAAATTTTTGGTAGTACTGGGTTATAGGCTTATAGCCGACTGTTGTTAGATATATCACAGTGTTTAATGGCTTATTGGAAGAGCCCAATCGTTGATTTTTAGAAACTGCAAATCCTTTGATGTAACTGAGAGTAAGATTTTCTATTTGCATGTAGATGCAATTCTTTTGCTATTACTAATGGGATATATTTTGTTCTTAAATGAACAGTATGGGAGCTTTTCTGCTTAGCGCTGGAACCAAAGGTACATAATGCTTGTGATTTGTACATTCATAGCTCTGTTATTCAGAATAGTTCCCCCAGTCTATAAACCCTTTGTTTTCTTGACACCTCCAGGAAAACGATACAGTTTACCTAATTCAAGGATAATGATACATCAGCCTCTTGGTGGAGCTCAAGGAGGTCAAACTGATATCGATATCCAGGTATGATTTTTTTTTTTTTGCAAACCTCATGTCGTTTAAATTTGGGAAAGAAAGAACAGAGAAGTTTAAACTGTGCAGCATGGCATACCTTCATGGCCAAATATCAGCAGTTTTGAGTTATTTTTAAGAAAACTGTTTAGTATTAGCTTCAATTTTGTAGGGTTGTTATACAGTACCCTGACCGGTGTGCATGATTTCTCAGGCAAATGAAATGCTGCATCATAAGGCAAATTTAAATGGGTATCTCGCTTACCACACTGGTCAAAGTTTGGAGAAGATCAACCAGGATACGGACCGTGATTTCTTCATGAGTGCAAAAGAAGCAAAGGAATATGGACTTGTTGATGGTGTTATCATGAATCCTTTGAAAGCACTTCAGCCACTACCTTCTACAGGTGATGGTAATGAATAGCCATCGCGTGTAATGTGTTTTTAGGTATTTTTGGTCTCAATGGCATGGTATACTGTAGAAATGAAATGATTGTCCACTTAAGTGTCTCATTGAGTATTGAATACTGATGATATTCTGGTTAAAAAATCTGGATTCTGATGCTAAATTTTCAACATGAATTCTGCCTTTTTGCTGCAATAACGTGCTGAAAAGTTTATTTCTGGCAATTAAGCTCATGCGTAGAGATGAATATATCCCAAAATAAAATGTAGTGAAAACACTGATGCTGACACAAGGCAAATATATAGAAGAAAAAGATGACATGAAACAGGTTGGCATACGGACGGTGATGAACCAAAGGAAGTAGATTGTTCTTTCCTTTTACAGCCTGAACTTGACTCCATCCACCAATACTACATGACCCTAAGGCCAAAACTAGCAAGGCCGATCATTTTGCACAAGGAATCTGTTTGGCTCAAAAATCCACCAAATTATCCCCAAAAAAGCACCTTTCAGGAAACAGAATCCGAAATCTTATCCGAATCTCTCAATCCCCGAGCTTACCACTCTAATGTTCTCACATATTTTAGTAAAAAATATCAACACGTGGCATTGTATTTTGGACACCAATTTCCTATCTACAGAAGAAAGTTAGCAGAAACCAATGGAAATAAAGATAAAAAAAAACTCAAGTAAAGCACTCTAGCGTGTACATCGCGCCTTCATTAATTCAAACCTACCACCACCCAACCAAAGTAGCCACCCCCAATCAAAGAGCCTCTCTCTCTGTGGGCGCGTGTGTGTGGTGGTTGTCTCTATCCGTTGGTTTTGATAGTTTTCCTGTTTGTCAAAAAGATGTTTCTTTGTTGTGTTGTGTTTTGTTTTTGTTTTCTTAGCAGCCACAGATTGTTGGTGTCAAAGTAAGTAATCCATCTTTCCCAATTTCTGAATGAAGATGCTAAACTAGAATCACTAGTAGTAGAAGAAGCATAATCACTTTCAATATGAACATTTCAATTACATTCTTCTAAGACCAAGAAACACATATGGATCAAGAAGAGACAACACAGATTCCTTCCTCCAAAAACTTGCTTCTCATGAAACCTGTGAAAGCTGAAGATACGGGTACAGCTCTTCAAGCTCATCGAAGAAATCATTTTCATCTGATTTCGCCGTCGAGGATGTGGTTATATGAGGGCAACACAGTGGCTCTTCATCCAACAGAAACCCCAGCGAGTCATGGGTTTTCTCGAGAGTCCCGATAAAACAATCTTCTTGGCTAATAATGACATTTAACGGGGATTGTAAATAGTGGAAATGATCTTCACTCGCCTCTTCATCGCTGCTAGTTTTGCCGGCCTCGTTTTGTACTTCTTCCGGCTCTTGTTCTGCAACTTCTGGCACCTGTTCTTGCTTGGGAGTTGGAGGCTTATCATCGTCGCTAAGGCTGCTCCGGGGTTCTTTTGGAGGCTGTTTTGTGTCGGTGGAGTCGAGATCGGGGCCCGGATGGTTATGGCTAGAGGTGTAAGTGATGATAAGCATGGAAGCATCTGTTTTGCATCTTTCTACTTGCTTTTTGGCCGAACAACCTTTCGATGTGCTACACCTGTAATACCCTCTGCACACACGAAACATCAAAGGTTAAAGGTTAAAAATGCCGTGAGAATGGGTGGAAGAAAAACGAAGAACAAGAGAAAATAGACCTGGGATAAGGAGATCCTTTGATAGGCTTTTGCCCGTATTTCCTCCACGACCATAAATCCGAAGGCGGGCCATCGTTCTTCAGCTTCCCACCGTTTTCCCCGACCTTCACCGTAACCACAATCCTTTCCACCACCTTCCTGGTAATAACAAACAAGACAAAACTTAGAAATGTCATTTCAGAACTGTAATAAAAAAGAGGGAAAAAAAAGGACCTTCTTTTGGATGCCTGAGTTTCAGTTGGTTTAACTTCTGAAGCCAATTTTGGAGAGACAGAACCGTCCATCACCACCACTTTCTATACTTGCTGCTGCCTCTATGTTTTATAAACCTGCTCTTATATTATGCCAAAATGATTAAAAGAGACTAGCAGAGCTGTTTGGAGAATTAATGAACTTTAAGGGGGGGGGAAAATGGGAGTTAGGCAATACGACATAAAAAAAAACCCAGCAACTTGCGTTCTTCCTTTCTTCTCACTCATGCAACTATGCACGAATCACCACTCAGCTTTGCAATAAAATAAACCACCCAGACAGCTACGGCATTATAAATGAGTTAGATATTTCGTGGGGGACAAAGTCTGCCGGGCCCCATCCTCCACTTGATCGGTTTGGGCCAAGCTTTTTTGTTCCCACACACGATCAATTCTCCACTCGCGAAGCTGACAATAATCCAGAAATCTTAATCTTAGAACCAAGCTTGTGAGTGGAGACACGTTTTGTGAATCTCCCCAAACTGGAGGGAATTGAGTTTGCTGTTGGATTTGGTGGAAAGAACATGTCCTAGCACACTAGCACGAGTTAGAAGCTTTCTTTTTCTAACTATATATTGAGTTTGGATGTAATCTGAGAAGAATCGAAATCTGCACATTGGGGCTTTCCTTTTTTAGATCATTTGATTGATTGTTGCAATTGGAAATGGAGCAGGTGCGTAATTCTAAGGCGGCGCAGACTAAGTGGGGTTTCATCTAACTGATTGATCAATAATTAACAAAGACAAAACAGGTTTAATCTAATCTAATATTATTGTTCTTGTAAAATGTCTGTAATTGAAAGTTGAAACTTACAAAAAAAATGTGGCAGATTGTTTAGCATGATCGTGAAACATGCTACTAACGTTTATATATACAGTACATATATATAATTTTGGGAAGAAATTATATATATATAGATAATTATGGATTGTTGGGGGTCATAAGTTAGTTAAAATTTGGGAAGAAATTATGGATCTTATTTTCGTGTAATATAGAGATAATTGCACATAATGCCTCTAAATTATAATTCTTATTCTAAATTGATTCTTAAACTTTAAAACGTTTTATATTGGTCCATAAACTATGACTAGAAAAGTCCTAAACTTTAAAATGGTCTATATCATGCTTCAAGCTATCAATATTACTCTATTTGATCATTCCGTTAATGTGTTGTTAACTTTACTAATTAAAGGAATAATATGTTTTTGAAGGTCTTGAAATTGAACTCATGACTTAAAATTTTAGTCTAATTTTTAGAAGATCACGGCTCCGTTCCCAAGAGTTAATAATTTTTAGAAGATAAATGAAATTAACAATAAGTTAATTAAATTATCAAAATGAAATAATACTATTACTAATACTAATAGTTCGAGGTTAATATAAATTGTTCTAAAAACCTAATAATATATAATCAAATGTTCTTTATTTTTTTTAAAAAAAAATCCATATCATGTATTGCCTAAAGAAATGCAAAGCATTTTTCGTCTCAAAAGTATAAGATGTAAGCAGTTTTTAATAAAATCAATTGATGGAGTCATATATAAGGAGGACAACTCAAAGATTTAAAGGGTTATGTATAATTTATTAAAATAAGGTTCTTAATTTAAAAAAATTAAATGTTTATTAACTTATGTATTTTCTTGAAAATATATTTTCGCCACAAATTTTTTAACTCCTGTAATTTTATAAGGCCTCATAACATAAAATTATGTGTCTGTCATTAATTATAATTATTTTTTATTGTAAATATTTAACTTAATTTTTTAAAGATTTAAAAAAATCATGTATGGTCATTCTTACCGCGACGAGTCTATAATTAAACAACATTAAAATAAGAAAACAATGTGTAAGAATTATTCAAAGAATATTGTTTGGTAGACGTCATGTAAACGACTAACGTATCCAACAACTTTCAGACCTGAATTTACAGGTCAAAACATCGCGGCTTTCTTTTCTTATTTTGTTTTTTCTTTTGTTATATTCATAAACAGATAAACCGGAATGGATATTTTAATTTTTTTGGTATATTTAATTGTGTGGGTTTATAATCTGGATACTTCTTGGCGTCGAAGAGTGGATAAATGTGCTAAAAACTCCGTACCATACATGTTCATGCCGTATGGTTTCAAACTTTCAGTATTTTTCAAAGAAAATTTTTTAATACACAGGCCGTGTAAACTTTAATTTATACGTGCTTTTTAATTTTAGGAGTTAGGGTTTAAGGTTTAGAGGTTTAGATTGTAGGATTTAGAATTTAAGGTTGGTGTTTAAAATTTAGTGTATATGGTTTAAAATTTAGGGTTTAATTTTTTAAAATTAAGTTAGAAATTTAAAATTTAAATTCTTATAATATAAATACACAGGCTTGTGTTTACACAAACCTGCGTATAAAAGTTTTATCCTTTTCCAAATTAAAACTTATAATGATATTAAGGTCCCCAATCCCCATTGCTTTATCTCAGAGTTCGATGGGGCCATATCTTACATTACATTTAATCAATGCTAACCAAAATTCACCGGCGGTGAAGTTGTAACAATCGTTTAGGTGTGCTTAATCTCTCTGACAATTCCCAATTAAAATTTATAATGATATTAAGCTTTATGTCAACTATTAAACGATGGGCTTTAGTGACACTTGATTTTAATTAACTCTAGACTTATTCAAAGTTAACGTTATTTATCCAACTTAATGAGCTCAATTCGTTCGAAATATTTGTTGAGACTTTTATAATATTGTATTTTCTTAATAAAAAACTTTCTGTCGTTTGATGTTTCTTTTTGTGTCTCAATGTTAAAAAATTATATTTAGAGTTTATGATTAAAGGTTAGAGTTAAGGTTTATGACTAAGATTTAGGGTATTAGATGTAGGGTGTATTTTTTAGAGTTTATGATTTAAGATTGAGAATTTTGAATTAGTGTTTAAATATTAATTTTTTAGTGTTGGGTATAGAAAAGGACACCGAAAAGATGATGAGGATTTTTGTTCTTTTTCGGTGCCTTTTTATACCTCAACACTAAAAGAATTAAATTTTAAGTCATAACTCTAAATTTTAAATACCAAATCTTAAACGCTAAAAATACAACCTACACCAATTCTCTAAACTCTAATCATAAACTTTAAAAGTAAATTTTAATGCGGATACATGAATAAGAATACCGAAAAGAGTGAGAGGATTTCTATTCGTATTTTCCATGAGGCGGACCGGATAATTAATTAAATAGAAATACAAAGTCATACATGTTATAATATTGTAAGATCAATAAAAGATGCTAAAATGGCGAATAAGATTCCATGTCTTGATGTCAACCAATTCAAGCCATTTGGACGTGGCAACAACTCTCATCTTCTTCCTTTCGCAACTACAAATGGATCTATCCATGTTTGTTCCCTCTCCACACAAACAAGAAAGTTTTTATGATCCCTTCTGTTTGGTTACCTGGAAAAATGGGGTGGAAGAATTTATATCAGAAAACTATGAACCACCGGACCTTGAAAGAATCCTTTAATCTCCTTACAATCGCCCTTCTCAGCCTCTTGATTCCCCTTTCCTTTCTCCTCCTCGCCAGACTTTCATGCGTCAACTATATCTTAACAGCCGTCGCTTCAAATCCTTTACATTTTCCCCCGCCATTTCTCTCGTCTTTGTTCTTCTACGCCAACCCAGCAGTTCTATACGTTGTTGTTTCAGTCCTTAGCATCGCCACTCTTTTTCATGGCTTGACGGGGAAAATCACTTTTGCAAGCGACTCACCGGAAGCTGTTTACAAGCCCCGTTTGTTCATCGCCTGGCTCGTTCTATGTATACTGCAAGTATCCGTAGGATTGGGAATTGAAGGAAGCATATCGTCGGGAATCGACGGTGCTGGTTTTGGTGTTGAGAGGAGTCTGTTCAGTAGGTTAATATTCTTCTTGGGTTTGCATGAAATAATGTTTTTCTGGTTTAGAACGGTGGTGAAACCGGTGGTGGACGACACTATTTTTGGGGCTGCTACGCCGGAGAGGTGGGTTCATAGAGCGGCCATTGCCGTGAGCGTCGGTACGTTGTGGTGGTGGAAGCTGAGAGATGAAGTTGAGTCGTTGGTGGTTGTGGCGGAAGCTAAGAAGGAGCTGTCGATGGAGATTGAGATGGCTGACTTTGTCGGGTGGTGGTTGTATTATTTGACGGTGGCAATTGGAATAATCAGAGTTGTTAAAGCTATGCTCTGGCTTGGAATTGTGCTGCTAAGAAAAAACAGAACGGATGAAACCGGCGAGCAGGATAATGAAGACAAAGTCTAAGTTTAATCCTTTCTTGATTTTTTTTATCATATATATATATATATAATCCCTCGAGTAAATTACATATTTAACCACATTTTATTATTACAATTAATTGAATTTCCAAACATTTGTTTTAATTAAATGTTAAATTTTTTATTTGACGAAAATTCATTAAATATCAATTTGAGTATTGTTTCAAGCGAAGAACAAGAAAGAGTAGAATTGCTAAGTTTGATGAATTCTGTAAGAAGACAACATTCAATGAAGAAAAATTTCACGTCACATGAAAATAAATGACAAACTATAGTGGTTATAAGAAAATTTCTTTATATTAAAAAGGAAAAAAAAATACTCCACCGAAACCAAAAGACAAGTTAAAAATTGATAGAACCCTATACCAAACATATGATTGAGATAAACCTTCCCATCTTATTGGGATTGTTCGTATTTAAAGCATGAACATAAGATTTTTTATATGCAGAATTAGAAAGGGAATCTGGTAGGCGTGAGGTTAATATTAGGCAAGTCCAGAGTTTTGACCTTGGTCATTAGTATATTTTAATTTGATCAATTTTAAACATTCCAATGAGTGGTTAGCAGGAACTATTAGAACAAAAACCAGATATTCCCTCAAAAGCGAAGCAAAAAACTGATATTCCAATCTCCACATGAAATATCTCGACTTTCCTCCGACGTGGAAATTTCCTACCGATGCAAAGATGATAAGAAATATGTGTCCAGTAACCATAACAGTTCCAAATTTAAACCCTTCCTCATATATTTCATTTCCTTAAAACTTTGCATAACTTTTCTTCCCTTTATCGAAAAAGCAAGCAATAATGGCGACCCTATCTAGTCTTAGCCTCGTAACCACAAGAGCCGTACCAGACACAAAAAATGGGGGTCCCGTCAAGGTCCCATACCTTAACCAGCCCTGGAAAAGGGTCAGACCAGTGAGGGCCGCCCCTGATAGAATTTCGGAGAAGGTGGAGAAAAGCATCAAGGAAGCACAGGAGGTATGCTCCGATGACCCGGCGAGCGGAGAGTGTGTGGCGGCATGGGACGAGGTGGAAGAGCTCAGTGCAGCAGCCAGCCACGCCAGGGACAAGACGAAAGACAGCGATCCGTTGGAGAATTACTGCAAAGACAATCCGGAGACAGATGAGTGCCGCACTTATGATAATTGAATTATTGCAACGTCCTCTTTTTTCCCTGGGTAATGAAGAATTTGGAGTTGTGGTAAAGCTAGCTCTTTGTTTGTTACTGGGAAACTGAAGATGTTATTGGTGGTTTTACTTGTTATAAATGATGTAATCCTATACATCACATGGAATTGAAAAGACAAGTTTGGGAATTTAAAAGAATTTAGATATATCATGAAAAAGATAAGCTGATTCGTGTAGAATGCTATTCTGGCTCAATGATTTGTAACAACGATGGGACAGCACAATTATTGAGATCATATGCAACTTGCATTAGTGCACAGGTAAGGCAAAGATAGTGCAAGATTCAAGATATTATTAGTTTAATAGGAGGGACGGCAGCAGTCATCGGAACAGCAAGACGAACGGGCCCCATAATTTCTACTAGCTTTGCCTACCTTACCGGCCGTGTTTTTGTTGATGAGAATGAATTAATCAAGCACAAAAATTACAAATGCTCCCTCCTCTGTCTCACTAAATGAACAGCCATCAAGGCAAATGATCATGCATGCACTTGCAAAGCTTCCTTTGCCACTAACCTTAGGTGGCACTAAATTGAATAAGAGATTTTGCAGATATTAATGAGAATTTTATCACTCACACGTACATGTCAAAACCCAGAAAACCTGGATTTGGCTTGAAGAGGCAAGACACATGAACCCTCCATTGCTTACTAAGACATGTCAAACGGCCCATTTTTCTCGCTCTTAAACAATTCCCTCCCGCTCCTCTAAAAACAAGGGTTAGTGTTTTCAAGTTGGGTGGCACTGTTGCTAGCTTAAGCGGTCGCCACCCTCCATTTTTTGCTTCTTCTCGTTTTTCTTTATTTTTTCTCTTTTTTTTTTGTTTCGATTTCTCTTTTTTTTCGTTCTGAGGTATTTTGGTTCATCCTTCATTCAGCTCATTTGTGGAGGCCTCTTCTCGGTGTTCTTGGTTCTGTTCATGTCTTCTCGAGTGTGGAGACTTCTGGTTTGCGGTCGAGAAGAATTTCTTCTTCCAATTTTCTGGCGGTGAGACGCTTCAACGCTGTCGGCTCCATTGTTCTTTCTACTTTTGTGATGCCTCTCGTCTGACCACGATGTTTGTTGTTGGTTTCTCTTTGTATCTCTTTCAACCTCCCAATACTTTTGTGTGCAACAAATTAAACATGAAGAGTGAATGTTTGTCTCTCTGGAACTACTCCGTGGATTCTCTTTGCTTTCTCCGTTCAGAATTGGTTGCTGCATCTCCTTCGTTTATGTGTTTTGCCTCGTTATGTTGTTGCTCCTTCTCTATTGTTTTCACCTGTTCTCTTTGTCGTTTCGTTGTTTGTGTTTTGCATGTTCTTTGTTGATTCTCCTCCACTGTTCTCTTGTTCTTGTTCATGTGTTTGTGCGTTTTTTTGTTTAATAATATATCGGCTTTGTTCGAGAGAGAAAAAAACAAATGTTAAAACTGACATTGAAGAATCACAGCACGTGCTGGACCATGCAAAACAACAGCAATCTTATGATTACCGCACTTTAGCAAATTATAAGCTAAACCTTTATCTCAATAGCAACTTTTTTATAGTTGGAATCCTTGTTCAATCATGGTAACAACTAATAACAAATAATTTGACAACAGCAACCATTGCATTTGAGAACTACCTTTTGAACCCATGATCCTGCATTTCGTAACTTGGATTTTGAAGTAGATTTAAATCGATAATTAGTGGATAATGTACGATACATCAATGTCTAAGCCCTTAAAACTTAACTAAATTGTGCATAATGCATACATTTTATTCTCAAGTAAACTACATCCAAAACCATTCAAATCCATGTATCCACACATAGTCACATAGTACAAAAGCTTTTATGCAAAATCAAACTTCCGGTTCAGTACACTGCAAATGTACATTACATTACCTAATAGTAACATAACAGAGAGCGAGGTAAGGAAAAGATATCATTAACGAACAACGAACAAGTACAGACTCCAACAAAGAACACACCTGTCCAATAAGGTAGAAGAGTCTAGCAATCAATAATCCAACATATCAACCGAAGCCATAATTGGTTGTATCTGGCAGGGGAGTTGCCAAGGCTCCAGCAGATGATCTGGAATCTCCGGGATAACAACATCGTAACCGCCAACTTCTTCCACAATGTGCAGCACCGAATTCAGGGACCGCAATCTCTCAGTCAATTCGATTGCCTGAGCTCTTAAAACGTTGTTGGCCGACTGCATCTCGATATAGCGTTGCGTGGTAACGTTGATCCTTTCAGAGACCTGGCTGATTTCCTTCTGCAATGCACTCACTTCCTCAGCCAAATCTCCGAGCTGCTTTTGCTTCCTCATTCGTGATCGCCTCGCAGATTCACGGTTCGAAAGCATTCTCTTCCTTTTCCTCTCATCAATGTTAGCATATCGCGGGTCTGAATCAGATGAACTCGCCGGCCTTTGCGCAGAAGCCATCTCAAGAGAAGTTTTTATTTCTTTCTTTTATTTATCCGGGATAATATTTAATATGAATTGATAATTTGAATGACAATCAAGGACTTACGATTCTCAATAATCAGAAAACTTAGCTAAGAGTTAGATCTAGACGAAGAGATTTATGTTAACAATAAATAAAGGTGAGCTGATTCATGAGAAAACGTAGAACCAGTACAGGAAGACAACTGAGAACGAGTGAAGAATACGG
Organism: Hibiscus mutabilis; assembly: GCA_019671005.1. Lineage (NCBI taxonomy): Eukaryota > Viridiplantae > Streptophyta > Magnoliopsida > Malvales > Malvaceae > Hibiscus > Hibiscus mutabilis. Next base: position 8,156,380 of record CM033718.1, on the reverse strand, counting down.
ATTCGACGAATCATTGCAATGATTTCATGAAATGATTTTGACGAACAATCCAAAGATCGGACATGAACTAAACAATCGAAAAACAACAAACAAAAACACAAGAAAAATCCTAGATCTAAACCAGATCTACAGATTAAAAAAAACAAAAAGAGCGAAGACTAAAGAAAGAAATAAAATAATTAAGAACACTTAGCTGGATGAAGAATAGCAGATAAGACGGGAGCGAGCAGAAAGCGAAAGCGAAAGGAAAGAAGGTTTATACATGAGGGGAATGGGCCATTTTATAGGCAACTGAGGCTGGGTTTGATTGCTTGTTTGATTAGGTTTAGTGGATAAAATAATAATTAATAATGAGGTGGAGGGGTATTTAAGGTCTTTTCACTGGTTAACTTTTGAAACAAAGGAGTTGGTTTGGCGTCACCGCTGGCGTGCAATATGACGTCAGCTTTACATTCCAACGCTTTCCGATCTTTTGGTTCTTGGAATATTCCATCGAATATACCCGAGTGGAATGGATTTTTATCTAAATAATACTAGTACTTTTTTACTGTAATATGTTAATACATTTAGGGTAAATTACTGCAATTGTCACTTTTATCGAATCAGTATTCATTTTAACTCGTTGAATTTAAAAAATAATATTTTAATCACTTACGTTATCGTTTTATAATATTGCAGTGACTAAAACATTAAAAATTATTAATTTGATGATGTAGTACGTTAGTAAAAGGAGTTAAAACTTTTTTATAATAAGAGAATAAAACTAACAAGCTATGTTAAGCATCATAAGTATTAGCATAGCAGTCGTCATACAAAGCAGCCAAGATCATGTCGGGCGGAGATAAAAAGTAAGTCGGAACGAAACTATCATGAGTATACATCTTCGTCATATCATCATCGACCATGTTCCCTTCGCGGAATATATGCACTAAATGCACCAATCATTTTCCACATCATAGATTAGAGATATGTTGAAGCAAAGTAGTACATAAACAAGATATGGAGTTACTTTGTAGCACCCGAACAACATACAGATTATTCGATTCAACCACTATCGAAGACGCGCCCAAAGAGACGGCACACTTCAAACCTTCGTATACAAAAAGAGTTAAACTTTAACTTGATCTCAACCAATTTTTGCTCAAACTTTTTGTTATTTATTTCCAAAATTTTTGCACCTTTTCATTGATTACTTATTTTCCAAACATAAATGAGTGAAAATCTTTTATTTAATTAAAAAAATACTATCAAAAACACCCCAAGAAGACCCTTTATAGTTGTTGATTTCTTATTTTACTACAAAAAAGGATTTTTGCGTGGTTCGCCATTTTAATTCGAGAAAACTTATTTCAATATAATAAAATAATTTTTAATGTATTTTCAAGTTATTTGAACATTAAAAATGAGACTTCTATCATTATTTTAAAAAATCAATATCATCTTCAACTTTAAGTTTTCTTGTTCGGCTTTAATGGTGAATTGAGTTTTAAGACATACAAAGTAAAATTCATTTTAGTTAGATTCTTGGTATAAAGGAGTTCGAGAATGAAAGAATTGAAAAAGAATAACTATAATTAAATTCTTGAAGAAATTTTTGGTGTATTTTCAAAAATTTTAAACACCAATTGATTGTTTTGATTAAATAGATATTTTACTAAAGTTTAAGGGTCAAATTAGTAAATTAAAAATTAATCCCTTTTTCTGTTATAACATTAAACTTACGTCTTTTAACGTTTTAGTAGCCAAAACGTTCTAAAACGATAATGTAAATAACCAAAACTTTTTTTAAAATTTTGGTGAGCAATAAATATTTATAAAACAAACGTGACAATTACAATAGTTTACCTAAAAATTTATTTATGAAAATAACACATCTTCTGACACACATAAGGCAAAGACATGTAATGTCACTCACATTATAAAAAATGGTTCTTGCAAATATCACATCCGAGAGGGGACTTTAATCTCATATTTTAATAGATATGTCTTTTGAAAAATATTGTGTAAATATTGTTATTTATATTGTGTTTGAAAATATATTCTTAAAGATATTTTTTTTGATAAAACTGTGTAAATTGCTTGTAAAATTTTAGAGGTTTACTTTAAGGTTTTAGTTATATGATTAAAAATTAGAATATACGTTCTATAATTAAGAGCTTAAATTCTAGGGTTTAAAATTTAATATTTAAAATTCTAGTGCAAAATATTTAGATTTTAGATTTTTCTCGTTTTACGCATATTGTGTATAATATAACATGTAAATAAAGTAAATTTCTTAAGAAAAAATATCTCATGCATGCAAATAATTTTTTTTTTTTACAAACACCTTAGATTTAAGATTTAGGGACCTAACTTATGGATTTACGTGTATGAGTTTAAAATCTACGGTCTATGAATAGAATTCAGAGTTTATGGTTATAATTTAGAGGTTAAAGGTTACGACCATTTTCTAATATATATATATATATATATATATATATGCCTTAAAGGTCAAATTGGCCCTCAACGAAAAATCAAAAAGTCAATTAAATCCTTACAAAAAAAATCACCCAATTTAGCCCTCAAAACTCAAATTGCACCCAATTTAGTCTTTCTGTTACGTTGACCGTCAATACCCTCTAACAGTCAAAGATAGAAGGACACATAGTACACTCTAAACATGTCACGTCATTAAAATTGATTTTTTAAAATCTAAAAAAAACTACAAAATTATAAAAAAATTACAATATTATAAAAAATGTAAAAATTAAAAATATTAAATTAAATTACTTTGTTCTTATTTTCCTTTATTTTTTTAATAAAAATATAAAATAATATTTTTTCCTAAAAAACCACAAAATTTCATTTCTTTCAAAAATAGCCTCATAAATCCCTAAATCAAGCATTAACACCGATTCAACCACCGACCACCCCATCGTAGCAAGACCCCTCTCATCTTCGTCGTCCTTGCACATATTCTCATCATTAGACACCCCTTGCATCGCGCAACCAATTCTACCTCAATATTTCTTCTCAACAGCATCGTCGTCTGTCACAGTACCGACAACTTATACCATCGATTAAATTTATTTGAGAATTTGAGAATGTAGGGCCAGTGATTTAAAATTTTTGGGCATTTTAATTTTTTTTGAAAATTTGAGTTTTATAATTAAAAATATTTTTAAAAAATGTACAAAATTTATATATTATTTTATTATATATATTTATATATATAATAATTATTACAATTATTTTTATATTTTTTAATTTTAAGTAATCTTTTTTTATAATTTTATACATAATTTTGTTACACATTTAAATATTTTTAAATTTTAAATGATTATTTACAGTTTTGATGACGCGACACGTCTAGAGTGTGCCACGTGTCACCATCATAATAACTATTTTTGAGTTAACGATCAATATTATGGAAGAACTAAATTGACTGCTATTTAAATTTTGAGGGTTTGATTGATCATAACTTGAATTCTGAGAGCTCAATCGAGTGTAATTTTTTTGTAAGGGCTTAATTAATTTTTTAATTTTTTTGTTGAGGGCCAATTTGACCTTTAAGTATGAGTGCATTTTTATACACACGTCGTCTAAAAAATTACACAAATTTACATAGTTATTCTTTAAAAAGTTAAATCTAAAATTCTAATTGTAAAACTTTAAAATTTAAATCTTAAGCTCTAAATTAAAATTGGTGTAAAGGGGTTATTTTGTCCCCGAGTTTGACCCAAATTAGTAATGTTGTCCATCGTGCGAAAACGCTTTCAGTTAGGTCCTTCAGTTCGCACATTGCAGCAAATTAGTTCATTGCCTAACGTTGAGGACAAAATCATTAACTACTGCATACATGGCCGTTAATTACATGTCATATCACGGTTGACGTGTCAAAAAATACTGAAGTGGTATCAGTTTTTAAAAAAAAATATTTTTTTTCATATCTAACATTGAATTGGAGGAGCTGGAAATCAAACCCAAGTCTAATGGAAGAAAGCTAACACTTCACCATCAGACCAACTTCTTAACCTTGTCAATAAACACCAAAAGTGTTAAGTAACCGTGTTATATAACCTCGTTAAAATAGCATGCTGCTGCTACTTCTTCATCGATCCTCTCACACTGTATAAATCCCGACAACATGGCATTATAACTGACAATGTTCCTCCCGGGCATAATTTCAAACAGAATTTTGGCTTCATTAACAAATTCATTTCTTGAGAAATTTGAGATAAGAGAAGTTAAGTGAATAACGCGGCCATGGTTGCTTCTTTGAGGCATTCTGTCAAACAGGTTATGAGCTTCTCGAATACGATGATTGAATAGCAAGCAGTGACAAAAAAGAAGCCTATATCAAAACACTTTTCAAAGGATAATAATTATAAATGGACAATAAAATCAATTATCAAGGACGCAACCGGGACCAGCAATATGGTTTCCTTGACCAAAGAAATTCAATCAAGAAACAGGGATGAAAGCTATGCTGAAATAACAATTAGCTTTCCACTATCTCAAGATGTATTTGCGATAGAAATTTTGGAATTTGGGGAAAATATCATCATTGTCTCATGTATTCCAGATTACAATCGACAATTCTCGTATAAAAATAAAATGGAGGTAATAAAGAAGAAGCAATATCACCATGCTATTTTAATGAGATTATATAACATATTTGGTGTTTATCGACAAAATTAAGAAATTGGTTTAGTGGTGAAGTGTTAAGCTTTTCCCACTTAATTTAGGTTTGATTCTTAACCCTTATAATATGAGTTATTTTAACTAAACCCTAAATTGCCGGCCGCTTTAGTTTGTGGGCCTCTTACCTTGCCTCACTTTTTTTTTACTTTTGTTTTTTACTCTTGCTTGTAGTGTTTTTGTCATTCTCTTTTGATCGTTCGTTGAGATTTTTTTTCAGCGATCGAAGCTTTCGAACCCTACAATGAGATGGTGGTTGGACGCGGGCATGGAGGAGAGACCTACCTCTCCTCTTTCGTTTCTTTTTTTTATTATTTTCTTAAGTTATTAGGTTTTGAGTTTAGATCCAGTTTTGCAAAGTTGCTACAGCGATTGTAGGGGGTCATAGTTTATCTCCGCCATTTGATGATCGTATGACCTTGGACTTTCGGCCCGTCTTCATTTCCCCGTGCATCATGTATCGATCATTTTAGATCTTAACAAGATACTGTCGATGGCATGTCTTGCTGCATCACCTTCATCGTCTTATTCTCTGGCGACCACCGAATTGACATGCAGTCAAGACGAATTGTTGGTTTTTGTTTTCTTAATGTGATTTCTTCTAGCTTTAGAGATTTGTGCTCCCGTTATTTTTGTTCTCTTTAGTTATGGTGTTTGTTTGTTTGTTTTTCTTGTATTTGTGTCTTGTTTTAGTTTTGTGTTTACTTCCTCCTCCTGAGTTTTCAGATGCTTGTTTCTCCTCCTTGTAATCTTGGTTTTGTTGAATGAAGTTGTCAACTTATTGTTAAAAAAATTATTTACTTTAAAACCAATCAAATGATGCCACATATCATTATTTGATTGGTTAAATTTTAATATAAAAAATATTATTTAAAAAAAATGATGCCACATCAATATTTTTTGACACATCAGCTATAACGTGGCATGTAGTTAACTGCTATATATGCAGAAATTAATAATTTCGTCGATCAACATTAGTCAAGAAATGTATGATATAAATAACCTAATTAAAAGTGTTTTCGTGTGAGAAATAATATTATTAATTTGAGTCGAATTTGAAATAAATAATCTTAAATTTTAAACTGTAAATTAAATTTATAATCTCCCGGACAAAAATGTTTGTGTACCCCTTTACCCATGCGCATCGAATATTTTTCAGCAAAATATTATCTCGATGAGACTGCTAACGTTTTGAAAATGCAGCGCAGATGGAGTGAACTATTAGAGCAACTGCAACTTAGGTCTTGACCACTTCAATTCGAATCCTATTTAAAAGGCAATCAGATTGAATTCGCACGCATTTAGGCACACAAGGCGGTGAATGAATGAGGTGAAGATTAAAGAAAGTTGAAAAAAGCACTAAAAATGTCGATAGCAAGTCACGATTCTTCCCCGTTCATCCACAAAACCAGATCGTTTGATTCAACAACTCTTCTTCATTTCCCCTGACGTAGTTCCTTCATTCGCTTGACTGCAAAAATTCCATTCTTTCCTTGCAATTTTCCCATCTAAATCCGAAACGCATCTCTTCCTAATTAGCACAGTAGACCAAATAAATGGTTGAACAAGAAAAAACGAGGACGGACGATGTTCCGTTGGACGACAAGGCCAAGAGAATGAGGGATCTGCTGTCGAGCTTCTATAATCCAGATCATTCTTCGGTCCCCAAAGCGCCGTCAAATATCGAAAATTTAGATGCCATCGATTCCACCTCTTTCGATCCCGATCACTACATGAACCTCCTCGTACGCTTCTCTTGATCCTAATCACGTTTTATGATTAACGGAATCTAATGCTAGATTTTTAGAAATCGATTATTCGGAATGACGTACGTTTCAAATAATGATGTTTTAGAATGGGTTTGAATGGGGTTAAATCTTTAGGTACAAAAGTCGAATTTGGAAGGGCTTCTTCGGAGGCACGTCGAAATGGCAGCTGAAATCAAGAATCTCGACACTGATTTGCAAATGTTGGTCTACGAGAATTACAACAAGTTTATCAGTGCCACGGATGCAATTAAATGGTAACTTCGTTCAGTCTTTAAAATCGTTAGTTAACAATTGCCATTGCCGTATTTTTAACTAGGGAATAATGGATAGGGTTTATAAACATTGCATTTCCCATGGAAATTCTGTTATTTCTTTTTGTTTCATCAAGTTTATGATGCCTTCTTAACTTTTATTCAACCAATTTATACAAATTGTTTAAGAACCCCAATTCAAACTTTGGTTTTTAACAGGATGAAAAGTAATATTGTAGGCATGGAAGCTAATATGGAGCAACTTCTTGACAAGGTGTGTTAGAATATTTTCGTTTCTTCTCTATGTAAATCTTTTGAACAATGCATTAAGAAGAAATGTAAAGAGGGGACTAGCTGCAATTTTTTACCCTTAATCATTATTGCAGATAATGTCAGTACAATCTAGAAGTGATGGGGTCAATACTTCTCTTTTTGAGAAAAGAGAACACATAGAGAAGTTGCACCAGACAAGGAATCTTCTGCGTAAAGTTCAGGTATTAAAAAATTATCAAATGTTCATGGTAACTTGTGAGCAATGTGACAACAGCTCTAGAATTGAACTGAAAGCATGTTAACCAGAGGTAGCAATTATGAATGCAATATTTTATTAGCAAAAGTTTGTAACAGATATATGGTTTTCAGACTTTACAGCTTGAATTAGAAGGTATTGAAAAAAATCAAATAGGATAATTATAATATTACTTTCAGTTTACATATGCATTGGTGAGCTCCCAAAATTGTCTTTTGTGGAAAAGTACAGTTCATTTATGATCTTCCCGCTAGACTTGCTAAGTGCATCAAATCAGAAGCATATGCTGATGCAGTCAAGTTCTACATTGGAGCAATGCCAATTTTTAAGGTCATTGCTGCTTACCTTGTTCTTCAATTATGTATATTAATTCTGTTCTGATACATATTTTGCTTTTATGCCATAAATTCATATTCAAAAGATTTGCACACACCATTGTTTTCCTTACCAGGCATATGGAGATTCATCTTTCCAGGACTGTAAACGAGCATCTGAAGAAACGATTATTATAATAGTAAAAAACTTGCAGGTATATCTATCATTGTGTTATGCAGGCATGGTGATGTTTTTTCTGGTCATAAAAGAATTTTGTAGTGCTTGATAAAAATTTCTTCTCAGGGAAAGCTATTCTCAGACTCTGAATCAATTCAAGCTAGAGCTGAAGCTGCAGTGCTTTTGAAGCAGTTAGATTTTCCGGTTTGTATTGAAACTTTCAGATTAGATTTTAAATTAGTTTAAAGCTTAAACACCACATTGGCTACTGTGCATGCCATACTCCACATGAAAATGCATCAGCAAAAAACTGAAAACAATCTTATGGTAATATTGTTCTCTACAAAAGTTATTGAAGCCGCTTGATTTACATCTGTTTGACATAAACACATATGCATGACGGATAATATATGTAATAGGGCAGGTGGATAGCTTACAGGCAAGACTCCTTGAAAAGTTAGAGCAATCTCTTGGGGACCTTCAATTGAAAACAGTTGGATTGAGAATATTTTACTCGAGTCTAATGATCCTTCTAAACAAGGAAAAGCTTTCGAGTCTATTCCTAGTACGGGTCACGAGGTAACTGAGCTGAAAGTAGCATTTTCAAATTTCTTATATTTGGCTTGTTGGATAGGAAGTAGGGTGGATAAAGGAATTCGAAAAGGAAAACAAGAAATTTGTATTTGTGCAAAGCAAATGCATGGCTTTCTGAACCATGTTAATTTTCGATAATGCGAGTTCTTTGTGAAATCTTTTCTTAGGGAAATTCAAGCCATCAACGTTTAAGGGTTCATTGTTTTATAAAAGATGATGCATAATTCAACGCGATGCACGAAATATTTTATTATTGCATTGCAATTCTAGCTTCTACTATGGCAAATAACTAATGAATTTCTTCACCATCCAACATTTGCTTAGTATTACATATATAGGTCAGGGACTATATGATTTCCAAATATATCTCTTATTGAATTAGGCAATTAGCCTTTAGAACTTTGTTTTTGTGTTTGTAGTTCTTTAACTGCGGTTAAATTAGTCATTCTTAGCATCCCTTAAAACAAAAGGTAGCTGGAGGTAATATGAGGGTAGAAAAGTGCCGTCTAGACTGATGAAGCCCCTTTTCAATTATCTAAAATAGGTTTCTGTCCATGGATTTGCGGAGGCTATTCGTGCTTATCGTGTAATATTTCCTGATTCCGAAAGTCAACTAATTAAACTTGCTCAAAACTTGGTCATCAAGTAAGTAACTCCATTATAATTCCCCTTGTTTTACAAGTTCTAGTTCTATTGTTTCTAATAATAAAAGGCATGATAAAATTTCACTCAAATGTTGCCGTTTCTTTAGGCACTTTGAAATGATCGAGCAACGTGTAAAGAGACGAATTTCTTCTGCTAATTTCCTTGGTGCTCTTCGTAAGTAGTGTGCATTTGCCTTTTCTTTTTTCTGCTCTTCATGATTTCTGCAATGCAACCCCTAATATGCAACATAACTAATGCAAAAGTCTTATCATTATTTGCAAACGCACATTCTAAAAATGTCTGCATAAATCAAATAATTTATCATCTTCCTTGACATTTAGCAATATTTTAGCCTATCATTCTTGATGGAGTGCTTGTTGAAAGTATGCCCCAAATAGAACCGAGGCTTCTTTTATATCCACGAAGATATTGAATCTTAATAAATCATTGTTTTTTTTTTTAATAATGGTGTGAATTCAAATTTATTTGTTTCCAAATTTGTTAAAATTATTTGTTGTTTTGCTTTGATATTGACTTGTCGGTCACAGTTTTTTATAGTATTTTTTCTTCTTATTTTGCAACTTCAATTCATTTAACCTTTTTCATGTCTATTGCCAAATCCATTGCAGGGACTATATGGACTGATGTGCTTCTGATGGACGAAGTCTTAAGGGAGGCCGCTCTACCTGATCTTTCTCTAGAGGTCTTTCTTGAATTTAATATGAACTCGTTTTCTTTCCAATCTATTACATTTTCCCCCCACTTTAATCCGAGTACAAAGATACACAATTTTCATAATAAGAGATGGAGCTCCATCTAATGATATTCTGTGTGGTCTCAGGCTGGTCAAGTAACTGTTAAAAAGTATGTTGCCTGCACATTTACTTACCTTCTGCAGGACATATCAGGTTATTTTTACTATTGATTGTCCTGAAAATTTATTCTCTTTTAGAGTTTCAAATCATCCAAAAGATGATAGCATAGTTTAGATTTAACTAAAGGTAGGTTGTTCTTTACCCATTCCATGGTAGAGGTCTAAATATCCGATTAATTATTCTTCAATTTCTAAGATTCTTGGTTCACTTGAATTCTAATTAAAGTGCATATACCCCAACTTTGCTTAGCAAAATCATAAATATTATCTGCCACTCGCTACTGTGTTCTAGAATTCATTTCATAGCTGCATCATTAGTATTTTTCAAATGCATGTTTCGTTGGCAGTTGTTTATGGGAAATGATTGGTTCACTATTTGTTAAACCACTTATCATCTCGTGTATGCATATATTCTACATAAACTTTTAAAAGTTTGCAAATTTGAGTAAACTTGATTCTTTGTTATCATTGTAGATTTATTTGATGAAAATTACTTAAGTTTGAGTTCATTCTATTCAATTTGTAGATGCCCTCCTGAAAGTAAAGGTTAGCCCAAAAGAGGCAGCAGAGGAGCACCCCTTGCAGGTTGCTTTGGAGGCCAGCAAAAAAACAGTGCTCCAAGGCAGCATGGATCTCTTACTGGTAACTCATGAGATACTGAATAGAGTTGTTTCATGCGTACATAAACAACTCAAACTTTGCATCCCTTGTGTGCTACTCTTCATGTAAACAATGCATGTCCATCTTTTATGTTCTTCATTTGCAAAATTCTCTCTGATTTGGATGCATATAATCGAATTTGTAAATGCTTGATATACTTTCTAGATTGAAAAATAATATCAATATGGCTGCAATTTTACAGTGAGTTATGCATGTTGCCATTTAATTTTTTAGTTACCCTTTTTTTCTTTTTTTGAACTTCTACATTTTACATTCTACATTTTGATTATTCTTTGCGTAAGTATTTATAATATAAGGGTAATCTATTCATTGATCTTTCTTTTTAATCTACTTGCTTACTACAGGATTTTCGCCAACTTCTTGATGACGGCTTAGGGCTGCTATTTAAACTGAGAGAATTTATAGTTGATTGGGTTCAAGAAGGATTTCAAGACTTTTTCAGGGCTCTTGATGATTGTTTTCTCTTAATTTCTGGAAGAAAGAATTCAAGTCAAGATCAAGGATTATCAGACGGAGCACTTGGTGAAAAAGTTCTTGTTGGTATTGTTCTGGTGCTGGCTCAGCTTTCTGTCTTCATTGAACAAACTGCCATCCCAATAATTTCCGAGGCAACTTTCTCTCTTCACCTAATAACTTTAGCCTAACGACCAACAACTATTTCAAAATGTGAAGTGGAATAATTTTAGTACTCTTACTACTGTCTTGAGCTCATTCATATTTTCATGTTCATTGCCAGGAAATAACTGCTTCATTCTCTGGTGGTGGGGCTCGAGGCCACGAAAATGGGCATGCTTTTGTTTCCGGGGAGATATGTCAAATATTTCGATCTGTTGGTGAAAATCTTTTGCATCATGTAGGAATTAGTTCTTTCTTCAGTTTGAATTTATCTTGTTTTCTAGCATTGGACGGACCATTTCATATAGTATATTATATTTAAAGCAAAGCCAATTATCTCATTGTTAGTTATAAGCTCATTTTGTATTTTTCAGTATATAAATGTGAGAACTCAAAGAGTATCTACTTTGCTAAGAAAGAGATTTACAACACCAAACTGGGTTAAGGTTAGTATACAGTACTATAGTCCTCAATTTGAAAGAAATTACCATAACAAAAATAGTTAAAGTTTTCAATAATTTCTTATTTCTAACATTTGCAGCACAAGGAGCCTAGAGAAGTTCATATGTTTGTTGATCTATTTGTGCAAGAGGTTGGTGTCTTTAAACTTTTCTGATTTCACATGGATATTATTTTAATATTCTCCCTACATAGCTCAATATATCTAAATATTCCGACTATGCCGAGCCTCTATATTGCATTATGCTTAATTCAGAATTCTTTGTTCTAGTTGAGAGCAGTACAAAGTGAGGTGAAGCAGATTTTGCCTGAAGGGCTTATGCGTAAGCATCATCGACCTGACAGCAACGGAAGCACAAACTCATCACGTAGCAACGCACTACTAGATGATAAAATGAGTAGGTCAAATACCCAGAAGGCTAGGAGCCAGCTCTTGGAAACACATCTAGCAAAATTGTTCAAGCAAAAAGTTGAAATATTTACGAAAGTCGAATATACTCAGGTATTGCCTATGAATTCTCGTGCTAGTGGAAAAATGTCATTTTGCTGCATATTTGAAACAAAATGAACCTAGTTTCTTTGTAACTACAGGAGTCGGTTGAAACAACTATAGTAAAACTTTGCCTTAAAAGTTTACAAGAATTTGTCAGATTCAAGACCTTTAACCGAAGTGGTTTCCAACAAATTCAGCTGGATGTCCGGTTCTTAAGGACTATCTTGAGGGAAAACATAGACGTTGAAGAAGCAATTGACTTTTTACTCGACGAGGTACGAGCTTCGATCTCTCCATGTTATATGACTGCTTATTGCTCGTTTCTATCTATTTTTTTTGTTTAGCTGGTAATCAAATGAGGATGTGGGTGCAATACGTTTGGTAGGTGATTGTTGCTGCTTCCGAGCGTTGTTTGGACCCCGTTCCTCTTGAGCCTCCAATTCTGGACAAACTTGTGCAGGTAAAGTTAGCAAAATCAAAGGAACGATCCAAATAACCCCCTAGATTTTGGTAGGTGGATTTGCTATGAATGGCCCTGATTCTTTTGTTCAGTTGTTCCGACTATAAATTTCTAGATCGTCATATGCGGTTATTTTGATGAGGTAATTCACTAGTCAAAAAGCTCATTTACATTTCTGGAGATTTTGCTTGAAATGGCGAAAATGTATAGAACAATTTCAGTTGTCTAACCATGAATTGAAAAGGTCCATTTAGCTCATGGGTATATGAGCTATCTCATCTCATACATCACAATTCGTGGCATCGACGTTAATGTTTTAGTAATCTGCTCCCCTCAATTCATAGCATCACAATTTCAGTTATCTAACGTTTTGAGCTAACGACAAACATTTCATATTAATGGAAATGTGCACTAAAACTGAGCAAAAAGTTACTAAATTCAGTACATTAATGGTTTTTAAACTGGAAAATGATCAATTGAGAATGTACCGAATAACAATGAGGATTAATCGATAAGACTAATTTTTTAATATACTGATGTGGTTATATATTAATACATGTTCATATTGTTTTTTAACTCTTTAACAACGTACATGATTATTATTATCTTTTCCATTAGAACTACTAATTAGGTTTAAAATGAAAAAAAAAATTGAAGAAAAAGTATCACTACACCCTCACCATATCATTAAAACATTAAAAAACATAATGATTGAAAAATTAACATATAGAACCCAACAAATAGTCTTAGTAGAAAAGCGGACGATGTTTATCTTAGGAAACCTAGATTCGTGTATTCTCAAAGAATTAAGAATATGTATGAACAAATACTACATTGTAATCACCTTTAGACTATTTAAAAAAATGTAACATATAATATCTTATAAATTATGATATTTTATCTAAGTAATACACTAGCGATATAAAAACTAATGACATTTTTATGGAAAACAATTTGATACCCAAAGTTTGCATAAGCCTTTTAATTTTAGGATTTAAAGATTTAGGTTGTGGTTTAAGCTTTATGAGTTCAAATTGTAAGGTGTAAAATTTAAGGTTTACTATTAGAATTTAGAGTATAATTTAGGTTTTTAGGTGTTAGGGCTAAGGATTTAAGTTTTAAATTTTATAACTTGAATATGAATCGTCGTCGTATAATTATTTTTGTAACTTGTGTATCAAAATATAACTTATTTTTTATTATACCAAATTACAAAAAATTGTAATTCAAATGTTTAACCCTGTTATGTTATAATTGGTAAATGTTTAACCCAGTTATGTCCATGGTGTGAAATGTGATGTAAGGATTGAATAAAATATTATCCTTGAATTCCATTAGAATATTATTATAGAATAATTTAACCGGAAACAATATCAGAATAATATTACATATTAAAATTTTAAGCCGCCGGCTGTAGTTTAGTGGTTAGAATTCTACGTTGTGAATCCCAGCAGCCACATTCCTTTTAATTTTTTTTTCCTTCTAAAATCGCAGCCTTAGATCTAGATAGAATCATAGCTTTTTGTGCAAAATTCATCAGGAACGCACATCACCGTCCAGGCAATCTTCCACAAACTCGCAATTTTATGCATGGGTACACCGTATCCATTGTATCAACAATTTTCCCGCCAAAACCCTCCTTCCCTCCTCTTCTCGTTGCCGCCAAAACCTCATGGTTTTCACTGCCTAATTCCCATTCTCTCCCTCACATCTCTTTTTCCCCTCTCTTTCCACACGTTCAGTGAAGTGGAACTCGAACTTGAGCCATGAAGGACCTCAACTTCAACGCAGACAAAGGTAACTCTCCTACTCTATCCCTCTTTCTACATCTGCTGCATTATCCATTCCCTGATTTCTGGTCTTTCCCCCTAATGTCTTGACAGCTCTCGCCAAAGAATTCCTATCAAACTTCGCAGACGCAAATGGGGACGCAAAGTACATGGACATCCTTGTAAGTCTCCTCCTCTCGTTTCCCTTATCCTCACCAATTCAAAACCCTAGATCTATTGCCGGATTTTTAGTATTTATATTTTTTTAGTTATTTTGCCGGATTTTTTTAAAACCCTTATCATTTCTCCATTTCAGCAAGAAGTCGCGAATCATAAAATTAAAGCAGTGCAGATCGATCTTGAGGACCTATTTAACGTATATTTCTTCCTGTTTTCCTCTTAATTTGTTCTAGGATTTTTTATATAAAAAACCTTAATTTAGTTCATTGGCTGCTATTTCCCTTTTCACAGTATAAAGACTCGGACGAGGAATTTCTGAGGCGGATTACTGAGAACACTCGAAGATATATTGAAATTTTCGCAGGTGCAATTGACGAGCTTTTGCCGGAGCCCACTGAGGCATTTCATGATGATGATCATGATATATTGATGACACAGAGAGCTGAGGATGCAGCGAATACTAAAGATGGGTCTGATCCGCGTCAGAAGATGCCTCCGGAGATTAAACGTTACTTGTAAGCTTCAAGAATAAACTCATACTCTTGATGCATTTAAACGTGTCCTGAATTCTTCCTTTAGAGAACAACATATAATTTCTGGGTTTATGTTGGTGTTTTAGTTGATGTGTAAGTTTTTCAATCAAAATTTATTTCTAGAGTGAGAAATGATCCATAGAGTTGAGGTATAGGAAAGAGTTTATATGACTGACCCATTGGAATGAAAAAAACTTCCCACTAACTTTTCTTGTTTGCTTACACGGTAAATTCAAATTTTTGTTATGGCAATCGGTAAGCTAGCTGCCCCTTTAAAAGTAGAAGACCCAGAATTGGTGTGCAATCTGAATTCAAATACAGCTATTATGCACTATGCTGTTTAAATTGTAGAAGCACCTACTCTGCTCAGGATAAGTATAACTGCGCCGACTGATGCTCACTTTTTTTATTCAGTGAAGTTTATATCAGAGCACCTTCAAAGGGGAGGCCATTCACCATTAGGGAGGTGAAGGCTTCATATATTGGCCAGCTTGTAAGGATAGCTGGTATTGTGACTCGTTGTTCAGATGTTAAGCCTCTGATGCAGGTGGCTGTATACACATGTGAAGAATGTGGCTGTGAAATTTATCAGGTAACCAACTATTGACAGATTTTATATCTAAATATTAACTGTTCTCTTTGCCAATGGGATTAGGCTGAGTTGCTATGGGTCATATACATCACTTGTAACGCTTGTATGTTTCTCTTTCCATTTGTGTGCCAAACAGGATGTAACTGCTCGAGTATTCATGCCGTTGCATGAGTGCCCATCAATGCGTTGTTCAATAAACAAGACGAAAGGCAATCTCATCCTTCAACTTAGGGCATCCAAGTTTTTGAAGTTCCAAGAGGTTCTAGTTTAACCTAATTTATTAAGACAACAGTAATAGCAAGGAGTCTCTGTGCATTCTTTATAATGTGTAAGATTAAATTTTCCAGGCCAAGATTCAAGAGTTGGCAGAGCATGTTCCCAAAGGCCACATTCCACGGACAATGACAGTTCATTTTAGAGGGGAAATAACGAGAAAGGTTGGTTTTCATGTTAATTACATGTAATCAAACTACCAAAAGGTTTTTCATAAAATTTTTCCGTTTAGACATTGCACCTGTTTCCTTTCCCCCTTGCAACATTACATTGCATGGCTGGAGACATCACATCATGCTCATAATGAAATCTAACTCCATGTGCTAACAATGTGTTTGTGTTGCCCTGTTCATCTAATTCAGGTTGCTCCAGGTGATGTTGTTGAATTATCAGGTATCTTTCTTCCTATTCCATACACCGGATTTAGGGCAATGCGTGCTGGATTAGTTGCAGATACATATTTGGAAGCCATGTCTGTCACTCATTACAAGAAAAAATATGAAGAGTAAGCCATTTTCCTGATCACCTCACCTGAAGGCATATCACATATGCATAATGTATTTAACGTCCATTTTATGCTTTCTAATGCCAGTATGTTAGCTTGCAAAGAAGACATCTGATATGGATGTCTCAGTTCTCCATTCACCGAAACAAATTATTATCCGAGCAATATGCATATGCATGTATTTTCACTTAATCATGCTCAACTCCAGGTATGAACTTAGGGGAGATGAAGAAGAGCAAATTGCACGATTAGCTGAGGATGGTGATATATATAACAAGTTGGCACGGTCATTAGCACCTGAAATTTATGGACATGAAGATGTCAAAAAAGCTTTGCTTCTTCTTCTTGTGGGTGCTCCACATCGAAAGCTAAAGGATGGGATGAAGGTAATATTGCCATCTTATGTTCTATTGCATTTGTTTGCAGTCATTTTTTTTTATCATTTATCACTAGTAATATGACTCACTACAAAAGTTGGCCAAATCAATTTTTTGTTATTTTACGTGGAGAGTTCAAGTTATGCCCATGAGCAATACGGCATTAATTCCATCACTCCCTTTTCTTTCCTACCGAAGAATCTTCTTTAATTTATGCTTACTATTTGCTTCCTTTTGTATTCGTCTTTTGGACTGACTAATAGCATTGAATGAGTTTCTTCTTTACGTTGCAGATCAGAGGAGATTTACATATTTGTTTGATGGGTGATCCTGGTGTTGCCAAAAGTCAGCTTCTCAAGCACATTATAAATGTAGCACCAAGGGCAGTCTATACCACCGGCCGGGGAAGCAGTGGGGTTGGTCTAACTGCAGCTGTGCAGAGAGATCCTGTCACAAATGAGATGGTCTTGGAAGGGGGAGCCTTGGTGAGATGTGTTCTTTTCTCTGTACTATAATTCATTCATTGTATTTAAAGGGATATGTTTTTGGTATGATAAGGCATATAAGAATGTGGCAACTAGAATCGTTTACATTAAGGACCATATAGATCTTGCAACCTTTCTTCTGTATCACCCACGTTAAAAATTATGCCTTGTTCTGTTGGTTATAATTTTGATTTGGTTTCTGTTTTACATGTGCATTTGGTATATCTAACCTCAAATATGGTCCATTACATCTAAGTATCATTAATCTCGAATGATCCCTTTTATGTAATTATTATTTCCATGGTTCCTATGGTTTAATAGAGACATCTTGTTTTTGTTTCAGGTGTTAGCGGATATGGGTATATGCGCTATTGATGAGTTTGACAAGATGGATGAATCTGATCGTACAGCAATACATGAAGTTATGGAGCAGCAGACTGTCAGTATTGCAAAGGCAGGGATCACTACATCTCTGAATGCAAGAACTGCAATTCTTGCTGCTGCTAATCCAGCCTGGTAAAAATGTTTTAGGTCCTTCAAAGTTGTTTCTATTATGATTATTATTTTTGGAACTATCCTTCCAGAATCAAAATGGAAATGAGTGGGGGGAGAAAAAGAAGAGAAGTCTCGCATTTTGAGAGTATTTGATCTATAAGCAAAAACAAATTTATTAACTCGAGTCCTATAACTTGTTTTGAAGGGGAAGATATGACCTACGTAGAACTCCAGCTGAAAACATCAACCTTCCTCCAGCCCTTCTGTCAAGATTTGATCTTCTGTGGTTAATCTTAGATCGAGCAGATATGGATAGTGATCTTGAGATGGCAAGGCATGTTGTTTATGTGCACCAGAATAAAGAATCACCTGCTCTTGGGTTCACTCCACTTGAGCCATCTGTTCTTCGGTAAGCACAGTAATTGCTTTTCCATGTTTATGGCAAGACATGTTATTTTTTATTAGCATGAAAAATTGGGATGCATAAGTCATGTAAAAGACTAAAAACTTTGAAAATTGTCTGCTTGTCTCTCTTTCTCTGTTTCTGGATTTGTAGAAGCTAATCCGTTTCATTAGTTGATAATGATACATGTGTTGTGTAAATACCTCTTCCTGTTTGTATTACACGTATTGGGTAGCTACATATATTGATTGCTTAAAGTTGATTTTCTTCCAAGTTCTTGCACTATGTCACAAATTTCATCTAGAGGCCTTGATTTCTCTCTATATCTTGTTTTATGTTTTTTGTTGTAGTGCATATATTTCCGCTGCAAGAAGATTATCCCCTTACATTCCAAAGGAGCTGGAAGAGTACATTGCTACAGCCTATTCCAGCATTCGGCAAGAAGAATCTAAATCAAATGCACCTCATTCATATACTACTGTGAGGACCCTACTAAGCATTCTTCGAATATCAGCAGTAAGTGCCAATTTTCTTTTTCTGATATGATAATACCTTACTATCTACTGATCTGCTTAAACGGGTTGGGAGGTTCAGTTTTATTGGGGTTGGGCAAAGGGAAGGATGAAGGATGTGGAATGTCTGGATCTGAAATGTATGGGTGTAACACAGTGCTCTCAGATTTATTGTTTACAATGAAATTCTTGTTTGCTAATATGAAATTTGTCACGTAGATTGGAAATAAGAATTTCTGGTGCAAAAATATCTGCCCCTAAGTGGAGCAGTTTTTTATCATTTGAAGTGGCAGTTGACATGAAGTTGATGTAATTTTCTCGTAGGCACTGGCAAGGCTTCGTTTCTCTGAAACTGTGGCCCAGAGTGATGTGGATGAGGCTCTTAGGCTGATGCAGATGTCAAAGTTCTCCTTGTATTCTGACGATCGTCAGAAGTCTGGTCTGGATGCCATATCTGATATATATTCAATCTTACGAGATGAAGCTGCAAGGGCTAACAAGATGGATGTGAGATATGCCCATGCATTGAATTGGATTTCTAGGAAGGTTAGTTCTCTATACAAGAGAGTTGAACTCGTTATTGTTGCCTTGTTATTTGGGAAAGTGAAATGTTATCCAACACTAATGCCAATCATCTTGCAATGCAACATCATTATTATAACATGGAGTCTTGTGGCCTCTTGTTTGGCTTTTCACCTCTATAAGCAAACGCTCCACTGTTTATATTCTAGGATTTCTGTGCCTGATGGGAATAAGTTCGGTCTTAACTTGTAAGCTATGACAATATTTGATTATTACTAGCAGGGTGTTAATGAGTTGGGATAAGTTTTTAATTTTTGGTTGTTAAGAGTACCTAAAGTTTCTTACTTTTGTTTGGACTAAACAGGGATATAGTGAAGCTCAGTTGAAAGAATGTTTAGAGGAATACGCCGCGTTGAACGTGTGGCAGATACACCCCCACACCTTTGATATCCGATTTATAGATGCCTGAAGTTGCTATAAATCAATTGGAGGCAACCCGAGACATAAGAGTAAGCTGCTGCATGGCATCCATCTGCAAAGCTTAATAGTCCATTTCTAGAATTGGTTGAATTTAACATACAGTTGTGACCGTACCATTCTGCAAGCTTATAGTTAGGCAGGCAGTAGTAGTTGTTATTTGCGCAGACTTGAATACCAGTGGATTTGAACATAAGATTCGAAAATGATTATTTTTATTAGCAGCATGCTAAGCCTAAAAACATGCATCTGTTTTAACTTTTAAATCATCTTTTGCTCTGTACTGATGTCTGATAATGATAGAGACGATGTTCAACCTTCTGCTCTATAATACTGAATTCACTCTTCTTATCTTGATCCGATTACACAGTCATTGTAGCACCCTAAAATTATTCTTATATCTGTGAGCTAATAAATGTGTTTGACAAATCAATCATATATGAGACCAAGTAATTTGTTAGATTTATTAGAATTTAATTTTGAATAATGGTTTAATATTGAATGTGCATATTAACAAATAGTTGGTCTAGTAGGATGAGGTATTAGATTCTTTAAGCAAGGCTAGTGGCTCGTATCTTGATGTTGTGAATAGAGCAAATTAAATTTAGAGGTTGTCTTTATAATAAATTTTTGTAATATCCGATCTGAATTAGTCAGTTAGTAAATTGGATACGGATGAAAATATTGAATGTGCAAAATGTTGAAAAGTGGAGGATAAAAAGAAGTTAGTTCATGGCCTTAATTAAAAATTTGACCGTAAACTTTTTGTTAGTTGAGAAATTAATTTTTCATGTAATTTTTATTGTCAAATTACCTAAAATAATTAAAAGGACAAATTAACGTCGGCCTTTGTTTTGGTTAAACATAGTTCCTGGAAACTTCCATCACCACCACTTGCCATAAACAAAGCTAGAAATATCTTTTCTCTGTAACTTTTGTCCTCTCCACCAATTAAGCACCCCAAGCTGATTAATATATAATTATTTACTTTTACCTTGTTCTCATCTTTGAGGTTTGGTAGCATGGACGGAGTTAGGATTGAACTATGAGGAGAGTAAATTAATTAACTTTAAAATTAATAGGGTTTTAAAAAGTAACTAAATCATAAAAATTAAGAAAATTCATATTTAATTTCACTAATTTTGAAACTGAAGGGTCTTAAAATATAATTAAACTAGAAAAAATGAGAGGTCAAAGTTAATTTTATTAATTTTAACTTAGAGAGTCTTAGAAAATAATAAACTAAATTTTTCTGGGAGGAATAAGGACTTAATTGTAAAGGTTTTAAAACTATCAATGGCCTAAGAACAATTAACCCATTCAAAGTTTGGGGAAACTGTCCCTCCCACCCTCCATTTGGCTCCGTCCCTGTTTGGTAGGGTAGGGTAAGGAAGAGAGACACTATGTGTGTTTTATTGAGGGACACATTCTGTAATACTTATTTACATGATTATGAATTATAAATTGGATAATACTTTGCAAATGCTGTCGAAGCTTCGTAAAATTTGCTTATATAACTATAATAATTTATGAATGCTTCAAAATGGCTCTCTTTTGTTTATATGACATATTATTATAAAATTATTTCTAATTAAGTCTGGATTTCACTTTGATTTTCGAGTGCAACACTTCTGATTAGGGTAATTTTTTCAAGCCGCGTAGAAGTGTGTTAAAATTTATGTTCATAAATGTGGATGTCTTCACTTGATATAGCAGGACTTTGGACTCAAAACTGTAATTTATCGAAGGAATCCAAATCATCTATCCCCTCTCTATCTCCTTATTTACATCTCCAACCTAAACAAATTAAGTTTACAGTTTAAGACTAAAGTTTAAGGTTAAAGTTCACTATTAATGTTTAGGGAATTGTGTAGGGGCGGATATAGGATTTTACGCTAGGGATGCGAATTGTTAATGAGTTTATATTAGAAATTTAGGGCGTGTGAAATTACAAATTTTAAAAGGTGCAAATTTATATCATCGATAGAAAATACATAAGCTATACGAGAGTTGAAATTTTCAGAGGGTGCGATTGCCTACTCTAGCACGGTAGCACCCCCTCGGTCCATCTGTAAAACTGTGCGCATAGTGTATCTTTTAGGGTTTAAAATTTAAAAATAGTGTTTAAAATTTAATTTTTTAGTGTTGAAACATAAAAATAAACATCAAAATAAAACAGAGGATTTAATGGTTCGTATTAAAGTGCATGACGTTGATTTAATGGTTCGTAAGGCGTAATATAATTTCGGAGGGTATTGTTGAAATAAATGTGAGGCTTTGTGGAAAAGATAAGGTGAGTGGAAGTAAATTAGAGAAGATTTTAATTTTCTTCAAGTCATTTTAAATTAAAATTAAGGAGAAACGAGTTAAGTCTCATAATCATACTATTATATTCAAAATTACACTTATTTAAATTTATAAAAATATCAAGAAAAAAATAAAACATATTTTGGTTTTTGAAGATGTGTCCTTTTATCACTTTGATATTCAAATATTTTTTAGTTCAGTTTGGTCCTTAAAATTTCTAATTATGATGTATATTTTTTAATTTATTTTTTTGTTAAAAAAAATTCACATGACACCTTGGGAACATTTCACGTGATATATACATTTATAATTTGAAATTTTTCAAAAAAATATTAGAAAAACTTTAAAAATTGAATAGAATCTTAATTTATGTGAACTTTAGTGGGTTTTCAACGAAAAATAAACAACATCACGATTAAAATAATAAAAATTAATTTAAAATACTTCAAATATCAAAGTAATAATAAAAAAATACCATTTAATCAAAAAATATAACATTCTTTTTTTTTTATCTCATTTTTCTATATGAAATAACAGGAAAACAACTAATCTCTTTTTATTTTTTTCATTTTCACTAATGGCTTAACAATAAAATAAGTGTTCAAATTATATTTTTTTCAGTTAGGTGCTTCAATTTTTTTTGAGCTAAATAGAGACCTAACGTTTTTAACGTTACTCAAATAGGCGTCATGTCGTTACTGTCCATTAATTTTCGATGTTGACTTTCGTTATTTGATACGTGTTATATTTTTAAATTTCTAAAATTATATTTAAAAATAAATAAAAATCAATAAAACAAAATAATCTCAAATTTCTCAAAATAGCCCCAAATTTTGAAATCCTTGACACCCCAAAATTCAAATCTTGATTTGATCTGATTTCGTCGCTGATTGTCACGCCACCGCATCATCACGACCATTTACCCCACCACCTCGTCGTCAGAAATCGACCGACGACGTGCGAAATGTCAAAATATTTGAATGATTAATTCGAATGATTTGAGACGAATGGTGGCATAACGAACGATGAACCGTGTGCAGGTCGTTCGACGAGAGGAGGACGCTTCATTACATTGCCGAAAATGCGACCAACGTTGGTGAGAGTGACCGAATTTAGGTGTTTAAGGATTTGAAGACTATTTTTGGATTATTTAAAAATTCTGATTTATTTAAAAAAATAAAATTCAGAAATTATTTAATACTATCACGTGTACGATTTTTATTGGATAACGATAGAAAATCAACGTTTGTTTCGGCGAGGCATCTATTTAGATCATAAAAAAATACTTTAAACATTTAATCGGCTTAATAAAATTTAAACACTTATCTAAAGAAAATATAATTTGAATACTTATTCGAAGATTAAGCCTTGGCCAAACAACAAATTCTTTTTTATTTATCAAAAAACAACAAATTGGCTCACGGTTTATCACAAATTTCACGCTAAAGAAGTCAAAGTGGTGTCGTTTCAACAAAATCAAAAACCCTAAATCTAGATCCCAACTCTTGAGAAGCGCATTTCGTCCTGGAACAGCGGAGAAACTCAGAAACAGACAGAAAGCCAAAGCCAAAGCCAAAGCCAAAGATAGAGCTCCACAGGTAATACATTCTCTTCTCCTCTAAATTCCCCCCTTTTCTTCTTTACGCATTCATGGCAATTTCTTTTACCCAATTTAGTAGGGTGTAATGTTAGAGTTAGAACACCGGTTCTAAAGTTTATGTATAGAAACCAAGGGAAGATTCCTTCATACTTGTATCTGTTCTAGTAGTCATGGCACTTCTGGAGGACCCAAAGCACCGATTTATAGGTTAAATTACACAAATAAACAGAAAAAACCAGGGTTCTAGTCTTCTAGATAAAAAATTTAATGTCTGTTTTGGTTGGATTTCCTTTAAAAAAAAACTGTAGAGATTGTGACGATGGAGGGTGAACCCAAGGTTAAAGCCACACTCAAGCTTGGTTCTGAATTGTACACGGTGAATTCCAAAGCGGTTGGTGCTGTCTCTGAGCAGCTGTCTTTTATGAAAGAAGAAAGTATGAGCATACTTAAGGAATTTATTACCAAACACAACGTTCCCAATGATGTCCCTGATGAATTGCTCGAAGGCTCGTCCGACGACGAGGAGGAAGAAGATGATGAAGTGGCCAAGAAGTCCAAAGCCAAGCCCAAAAAACCTAAGATAAATTAGTACTTCGGAAATAAAAAAAAATGTGATTTTTTCTAGTTTTGAACCTCTCCACTCTCCTGTGTTATTGAAGATACGTGAATCAACTATTGAGGAATAGATTTGGAAACAATGAACATTGGGATATGGTTGTTTTTAGCTGGATATGGTTCTTGTTTTGAGATGCATGCAAGTTTGATTCGCCTGATCTTATAGCATTTACACGTGATGCATTTCAAATGTTTTAAACTTTGTGGACCAATTTAGAATCTAAGCAATAGTTTAACCGTTTAGTGAAAAATTGTTGTGCTCATGGTTATATCCATCATGGCCACACTCAAGCTCGTTTGTGTTCGTTCGTTAAAATGATAATATAACGTAAAAGAACGAACATATATGAATAAATTTAAACAACATAAACGAACGAACACATGTGAATAATTTTTTTAAAATATAATGATTTTTTATGAAAAATAACAAATACAAATAGACATACGTGAATAAATTTAAATGAACATAAACGAACGGATTATCAGAATGTTCACGAACATAAATGAACGAACGAGTCATTTGTTCATGTTCGTTCATTTAATTAAACAAACAAAAAATCTTGTTCGTGCTCGTTCGTTAATAAACGAACTTCCCGCCAAAAGGTTGGTTCTTTTACATCCCTACTCTTGTGTGATGTAGTTCTAAATCTTTTACGCAATTAGAGGTTCGAATTCCGACGTTGTAAATGAAGTAAATTGGGTTGGGGAGTTGTCGTATAATGAGCCTTTATAATACCAGATTCGGACTAGTCAATTAGTAAGTTAGATACGGACGGTTAAAAAAATTAAAAAGTATTGTTTTATTTTTCCCAAATGCAATAAATCATTGTATTAATGGATTATTCTACCACGCTCGACGAGCACCGCTGGACACCACTAATGATGAGTACTGCTGAGCACCATTAAATTAATTAAATAAGATTAAAAATCTAAAAGAATCAACGTATAATTATAAATTATTTAAAATAAAATATTAATTAAATTATTTTCCATATGTAATATATTTATTTTTTTAAATAATTGGATCAAATACTAACCTTAGTCAATTTTAAAAATAAAAACCCCTAAACCTTAATCCTTAGACCTTAAATTGTAAACTTGAAACCCAAAACCTTAAACCCTAAGTTTAAATATTGGGTTTAGGGTTTAGCGTTTATGGTTTTAGATTTAGGATTTAGGGTTCTAGGTTTAGGTTTTATGGTTTATGATTTAGGTTTTGGGTTTACAATTTAGGATTTTATGTTTATGGTTTTAGGTTTTGGGTTTATGGTTTTGAGTTTTGAATTTAGGGTTTTTTATTTTTTAAATTGACAAAGATTGATATTTAATCTAATTATTAAAAAAAAATTAAAACATTATATATATGAAAAATAATTTAATTAATATTTTATTTAAAATAATTTATAATTATATGTTTAAATAATTTATAACTATACGTTGAGTCCTTCAAATTTTTAATTTTTATAAATTAATTTAATGATATTCAATTGTACTCGTTGAGCGTTGTACAATTTTTCCTGTATTAATTTATAATATGTTTAGGCTTTAAAGAAGTTGTTAAGAAAATCGTTAACCGTTTTAAGCCTCACAAAATGGGAGCGGCGGAGTTTCCAACTTTTAAGCCTCACAAGTGGCAGGGCGACTGAATTCGAGCTTTCCATTCCGAATGTTGACATAATCGCACTGGATCAAGCCAAGTGGTCGGCACCGACATGCGCTTGTGGGGACACTTCATCGAACACAATTCTCACCGGCCGTTTTTCTTTTTTAAACCGATTAGGGTAATGGAATCCACGTCTTGGATAGAGATGCCGAATTGTAGAGTTGCGTGTCAGACTCAGCCCTGATGAGTTAACTATCAAGCGCTAACTCATGTTTCATTTATCAAACTACACACATAAACATAATTAAAACATTGGCCAACTGTCGCTGTCGGTAGGCCTGTTGCCTAAAAATCAGTTTTCCTTTCCGAGATGCATACAAAATTTGAATGATTAATTGGTATTTGAACTAAAAGTATTGAATTGTTGGTATGACTATTTTGAAGTGAATTTTGGGATTAAAAGTGTGTTTTTAGTTAGAAAAGTGATTAGGCTAATATAGAGTCTGGTTAGAAATGGAAGGTTAGGTTGTTGGATTAATATATAGCTTCAAAGCTCAAAGTGGGGGTATTTAATTCGTTTATATATGCTAATGGCACGATATTAGAATAGTATACCTGATTTTGAATCTATTAACCGGTTGTAAGTAGTTCGATATCGCTTAAACAATTCTTGAGTTCAAGACCTTATGTATGCAAAAAATTTCTGCTGAGAGACTTACTCACCAAAATTAGTCGGTATAAATCCCTCGAAAACCTGGAGAAAAAAAAACAGTAAAGTGGAATTGTTCTGTTGATACAATTCACCTCCCCATTTGAGTTAAGATTAAGGTTGGGTAGGGTTGGTCCGGTTTGTATGAAAGAAAAATGTAGTATACTTGTGATTGAAATTGGGCTGGACCATGGGTCCACATATATAATATTGTATTGGTGACAACTCGGTCTTGGTAATGGTGGACGACTCACTAATCTTTTTATCTTAATTGGAACCAACCGAACCAGACTGTTCATCTTAATTGCTTTTTTGGGATAAAATTAGTACTTAAACTTGCAACCTTGCAACACAAGGCAAGGAAACACACGAAGAAAGAGGTTAGGGGACCAAACAAGCCAGCCAAACTTCAGCAACTAATCAGGATCATGGAAGTACAATAGAAACCAAAAAATATATTAATTGGTCCGTATGTCCTTTAAATAATACTCATGTTTGAATTGTGAATAAAATTAAGTTGAGGGAATGACACTCGTAATAAACCTCTCAATATTCGATCTAGATTAATCGACCAATAGAACGAATACTAATGGTTATCCAAAATAACAAGTGTCGCTATTTAATCAACAAGGTCATTTCATTGTTGCACTCCTTATTTTAGGTCGTAAATTCTACGTGAATCAAATTCTAAATATACATGTGTCATAAGATCATTATCTTCCTCTCGAAAGACATGTCTAATAAAATATATACAACATCACCACTTTTATAGTCTATTTTTTTATGTGAGATTAATGCTCTCATCTCTCTAGAACGTGACATTATTTCTCACTCAATCTCGTAACACCTACGTTGCAAGCCACCGTCACAGTTGTCTATCATGTCTACATCTGTAAAACCAAAGTATGATTTTGATATAAAAAATTGTTTAAGGACTTATTTGTAAAAGAAAATAAATTTTTAAGTATCTCAAAGACTCACAATTGACAAGGATTTTTCAAGTACAAAATCATTCGAAGTCAAAAACTTAAACCCCATAAAATTTTCAAAGTGTTTTTAAAGCCAAACTTAACTTTTACGCCCAGGCGTATCGATACGCCCTCGAGCATTTCGATATGGGCTTAACTTAAAAGGCCACTGTAAGAAAGTGTTTCGACATGGTTCCTTCCGTATCGATATGGCCTTCATATGGGCCAAGGTTTTTACTCAGGCGTTTCGATACGGTGCCATCCGTTTCGATACAACCTTCATAATGGGTTTAAGATTTAAGAACAGTGTACCGATACGGCTACTTGCGTATTGATACGGTGGTTGAGATTTTTCAAATACTTTCATTTATGATTCGAATGTTGCCTTGTCAGTTATTGAGAGCATGTGATTTTAAAAAACAGTTAACCCGTATCGATACACCTTCAAGGCATACCGATATAGGTTCAGACAGTAGCCCAAGTGAGCAAAATTGTATCGATACGGCCTTGCCCATTTCAATACGCCCCTTGTTTTACACTGAGATTGTACCGATACGCTTTCCCGTGTATCGATACGCTCTTTGTTTTACCTACACAATGACTCTTTCTATTTTTAGGTGCGTACTGATACGGCCTCCCGCGTATCGATACAGTTAGTTGCAGTTGAGCATTTATTGCAGCCCAACGGCTATATTTATGATGACAACCACCCAAATGGCTAGAAATCAATGAGAAAGTATAAAAGCAAGCCTCAAAAGCCTCAGCAACAACTATTGAACTTATTTGCAACATCTAAGAATATATCCAAACCCTTAAGCTTAAAGAGTCAAATTCTTGTACCCCACTTGTTGTAATTTTCATTGTATACATTTCTTTCAAGTTTGGGGATAGTTTGTTTGTAATTTGGGCAACAAATCAATCTTGTGAGAGATACTTTTAAGTTTGCCATTTCTTCTTTGTAAAGAGAGAGTCTTGGTTAATCTTTGGGTAGAAAGATTAACCGATTTGTAAAGGTTTCCTCCTAAGCCTAGAAAAGGGGAAAAATATCTAGTAGATATTGGTTCAAAATCCTTAGTGGGAGCTAAGGTAGTTGATATAGAGCTTGTTCGAAGCTTGAACCACTATAAATCGCAATGTCTTCAATTTTTATCTTTTCAATTTGCTCCTTCCAATTTCAAAAAGCCAATTCACTCCCTCGTGGCCAATTACAGATAGATTGATCCCATCAACAATTGGTATCCGAGACAAACTCTTTGAGGGACTTACATCCACAAGAGGAGATCCTAGAAGAATATCAATCGACCACAAATCAAAGCCATGACGTCTACCTCTGGGCCGAACTTGTTCGAGTCACAATCTATCACCAAATCACCGTTCTTCAATGGGGATAACTACCCCTATTGGAAGAATAGAATGAGGCTCTTTATCAAGTCCAATGAATACATCCTTCGGGATGTAGTAGAAGATGGTCCAATCATTCCCATGAAGAGAGATGAAGAAGGAAGACTCATTCCGAAGACAAAGGTGGAGATGACGGATGAAGATAGAAGAAGACTACAAGTGAATGACAAGGCCCTACACATCATCTTTTATGCACTTGGACCTGACATGTACGCGAAGTTGTCATCGTGCACAAGTGCGAAGGAGGTGTGGGACAAGCTAGAGACCACCTACGAAGGAACCAACGATGTAAATGAGACCAAGATTGGAATCCTTAATTTGAGCTATGAGAAATTCAAGATGGAGCTTGATGAGAGTGTCTCCAAAATATTTGATCGGTTCTCCATCATAGTAAATGGTCTCAAGGGCTTCAACGAGATTATTCCCGAAGATAAGCTAGTCTGAAAGCTTCTTTATTCTCTTCTCGAATCATGGGGTGGGAAGATAACCACAATCATCAAGGCCAAGAATTTGAAGACGTTGAAGCTCAATGAATTGGTGGGATTTCTCCTTACTCATGAGATCATGAAGCAAGGAAGAGAAGAAGAAAAAAGAGAGAAGAGAAAATAGTAGAGAAGCAAGAGGTGAAGAAGAAGAAGCAAAGAATTGCTCTCAAGGCTTCTCAAGAGGAAAATAACTCTAGCGAGGACGAGTTTGATAAGAGATTCTCTCAGTTCATGAAGTCCAACCGTGGAAGAAAATTTCAAAGAAGAAGAAACTTCAAGAACAAGAACAAAAAAGAGAAGAAGGTTCAACTCATTTGTTATGAGTGCAAAAAGCTGAGGCATATTAGACCCGATTGCCCTCAACTCAAGAAGAAGTGCTTCGAGAAGAAGAAGAAGCTCAAGACCCATGTTTCTACTTGGAGCGATGAGGAATCATCATCCGATGAAGAGGAGCAAGAAGCGGCAAGCCTTTGCCTCATGGCTCTTGATGATGATCCTAAGGTAAACCCTAACTCATATACTTTCAATTTCACTTTTGATGAGCTTCAAGAAGCATAAGATGAGTTACAAGAGGTTTACGATGAGTTGGTTGAGAAGTATAAGGTATCGGTTTTGAAAAATAAGAAAATAATTTCTGATTTAAAAACCCAAAATGATTCCCTTTCCAAAACCAACTCAGAACTTGAAAAGAAGATTTTGGTTTTACAAGATGACTTAAAATATTTCTGAAATGAAAATATTAATTTAAACGATCTTCTTTCCAAAGTCCATGATGATCACCACAAAGTGGTGAATGAACTCAAAGCTTATTTGAACAAAGTTGGTACTACTACTTTTGAAAAGAGTCAATCTTCTAAAACCAACTGTGTGAAAAGAAACTTTGTGAACCACAAATAAAGAAGCTCTCAAAGGTACCCTAAAGGTAAAAGAGTTAGAAGTGTATGGGTTCCTAAGAAACTTGAAGCTTCTAATAACATTCATGCAATTGCATCTTGGATTCTTATGAGAACCAAGTATTTGAGAGCTAATTCACATGGACCCAAAATGATTTGGGTATCAAAAACCAAGATTTAATTCTTTGTTTGTAGGGGGAGCTTTGCTACAAGGACAAAGCTTCAAGTCAAAACACATGGTACCTTGATAGTGGATGCTCAAGACACATGACCGGAGAAAATAGTAGATTCATTGAGCTAAAGGCAAAGAGTGGTGGAATGGTGACATTTGGTGACAACTCCAAAGGCCAGATTGAGGGTATTGGTTCCATTGGTAATCTCTCTTCTATACTCATTGAATATGTTTTATATGTCAATGGTCTAAAACATAACTTGTTGAGCATTAGTCAATTATGTGACAATTGTTTTAATATTCTTTTTGATGTTAATGGTTGTAAAATTTTGGACATTAAAACAAATAAGATAATGCTCATTGGTCATCACATAGGTAA
The DNA here is from genome assembly GCA_019671005.1 of Hibiscus mutabilis. NCBI lineage: Eukaryota > Viridiplantae > Streptophyta > Magnoliopsida > Malvales > Malvaceae > Hibiscus > Hibiscus mutabilis. The sequence continues at coordinate 8,125,583 of CM033718.1, read as the reverse complement.
CATTTACATGGTGCATTTAGATGACATTCATATATCCCAAACATGTTTGGTTGCTAAAGATGAAAATGATGCATGGTTATGGCATAGAAAACTAGGGCATGCTAGCATAAGTGTTTTAGAGAAATTAGTTTCCCAAAATCTAGTAAGAGGTTTCCTAAGCTAAATTTTTTTTAGATAAAATTTGTGATGCTTGTGCTAAGGGTAAGAAAAAACGTGTCTCTTTTAAATCCATTAATGATGTTTCAACTAGTAGGGTATTACAATTGATCCATATGGATTTTTGGGCCAATTAGAACTACTAGCTTGGGTGGAAAATCATATGCATATGTCTTAATAGATGATTTCTCTAGATACACTTGGGTTCTCTTTTTAAGTACTAAAGATGAAGCTTTAGAAAATTTCACCACGTTTTCAAAAATCACTCAAAATGACCTTGGTCAAAATATTTCACATATTAGAAGTGACCATGGAACGAAATTTCAAAATCTTAGTTTTGAGGATTTTTGTAACTCTAATGGTATTAGCCATAATTTTTCCGCACCTCGCACTCCTCAACAAAATGGATTAGTTGAGAGGAAAAACCGTACTTTAGAAAAAATGGGTAGAACCATGCTTTGTGAAAACAATTTACCTAAGTATTTTTGGGCAGAAGCCACAAACACCGCTTGTTACATTATTAACCGAGTAATGATTATGCCAATTTTAAAGAAAACTCATTATGAGATTTTAAAAGCAAAGAAGCCTAAGATTAGCTATTTTCATTGTTGCGCGTGTAGGTGTACTATAGTTGATACGCAATTTGTGCAAGTATACACATCGAACAAGTAATAAAGTGATGAGTGAATATCGCCACATGGATTGGAGGCCAGACTAGTTTAGTCAAAATACACAATTAAGACAGTAAACAAATGCTGTAGCAATAAGAAACAATTACAAAAATGCTATGACAAAAAGAAACATGTTTATAAATGCTGTGGCAAACAACTATAATGTAAACTGAGATGAAATGAGGTCACTTCTAACATCCACTCACGTAAACGAAACTCTATATGGGAATGATTGGCTGAACCTGCTGTGGACTCCTATACCTAAGCCTAATGAATGTCTAAGACTAACTTGCTTCCTTTATGCTCAACAGAGTTTACTAAGGTGGTTCTAAAACTATCCCTAGCAAGAAACATGGTAGAAGGGAATATTAGAATAATACCTCTCGACGTAAACCCTTAACATGCAACTACCGATTAAAGCTCTACTCCTTTTATCGTTAAAACTCTATCCTTATCTCTAAAAAGAGTTAGGGTTTTACCTCTCAGTATCAAACCCTATTGTCCATTTTAGTCTTAGCCTAACTCTCTCGAATATTAAGCTAACCAAAACCTAAACAACAACTAACTCTCGTAAGCTCTTACAAGTTTAGTGCAATAACGAACAATTGACAAAACACGAAATGAACAAGAAAACAATTAAACATTCATAAAAACTTAAAACATAATCATCCAAAACAGGCCCAAGTCACTTAAAATCAGTTCATAGTTGGGCAAATATCATCCACAATCGTTCATTTAACACAACCCATTTAAAGAAATAAAATGAAACAACGATCGACTAAGAGAGGGAGAAACTCCTGAGCTGTAATGGATTGTCGTACACTAATTTAAGCCCGCTGCTTCTCTCAAAGTCCAGCGAGAGCACTCCTTGGAGCTTTAAAAATATATGACGTTTTGATGGAGGAAGAACAAGATCGAAGGCATCCGCCGTTTCCTTCTCTTTCTTAGCTCACTCATAAAATTTTCAGCTCTCCCTTAAATGAGGGTATCTTATCCGTTATATAGTGGAGGCTCCTAGGGTTTTGTGCCCTTAATTCTAAGGGAATATTCCCTTCACATGTGGGAATAAAGCAGGCTGACAGGTACACGTGTAGGGCCACAATAAATATCTTTAGTCTGTTGTCCTTTAGTGTGCCCAGGAATGCTATCCAAAATGATATGGTATTTCTCCCTGCTCCACTCCTCATTTTCCTGCTTATCACCAAGCCAACCAAAACCTTTCCAAGCAGCACCATTTTTACAAATAAACAAAGAAAACAAAACCATCAACACCAAATGCAACTACATGAACTGAATGCATCTATATGCCATGATATGAGATGAAATGGGCTTGATTTCATACAATAACTTAAGTAAAGAGGCATGGAATGTTAACCTTTTGCAAGGTTAACATTCATCATTTTGGATGCAAGTGTTTTGTTTTAAATAATGGAAAAGATCATTTAGGTAAATTTGATGAAAAAAGTGATGAAGCTATTTTCTTAGGTTACTCTTTAAATTCCAAAGCCTATCTAGTTTTTGACAATAAAACCTTAGTTATAGAAGAGCCTATACATGTGGTTTTCGATAATAACCTCATTCCTAGGAAGGATTCTTGTGATGATGATAATGTAGGGATCATTGAAGCCAATGATGGTGGACAATCATCAAAGGTGGATGAGGTTCCAACCAAAGAAGAAGAAGCATAAGATCTTCCCATAGAAGCCTTGAAGGACATGAATCTTGAGGAAAAAGGAAGTGAGCTACCCAAGGGAACTCAACTATGTCAAAGGTGGTGAAATCTTGGGTGATCCATCCAAAGGGTTAACTACTAGATCATCTCTTAGATTAATGAATAATGTTGCATTCATTTCATGCATTGAGCCTAAAAATACCAAAGAAGCATTAAAAGATGATTTTTGGATATTGGCCATGCAAGAAGAACTTAATCAATTTGAGAGGAGTAAAGTATGAACATTAGTTGATAGGCCTAGTAATAAATCTACTATAGAAACTTAATAGGTTTTTAGAAACAAGCTAGATGAGAGTGGTAACATAGTGAGAAACAAGACTAGACTTGTTGCTCAAGGTTGCACTCAAGAAGGGGAATTAATTTCGATGAAATATATGCACTCGTAGCTAGAATGAAAGCAATTAGGATGCTTCTTGCATTTGCATGCTTTCATGAGTTCAAGCTTTTTCAAATGGACGTCAAAAGTGTTTTTCTAAATGGTTTTATAAATGAAGAAGTGTATGTAGAACAACTACTGGGTTTTGAATATCCAAAATTTCCAAATCATGTTTTCAAACTCACTAAAGCTTTATATGGTTTGAAACAAGCTCCTAGAGCTTGGTGTGAAAGGCTTTCAAACTTTTTGATTGAAAAAGATTTTGTAAAAGGTAAGGTAGACACTACACTTTTCATTAAAAGATATGGCAAAGACATCTTAGTAGTTCAAATTTATGTAGATGATATTATTTTCGGTTCTACTAATGAAATATTTTGCCAAGAGTTTTTTAAGATAATGCAAGGTGAATTTGAGGTGAGCATGATGGGGGAGCTTTCATTTTTCTTGGGGCTCCAAATCAAGCAAATGAAGGATGGCACCTTCATCAATCAAGAAAAGTATATAAAAGACATGCTCAAGAAGTTTGGCTTGAATAATGTGAAGCCTCAAGCTACACCAATGAGCCCATCCATAAAGCTTGACAAAGATAAAGGAGGTAAGTGTGTCGATTCTAAGCTTTATCGTTCCATGATTGGCTTCTTGCTTTACCTTACTGCAAGTAGACCTAATATTATGTTTAGTGTTTGCTTGTGTGCTAGGTTTCAAGCTAGCCCTATAGAATCACACCTTATAGCCATTAAGAGAATCTTTAGATACCTTAGAGATACACCTAGTTTAGGTCTTTAGTATCCTAGAGATTCCTCCTTTGATCTTCATGCTTTCTCGGATGCAGATTTTGAGGGATGTAAGATAGATAGAAAGAGTACCCCAGAACTTGCCAATTCTTAGGTAGTATGCTCATATCTTGGTTCTCTAAGAAACAAAATAGTGTAGCTTTATCTACCACCGAAGCGGAGTATATATCATCCGGGAGTTGTTGTGCTCAAGTTCTTTGGATGAAGCAACAACTCTTAGATTATGGAGTCGATGTAGGTGCCATACCCCTTAAGTGTGACAATACTAGTGCCATTTTTCTCACTAAGAATCCCATCCAACATTCTAGAACCAAACACATAGAAATTAGACATCATTTCATTAGAGATCATGTCTTAAAAAATGATGTAATTCTAGAGTATGTTGACACCTTACACCAATTAGTGGATATATTTACTAAACCTTTAGATAAAGAGCGATTTTGGACTCTTAGGAAAGAGTTAGGTTTAACCAGCTTCTCTTGACCCTTTAGAGCCCTTTAAGGTTAAAAATTTGCTTGAACTCAATTGATTGATATGCATGTGTGATTTTGCTTCTTGATGCATCTATGCTTGTTGCTAGGGGGAGTATGTATCCATGTTAGACCATATATGTTGTTCGCATATCATCAGCATGCATTTCGGTTCGAATAAAACCGAATTTTTGAGCAACTTGTGGCCCAAAATGTATTTCTGGTTTATCCCTATCAAAACGGGTGAAGGTGTTTTGATACACCATTCTTGTCTCAACCCAGATTGTATTTCTCAGCACAAGTGTATCGACACGGGTCTGACTGTATCGATACAGGTTCAAGAACAAGTTTTGATATAGTTGAGTCCGTATCGAAATGGTAATGGTGTTTCATTACACATGTATCGATATGCCACATGGCGTATCGGTACGCACAGACGCAGATCGTCTTTAAATAGGTTTTTAACTTTACATTAAATTTAAACACCTTTTTCTCCCAAAACCCCAAATTTCTCATCTATAAAAACCCATCAAATCTTCTTGATTTCTCACACAACTCTTCAAATTCTTTGAGGATTTTTACTCTTCAAAACAAATCTTTGCTCTCTCATCAATTTGGTGCATCATCATCCACTCATTCATCCAAATTCCATAACTCAATGTATAAAACCATTTTTCTTTTTCTTTTCAATTTCTTCTTGATTTATTTACTATCATTACTTCAAATTTATGTTTTTAAGATGTGTATAGTATAGGTTTTAAGGATTTTGTAAAAAATCTTAAAATCTGAATTTTTTAATTCGAATATAAAAATATACCGTATAATTTTTAATCTATTTTTTTAAAACTCTTTTTACCAAAATTTTATTTTATACTTGTATATGTTTTTAAACTATTTTTTGAACAATACCTTGAATTATTGGATTGAATATTGGATCTAATATGAAGATTTATGCATACATTGTTTTGTGCCTTAAAATTGTTTTTCAGAATATCTATGGCACTGAGAAAGAGAGTTAGAACAACCGAGGTTGGTGAGTCTTCAAACGAAGACAATTTGGTTCATCCCAACCTTAGCGTTATCTATCAAAAAAGCTTTTCGACCCCGTCGGCTTTAAATCACTTCAAGCAATATCAGAACTACAAAATTTTCCGCGAAAGAGTAACGTCTATTCCATTTTTAAACTCTGAACATTTCAAGTTTAAATATCTTCATCTTTTGAGACATTGGAATTTCATTCAATTTTTAACTATCCCTGAGATTTTATGCCGTAACCTTGTTTTGATTTTCTTTGCTAATGCCCGGTGTATCCCTAACGAAGACCGTTTTAAGGTCATTACTATTGAGTCATTCTTGATAGGGAAGAAATTTCGCATTGATGTTCAAACTTTAGTTAATGTTTTTGGGATAGAAGATGAAGGAATCGACGATGAGGACTCCATGAGACATGTTTTTGGCAGTTCTGTCATTGTTCTTGATGCTCACGATCGCATCTTACACTTAATGATCACTTGGTGGTTTCGGCCATCCGGTGAAAAGTTTTCCACTATTCGACAAGTGAACGACTTTTAGATTAGATGTTTTCGTGAAGAGAAGCAACCTAATCTTGCTCGAATTATATTTACGGAGCTAGTTTACCTCATCCAACATCGCCACACCTCTCTAGTTTCATCCTTCACTTATGGGACAACATTGAGTCACTTGTATACTCAATTGGAGATCGATTGCTCGCAAGACTTTCCCGAGTCTCTTACCGATCCCATTGATGAGAGCTCTCTTGTTCGTGAAAAGTTCCACTATTTCAATGGTGAGTGGCTATGTCTCTCTGAGCTTCCACATGATGCAATCCCCAAAGTACCGGAAGCTCCTCCACAAGCCGCCCCTCAAGCTCCGGTAGCTCCACCGGCTATGGATGCTCTCATGGCTTATCTCAATGAGAAATTCACTATATTGAACACTTCTATGTCCTCATTGAAGACAACCATAAATGAAGGGTTTGCGGCCATTGATACTCGATTCACTTCCTTAGAGGACCGAGTTTAAGCAATTGAAAGCCAACAAGGTTCGATGGACATATTTTTCACAGCTTTCCATGAGGAACAGAGACAATCTCAGGCTACTCAAACCCATGACGAAGATGAAGATCAAGAGGAGGAGGATGATGAGGATGCTCCATAGACATACATTGTATTGCATACATGTCATAATAGGCTTTTTATTTTTATGCACCTATGTTATCTACTCTATGAACCTATGCTTTGATTTTAGTTTGTTTTTTAGTTTTAAGTTGGATTTGGATTATGTTGCTTTGCACTTTAAATGATAATTATGTTGCTTTGATTTATGCTTCATTGTTATATTTCTTGTTTCTATCCTTTATTATCATTAATTTTGATCTAACAAAAATGGGGAGAAGAAAGAGCTTAAATTTTCAAAAACGCTTTTAAAACCTATCTTAAAGTAAGGGGGAGTTTTTCAAAAAGACTTAAAAATTTAACTTGGTTTTGTTATATCAAAAAGGGGAGATTGTAAAACCAAAGTTTGATTTTGATATAACAAATTGTTTAAGGACCTATTTGTAAAAGAAAACAAATTTTTAAGTATCTCAAAGACTCGCAATTGACAAGGATTTTTCAATTGCAAAATCATTCAAAGTCAAAAACTTAAACCCCATAAATTTTTCTAAGTGTTTTTAAGCCAAACTCAACTTTTACGCCCAGACGTATCGATACGCCCTCGAGTGTTTCGATACGGGCTTAACTTAAAAGGCCACTGTAAGAAAGTGTTTCAATACGGTTCCTTTCGTATCGATACAACCTTCATATGGGCTAAGGTTTTTACTCAAGCGTTTCGATACGGTGCCATCCGTTTCGATACGGCCTTCATATTTGGTTTAAGATTTAAGAACAGCGTACCGATACGGCTATTTGCGTATCGATACGGTGGTTGAGATTTTTCAAATATTTTCATTTATGATTCGAACGTTGCATTGTTAGTTATTGGGAACATGCGATTCTAAAAACCAGTTAACCCGTATCGATACACCTTCAAGGCATACCGATACAGGTTCAGACAATAACCCAAGTAAGCAAAATTGTATCGATACGGCCTTGCCTGTTTTGATACGCCCCTTGTTTTACACTGAGATCGTACCGATACGCTTTCTCGTGTATCGATACGTTCTTTGTTTTACCTGAACAATGGCTCGTTCTATTTTCAGGTGTGTACCAATACGGTCTCTCGCGTATCAATACGGTTGGTTGCAGTTGAGCATTTATTGCGGAAAAAATGCAGCCCAACGGCTATATTTATGATGTCAACCACCAAAACAGCTAGAAATCAATGAGAAGGTATAAAAGCAAGCCTCGACAACAACTATTAAACTTATTTGCAACATCCAAGCATATATCTAAACCCTTGAGCTTAAAGAGTCAAATTCTTGTACTCCACTTGTTGTAATTTTCATTGTATACATTTCTTTCAAGTTTGGGGAGAGTTTGTTTGTAATTTAGGCAACAAATCAATCTTGTGAGAGATACTTTTAAGTTTGCCATTTCTTCATTGTAAAGAGAGAGTCTTGGTTAATGTAGAAAGATTAACCGATTCGTAAAGGTTTTCTCCTAAGCCTAGAAAAGTGGAAGAATATCTAGTGGTATTGGTTCAAAATCCTTAGTGGAAGCTAAGGTAGTGTATGTAGAGCTTGTTTGAAGCTTGAACCACTATAAATCGCCTTGTCTTCAATTTTTTATCTTTTCAATTTGCTCATTCTAATTTCAAAAAGCCAATTCACCCCATCTTGACCAATTACACATCGATTGATCCCCTCAACAACATCACTTGTTGGGACGCTCAACATGAAAACGAACAATTAAGGGATTGTCTTAGATACCACTTGTACAAAATCATTACTATCTCCTTAAAAAATATGTCTTCAAAAATATTGCTTAAATTTTAGAAGGAATCAAACAAATATTAAACTCAAAAATTGTACTTAAACAAAAATATTAGATCTATTAAAAATATAGACCGAGTTTGGACAACAACATTCAAAGCTCGTGAATATCCCCACTTGTTTTTTTAAATCCAATATATTATGTTATGTAAATATATATTAAAAACGTTTAAATCCACAATAATATATAATATTACACTTTTAACATTACAAAAATATGTTAAAGTTTTTTATGTAAAATTTTTAATAAAATAAAATTATATAAAATATCACATATGAATACAAAATAACATATTTTTGAAATAAATTTTTAAAAATAATATGGACTGATCTAAAACGAGTTTGAATTGTCATTTACAAATATGTACTTTGAATTGTATTCAAATACGTTCATATTTGTAAATAGTTAACTCAAACACATTTTTGGTTCAGCCACATTATTCTTAAAATATATATTTAGTCTAGTTTTAATTTAATATATACAAATTTCTTTTTTTATTATTTTATACATGAACTTAACATATTTTTAAAGGTTATATCATAATATTATATAATATAATACAATTAACTTTTATGTGATTTAAATTATATACTTCATAAAACTAAACTAAAAAAATGGGTCGGATTCGGGATTTGAATGTTTTGAGTCCAACTCTTGCCCATATTTTAAGATGCATTTTTTAAAATTCAAAGTCAAGTTTTAGCCTAATAATTTTGTTCAAAATCTCTCATATTTTTGGAAAAGTCAAAGTAGGACGTGTATTAATACTTCAGAAAAACACGGCCCATAACGTCTCTTGTACCTATTTTGTGGATAGTTTAAATATTGTGTGTTGAAAATATATTGTTAATAAAATTTAGGAGTATTGTTTATTAAGTAGATAAATAATTATATTTTAAAATAAATGTCAGAATTTAAACATATACGAGATGAGGCAATATGAGTATTTTTGATCCATCGGCTAATTAATGAATCTTAATATAACGAATTCAAGTTATTCATTTAGTATGTACATATGTATTTTGAGGATTTAAAATTAATATAATGTTTGGAATTTAAAAATCAATTTAAAATCCGAATGAGAACGTTTGTAATTAACGGGTAAAAAAATATGCCGGAATGGAGTTGAGGTTGGGTTAGAGTTGAGAACATTTGCATTGTTGCGTATATTCTGCGTTGGAGAATAGCAGCCGCAGCCGCAGCCGCAGCCGCAGCCAATGCAATTTATAATTAATAAAACGTACAGTATATATTCGAAAAATATTGAAACAATGGGATTAGAAAAAACCAAAGAATTATTCTGGGTTTGGGCCGAAGAAGAAAACAGAACAAAGAAAAGCCGAAAAAAGGAACTTTTCTTTCGTCGTGGTAGAATGTAGATTGTTGATTCCAAGATTCCTTCAATTATGGATGTATATGGAAGAACAGAGTTGAATTGGAGACCACAGTTTCCATAAAAATAAAAATAAAAAACAGAACAGAAATGGTTTTTTTTTACGATTACCATAGTTGTCTTGTCTCCCAAACTTACCCCTTCCCTTTCGCTTTCTTAATTCTGGGGTCAAAATTGATTCCTTTCTTTTATTATGTGATGATGACGATGCCTTAATTATAACCATTTTACTCGCCTTCTCTCGCAAATCCCATCTCCTTCGCCTAAGATCGGAAACCTCGAATCGAAGGGCTTCATCGATGTTTCTCCTGGATTGGTTCTACGGGCAGAAAGAGGCTAAGATCTTGTTTCTCGGCCTCGATAATGCCGGTAATACCACGCTGCTTCACATGTTGAAAGATGAGGTTCGTTTTCCCTCTCACTTACCCATTCTGCTCCAGACTTGAAGTATAATTTTTGACCTCTGAATCAACTCCGATTACTTTATTTGTATAATTTTCCTGAAATTAGTAAGGTGGTTGTAATACCTTAATTTTTAAATAATCTCTATAAATAAGACTAAAAATAAATAAATAAATAAACTCAAAAACTAAATAAAAGTCCCAAAATCTTTTACAATGTTCATGTTACAAACATTTCAAAAGCCCAAATCTCATACAAAGGCCCAAATTCTTTTCTTTTTTTTTTTAGAGAAGAGAGAGAGAGATGGCATAATCTCACCTTACATTGGGAAGTCAAACGGCCGAGAATTGAGGAGCCGCCGAAAGCCTAAGAGGCCACTAGAGCTGTGGATAGTCGCCGGAGTGGGAGATCTACCCGCCGTCAACATTGTCGCGAAGTTAGAACGCCAAGAAGCTGAAAAGCCGCCGCTGGAAAGCTCAAACGCCACCGGAGAAAAAGGTCGAGATTGTTGCACCGTCGTCGAAAATGTATATTTTGTATTCCGTTTCAATTCCTGCAAAACTAGAAGCAAAACGTTAAATTTAAGAAAATATAAAGAAAATAGAAACGGAAAATGAGAGGGTGATCGGAGTCATTGAGTGTTGCCAGAGTGTTTTAGGTATGGCCGGAGTCGAAAATGAGTGTCGGGATGGTTAGTTAGACTAGGTGGTCGGAGATAGGAAGCTTTGTCGATCCAAGGTTAGATCTAGGATTTTTAGGCTCGAAATTTGGAAAATTGAAAGTTTTGGGTTTCGGTTGCGGCGGAGCACGGCGGCCGAAAATCGCTTTACGGTCGCCGGAGCAAGGTAAGGGATGATCGGGAGTTACGAGTGGTGGTCGGCGAATAGTGGTTGACGGCGAGAGTTGGTTGGAATTGGATTAAGCGGCGGCGACTATGGTGGAGTTTGGACATAATGTTTGAAGTTCGTTCGGTTCTTATGAACTCGGATGAACATTCAAACCAAAACCCTTGGTTTTGATCCATTTTGGATCTATTTTCTGGGCATAGAGTGTTTTTTAGAAGAGAGGGGGAGCTTTTTGAGTTAGAGGGAAATTGAGAAGGGAGAAAATGATCGAGTGGACTCAGATCGGGCCTTATATAGGCCGAGTTAAACGGTGTCATTTTGGTACCGGGTTAGAGTTGACCCGCAAGTTTTCATTCGGGCCGGATCTAGACCCGCGCCCTATAAGGATCTTTGTAATTTTACCCTCTATTTTCTATAGTATTTCAATTTGGTCATCTTTCTTTGTAATTTGGCCCTTTAGTTGACAATAAAAATTCAACGTAGCCTCTGTTTAATTGTTTAATTTATTTAAATTGTTTAAATTATATGTATGCTTGCATATTTTAAATTAGGCATATAGTTATGATATTTAGATAATTAATTTACTTAGTTTTAAATAATTAGAGCCTTAAATACTAGGGTCTTTAATTTAATTCAATAATTGGAATAAAGAGATAATTGTAGCAAATAAATGGATATCAAAAGTGAGATTTTAAAGTCCTAAGTTGGATAGTGTCTCATTGTAATGAGATGTTATCTAATGGGGCTTTTTAATTGAATATTTAGTATTCATTTGAATTTAGAACATGGAATTACATATAGTTGATTAAATCAATGTTTAATTAAGATTAAGGTTTAAATAATTAGAATCATTAAATGAATAAGAATATTGTTAAATTAGGGTTAAATATGGATAGTACCCAAGCAATTGGGTGTTATCTCGTAAATATCCTAAGTCTGACAATATTCATAGTTTCTTAATCAATTCAATTAATTAGAGCCCCTATTAAGTTAGAACTTAAAATTAACAAGAAAATAATTGAGCATGCATTAAAAATCTTTTATGTTGGGATACATTTTTGAATATGAACCGAAGTATCCTAAAGCAACTGGATGTTTTTAAACTCATATTCGTTTAAAAATGTATTTCCTTGTAAAATGATACTTCAATTTGGAATTTAAATCCATTTAACGATTCAGGATTGAATTAAATTCAAATTATTATTCAAAATGCCAAAATGTCACGTGAAATTAAAAAGGTACCGATAACGTGAATTTATGGGGGTGCTAATCCTTCCCCACATATAATCGACTCCCAAACCCAAGTTTTAAGAAAAAGAATCTCTGGTTGTTTTTATGGTGTCCGAGCTACCAAAGTGATCGATGACGACTCTAAATTGATTTTTAAGAATAAATAAAAGGAAAATATGTTTTAAAATGAAAACCCTAATTTTCAAGATAAAATGAACTAGAGGCAAAGCCCTGATTTTAAAATCGATCGTCAGGCTATTTTCACACTCGGTTTAAAAATGGTCACGACAGCTTGATGACTTCGCTGGGGATAAAATTGAGAGTCAAGCTTAATTAATTAATTTCATGTGGCATTTCGAACAATAATTTGAATTTAGTTTCTCTAATAATTATTGGATGGATTTTTAGAAAGAATGAGGTAACTTTTGTGTGTGATATATATGTCATTCATGCATAAGTCTTCTATCCATGCTTTTCACCCTTAAGTGGGAGCAGAACATGATCCGACGTGAGGCTCTCCACCTTCGAGTTCAGAATTTTTTCTTTCTTCTTGTATACCAACCTAATGTAACGTGAGGTTCACGCCTCCGACAGAAGGGGCCGTATACTCCCGAATCGATGTCTTGTTGTCGTAGTAGACAATAACGACAGTTCGGGTACCCAGAGTCTAGAACAAAACTCACATGTTGTTATCTAGAAGCTCACTCCGCTAGAGTCAGACAGGGACCTATGACAGGGTGCTGGCGGTTTAAATACATTTATTTTCTTTGCTAAATATTGCATGTTTTTCTGTGTTAATATTTGTTTTATTTGCTTTCCATATTAATTCACAGTACTGACACAAGTTTTTTTTGTTGTTTTTTTTTGTTATCTTAAATGAACCATGTCATATTGCATTGTTTTGGCATCGGTTCAGGAATTAGTTGATTAGGAAGTATTCAATATGGCTGGAAGGTCTAAGATATGGGAAGAGAATATTGCAGTTTGGACATAGTCAGAGCAAACTCAATATGAGAAAGGGGATAGTCTTCGCAAGGGTGACACATCACATATGAAGAGTTACGCCAAGCTAAACACTAACCCGTATACTTGTTTGCCTGAGGTCAGAGCCATGTGGGAACAATGGGGAAGTGACATGAAAGAATATTACCAAAAAGAATTTGGGGGCATAGCTTTATTGTTAAAGGTTCAGATAGATCAAGAGTTACTTAGAGCAATGGCTCAATTCTAGACCCTAACATATAATTGCTTCACTTTCGGGAAAGTGGACATAACACCAACACTCAAAGAGTACGAGGCACCGATACATGGTCCCAGAATTCAAAGCGATAAGATTTACACTATACCTAGAAACAAATCAGGCTTCAAGAAGAATTCGGGACTGATTATGGGAAAAACTAAAAAATGGTTGATGGAAAGATATCTGACAACGATAGCACTAATCAGGATGAGGATAAACAACGCATAAGTTAGAGAGCTCTTAGGGAGTTGATATTGACAAGTGATGAACCAACTAAGATGAGAAGCTTATACGCCTTGTGCATATATGGACTGGTTTTGTTCCTAAGGACTCCAAAACACATAGATCCGTCAATAGTGGGACTGTTCGAGCAATTAGAAAAAGGTGTAAATATGGTACCTGCAATCTTACCTGAAACTTATAGATCATTGACCGCGTGTAAGAAGTTAGGGGACGAAAGATTTTGGGGTTGTGCGCAGTTGCTCAAAATTTGGTTTAGAGGACATATGTGGAATACTCCTTATAGAGCCATCAGGTATCTTGACACATACTTACCGATAGAGGAACATCTAGCTAGTTACCCGTTAGAGAATAAGAAAGAGAAACAATGAAAAAAATATTTAAAGGACATAAAGGATGTCGATGTTGTGTGGATAGCTCATTGGTTGAATAGGGGAACAACTTTTCTGTACCGATGTGAAACTAGAGATGAGGTCCTACTGTTAGGAACTTGGGGATGAACAACTTATTGTCCCTTATTAGTGTAAAGACAATTCGCTTCAAGGCAATTTATCCCAGCCACTGCAGGCATGGTATAATTTTTGAGTATGCATACAAAACGAATGATTATAAAGGTAAGGTAGTTCAAACTATAAAAGTATGGGAATAACCAAGGAGGGTGAACCCGTATCAGGAATCAGAAATCATGCCAGGATATGAAGAATGGAAAGCCCAAAGAGTTAATAATAATGTACTTTGGAGGGATCAAGAAAACGCTGGCTCATCCACTCAACCTGCTAAGAGTGCACCATCGGCATTGGAAAAGTTAAAGCAGGATCGAGAGTTAGAATTGAAGGGGTATGAGAAAAGGATCAACGAACTCACATATGAATTGAGCATGACAAAGCTGCAAGCGGACGTACATGAAAGGAATGAAAAGAAACTTAGAGAACAGAGACTTGAAAGACCTACAAAGAATTCATGAAGGGTATAAAGCAAAGCAAAAGGGTAAAACAAGCAAGATAGTCCAAAACTTGTCAGAGCATCTAGATGACATAACGAAAGAGAGGAACAATTACAAGAAGATGTACGAGACAAAGTCTTGAGAATACAAAGAATCAAGTAATAAGGCCAAGAAGAAGCTAGAAGAAGAGCAAGCTCAGAGCTTCAAACTGACAACTCAAGTATTGTAGTTAGAACAGATGGTCACAAGGTATCACAATGAAGATAAAGTCAAGATGGAACAAGAGAATGAATGACTGCAGAAAAAGGTGTTAGAGGTGGAAAGCACGGTGCAAGACTTGAAGGAAAAGCTCACGAGCTATGAGGGAGCATTGTACCAAGAAAGTGGTGTATGGAAAGGCAAGTATGAAACAACACAATGCACTGTCCAAAGTCAGAATGACGAATTGGTCAACTTCAAGAGACAAGTTAGGGGTGTAGCTTCGTACGTATAGATTTTGTCTAGACAAGCCACAAGTCTGTTGGAACATCCAGATATTGAGCTCGAGCATAGAGAAGTTATTACCCGGTTTCTAGATGAGTTAGTCAACTTAGGAGCTAGGGCTAGCCAATTTCTGTAGAAGAAATTACATTTTCCTTGTATTTGGACCTTTTAGCTAATGAATGTTTTCAAAAGACTAGTTTCTGAATCCGATACCTCTTGTATTTTTTTATTCATACATTTTGCATTTCAACATATTTCATATTCATCATACATGTTGCTGATGGATAAGAATTTGCATCCTTGAAGGAAGAAGTTAGAAAATGATTTCTCGTCAATACAACTTTGGAAACTTGAATGATTTGATGTCTAGAGTGGACAAGCTTGAAGAATTTCAAGAACAAGTAGTTCAAATTCGGAAAGAAATGATGGAGTACGTCAAGAAGTTTCAAGATGAAACAAGGGGGTAGACTAATGAGCTGATGGGTATGATAATTACCATAACCAAAGAAAAGAGTTTAGCAGAAGACTTTTTCATGCAAAAAGACAATGGAAATACAACTGATAATGGAACGATGACTTTGTAGCAGAAAATATTCTATCTAATGAATATCAAGCTATCATCAACTAATATGAGATAGATTGCACTGCCTCGAAATGTCCCACTGAACTGATATTGGATAAAATCAAGGACTCGCTCTTGAAAATCTCATATTCTCTAATGAACAGAGACTCGAAAAAAATGGACCGCAAGTTGGGGAATATGAAAAATGCAACAAGAAGATAAAGATGTCATTTACTTTGAAGTCTGAATTGTCACCTCATTCAGCACAAGATCAACCTTTGGCATCAACAATTTCAAAATCTCATCAGTTATCGGTTGATCAAGCTTTTAGTTCTCAGATGAAGAAAAAAAATTGAAGGACTTCCAATTTAGTCATACTCCCTTCACGTACCAAGAATTGTTTTCCAAGTTGCTACAAGCTCGACTGGTTGCACTATGTTTCATCAAACCACTATCACATTCGTACCCAAAATGGTTCAAGGAAGAAGATCAGTGTGACTTTCACGTTGATATTCAGGGCCATTCCATCGAGAAATGTATAAGTTTTAGGCGCAAAATTTAACATCTCTTGGATCTCAAGGTAATGGAGTTTGAGATGACAATTCTAGGTCTAAAGATCAATTATCCAGCTATAATCAGTCCTGTGAAGGTAGACAAAGACTAAAGCAACGAGGATAAGAAGACGACATATTTTTCCAAATGGGCTAGACGCAAAGCGAGATTAGCTGAAAGGAAGCGTCTACAATAAGAAAAGATTCAAGAGAAGACACATTTTGAGGTTTTCTAGGTGTCATTCTCAATCTTACTTCCCTATCTAATACATGGGCAATACCTCATCCCTAGGCTAATGGAGGAAATGTCAGATCCATTACTTTTTAATTACAATCCAGATAGTGTTGTGATTTCCACATGAGAGCATCAGAGCACTCTACTATGAGATGTTGAGCTTTGAAAGAGGAAATAAAGAAGCTGATTGCTAATAGAACACTGACCCATAAAGTGGTGAAGCAATGGATTGAAAAACAATCAGACAAGTTGTTACAATCATGGAAGAGTCGAAAAAACGAATTTGAATAATGGTTTGAAATTTGGATACACGAGTTTTTCTCCATGTCAAAAGTGGACTAGTTTAATTTTTTGGCATTTTGTGTCTTTATTTGAAAGTAATACATAGAACCAATCTTGCTACTTCTGGCTCGAAAGTAGTTGGGATCTTTTTCTAGGGTCATATGTCATGTCTATTGGTTTCATTTCAATAAAGGGATTCTTTTCATGAATATATGTATAGCTTTTCTTACTCTTGTAGGCCCCTTGATGCCAATTCCAAGACGCAACATTGATTCATGTACAAAGAACGATTGGATGTTGTAAAAACAATGAAGTGAAATTTATTTCTCAGTCTACTCAGGTCAACAAAGCAAGAAAAGGCAAATTACTATACCTTTGATGATGTTTGATGACGAATCTTTAAGATTCATAAATAGTAAAGTGGACTAGACAATTTAACCAAGTAGAGTTGCTTGATATTGAAGTTCTAAGCATAGCCTTCTATACCCTAAAACACAATAATAGTGAGAAAGAAAAAGAGAAGAAACAAAGAAAAAGAGAGAAGAAAAAAAGAAAAGAAAAAGAGGAAGAAAAAGAAAAAGGAACAAAAGAAAAAGGAAAAAGGAAAAAAGAAGAAAATGAGAAGAAAATAAGAAAAAAAAGAGAAAGGGAAGAGTGAGGTAAGGAACTACTGAATAAATAGGTCTTGGGGCATCTTAATGGAGCTGTGGGGGATGTCGACAAATATAATAAGGAGCTATGCTCCACCTGTCCAATACTCAAGCGTTAGAGATATATCTTTGAAGGCACGTATATAATAATAGCTAATAACAATCAGAATACAAGAATACAAGATCGAGGATGCAAATGATCAATCTGACGTGTTAAAGATATAACTGAGTATGAGATGTTCATCTGTTCGACAGTTTTCTGGTCAGAAAGAAGAATCACCCATTAAGGGTCATGGTGAGGACAACGACAAGAGTGTATATATAGATAGTTCAGTGACCTAAACCAAGTTTTTACCATGAAGTTTGGGTTGATTTTGAAGTTAATGAATAAACTTGATAAAAGTTCAGGGACTTGAGACATTTGCTCGCCCCAAATGATGAAAGATGCGCAAATTCTGCATAATGGAGGCAAGAAATAAAGAGATTAGTGGGGCATCATGATGCATAAGAGTTCGAATTAGAATAGACAAGAAGGGATGCAAAACCTGAAAGCGTTTGAACTCAAAATTTACTCAAGAAGAAGATGAGCTCAAAAACAAAATCTTAGGGTAATTTTGTCGGAGCATGAAAACAGTAAAAGCTTAAAACAGATTTCAAAAAGATCAAGTTGAACAATATCTGATAAGAACAATCTAAAGAGGTAAGAAGAAGGAAATAGCTCAACAAAAAATCTGGAGCAAATTTTTTTCGGAGCATAAAGACAGTAAGAGCTTAAGGCAAATCTCGAGAAGATCAAGTTAAACAGGGTCTGGTAAGAACAATTTCAAGAGATGAGGTACCGTTGCAACAGAAACAGAAAACTCCACGAAGAAGAAAAGAAGATCAAAGCCTATCCAAGTGGTCTTTAGTTGTCACAATTCATGTATCATATATAGGCATTCATAAGATATGAGCATACTAACTCATGTATTCAAAGCATTTTTTACATTTTTGCGGGAATTTACAAGAATTAGCAAAGAGCAAGAAAGATTTCAATCTATGACTTTAAATTGGAGAAGTAGAACCAGTAAATATTAGCAAAAATTTCAATCACATTTTTGTGAAACAAAGATTTCAATTTGTTTAAAGATGCGGACACGGCAAAAATACCAATCCATTTGCAGAGGTAGATCTCAGCAAAGATATCAATCCATTTGAAGAGGTGTATCTCAGCAAAGATACCAATCCATTTGCAGAGGCGGATCTCAGCAAAGATTTCCTAATTGTCTAAATAAGACAGAAAGTGCAGTGCAATCCTAAATCCTTCGGGTCATCAGTAAGTTCTTCGGGAATGATGTTAAGTCCTTCGGGCCATCATCTTCGGGGGTGATGTTTGATTGTTTGCACAGGAAATGAAGTGCATTACAATTCTAAATCCTCTAGGTCATCAGTAAGTCTTTCGGGCATGATGTTAAGTCCTTTGGGCCATCGCCTTCAGAAGTGATCTTCGATTGTTTGCACAAGAAAGGAAGTGCATTACAATTCTAAATCCTTTGGGTCATTAGTAAGTCCTTTGGGCATGATGTTAAGTCCTTTGGGCCATCGCCTTCGGGAATGATGTTTGATTGTTTGCATAGGAAAACAAGTGCATTACAATTCTAAATCCTTCAGGTCATCAGTAAGTTTTTCAGGCGTGATGTTAAGTTCTTTGGGCCATCGTATTCATGAAGTGATGTTTGATTGTTTTCACAGAAAAGGAAGTGCATTACAATTCTAAATCCTTTGGGTCATCAATAAGTCCCTCATGCATGATGTTAAGTCTTTCGGGCCATCACCTTCGGGAGTAATGTAAAAATTTGATTGTCAGCACAAGATAGAAAGTGCAGCGCAATTCTAAAGCATTCGGGTTATCAGTAAGTCATTCGGGCATGGTGTTAAGTTCCTCAGACCGACAACTCCAAAAATAATGAGAACTTTTTGGATGACGTCACAGTAAGACAGTGAGGGCATGGTATCAATAGAATATATTAACCTTTTGGGTTGCCAATTTCAAAAAGAAAAACAAAAAACACTGAAAAAGAAAATAGGGTACAAATTACCAAGGTTGGAAAGAAAGATAGATCAATTTCAGGCTCAAATGAAGATGATTCGTAGTTTAATTGGTTAAAAGTTTCAATGTTTCTCGTTGAAGCACTTGAAGTTTCTTAATGATTTACCTAAGTTGTGCATTTGCTTTACAATTAATGTTGAAAGATTAATGATAGATTTGACTTTTGCAGGTCACATATGTTCCAAGCATAGAAAGAGATTGATCAAAGGAGGGAAAACAACAAGAGATCTGATGCGAGTTTCAGATTGAAAAATCAAGACACCATAGATAGAAAAGTAGTGACTCTAAATATCTCAACGCTTCAAGCTGAGAATTGAGGATACTCTATATCACTTCAATTTGAATTCTTATTAATTGATGATATTTCTTTTTGCAGGTTCAGTTTTCCCCCAGAGGAGGAGGTGAATTGGCATTCCTAACAAAGAATACAGAGTTCCTAATGAGAAGAACTCGCCCTGAACTCCTAATGAGAATAGTTCGTCAAGCAAAGAATACAGAGTTCCTAATGAGAATAGCTCGCCCAGCAAAGAATGAAGAATTCCTAATGAGAAAAGTTCACCCCAGAGTTCCTAATGAGAAGAACTTGCCCAATGAAAAAAGAAGAGCTTCTAATGAGAAGGGTTCACCCTTTTGAAGAATGAGGAAGTTCCTAATGAGAAAAGCTTGCTTATTCGACATCTTTACAGAAAAGTGGATTAGCAAAAGAGTGAGGAATGAATAATTTCATAATAAGAAGAACAACGTCGGGATTTACAGTTTGGTAGAAGATTGAAGAATTTCATAATTAGAAGAACAACTTCAAGCTTCAGTGGTTATATGGTTCGGGTAAAATTCGTGTCTTTGCCCTATTCCCGTTCCATAGCAATGAGCAAAGAGGGGTAGCTATAATACCCTAATTTTACCCGAGTATATGTATATAAGTAATCTCTATAAATAAGACCAAAAAAAATAAATAAATAAACCCAAAACTAAATAAAAGTCCCAAAATCTTTTACAATGTCCATGTTACAAACATTTAAAAAGCCCAAATCTCATACAAAGGCCCAAATTCTTTTTTAATCTGATTATATCTCTTCCCGCTCATTTTTTATCAAAAAAATACAAAACACAAGCTGAAAATCCCCTTTCCCGCCCAAATTTGAGATCCAAGGGACACGTGGTGGCTGTTGATTGGTCCATATGCCTTTCACTCAGATTATGGTTTTGTGTGACGTCAGCATGACATAAGATTCCACCCACCTATAAATAGGAGAGAGGAAACTTGTGTCAAAATTAATTACTACATTAATTACCTACCAAAATATAATAATATAATAAAAGGGAAGAAAGAGGGTGGGGGTATTTTGGGAATCTCAACTTATATTGGGAAGTCAAACGGCCAGGAATTGAGGAGCCGTCGAAAGCCTAAGAGACCATCGGAGCCGTGGATAGTCGTCGGAGTAGGAGATATGCCCATCGTCAACATCGTCACGAAGTTAGAATGCCAAGAAGCTAAAAAGTCGCCGCTGGAAAGCTCAAACGCCACCAGAGAAAAAGGTCGAGATTGTTGTGCCACCGTCGAAAAAGTATATTTTCTATTTCGTTTCAATTCCTGCAAAATTAGAAGCAAAATGTTAAATTTAAGAAAATATAAAGAAAACAGAAACAAAAAAGGAGAGAGTGATCGGAGTCATTGGGTGTTGCTGGAGTGTGTTAGGCATGGCCGGAGTCGAAAATGAGTGTCGGGATGGTTAGTTAGACTAGGTGGTCGGAGATGGGAAGCTCTATCGAGCCGGGGTTAGATCTAGGTTTTTTAGGCTCGGAGTTTGGAAAAATCAGAAGTTTTGGGTTTCAGCTGCAGCGGAGCACGGCGGCCAAAAATTGCTTCACGGCCGCCGGAGCAAGGTAAGGGATAATCAGGAGTTTTTTGAGTTAGAGGGGAGAGCTTTTTGAGTCAGAGAGAGTGGGAAGGGAGAAAATAACTGTGTGGACTTGATTCGGGCCTTATATAGGCTGAGTTAAACGGTGTCGTTTTGGTACTGGGTCAGAGTTAACCCACAAGTTTTCATTCGGACCGAATCCAGACTTGTGCCCCTTTATATGGATCTTTGTAATTTTGCCCTCTATTTTCTATAGTATTTCAATTTGGCCACCTTCCTTTGTAATTT
The DNA here is from genome assembly GCA_019671005.1 of Hibiscus mutabilis. NCBI lineage: Eukaryota > Viridiplantae > Streptophyta > Magnoliopsida > Malvales > Malvaceae > Hibiscus > Hibiscus mutabilis. Next base: position 8,104,139 of record CM033718.1, on the reverse strand, counting down.
GGCCCTTTAGTTTACAATAAAATTCAATTTAGCCTCTGTTTAATTGTTTAATTTATTTTAATTTATTTAAATTATATGTATGCTTTCATATTTTAAATTGGGCATATAGTTTTGATATTTAGATAATTAATTTACGTAGTTTTAAATAATTAGAGACTTAAATACTAGGATCTTTAATTTAATTCAATAATTAGAACATGGAGATAATTGTAGCAAATAAATGGATATCAAAAGTGAGATTTTAAAGTCCTAAGTTGGATAGTTTCTCATTATAATGAGATGTTATCCAAATGGGCTTTTTAATTGAATATTTGGTATTCATTTGAATTTAGAACATGTAATTACATATAGTTGGTTTAATCAATGTTTAATTAAGATTAAGGTTTAAATAATTAGAATCATTAAATGAATAGGAATATTGTTAAATTAGGGTTAAATATGGATAGTATCCAAGCAATTGGGTGTTATCTCATAAATACCCTAAGTCTGACAATATTCATAGTTTCTCAATCAATTCAATTAATTAGATCCCTATTAAGTTATAACTTAAAATTAACAAGAAAATAATTAGGTATGCATTAAAAACCTTTTATGTTGGGACACATTTTTAAATATGAACCGAAGTATCCTAAAGCAACTGGATGTTTCTAAACTCATATTCGTTTAAAAATGTATTTCCTTGTAAAAGGATACTTCTATTTGGAATTTAAATCCATTTAACGATTCAGGATTGAATTAAATTCAAATTATTATTCTAAATGTCAAAATGCCACGTGGAATTAAAAAGGTACCGATAACGGCCATTTGTGGGGTGCTAATCCTTCCCCACACGTAACCGACTCCCGAACCAAGTTTTAAGAAAAAGAATCTCAGGTTGTTTTTATGGTGTTCGGTCTACCACAGTGACCGATGGCGACTCCAAATTGATTTTCAAAAATAAATAAAAGGGAAATCCGATTTAAAATAAAAACCCTAATTTTCAAGATAAAATGAACTAGAGGCAAAACCCTGATTTTAAAACCGATCGTCAGGCTATTTTTAGACTCGGTTTAAAAATAGTCGCGACAGTGATCAAGTGTAAATTTTTAAGCTTTATTGTCTAATTTGAAAGGAGAGGTACTTAGTGATGTTGATTATTACTGAACTGTGTTTGCAGAGATTGGTCCAACATCAGCCAACTCAGTATCCCACATCCGATTAACTTAGTATTGGCAAAATTAAGTTCAAAGCATTTGACTTGGGAGGTCATCAGATTGCTCGCAGAGTCTGGAAAGATTACTATGCTAAGGTAACCAAATGTTACCAATGATACCCATTTTTTGTTTTTCTTTCTGATTTTATTATCATTTTACTTTCTCAAGTCATCGTTGGCTGGTTTTTGACTCTCGGATTTTCATCTGAATGTTTTCAGGACAAAATTTTGTTTCTTCATGTGTCTAACTGATATTTTGTTTCTTTAATATGTTGTTTCAAATCATTTCATGGTCCTGATTTTTCAGCGAGATTGTTTATCCTAGTTATGTATAAGTGTGCTCGTATTTGTAAATTGTTTATCCTAGTTTATTATGTTTCGTCTATATTTCTTAAGTTTTTAGTATAAGTTATTTTTGTTAATATTTTGTAATTTTATGTTTTTTCTTTGACTACAATTATAACCATAAAATTTTAAAAATAAACAACTTTGCCTTGACATTTTTTTACTATATTAAGCTATTATATTCTAATTTAATTATATAGTGCATATAAAAATAACGTACAATACAAATTTAAAACCTGGTTCGTACTTTGATTGTTGGTGCTTAAACTTCACTCGTTTTAATTGAAGTTATTTTTTTCTACATCCAAACTCATTTTTAGGGTTTAATTTTTTTTTCAAATATTGAATGAACTTTGTCTGAAATATTTATCCAAGCTAATAATAAATAAAATTGGACATATTTTCGTATAAATAATAAAATTGAACATTGTCACTATATTTACTTTAAAATGTTGATTTGAAAAGTAAACAAATTATCTATTCATTTATTTTAATATTATCTTCAAATCAATTTAAAAATGATGAAAGCTAATATATAGATTTATGGACAACGGCTAATAATTTCATATTTATATTAATATAAGTTTAATGTTTCAATTCTATATAATGCTCTTAGTGATTTTAAATAAATTAACACCTTGATGTATTTACTTTTAAAATTGTTTTGTAGATTATATAATTTATCCATTCACCTCATTTTAATTTTTTTTAATAGTCTAAAGGTGATTAGAAGATATGTAACACCCTTGACCCGGATGTCACATTTGGGCCTCAAACCCAAACCACTATCATAAAATCTTGACCTAGTTTAACCCAATCCATAAACCAATTTCCATAAAAACCATTGAAATCCAATAACTTAACCATAGATATTAGTTTTAGAAATATTTACAAGAGAGCTCCATTTAAAATTACATTATAAAAGCTTTCGACTCACATTTAAAATCCAAAACACAAGTTACAAATATACAATAGGGTCCTACAAATACATAGCCTAAAGACCTAAGTATTGTACTCCGATGAGAAGAGGCGCTGGAATCCTTCACTGATGGTGCTCCTCCAAGCAACGTGTCGAACCTACTAACCTGCGAACGGAAACAACGATTCTGAACGCTGAGCTAACAAAGCTCAGTGGATACACTTCCACTCAATCATGCTTCATACAAATCATAAATATGAGTATGTAACTAAAATGACAACATGACAATTAAACATCATGCAAATGTGGCGCTACCTCTAGCTGCCTAACCACATAGCAACCACAAGAGAACAGGGCTTCTCAAGCATAGGCCCTTAACCATAATATATATATATTCATGAGTGAACACATGCTCTCATCACAAGCATTGTCCCACAATATATGAGTGACGCCCGCGTCCACTAAGCATCAGGATCGTACACTTGTGCTCGAAATCTCTCATTGAGCGTATAAGTATTATACTATAATGTAGGAGTGTGGCCCGCGACCACTAAGCATCGGGATACATACACTCTTTGGGTTGAGGCCCGGTAACACTAAGCGTCGGGATACATACACCCATGCTCGGAATCTCTCATCAAGTATCTTCGAATGAGTCTCGGTCCCACTAAGCATTGGGTTCATACATTCGAAAATATTTAACCATGGTGTTGCAACACACTTTATTTCTCATTGGGTATCCAGATCCCACCAAACAAGGTAACTCCAACACACAAGTGCCCTTACTCGGCACATAACAACACACGGCCCACCAAGGATCCCTATGGTTGCTATTCAAACAAGACACCTAAAACCCAAAGGCAAGATCCCAAATCAAACTTACAATTTATGGAAGGTAGTTTAAGTGATTTCCTACCGTTTATAAACCTTACTAACACCAAATTTAAGATTTCCCATAGATGAAAGCTGATAGGTTATAGTTATACACTTTGTTGTGATTAAACCCTTCATATTCTAGTTATAATATCTGTTTAATTGTGGAAATTATGTTTGTTTTGATTTATGAGGTGAAATATGGATGAAATGGTGAGAAACAACTCAAAAGCTCAAAAACATGTTTTTAGCTTCCCATGTGAAAATCAAGTCGTTTGGAAGAAAGTAGAACTGGGAAGAATCTTGTCTTCGATAAGGTATCATGCCTTGTGACTGATGTGGGTTTGGTTTTGACGTGAAGAATCTGCCTTTTTGAATCAAATCCGAGATAAAGCTCACTTTTATGGATAGTTCCCTTATTTTCGAAGTATTGGACCGAGAACCAATCTCTTTTATTAACTAGAACCTTATTATTTAGATTTCCCATTATCATATATTTCCTAATTTGATTAAAACTCAAAGACTCAAGCATTCAAACAACCAATTTACTAATCTAGCTACAAGGCAATCACATTGATAATTTCCAAGAATACAAGGGAGTTAGTAGTGTACTAACCTTTAACAAAGATTCTCAAACTCAAGCTTCCCCACAACTTTCCTCAAGCTTCCTTCTTCTTGCTCCTAGCTTGGAAATGTTCTTTAACCACTCTCACATGCCCATAAAACATGGAAATCAAACTAAAACTTAGACTAACTATATATATAGACTTAACCACGAAATTACAACCTTTAACTCAAGGAAAAACTCTAAAAGCTTAACTTCCTCAAAAATCCTTAAATCGACATCTTACCTTTTCAAGAGATGTTAAGCTTTTCTTGAAGCTCTTGAATAGGAGATTAATTTCTTCTTCTATCATGAATCCTGAAATGCAACTTGGGAGGTAAATATTTGATCTTTAAACCTTGGTGGACATGATTTTCCATGGAGAAAAAGGTGGGGAAGAAGGAGAAGAAAAGATGATGAAGAGGGTGATATCCTAAACCCACACTCCTCCCCCTAATCACGTGAGGACAAGGGAATTGAAAGTGGTCAGCCATTTCTTTAAAAAAATGGTGTAATCACAACATCCAACTCCCATGATTTTCCTCTTTTATAAAGCAGTAACCTCTCAAGCTTGCAAGATCCAAAAATCACCCAATTAAGCCCAAACTTGGCTCAATGGGTCTAATGGCCAAAACTATCACATAGGTCCATAACTTGGGTTAACACCCAATCGTTGACTCAGAAATTCGGGTCGCTGCAAGATAGTATATGTTTATAAATATTCTTAACCCTTTGATAATGGGCATACACCATGTAGAAAAAACGATTTCAACCCGTGTCTCCTAGGATGAATAACATCCGCTTTTCCATTAGGACACTTGTTGGGTCCTACCTCATTTTAATATTATTTTCAAATAACTTTGAAAGAAATAATTTATCTATTTATATCATCTTGAATAATATTATTTGAATAAAATTAAATATACTATAAAAATCAATAATTTAAAGAAAAAATTGATACACAATTTAGAGTTTAGTGCTTTATATCGTGGGATTTAGAATTTATGATTTAGAGTTAGAGTTAGGGTTCTAGATTTAGTAATTTAGAATTTGAATTTTAAAAAAAATTGTGTAATATTTTTTTACATAACTTGTCTATTAAATCATAAACATTCTTATTTGTGAATGGGTTATGGATATTTGTTAGGGGAAATATATGATGCACAAGCACCCTAATTTTAGGGGTGAGAGATCTAGTTTAGGGTTTAGATTTAGGGATTTAGAATTTAGAGTATGTGGTTAGAATTTAGGGGTTTAGTGTTAGGTTATAGTGTTTAGAGGTTAGGATTTAGGTTTTAGGGTAATATGGTAGAGATTTAGGTTTTTACCTATAACCCCTAAATTCTAACCCTAAACTCTAAATTCAAACCACAATCCTTAAATTCTATGCACATAAATTTAAGCCTCTAAATTAACCCTAAATTAAATCTCTAACCCCTAAAATTAGGGTTCTTGTAGAAAAAAATGTTTCCACTGACAATGCATGGTATAATTACCCTATTTGTTATCTACTATTTAAAAATTTTAAACTTTAAGATTTGAATTAAACCGGTGGCAAATGCACACGACCATTGAAGGAAGCATTTGCACCCGTATTTTAAGATAAAAAAATAATTTAGTGTTAGATTTTTATCAAAAAATTATTATAGTGTGTTTATTGAAAAAAATAAAATATTTTAGACTTAATCCTTAAATTTTTGGACCTCCGACTGAATTAAACTATCTTACAATAATCCTGTAATGCAGCAGAACTAACTGCTGAGTCAGGAAGAGTAATCTTTTAACACGTTTCGTTAATCTATGAAAAAGTAAAAACAAATGTAGTAAAGCTTCCCCAACTCCATTTTTATCAAATTAATTTCTTAAAAACATGTGGGCGGCCAAAGTGGATGAAGTCAGGTTATTCAGACATTACAAGTAGATACCAAGTCAGACTTCACTTCAGCTTCAGCCCCAAATCTACGCTCGTGCCGGTGTTGCATTTGCTGACCACCTAAACCCCACCTTCCATTCCACGCCAAACAACAAAAACCTGCTTTCAAATTTCAATGTCAAAACACAAATATCCCATTCCCAGCATCCGCGTTTCCTCCACTTCTTCCCTTTCTACGTGTCTTTCTTTCTCCCTTAAGTTTTAGCTTTGATTCGTTGACCGTTCCTCCTCGTCCCAGTCCCACTATATATATACCCAAACGCAGCCTTTACATTCTTCAAGTCTCAACATCCAAATACTACTGCAGCGAACTAATTAAGCAACTTCAACTTCCGATGGGAAACGGCACATCCAGCTCGGTTTTGAGCGGTAAAAGAATTGCCAAGGTTATTGACGCTCAGGGGAAGCTGAGGAAAGTGGAGCTCCCAGCGAAGGCGGCGGAGATTATGCTCGAGGAACCTGGGCATATCATCTCTCCCGTGGAAGAGTTGAAACGAGCTCGTCACGTGGTTGCCATGCGAGCTGACGATGAGCTTTCGGTGGGTAAAGTTTACGCTTTGGTTCCTATAGGGAGGGTTCATTGCAGAGTTACGGATGCGGATATGGCTATCATAAAAGCAGCTTGTTGTAGTCGGAAGAAAAAGATAAGTGGTGCCAAGGTTTTACCCGATGTGATGGTGACGGAGGTTGAGAAATGTGCCAAGGGGATTCCTCCTGTGTCTGGGTACCGAATTGGGAATTGCAGGCCCTGGATACCGGTGTTGGAATCTATTCCCGAAGTCCTCTGATAAGCTTTTTTCTAGGGTTTGATTTTCACAATGGATGAGATTTCCCTGAATTGAACATAAGGTTTTGTGCTACAAATCTTTTGACCAACTCTTTCATTCTGCACATAAATATTGAAGAAGTTGTACTTTGTTTAATTTCTATCGAGCACAAAGGACGGGATCAACTGTTGATACGTTTCGTATTTTCAACATACATGAAGCTGGGGCAAATTTACCACTTCCAAACTTTAGTTTTGATTTAGAATAACGTCTACTGATTTTAACAAATGCGTTAGTGCACTTGTTGGTTCATTTGTTCCTTGTGATGCCAGCTAGACACGCCATAATCATTTCACGATAGAGTTTTTGTGATTTAACAAATTGACTGATTATGCTATTATTAGCTTGGGTGCCAATATTGTTGAGCTTCTGGAAATGGTCTAACTAAAAGCACTAAATGGTTTATTAAGTTTACACACCGACAATTAAAAGCATTTGGTTGTTTTTAGGGTAAAGTAGTCATTAAACTATCTCTAAAAATATAAAATGATCATCAAACTTTCAAATGTTACATAATGGGCATTAAATTTTAATTTTTGTTACAAAATGGGCACTAAGCTGTTAACTATCGTTAATTGAGTAATGTGACAGTTACAGAGATTTGAATAATATAACATTTAATCCTCCATATTGACACATTTAATCAATTTATTCTTAATTTAACCCTCATTATTGATGTCTAAATTGATTGAATGTGTAAATATTGAGGATTAAAAATTTTATAATATAAATTTTCGTAACTTCCACATCTCCCAATTAACGACAGTTAACGGCCTAATGAACATTTTGCAATAAAAACTAAAGTTTAATGACTATTATATAATTTTTGAAAGTTTAATGACTAATTGTAGCGATGTCCCTCTCTCGCTAAAAAATGGTGTGTTTTGGTTTTTATTTGGAAATATTTTCTTCCGCGTGGGATTTTAGAAAAACCCGTTTTTTATTTAAAAATGGAGTCGCCACCGGCCACTTAGGTAGTCCGGACACCGTAAAAAACCAGAGATTTAAAATTGATGGGTTCGGGAGTCGGTTACGGATGGGAAAGGATTAGCACCCCCACACCGCCCAAAATTGGTACTTTAATAATTACCGCTTTATTAATATTAGACTTTCCGAATTAAAGTGACAATTAAATTAAAATCTGGTTATATGTGCGAGTAAATTTTAAAGTCCCCGTTATTCGTGAGTAAACGCCCAACCACTATCACTACGCCTGATACTGGCCCCGTTTACGCTCGAATGAAAGGGCACCGCATTGACAATTTATCCAAAATGCAAACTTATAAATGGCAAATATAAATAAATACATTGTGATAAAAATATAAATAAATACTAACATAATAAAATATTAATCCAACATAAATAAAACGCTAATTTGACACATTCATAAATATTAATCTAACTTAAGAAATCAATAACAATAATAACCATGCTAAAATATGTGAATCAAATAAAAAAAACTAGTGATTAAAATGCATGATGCGATAGTTTACATGGTATAAATGACAAATATTAGGGACTAAAATGAAACAAAACATAAAATAACAAAGTTAAATGCTAATAAGATAAATTAGGCAAAACAATGACTAAATCGAACAAAAAGCAAAATAACAGTGCAGCATTAAAACAAAAAAAAGACGAAAAAGGAGGCGGAAACAAAGGGCAGTGACTGAAACTGTGATTAGACCATGGACAAAAGCATAAATGGACTGAAAACCCAGGGACCTAACCAGTAATTTACCCAAAACCATAAAAACGCGGATCCTCCCCTTGGGTTCGGGTCACCGCACGGGTCAGACACCAAAACGGTGCCGTTTCGCTTGCACCAGTTTAAAACAAATAAAGGGGGTTATTATATTTTTATTCGAATCCAATTTAATAAAAACTATACCTAAAACTAACTAAACCTAAATCTAAAGATTTCAGCCTCCCTCTACTCTTCACTCTCCCTACGACAGCGGCGCCGTTCAAGGGATGAAGGCCGATCACCGGGTTGAAACCTCACGGCGAGCGGTGCAACACGGCTGGGGAGATCGACGTGGATAGGTAAGATCGAAACTCCTCTCTTTTTGATTCGAAACAAAAAGGAAAAAAACGAAAAAAAAAACTTAGATTTTGAAACTTAAAAAGGATTTTCGATTTAGATTTAAAAACTTACACTTTTCCAGATTACAAGTTTTTTATCTTAAAAAAAAAACTCCCTAAACTCTCTATTTTTTCGAATGAAAAATCCCCAAACTCTCTGATTTTTTTCTCTCTAAAAATCCCCATTTTCATTACATTTTTGGTTTCTTATATCCGGTTCCAAATTAACAAATCCCTATTTTTAATTGCTGCAGATCTGGTATGATGGAGATAATCCAGATTTTGGGGAAATGGGTCTGAGATAGGGTATGGTTGAAGGTATGGGTTCGGCCAGAGGGTAGTTTAGATTTTGAGTTTGATTTGATTTTTTGGGGTTTGGTAGTTTAAGGATTAGGGATCTTAGGATTATTTTAGGGCCTGAAATGGGTTACCGAAGATGGTGACCGGAGGTGCGGTGACGGCGGACGTGGAGGGTGGTGGTATAGTTTAGGATTAGGGTTTTTAGGTTGAAGGGTATTTTGGTAATTTTAGGGTTAATGGGTTAGGATCTGGGTCAGGTTCGGGTCTGAATCGGGTTTGGTTTGGGTTTGGGGTTTGGTTTGGGTTAGTTACGGGTCATTACAGTTGCCCTTCTTTGCTTGTTGTGTAACGGCAACGAAGCAAAGACTAAAAATGACCTGTTTCATCCGGTCTAGCTGGTTATCTTCCCTTGGCGTATGTCTTCTTTCTTCAGTAGATCTTCTTTATCCTTGATGCATGTCTTCTTTCTTGTCTTGGTTGATCCACCTTGTCACTCTTGGGGAAGCAAAACCTTCAAAATGGGGGTTGTTCGTTGGGGAGCAAAATGAGTTCAGCTTGCTATATTATTGACGACGATAATACCCTGAGAAGATCTGACCCAGCTACAACACTGACGAAGAAACAGGGTCTACAAAATTTGATCCAGCTGGCTACAACACTGACGAGGAGGCAGGATAAAAAACTGTCAACTTTTCCTCTCTTTTTGTTGTTGTTGTTGTTGTTGTTTTTTTTCATCATGATAATACGAGAGTAAACATGACCTGGCTACAACACTGACGAGGAGACCGGGTCGAAAGATAGATGTTGGACCCCACTACTCTATCAACAGAGAAGTAAGATCGGAGAACGTTAGTAACATGGATTCAACCACCCCATCAGCGGAGGGGCTGGATGGAATAATGGCAACCTGGGACCGGCTACACCATCAGCGGAGAGTAGGATCAGAGGACGACTGCAACTTGGACCTAGCCACTCCATCAGCGGAGGGCTAGATCGAGCGATGTTTTTTTTGAAATTTTCATTTTTCTTTTCTGTTTATTTTTTGATTTTTCTTCTTCTTCTTTTTTCTTTTTCTTTTTTCTTTTTCCTTTTGATTTTTTTCTTTTTTTGATTTTTCTTTCTTTTTTTTCTTTTTTCTTTTGACTTTTTTTTATTTTTCTTCCATTTTTTGATTTTTTCTTTTTTCATTAATAAAAAAGACTTGAAAATCAGTAAAGTTGGATTTATCAACGGAGAAGTAGAACATTAACTGGAACCCTACTATACCATCAGCGGATAAGTAGGATAGCAGCAACTGGACCTAGCCACTCCATCAGCGGAGGACTGGATCGGATAATGACGACCAATAATCGGTTACACCATCAGCGGAGAGCAAGATTAGAGGACGATTGTAGCTTGGACCTAGCCACTCCATCAGCGGAGGACTAGATTGACCAATGACGACCTGGAATCGGCTACACCATCAGCGGAGAGCAGGATCAGAGTACGACTACAGCTTGGACCTAGCAACTCCATCAGCGGATGACTGGTTCGGATAATGACGACCTAGAACCGGCTACACCATCAGTGGAGAGCAGGATCTGAGGACGACGTGAGCTTGGACCCGGCCACTCCATCATCGGAGGACTGGTTCGACTAATAATGACCTGAAACCGGCTACATCATCAGCGGAGAGCAAGATCTAAGGACGACGGGAGCTTGGACCCGACCACTCCATCAGCGGAGGACTGGATTGGATAATGACGACCAAGAACGGGCTACACCATCAGCGGAGAGCAAGATTTGAAGACGACGGAAGCTTGGACCTAGCCACTCTATCAGCGGAGAACTAGATTGACCAATGACGACCTGGAACCGGCTACACCATCAGCGGAGAGCAGGATCAGAGTACGACTACAGCTTGGACCTAGCAACTCCATCAGCGGAGAGCAGGATCTGAGGACGACGTGAGCTTGGACCCGGCCACTCCATCATCGGAGGACTGATTCGACTAATGACGACTTGGAACCGGCTACACCATCAGCGGAGAGCAGGATCTGAGGACGACGGGTGCTTGGACCCGGCCACTCCATCAGCGGAGGACTGGATTGGATAATAACGACCAAGAACCGGCTACACCATCAGCGGAGAGCAAGATTTGAAGACGACGGAAGCTTGGACCTAGGCACTCCATCAGCTGATGACTAGATTGACCAATGACGACCTGGAACCGACTACACTATCAGCGGAGAGCAGGATCAGAGTACGACTACAGCTTAGACCTAGCAACTCCATCAGCGGAGGACTGGTTCGGATAATGACGACCTGGAACCGGCTACACCATCAGCGGAGAGCAGGATCTGAGGATGACGTGAGCTTGGACCCGGCCACTCCATCATCGGAGGACTGGTTTGACTAATGACGACCTGGAACCGGCTACACCATCAGTGGAGAGTAGGATCTGAGGACGATGGGAGCTTAGAACTGGCCACTCCATCAGCGGAGGACTGGATTGGATAATGACGACCAAGAACCGGCTACACCATCAGCGGGGAGCAAGATTTGAAGACGACGGAAGCTTGGACCCGGCCACTCTATCAGCGGAGGACTGGATTGGATAATGACGACCAAGAACCGGCTACACCATCAGCGTAGAGCAAGATCTGAGGGCGACAGAAGCTTGGACCCGGCCACTCCATCAGCGGAGGACTGGATCGGATAATGAAAGTTGATAAATTTTCTTTTGATTTTCCTCATTTTTGATTTTTTCGATTTTTTATTCTTGATTTTTTTTTATTTATTTTTTCTTTTTTTAAAAATTTTCAATTCTCTTTATTTTTTCTTTTTCTTGAACCATACAAAGGAGTAAGACTTGAGGAAAATTAAGTCTGGTTGCGCCGTCAGAGGATAAACAAGACTTGAATAGAAATTTGATCTGTTTGGGGAAAGGTTCAGATCTGTTGCATCATAAACAGAGAAACGAGATCTTCAGGATGTCTATACTGTTGTACCATCAGCGGCAAAGCAAAATCTGGAAATGTTGACTTCCATCACAACATCGTTGGAAGAACGAAGCCCTGAAAAGGAGAAAAAACATTTTTAGTAAATAGTTCACAAAATTTGTCGTTGGTACCCTTTATTTAAATGTTTCGGCATCTTCTTGGTGTTGGGCCTTCTCCAAGACTAAGGTTGGCCTTCTTGTCATTACCCCCCATGTCGGGGTGTTTGGGTTCTCCTCCGAACCTGTTTGTAAGCAAAAATGTCTGAATTTTATGCCTAAATACATGGTGACTTCGGTATATGCACTTAACCTAAATGTATGATGTATGTAATGATGGTTTAATGCAAGATGAATGTAGCTAAATGCATGAATGCGACATAATTTGATTTTTGGTCTTCAAAGGGATGCCCCTGACTCTCGATTGGTCATGTCGGGATCTTGGTTTTTTATGCGGTAGTGCCCCGACTTTGCCCTGGGTTCGATCAGCTTTCATCTGAGTGGATGCCCCAAAAGTTTATTCATTACATGACATCATCTGACAATGTTCTCGTAGTAAATTTGAAACTTTAAGGTGATGTATTTTGGATATTCAAGACTCAAATATGAACAAAAGATGTTTGCATTGCTACTTGTAGTTTTGATCCCTTACAAAATACTCTCACCACTATTGTACTTAAGTCGGTGAGGTTGGTTTACAAAAAGTATTACTCTGAAAGTGATAAAAACTACAAGGGGACCTGCCATGGTCAGGACAGTGCAATACTTAACATGGTCCCGTTCAAAAAACCTTCAACACCCTCAGTTGGCATCTTCATGCTTCGAAAAAGGGTTCCCACTTGTGGCTGAACTTGTAGGGTTTTCAATACTTATAACATCGAGCTTGAGGTACCTTTCTACCAGCCTTTTGAAGCCCCAAAATTTTTAAACGTGTGGCCTACCTGTCCTGTGTGATATTCGCAACTCACGTTAGGATCATACCACTTAGGGAATGGAGGTTACGTCGGAGTCTAGTGGAAAGGTACCACTATATGGGCTTTTAGCAGTTCCTTGTACAGATCTCCATACGACATCGGCATGGGAGTGAATTCTATCTTCTCAGTGTTCTTCCTCTGACCAGAACCTTGGCTTGAGGTAACGTGAGCACTTGGCACGGCCTTAGATTGCACAATTGTGCTGGGCTTGGAATAATTGGCATTATAAACTCCTGAAGAGTTCACTTCCTGGTCTTTCCTTCCATGGTAAGGCTTCTTATGGGACGAACCTCCATCATCAATTTTGTCAGTCTTGAAAGCATTCTCGATGAGCTCACCGAATAACACGAGGTCGGCAAAATTGGTAGTCGCATTGCCTATCAAGCGACCCAAGATCGGACCTCCAAAGTTTGTACAAATGTGACCACGGTCTCCCTCTCACTGAGCGGGGGTTGGACCTGAACTGCTATATCCCTCCAGCGATGAGCGTACTGCCGGAAGCTTTCATTATATTTTTGTTTCATCTGTTGTAATGTCCACCGGTCTGGCATCATGTCATTGATGTGTCGGTATTGCTCCAGAAAAGCTTTTGCCAAGTCTCTCTAGGATTTGATATGATGTCGACTCAATTGATTATACCATCGGGCAGCAGATCCCGATAGACTGTCTTAGAAGCAGTGAATTAACAGCTTGTTATCTTGGCCGTATCCCGTCATCTTCCGGCGAAACACGTGTGAGGTAAAAAGCGAGAGGACAGCTTTGTTCCGCGTCGTATTTCTCAAACTCGGGACCTTGAATTTAGGAGGTAAAACAAAATGCAGGACAAGACTGAGTTCATTGGCATCGAATCCACTAAAAGTATCTTACTCCCATAGCCTCTAGCTTCTCTTCTTCGAGTCTCTTACATCGATCTTGATTTCCTTTGAAGTTTCTACCTTCGGCCCCTCAGTCTCAAACAGATGATCCATTTCTGAAATAAAATTTTTAGCTTGATTGCCCCCGATCTTAACTTCTGATACAGATGGATGATTTATAAGGATCGAAGTACCGGCCTGGTGTAGATGAGACTTTCCCCGTGAAATGATCACACAGGGTTGAGTTTCGGGTCAGATCTGGTTTGAACGGGCGTGAACCCCAGAGGATACATAAGATCCTCGTCCTCGGCAGTGGGTCTAGGATTTGCAGTGGTATTCACAACAGAGGCCTCTCCAGGCTCGGGAAGCTTCAATCCCAACATTTGTGCCATTTGGCCCAGCATGTCTTGTTGTGACTTTGCAAGTTGCTCCCCCATATCCTGTTGGACTTTCGCCAACTGTTCCCCAACCTGCTTGGCTATGTTTGCTTGCAATTCTTTTTTGTCTTGCTCGATTTTCTTCAATCTTTCATCGTTCGTTATCTTTGTTTTGTACCGGGTCCCGTATGGATGCTGAGCTGACTGATCTTCTGCTTTATCCAGTATCACTGTCATAGGGCATCCCTAGAGTCAGTTTTCTTATTTTGAAAATGAATGTATATGCATGCAAAATGTGTCCTAAATTGATGCAATACAAAATGTGTCCTAAATTGATGCAATGCAAAATCAAGATTGTGATGATGTTGTGCAATGATGCAAGTGAAATCAATGCAATGAGAATAAAATGAAACGAGTTGGTACCAAATAAAATGATTAAATAAAACAAATGATAAATATAATAAAAATAGAGTAATAAAAACTGTACATAAACCAGAAATAAGGCACCAGAGCCTAAATAGGGTGACCACTAATAGAAAGCGTTTTCACATGGCTCTAAAGGGTTGGCTCCTACGGCTCACTATATGCGCTTTGGTGCTAAGAGGTACCCGAATTGTCCTTGCTGTCCTCTACTAAGAGTAGCAAGGCCCCCGATCATCACACATTATAGGCTCCTTTCAACCGGGTTCAATTTAGGGGGACCCATTCACTTATGCCTGCACGAAGGAACGATATCCTTACGAAAGCATAAGGTACTCGAGCCTGTAAGGTACTTGCTAGGCCTACACGGAGAACGATATCTCCACGAAAGCATTAGCGCGTTTTCCCTTAAAAAAAAAAATAGGTTTATATGCCATATTTTAAATGCGTTAAAATAAACGCGCAAATTATAACCGAATATTAGTTTAATAGTCACTTTAATCCGAATTTTTGATATTAATAAAGCGGTAATTATTTGAAAAAGCTCGACTACGATTTGTTTTTGAAAACAAAAATGTCCCAAATGAGTCGCCATCTCAGAGCGATGTCCTTTTACGCTAAAAAATGTGTGATTTTATTTGAAAATGGAGTCGCCACCGCCACTTAGGTAGGCCGACACATCGTAAAAACCGTAGATTTAAAATTGATGGGTTTGGGAGTCGATTCTGGATGGGTAAGGATTAGCACCCCCACACCGCCCAAAATTGGTACTTTAATAATTACCGCTTTATTAATATTAGACTTTCCGGATTAAAGTGACAATTAAATTAAAATCTGGTTATATGTGCGAGTAAATTTTAAAGTCCCCTTTATTCGAGAGTAAACGCCCAACCACTATCACTACGCCTGATATTGGCCCCGTTTACGCTCGAATGACAGGGCACCGCATTGACAATTTATCCAAAATGCAAACTTATAAATGGCAAATATAAATAAATACATTGTGATAAAAATATAAATAAATACTAACATAATAAAATATCAATCCAACATAAATAAAACGCTAATTTGACACATTCATAAATATTAATCTAACTTAAGAAATCAATAACAATAATAACCATGCTAAAATATGTGAACCAAATAAAAAAGAACTAGCGATTAAAATGCATGATATGATAGTTTACATGGTATAAATGACAAATATTAGGGACTAAAATGAAACAAAACATAAAATAACAAAGTTAAATGCTAATAAGATAAATTAGGCAAAACAATGACTAAATCGAACAAAAGCAAAATAACAATGCAACATTAAAACAAAAAAAAGACGAAAAAGGAGGCGGAAACAAAGGGCAGTGACTGAAACTGTGATTAGACCATGGACAAAAGCATAAATGGACTGAAAACCCAGGGACCTAACCAGTAATTTACCCAAAACCATAAAAACGCGGATCCTCCCCTTGGGTTCGGGTCACCGCACGGGTCAGACACCAAAACGGTGTCGTTTCGCTTGCACCGGTTTAAAACAAATAAAGGGGGTTATTATATTTTTATTCGAATCCAATTTAATAAAAACTAGACCTAAACCTAACTAAACCTAAATCTAAAGATTTCAGCCTCCCTCTACTCTTCACTCTCCCTACGACAACGGCGCCGTTCAAGGGATGAAGGCCGATCACCGGGTTGAAACCTCACGGCGGGCGGCGCAACACGACCGGGGAGATCGACGTGGATAGGTAAGAGCGAAACTCCTCTCCTTTTGATTCGAAACAAAAAGAAAAAAACGAAAAAAAACTTAGATTTTGAAACTTAAAAAGGATTTTCGATTTAGATTTAAAAACTTACACTTTTCCAGATTACAAGTTTTTTGTCTTCAAAAAAAAACTCCCTAAACTCTCTGTTTTTTCGAATGAAAAATCCCCAAACTCTCTGATTTTTTCTCTCTAAAAATCCCCCTTTTCATTACATTTTTTGGTTTCTTATATCCGGTTCCAAACTAACAAATCCCTATTTTTAATTGTTGCAGATCTGGTATGATGAGATAATCCGGATTTTGGGGAAATGGGTCTGAGATAGGGTATGGTTGAAGGTATGGGTTCGGCCAGAGGGTAGTTTAGATTTTGAGTTTGAATTGATTTTTTGGGGTTTGGCAGTTTAAGGATTTGGGATCTTAGGATTATTTTAGGGCCTGAAATGGGTTACCGAAGATGGTGGCCGGAGGTGCGGTGACGGCGGCCGTGGAGGGTGGTGGTATAGTTTAGGATTAGGGTTTTAGGTTGAAGGGTATTTTGGTAATTTTAGGGTTAATGGGTTAGGATCCCTGTCAGATTCGGGTCTGAACCGGGTTTGGTTTGGGTTTGGGGTTTAGTTTGGTTTAGTTACGGGTCATTACACTATTATGTAGGATAGTTTAGTGATCATGTACTTTACCCTTGTTTTTATTTAGAAGAAATTTTAGGATTCTTACTGATTTGAATTGAAGAAGAATCTGGTAGGCAATAGTAATTCTGCTTATTCAAATATATTAAATATTGTGTACGAGAGATATGGGGTTCACTTCACTTAACCGGTGCTTGTATGTTCTAGGGTAAATATAATAAAATAATTATTATTATTTTAGAAAAATATGAGGAAAAAACCAAGCAATGTTTTAGAAAAAATTGTTTAGCTTTGAAGGTAATTACTTGGGGCAAAAGGGGGGTCGTTATTTTTCTATGGACGAACGTTGTTTTCAGAAGGAATGCAGTTTATTCCTTTGGTAAGTAATCGTGCACCATAAATGATTATTAGCTAATTACATGGTTGAGTAAGTTTGGCTTGCAGCTTTACAAATTACTTGTGTGATAAATTCGTTTGACTCAAACATAAATTAATGACGGATTAGTACAACTTACACTTAGTGTTCGAAAACAATAACAAAACATTAAAGAAAGTATATAGCGGAAAACAGATTTTATAAGAATGATTTTGTCAACTTTCTTACTTAGTGTCTCACACAGAACAATGTACACAATGCTCTCATTGGTAAAATTTAACATGTAAGATACTGAGAGCAATTCTAAGCAACAGGAAAGAAATATAACATTTATGAGAGAAAAACAAGTAATTTAAGAGAAGAATAAGGATTAAGTTCATAAGACTTTTGAATGTGAAGAGTTAAGAAAGATTTTGTCAACTCTGCTATTTGGTATTTCACACAGAACGATAAACACAATGCTTTGATTGGTAAAATTCAACACCATATAAGATGTTGAGAGCAATTCTAAAAAACAAGAAGGAATATAAAATTTATGTGAGAAAACAAGCAACTTAAGAGAACATAAGGACTAAATCGATGGAATTTTTAAATATGAATGAGTTAAATTTATTGAATTATTTTGAATTTGTACCAAATTGTTAAAATATATAAGTTCTGAAAACTAAAACAATTATTATATCAGACCCAACAGGAGTATCTCCTCCCTCTAAAATTTCTCTTTCTCTCTAACTAGAATCAGTTAAAAAAAAAACAATGTTGGTAATGCTCAAGAGTCTAAGAACATGCAATCTCACAATTGGTGAAAAATGGTCATGAGATGAGTTTATATAGGATCCTTCCTTGCTCTCCTTGTTGAATTAATAGATGACAAGGCCCTCGTAGGTACAACATATGTTTTTAACATGTATTGTTTGTAATGTATTTTAGGAAAAATTCGTAAGAACTTTCCCTTGTATTGTTTCTACTGTGAAAGTTTTATATCCCATTATTTATAAAACTCGGAAATATTTCTTAAATGGATTTCGAATTGTTAATACAGGCTCCTTAATTGATGCAGCCGCGTCAATTTGCGTTGGTTGATTTGATGTAAAGTGCATTGAATTTTGGCCTTTAAGAGCCAACGTTTTCTGCTGCAATTTGAATTGATATGGAAAACGTTAATTGCCATGATTGCTGCAAGAAAATAAACCCATTTTGACGGCTTTCTTTTTTTTGTTTGAACATAATTTTTTTTACGGTTTTCAGGCAAAGGTTTTAAGTGTTTTAATATTGGATTTTTTAGACCATTGCACCCTCTATTTTATGCCTATAAATAAAGAATAATTTAGTTCATTTTTATTCACTAAAGCAAGAAAAATCTTTGCTAAACACCTTTCTTTTTGTAACGACGTTTTTTTTTGTCTTAGAAAAATCTTCGTCTTAAAGGGATTTTTTCGAAAATTGTTTTTCTTTAGAAAATTGATAAAAACTTGGAGTCGCCACCGACCAATTGGATTAGGTAGGCCGGACACCACAAAATCAGAGATTCATTTTGAAAAGAGGGTTCGAGAGTTGGTTACGTGTGGGGAATGATTAGCACCCCCAACGCGCCCGGAAATCGGTACCAAAATATTTGTCACTTTTAATCGAAGGAAATTGTCGGAATTTAAAAGGAATTTAATTTGGTGACCTTAATTGAACGGGCTTTCAAACTGATGGATTCAAATTAATTGGATATTTAATCAATAAGGTTGACGATACATTGGATCATAGATTAAACCGACATCGAATAAGCCGACTGTCGTGTTAATTTAGGGTTCGAATCTCGTATGTCACTTTTATGCATGATGCAAGCAATTAAAGAATGATGCAATGGCTTTGTTAAGTTTTCAATTCTTTCTTGAGCTGGTAAGGATTAATTCAAATATTTCGTCAACATCCTTTAAGCTCGGACTGTCGACATCCAAATACTGGAACTAATGAATACCTCTTCTTTTTGAAATCTAAGTTAATTAATGTGTAATCGAATGTTCGAGTCACATGAACGACAAAAAGGAGATAGCAAACAAAAAAAACATAAAGAAACATAAAAAGGTCCATGTAATCACTCATTTTTGTCCGGGTTTTTAGTATTTTTAGTATTATTGTAATAGTAATATTATTAAACAAAAAATGATTAAAGTGTAAAAGAAACAAAAAATAATAAAAAATGGGAGGGGAGGGGAGCACAAGGCTCCACGTCACCCACCTCACCCTCACATTGCCTATAAATAGGCATGCAATTGGAGGGGAATGGAAGCAAATTGAATCGGCAAAATGGGGGCTGGCCGAATAAGAGAGCAGTGCTCTCGGCTAGCCAAGGGGCAGTCTCATCGGTCCTAACCGGTTCGATCGGAGTCCTATTTAGGGTCCGATATAGTTAATTTTTTGGAGAGGTCGTGGTAGATCTCGGTGGGGTTCAGTCGGGGTTCGTCATTCGAACTCCTAGTTAGGTATATTTTCTTTCCTTTTTATTTGTGTTGTAATTTTTATGATTTAATAAAATAATAGTTAATTTAAAATTGTATATTTTAGTTTGTATGTTTATTTATGCTTTAGATTAGTATTTATTAAATTTATGTTTTATATTAATATTTTATTTATGTTAGATTTGTTTTTATTTATGAGTTAGATTAATATTTATGTATGTTTTAGATTAGTATTTTATTTTTGTTTTTATGTGTTAGATTAATAGTTATGTATGTATGTTTTAGATTAATATTTTATTTATGTCATATTAGTATTTTATTATGTTAGTATTTATATTTTTATCGCAATGCATTTATTTATATTTGCCATGTTTTTTTAAGTTTGCATTTCGGAATATATTAATTGTCAATGTGGTGCCTTTTATCTGAGCGTAAACGGGGCCAGTATCAGGCGCAATGATAGTGGTTGGGCGTTTATTCTCGGATAACGTGGCCTTTAAAATCTACACGCACTTATAACCAAATTTTAAATTAATTGTCACTTTAATCCGGAAAGTCTAATATTAATAAAGCGGTAGTTATTAAAGTACCAATTTTGGGCGGTGTGGGGGTGCTAATCCTTCCTTATCCGTAACTGACTCCCGAACCCGAATTTTTTAAATCTCTGGTTTTTACGGTGTCCGGTCCACCTTGAGTGGCCGGTGGCGACTCCATTTTTAAATAAAATACGGGTTTTATAAAAATCCCACGGAAGACAATATTTTCAAAACAAATCAAAAACATCTTTTTTAGCGAGAGGGACGTCGCTACAGATGGCGACTCCGCTGGGGATATTTTTGTTTTTTCAAAAACAAATGAGAGTCAAGCTTTTTAAATAATTACCGCTTTACTAATATTAGAAGTTCCAGATTAAAGTGACTATTAAATTAACATTCGGTTATAATTGCGCGTTTATTTTAACGCATTTAAAATGTGGCATATAAACCCGTCTTTTTAAGTAGGGGAAAACGCTAATGTTTTGGTGAGGATATCGTTCCTCCGTATGGGCCTAGCAAGTACCTTTGGGGCTCGAGTACCTTATGCTTTCGTGAGGATATCGTTCCTTCGTATGGGTATAAGGGAATGGGTCCCCCTGAGTTGAACCCGTTGAAAGGAGCCTATAATAGGTGATGATCGGGGGCCTTGCTACTCTTAGTAGGGGACAGCGAGGACAATTGGGGTACCTCTTAGCACCAAAACTGCATGTAGAGAACATATAGAAACCCACCCTTTTAGAGCCATGTAGATAACCTAGGTGTTTTAGATGGGATGTAAATAGGGTTGTTTTGTTTGTTTACCTTATCTAAATTGTTCTTCTATTTATGTGTTATTGATATTATCCGGTACTGACTCGTTTTCTTTTTTGTTTTACCCTTTTTTGCATACATCATTGCATTTGTATTACATTGGGATATTGGTCAAGTGGTTTACCCGATCAGAAATATGTCATTTTACCCTAATTTCAAATTGACCCATTTTTGTGATCACATTATATTTGCTCATTTTGGCATTCACTGCATGGCATATCATAACACTTTAATTTTTGCATTTTACCAGCATGAAATGCTGATTCACGACTGGTTCTCAATTTAAAAAATTATTATCGGGAAAAAATCTAGTACTCTAGATATCAAGATAATATTCAAAGTTGCAGATAAATCCCTTGAGTTCGAAAGTTGAGCCAGGAGAACCATTTTTGAATCAGTACTTTCGCATCTATGACATGCACCTCACATTTACATGCATACATTTTAAAAATTTTAAAGTCGGTCCTCGGGTTGCCCCATTAAATACAATGTAGTTGGTTAATCTAGCACCTTACAGAATCTCTACAAGAGCCTGATCTTGGGGCACGTCCAAAAGCACCCTCCACATCTTTTACAAATATTGTGCCTCTAACAAGGTCCCAGTCCGAGGGCATTCTTTGCCAAGGTCCAGCCTTCATTACCGAGTCAAACCCTTGCACCCCTGAAATGTCTACATTGACCACAGTCTTTAAAACTACACCCAATCCAAAAATAATGAGCTGTCATGAACAAACACAATTTATAAACCCAACTTAGGGGGAAACAAAATGTGCACCAGAGTTTCAAATTTCCTACAAGAGCAGTTTCAGACAATGGCATAGAACGAACAAGTTTTGAGGCATGCACCCAGACGAAAGCTAATTCAAAGAAAGGTGATCGAACCCGAGACGAGGTTGGGGCACTGACAAAAGACCAAGATCCTGACAGGACCAGTGAGGAGTCAGGGGCATCCATTTGAGGGCCGAAAAAAATCATGTCACATTCATGCATGTAGTTGCATTTATCTTGCATTGAATCATTCTTGCATACATCATACATTTAGATTAAGTGCATACACCGAAGTCACCATGCATTTAGGCATAATATTCATGTATTTTTGCTTACAAAAATGTTCAAAAAATAGACCGAAAAGCCTCAGCCACAGGGGCAACAACACGACGGCCAACCTTAATCTTAGAGGAGGCCAAACACAAAGAGGATGCTGAAACATCAATAAAAGGTATCAGTGACAAATTTTGTGAACATTTACTGATTAATGTTTTTTTTTCATTTTCAGGTCATACCTCTCCGCCAGTAGAGCAGCAGAAGTAGCCTTTTTCAGATCTTGCCTTCGTCATTGTTGATAGGCCAACATTTCCATATTTTGCTTTACCGCTGATGGTACAACAGTATAGACATCCTGAAGATCTCGTTTCTCTGTTGATGGTGCAACAGATCCGAACCTTTCCCCAAGCAGATCGAATTTCTATTCAGGTATTGTTTCTCTGCTGACGGTGCAGCTATACCTAATTTTTCTCGAGTTTTACTTCTTTGTACAGTTCAAGAAAAAAGAAAAATTATCAAAAAAGGAGAATTGAAAAATTTTGAAAAAAAAAAGAAAGATAAAAAACTAAAAAAATCAAAAAAAGAATTCAAAAAAATTGAAAAAATTGAAAAAAATAAAAAAGAGTAAAAATCAAAAATGGAAAAAAATGAATGAGATGAAAAATCAAAAGAAAACTTATCAACTTTCATTGTCCAATCCAGTACTCCGCTGATGGAGTGGCCGGGTCCAAGCTCCCGTCGTCCTTAAATCATGCTCTCCACTAATAGTGTAGCCGGTTCCAGGTCGTCATTATCTAATCCAATCCTCCGCTGATGGAGTGGTCGGGTCCAAGCTCTCTTCGTCCTCAGATCTTGCTCTCTACTGATGGTGTAGCCGGTTTCAGGTCGTCATTGTCCCATCCAGTCCTCTACTGATGGAGTGGCCGGGTCCAAGCTCCCGTCGTCCTCAGATCCTACTCTCCGCTGATGGTGTAGCCGGTTCCAGGTCGTCATTGTCCAGTCCAGTCCTCTACTGATAGAGTGGCCGGGTCCAAGCTCCCGTCGTCCTCAGATCCTGCTTTTCGCTGATGGTGTAGTCGGTTCCAGGTCGTCATTATCCAATCCAGTCTTCTGCTGATGGAGTGGCCGGGTCTAAGCTCCCGTCGTCCTCAGATTCTACTCTCCGCTGATGGTGTAGCCGGTTACAGGTCGTCATTGTCCAATCCAGTCCTCCGTTGATAGAGTGGCCGGGTCCAAGCTTCCATCGTCCTCAGATCCTGCTCTCCGCTGATGGTGTAGCCGGTTCCAGGTCGTCATTGTCCAATCCAGTCCTTCGCTAATAGAGTGGTCGGGTTCAAGCTCCCGTCGTCCTCAGGTCATACTCTCCGCTGATGGTGTAGCCGGTTCCAGGTCGTCATTGTCTAATCCAGTACTTCGTTGATAGAGTGGCCGGGTCCAAGCTCCCATTATTCTCAGATCCTGCTCTCCGCTGATGGTGTAGCCGGTTCCAGGTCGTCATTGTCCAATCCAGTCCTCCGCTGATGGAGTGGTCGGGTTCAAGCTCCCGTCGTTCTCAGATCCTGTTCTCCGCTGATGGTGTAGCCAGTTCCAGGTCGTCATTGTCCAATCCAGTCCTCCGCTGATGGAGTGGCCGGGTCCAAGCTCTCATCGTCCTCAGATCCTGCTCTACGCTAACGGTGTAGCCAATTACAGGTCGTCATTATCCAATATGGTCATTTGCTGATGGAGTGGTCCAAGCTCTCGTCATCCTCAGATCTTACTCTCCGCTGATGGTGTAGCCGGTTCCAGGTCGGCATTGTCCAATCCAGTCCTCCGCTGATGGAGTAGCTGGGTCCAAGCTCCCGTCGTCCTCAGATCCTGCTATCCGTTGATGGTGTAGCCGGTTCCAGGTCGTCATTGTCCAATCTGGCCCTCAGCTGATGGAGTGGCCGGGTCTAAGCTCCCGTCGTCCTTAAATCTTACTCTTCGCTGATGGTGTAGCCGATTCATGGTCGTCATTATCCGATCAGTCCTCCGCTGATGGAGTGGCTAGGTCCCAGTTGCTGCTATCCTACTTCTCCGCTGATGGTGTAGTAGGGTTCCAATTAATTTTTTGCTTCTCCGTTGATGGCGAGTAGGGTCCAAAATGTTATCATTCGATCTTACCCCTCCGTTGATGGCGTGGTTAGATCCAACTTTACTGATTTTCAAGTTATCTTTATTAATGTTGTAGCTAAAAAAAGAAAAAAGAAGAGAAAAATCAAAGAAAAAATGAAAGAAAAAAGAAAAAGAAAAAAATCAAAGAAAAAAGAAGAAAAAATCAGAAGAAGTCAAAAAAAGAAAAAGGAAAAAATGAATGAAAATTCAAAAGAAAATTTATCAAATTTCATCTCCCGATTTAGTCTCTCTGCTGATGGAGTGGCTAGGCACAAGCTATCGTCGTCCTCTGATCCTGCTCTTCGTTGATGGTGTAGCCGGTTCCAGGTCATCATTATCCGATCTAGTCCTCTATTGATGGAGTGGCTAGGTCCAAGCTGCAGTCGTCCTCTGATCCTGCTCTCAATCCCTCTGCTGATGGGGTGGTTGAATCCATGTTACCAACGTTCTCCGATCTTACTTCTCCATTGATGGAGTAGTGGGTCCAACATCTATCTTTCGACCCGGTCTCTTCGTCGGTGTTGTAGCCAGGTCATTTTTACTCTCGTATTATCATGATGAAAAATAAGAAAGAAAAGAAAAACAAAAAAGTAAAAAAGCAAAAAAAAAACAAAAAAACAAAAAAAGAGAAAAGAATGAAAAGTTGTCAGTTTTCTGGTTTTGTCTCTTCTTCAGAGTTGTAGCTGTATCAGACATCAGAACTTTCATCCATCGGTCTTGCCTCCTCGTCAATGTTGCAGCTGGATCGAATTTTGTAGACCCTGCCTCTTCGTCAGTGTTGCAGCTGGGTCAAGTTTTCTTTAGGTATTATCGCCGTCAATAATGTAGCAAGTGGAACTCATTTTGCTTCCCCAACAAACAACCCCCATTTTGAAGGTTTTGCTTCCTAAGAGTGACAAGGTGGATCAACCAAGACAAGAAAGAAGACATGCGCCAAAGAGAAAGAAGATCTACCGAAGAAAGAAGACACGCGTCAAAAGGAGAGAAGTTCAGCCAGATAAGACAAAAATGAGTACTTTTGATCTTTGCTTTATTCTCGTTTCACAAGAACAAGCAAAGAGGGGCAACTATAATCACTCATTTTTGTCCGGGTTTTTAGTATTTTTAGTATTATTGTAATAGTAATATTATTAAATAAAAAATGATTAAAGTGTAAAAAAACAAAAAATAATAAAAAAAAGGATGAGAGGGGAGCACAAGGCTCCACGTCACCCACCTCACCTCTCACATTGCCTATAAATAGGCATGCAATTGGAGGGGAATGGAAGCAAATTGAATCGGCAAAATGGGGGCTGGCCGAATAAGAGAGCAGTGCTCTCGGCTAGCCCAGGGCCAAGGGGCAGTCCCCTTGGTCCTAACCGGTTCGATCGGAATCCTATTTTGGGTTCGGTCTAGTTAATTTTTTGGAGAGGTCGTGGTAGATCTCGGTGGGGTTCAGTCGGGGTTTGTCATTCGAACTCCTAGTTAAGTATATTTTCTTTCATTTTTATTTGTGTTGTAATTTTTATGATTTAATGAAGTAATAGTTAATTTAAAATTGTGTATTTTAGTTTGTATGTTTATTTATGTTTTAGATTAGTATTTATTAAATTTATGTTAGATTTGTTTTTATTTATGAGTTAGATTAATATCTATGTATGTTTTAGATTAGTATTTTTTTATGTGTTAGATTAATAGTTATGTATGTATGTTTTAGATTAGTATTTTATTTATGTCATATTAGTATTTTATTATGTTAGTATTTATATTTTTATCGCAATGCATTTATTTATATTTGCCATGTTTTTTTAAGTTTGCATTTCGGAATATATTAATTGTCAATGCAGTGCGCTTTTATCTAAGCGTAAACGGGGCCAGTATCAGGCGTAGTGATAGTGGTTGGCCGTTCATTCTCGGATAACGAGGCCTTTAAAATCTACTCGCACTTATAACCAGATTTTAAATTAATTGTCACTTTAATCCGGAAAGTCTAATATTAATAAAGTGGTAATTATTAAAGTACCAATTTTGGGCGGTGTGGGGGTGTTAATCCTTCCTCATCCGTAACCGACTCCCGAACCCGAATTTTTTAAATCTCTGGTTTTTGCGATGTCCGGTCCACCTTGAGTGGCCAGTGGCGACTCCATTTTTAAA
This sequence comes from Hibiscus mutabilis, assembly GCA_019671005.1. Taxonomy (NCBI): domain Eukaryota; kingdom Viridiplantae; phylum Streptophyta; class Magnoliopsida; order Malvales; family Malvaceae; genus Hibiscus; species Hibiscus mutabilis. Next base: position 8,077,592 of record CM033718.1, on the reverse strand, counting down.
TAAAATACAGGTTTTATAAAAATCCCAGGGAATACAATATTTTCAAAACAAATCAAAAACGTCTTTTTTTAGCGAGAGGGGCGTCGCTACAGTCCATCCCAAGACATAACCTGAAAAGCCCAAGATATCGAAAACCCAATTAATGACCTAATCATTAGCTAATTGAATCTGGTATTTAATCCTAAATTAATTAATTGGCCTTAAAAGACCAAAAGCTTAACAAATTATGAAAATGGAATTTAATGTCGACCTAAACTTTAGTTAAATACCCTAAAGGTTATTAAGACATGTTCAACTAATTTAATAAACTTAGCATTTACTCCAGTAAGCTAAGAGCAAATTTAAATTTACTAAATTAGTCAAAGCCTAATCTAACTATGGTTCTAAAAAACTATTCCTAAATTACTTTAATTAATTTAAAGATCGTGCCCCTATGAGACGAGCACACGATTTTAAATCAATTAAATCAACTTTGCCTAAACTAATCGAAGGCTAACTTAATTAATTCTGAAGCCCACAACCACTAAACTAAACCCAAACTAAAACACTAGGCCCAAAACTAAGAAAACCCCAAAAAACTAAACTAAGCCTTCTTTAAAACTTAGCCAAGCCCATAAGAACAATAGCACACATAGGTCAAGGAAATATTATATAGATTTTAAGACTAAATGAAATATATTAAGAGAAAATATATGTCACACAAATATTATGGAAAGACCCTTTATATATATATATATATATATTAAAAACTATATGTATATCATATATTATAAAAAACTTATAATATATACAAATGTACATTTCATTTTTTTATAAAACTATATGTTATATAATTAAGGAAGGTTATATATATACATCAAAGAAAGTTACATGTCATGCCATCTTAATAGAGAATTACGGTATATGAAGATTGTGTATATTATAAAACGAACATCTAAAGCATTACACAAAAAAACATATAATAAAGCAAGCACTAGACATTAGCGAACTTAATCACATATAACAAGATAGCAACCATAGATTTAACGAGCTAAGCAAGATTAACAACAATGTAAAGGCCAGAAAATCAAAAGCAAGTAACAGAGGGATAAAAGAGATCTGGAATTTGGACTAAAAAGCGAAGAAAACAAAATTTTAAGGCCAAATCAGAAAGATAAACAAATTTAACCAAGATAAGGACCAAATTAGAAGACTCTGGAAACTTTCAAGGACCCAGTGAGGTATTAAAAAACGGAATGGCATGTGGGCGTAATTATACCATGCAGGAGGACTAATAATGTTATTTAGGCATGCGGAAGGGCCAAATGTGAGATTACCGCGGGACGGAAGTCCTTATTATGCTAATTCCCTTTTTTTAAAACGAGAAAACATTATAAATCCCCCGCTATTTCATTTCTTTTCCTTTTTCGGCAAAAAACTCTCCTCTCTCTATTATAACACTCTCGCTGGTGTTCATTTGGGTTCTTGATGAACCCATATTCCGGCGATCCTCTGCCATCAAACCCAGAACCCAACCATATTTCCCAGATTCCGGCAGCTTTGTCGTCGTGCCGACCGCCGTTTGACGATGGTTGGTGCCCCTAAAAGTTACCAAAAATCCCCCTCTCTCACTCTAAATCTCAGATCCGAGCCCATTTTTTCAAAATCTGAAGTTTTTCGTTTGAAAAATCCCCCAAAATAGAACCATGAAAAACCCTATTTCTTTCTATTCGGACCACCGGGGCAAAAGGGTTTCTCCGAGGCCATTCCACTCCATTTCAACATTCAAGGCTCATCAATGGGCGGAGAAGGCAGATCGACGCGCAAACGGGAGAAACTACAAGGGTGAGAAAATCAGAAACCCTACATCTTATGCATTTTTTATGAAAATATGCGAAATATGAAATAGAAGTAGAAGAGATTATACCTCTGAAATTTGATGTTGGTTCCTTTTTGTTGATTTTTTTTAATGTTCCTCATCCATTTTTTACAATCATTTTTGCTTCGTTATATAGTGCCCGAATTTACAATGCTTAAAAAATAGAAAAACCCTAGTAATTTCCTATTGGTTGGTCTACCATCTCTGTTGATTCTAAATTTTTTGCGCCTCCTCTATGATGTCGGTTTGTTCCCTGGCATTTGTGGGTGTATATCGGTCCTTTCTGACATTTGTGTTCCTTGTTTGTTGTGTCATCGTGACCAATTCTGAGGAGGATGGAGGGGACTAGCGAAGAGAGGATTGCTGGCGTGGTGGGGTGACGGTGATGTGGTGTTCGATCGTTGGCTCCTTGTTGACGTTGAAAGGACGTGGCGGTGATCTGGAAAGGCAAAAGACGCGGGTCTATGGTGCACGTGCTACTGGGGGGAGCCGAACAATCGGACGCCATGCGCGTGATGAAGCAGAAGGGTCGCGCGTGTTGGCCAGCCGCGGTGATTCAATCATGGCCTTTCGATGACGATCTGGATCTGGGGCCTTTATCCGACACTCCTACTTTGACTGTGCAGAGAAAAAGATTAGGCCTTTGACCTTTTATTATTGGGCCCTAGAAGGGTCAAAGATACATGTATATCAATTGGGCTTACTATAATTGTAAATGGACTGATAATAAGAACAAACTTGGGTTTTATCAAATTGATTGGTTTATATATATATATATATATCTGTATTTTCTAGTTTTAATTATAATATAAGATAATAATATGTTGACCTTAGTGATAAGTGTGATAATAATGAGAGGTAATTAAGATAACATAAAGGAAATGGTATACTAACACGTATAATAACGATAATACATATGTATACACATACTTAATAATTCTTTTTGGGGTTTTAAAATAACATGTAATAAGGTAAAGCAAACATACTTCTAGTAACGTTTTTCTCAAGCATCAACACTCATATATATAGTTATAATTAAGACACACACTACTAGTAATACTACTTGGATTTTAATAATAGTCCATATAAACCCATTATTATAAAATAAAAATAAATGCGGGTTCATCCCGGACAAAAAATAGTGATTACACTTTCTTTTCTCTTAAACATTTTCAAGTGTTTTGTTGAAAGTTTTCTAAAGCTTTTTCTGAGTTAGTGAAGAAAAGAGCAATACTATTTTAGTCCGTTTCGATTTTTGGGTGTACGAATTCTCAAAAGACCATGTTAATTTCAGGGATTATTCGTCTATTGTAGCGATTATATACATTTTGGGCGAATTCGCTTCTAGAGCAGTAGTTTACCGCGACACAGTTATTTATTTATTTTCTTTATTATTTAATGATATATTGTCCTATCAGTGTTAACGCCTCGTTTTGCAGTTATTTTACCAACAATTTAAAAACGAATTCGCCCCGATATATATAATCGTTACAATGATTATTGAGTTCACATATGATCTAACGAATGTTGTCTCTTTTTTTTTAATTGAGAGATTAGATTATAACATAAAACAGTAACATGTTTATAACCGAACCAGTGAAGGAAGGAAGCCCATGGTCTCAATGTAATAGCCCAAGTGGCGTCGGTTCACATATGGTCCAACGAATGTTGTCTTTTATGGTGTTTTTAGTTAATCTTATGAAACTCAGTTGCATTGGCATTATTACTTTGGACAAAAGGCAACAGTAACCCAGAAGACTAAAGAGCTAATTGCTGAAACTAGGACCAAAACTAGAAATTTTACTTATTCGGCTGTCTAGTCCAACAAACGCTTATTGCCTTATTGATTTCGCAGTCCAATAATCAGATTCCACGAAACAGATACTGCTTTTCATTATTAACTGTAAAATGTAGACATTTAGAATATTAGTAATGAGATGGTGAACCAGACATCAATGTCTCATCACCCAATACGTCGTCAATTCTCGATCCAGCCTAATCTAGTCCCAGTCCTATATATGCGAGCCTCCGCAGATCAGCACGTTCTATGTGCATCATGTTCTGATCTTTAGCATGTGCCAAGTGCCGAGACAATGAAAACAATAATATAGAAAGAAAGAAAGAAAGAAAAAGCACACGCAGGCAGTGTGGCTCAGGTTTTGACATTTTTGAAATTTATCTGATAAAATAAGAAGCAGAGAGGGAATCCTTACCCTTAAAAGCCAGGCATCCATGGTTTCTTTTAGCTGCTGTCCACTACAACGTACTTCATTTCACCTCCCATCTTGTCATTCACTAGGTCTCCGTTAAGTTGATAATGTACCAGGCACTGTTCACTACAAAATTGTTACTGAAAAGTGGAATTCAAGTACCTCTGATAATTTTTTTAAACTTAATCCTTATCTTATTTTTGGTACACATTAGTCTAAGAGCTTAGATTCCGACATCAAACTCCCCATGATCGTGCTTGAAGGATAGGCCAGCTTCGGTCATCCCAGGCCCCTATATAAAACATGGGGTTTTTAAGAGAAATAGTTTTACTTTGGACATTAGCAAAAGGATGGAGATGGAGTGAAGGATCTGAAAGGAATTTTAGTTTTATCTTTTCTGTTTTGAGTAATTATTACTAAAAGATAAAGTTAGACTTGAAGAAAAGCTGTGGGCTGTGGAAAGATGCCATTGCTCCGAGAGGTTCTCTACCATGTGTGTGGAGCCAAGACTGACACAACATTAGAACAAAGCCCCCATCCCTATTCACTTTTTCACATGTTCCCAATTATTGCAACAACTTTCCCTTCCCAACCTTTTTCACCTCTGGATCTTTTCTTTGCTTTTCAATTTACCCATTTCTAACTCCTCACATTAGCCAATAACTCTGCTCGAATTACGATCCAATTAAATTATGGCCTCAATCACACAGAATTTTGCATTATTATTTATTACCCACTGTGTAGAGCAAAGCAGCAGCCCAACTAGGGTTGATAACAATCCGAGCTGAGCTCGAGTCTAATCAAGTTCGGCTCAAAAATAATATTATTAGACTCGGCTCAAGCTCGAAGTTTGTCGGGTTCGGTTCAGCTCGAAATGAACAATTTTACTATAATTTTTTTTTATAAATGATGGATCTTGTTCAAAACCTCTTTTATAACTAACACTGAAACGAAATTCAATATCGGGAAAGGGGAAAAGAGTGTCCAAAAATTAGATTAATCCAAATAACCAAAAAATATTCTTGCAATGCAAACACATAATCAAAGAAAATACAAAATCAACTAACAACCAACTAAGGAAAATAAAACCACAAGCATGCATCAATGAATTTTCTCCTAATTTATTTTATTGTTTTTCTTTTGCTAAACATATTAATTTTTAGTGCATATATATATTATAATTATTCCGAACTTGTTCACGAGCTTTTCGAGCCGAACTTGAGTCGACTCAACTTGTTAAGGTCTCGAGCCGAGCTTTAATTGAGCCAAACCAGAATAGCTTGCGAGCTGGTCAGGCTCATTATCACCCTACGCCCAACCAGATTAAGCTGGCTTTGTTTTGGCCATTTAAATCTGGTAATTAACAAGCTTTAAGCACATGGCCACATGGGTCATCAATCCCACGTGAGATTCCATCCACAAGACACGTGCCCCCTCAATCTTCTTCACAGCTTTCATAAGACCCCAAACAAAGAGAGTCCCCCTCTCATTGGATGAAATTGGAACTATAATATTTGATATAGTTTAGTTAAAGGCATTGTAAAGCATCATGGAATGAAAAAAAATACTACTAATTATGTTATAACAGACTAACAGTACTAAATTAAGAAGCTTATCTCTAAGTTTATAAGTTGTACTTTCTTATTAAAAGAATCTTTGGGGCTCACACCATGACTTTGCCTCCTTGGCCACAAACATGTCTGCCATTTAACCAAACCCCTTTTTTTATTATTTCAGAAGCAATTGTTAATCTTTCTAAGATTTGGCATCCATTTATGTATGTGTATAGATCTTGTTTGCAAGTTTGCATCAATCACCCTGGCCACTTGGTGGGCTCATCATCATCCCTTTCCCCACTCTTAGCCTTTTAGTAACTTTTATAATGTACATCCAACCATAATCATCTAGAATTTTAATGGGATTAAGTTGGATCCAATAATAAAGGTTGTTGTTTCCAATTACTTGAATTAGATACATGGTTTATTGACGTATTGATTAGTGAATATAATGCGATTTTAATAGCATAACAAACTAGTTAACTATATTTTTATATGGTCCAACGAAAGATGTTTCGATCATCAATAACTTCTCAACTTATATTAGTGGTTTCCTTTTAATAACGAAAATTCAATCACTTATTAGGAGAGATTTACTTGGGAGGATGGTGAATTTTTACAATTTACTCTTTCTTGTTTTGTTTAGGTTGAGAGTTATAGTCGGTCGTTAAAAGGAAAGAGAGAAGAAAAAATAGAAAAAATTGTGAATAGTGATTTTGAGGTGTCAAACTCTCTTTTCTAGTCTCCTAGTGTGGGTATTTATGCCGTGAAACATGTATGTTGGTGTCATGACTAAAATTGATAGGTATTGATGTGTCGATAAAAATAAATTCAACTGTTAAATAGTAAAGTCAATTGATAAATCAGATAAATTTAATAATAATTATGTCAAGGAAATGTAACTAGACATAGGACACAATAGGATTTCCTTCGGATGAGTCTTGAAGTTCCTTAGAGAGTAACTCTAGAGGGTTCAGTACTATACACATGAAGGCCTTCGAAGGAGGAGTACAAGATATGTGAATGTTGTCTTTATTACATACTTTTGTCGTTTTTTCTCTTAGAGATAATTTAATACTAGTTGATCCATGTCTGAATTGTGAACCATAAAGTTGATTCGTTTTCTGATTTAACTATTCGAAATATTTTACTGAATAATGATCGGTATGTTTGATAATTTAAGTTTACAGTTTGTACGGATGAAATATAAAAAAAAATATGTTTACCATGTTTTTTTTATTTATTTTAGTGTATAATGCTTATAAAACTCACTCTTTTCTACCTATAAACTGGAAGATATTAAACGCTTAAATATATATAATTTCATGTCATTTTATATATTATATTAAAGCCTCGTTTTTTATTGAGTTTTGAGTGTCAAAATCACTTCTCGACCTAATAATTAATGGAAAACACTTGAATTTTGATAGAAAAATCACTTTTAAAAAGTGATTATTGACTCAAACCCAAAATTTATATTTTTTTAGCTTTTGGGGTTAAAAATTCCGTTTGGGTTTCAAATGACAAGTTTAACCCTTATTAGTTCTTAAATCCAACTTTTACTTTTTTTTTCAAGAACACTTTTTGACAGTATGTCTAAAATAGATATTTTATTTGTCTAACAATATTTTCTGACAACAATAACAAATATGCACAGGGGTGTGCATTATTCGGTTTTAACCGAATCAACCGACCGAACTGATTTTTCGGCTAATTCGGTCGATTAATTTTAGGTAAGTTCGGTTAACGGTTAATTTTTTTTGAAAAATTCAGTTATCGGTTAATTCGGTTCAAAATTGGTTAATTAACCAAAATTGTTATATATTAAATATTTTATATATTATATATATTTATTTTTGGTCATTGAAGTTTTAAAAATTATAAAATTATTGTTAATTTTTTTGATATATTATAAAATGTTTATTAAATTTTTATCACATTAGCATAAAATAAAAGTTCAGTGACTAAAAAGATCATTTTAGCATAATTTGTTGACTAATTGTGTAATTTACCCAAAATTTTATAATAAATTTCGGTTAATTCAAAAAATCAACCGAATTAACTAAATATTTTTTGGTTCGGTTACAAAAAATAAAAAAATTTAATTCGGTTAACGATTAAAAAAATAATTTCAATTAATAAATTTTAAATAATTTAATTTGGTCGGTTAATCGAGCATACACCCCTAAATTATACATAAACATTGGAAACCACATTAATATGCCGTACATTATTGGTCACAAATACCTATCATTGCGTGTCTTGTTAAAGCTCACTAAAAAAATTTAAAACTGGCCAGATCAAATAAATGAATGCAAGGAGTAATCAAAATTGAAACGACTTTCTAAGCTAACTAAAAATTAAAACTGGCCAAATCAAACTGATTTAATCAAATTAACATAATATAATCGACTTAACCAATTTAACACGATTTTGCTTGGCCTATCTATCAATTAAAGTACACTTGTTCATCATTTACCTTTTTTAATACATTGGTTGCATTTTTTATTGACTTGAAAAAGACGATTCATTAATGTGCATTCCATTTTACTTGAAATTAGTGTCTAATGATAATGATAAGCATTCCCATTAATTAAAATATGAGGAAATCTCAAATTTAATCATGTTAATTAACGCGTGGAAATTATTCACGCGGTTTGCAGTAATACCTAAAATAAAAGGCCACCTTCCAAATATGAAGGGTAGCTAAAAACAAATTATATTGAATTTTGCTTTAAATGCAAGCCACATTTCCATTGTTTGTGTTACAAATTCCATAACCATACGTGATCAATTATAATTATTTCGTCTACATTGTCCCATTCCTGCTCTCTTTACTCCTCTTTGTTAACATTTACCTCAAATTGTGAAGATGTATTTTGTCACATTATAATGTAATAAATTCATAATCTTACGACTTCATCAATGACAACTTATTAGTTATTACAAGCCAGATAAATACCAAGTCAGGTAAATATCATATCAGTTCAATAACAAGCAAGATCATTTACATGTTGAGTCAATTACAGATCAGGTTCATAACATGTTAAATTGATAACAGGTCGGATAATATCAATTATTTACCAAGTTAATCTCAGGTTCGGGTTCATATCAGGTCAGATACATGTCGGGTTCGGTTTTCACATTATCAGGTTGAATTCGGGTTCAGGTCGTTCTCAGGTCGGGTGGAAGTCGGGTTTAGATTCAAAATTCTCAGGTCTAATTCGGGTTTAGGTCAACACCAGTCCGAAATCAAATCGATTTTGGATCACCACCACCTCGGGTCACAAGTAATTCTGACTCAAGTTGGTTTTAGTCAGTTTTGTAGGTCGAGTCAGCTTTTCACATTCCTTGAAAGAAGAGTTAGAGTGGGAGGATAGGCTTGAAGACAAAAAGCCATATGCCATATCGGATTCGTATTCGTATTCATCTTCATGTGCATGCATTTGCTGGTCTATCAATTTTTTAGGATTTTATCCTAATTAATTCAGACTAACATTCGTTGTATTGACTCGTGTCGTACATATAATTTAGTGGATGAGTAATTCAATGAGAAGAAAATTTGTTGCACGCACAACATTTTCAATTTAAAATATACTTAAACGAAACTAATCTATTTACCACTTCAACCATATGCATGCATTCTTTAATCCAAGGGATACGAAAATAAATAGAAAGGAAAGGGAAAAGCATGATTCTTGAGCCTTAACATTCAACACACTTTCCTACCTTTCTCATAAATTCAATGCATTAGTAGCTCCTCCTCCCTCGCCCTTGTACACAATTACCATTTCCCCCTCAATCCGATATGACGTAATTCTTTCATTCAATTATTATTTAACAAGTAAATAAAAACCCGTATGTTCCCAAAGTAGAGTGTGGCTGCCATGTCCTGAGCCATTAAAATCACCATCAAGTCTTTCACACTTCACAGTATGAGAAATTGTGGTGACAACCCTCCCTCAATAACCCACAAATAACTCTGAATCTGATGAACCATAATGTTTCCGACGAGGAGGGGGGAAGCAGTCGAGGACATTGAGGTCATTTTAAAATGATCAGAAATAAATAACTGTATGAACAATCTCTTTAGTTGCTTACTTTTGGGGCAATTTGTTCTAGTTCTTACCTTTCACCACCCCCAGTAGTCGAGCCCGAGGACCCGTGATGATTCACCGGATTTTCCCGGTCAGAGTCATACATTCACCGTACAAACCAGTTCATCATTTCTAAACATCTATTTCCCCTCGCAAATCTTTTTAATTTGGGTCCTAGTCTCCTAGGCCACATAGCATAGCGAAGAGAGAATCTAAAATGCGATGATGCCAGCTATGAAGTTGAAGGATCAAAGCTTGCAATATCCTTTACTCTTTTTTCCCTTTCCTCCACTATTTCCCCTCATTTTCTACTCTCTAAATCTTCATATCAGTTTACATTTAAAAGCAACGTTTTCTCCTTTCCATTTTCCGACTGTTTCTTTCTCTAAATTTCTCCTCATTTATACATACACGTTTATATATATGCATGCATTGGGGGAGGAAGGAAGTAAAGTGAGAGTGATGGGGCGATGTTAATGATGGATTAATGTTTTTGTTCTTCTTCAGCAAGGAATTAAAACGATCATGGCTGTTTCTCCATGTTTGGGTGTTAATGATCAGAAGAAACACTGGTGGGTTCGCAATAGAAAGGTAAAATATTTTTTTTTTAAAAAGTCATGTATATTTTTATCCAGTTTCTGCAAAGATCTTCGTTTTACTGAAATGGGGTTCTTTGCTCTGTGCAGCTTGTAGAAAAGTATGTAAAGGATGCAAGGAACCTTATCGCGACGCAAGAACGAGACGAGATCGTTTCCGCTCTCGATCTTCTGGACGCAGCATTGGCTCTGTCGCCGCGTTTAGAGACCGCTCTGGAACTCAAAGCCAGGTCTTTGCTGTACCTTAGGCGTTTCAAGGACGTTGCCGACATGCTTCAAGACTACATTCCCAGCCTCAAGATGTCCACAGACGACTCGGGCTCCGTTTCCTCGGATAACTCGTCGCAACTGTTTTCGAGGGAGCGAGTCAAGCTTCTCCCTTCTAATAACTCGTCCTCCGACTCACCGGGTTGTGACCCATCTTTCAAGTGTTTCTCTGTCTCGGACTTGAAGAAGAAAGTGAAGTCTGGGTTGGGTAAAAACTGCGACAAAGAAGGGCAATGGAGGTAACTTTCGTCTCTTTACCCCGTTGATTTCGTTCGTTTGCTTTTGTTTTTTGGGTCCAACTTTTTATGTTTTTGTTCAATTGTTGAGGACATGTTCTGATGTTCTGTTCTATTTGGCTTCAGAGTAAATGAGTTCTTCTGATACGCTTAAAACGAGATTATATAAAAAATTTATAAATTTGATAAAAAAAATTAATATCAACTTTTATATATATATAAATTTTTTATAAAAATAATAAGAATTTTGATATATAAAAAATACTTATTGATTTTAAAAGTATTTCGGTATATGCAGAACCAGCCTCTATGTTTCCAACTAATTCAACCTAAAAATTACTTTTTTTAAAAATGAAAAATACTTCTAATATAAGTGCAATTCAAACAGTTTTATCTCCGAGATATACATAAGATTTATAAAATTTAACAATATTATTATGAAAAAAACTCATAAATCTCTGAAATCCTTAGATAAAAATTTATTACGCCTTTAAACATCAAAAATACTAACTCAATGATATTAATCAACTGAAACTTAATTGTTAAAAATATTAGTAAAAGTGCCTCTTAGATTTGTACTTTTAAAATGTTATTATTAGTTTTTTTTTTTTTGAACGTGAAATGTTATTATTTGTTGACTGCCGGGTATATTGTAATAAAAATATTAAGAGAACCCATAAAATATTAAAATAATAAATCTCTTCCATTGTAATAAAAAAAAATAAACATATAATTTAGGCACCCAATTGTGCTATTGCTATGGCGGTATGGCCTTCTCGAATTTTTTTCAACAAGGACATTTAAGTAATTCTAAACTTTGATGAACTCTAACATTACATACTCGGAAATCAATTTTGATGCAGGTACCTGGTTCTAGGCCAAGCATGCTTCCACTTGGGACTAATGGAAGACGCCATGGCACTCCTCCAAACCGGTAAACGTCTAGCCTCCGCCGCATTCCGCCGTGAAAGTATCTGCTGGTCTGACGACAGCTTCTCTCTCCCTACCACCATTAATACTTATGACATCTCCTTCGCCACAACGACGCCTCCGTCAACGCCCCCTCGCAATCCTACATCTTTCTCTGAATTCGAAAACATTTCCCAGCTTCTTTCATATATCAAATTCCTCATACGCCGTCGAACCGCCGCCATTGCTGCCTTAGATGCTGGTCTATACTCTGAAGCCATACGCCATTTCTCCAAAATTGTGGAGGGTCGCCGCCCCGCTCCTCAGGGCTTCCTAGCAGAGTGTTATATGCATCGAGCCTCTACTTACAAGGCATCGGGTCGAATAGCGGAGGCGATCGCGGACTGTAACAAAACGCTTGCTCTTGATCCATCTTGCATCCAAGCGCTCGACACCAGGGCCTCGCTTTTGGAAACAATACGATGTTTACCTGATTGTTTGCACGACCTTGAACACTTGAGACTGCTTTACAATTCCATCTTGCGAGATAGGAAACTTCCAGGTCCTGCCTGGAAGCGTCACAATATACGGTACAGTGAGATTCCGGGGAAGCTTTGCGCATTAATGACTAGAATCCAACGATTGAAACAAAGGGTTGCTTCTGGGGAGACTGCAAATATTGATTATTACGCATTGATTGGTTTGAGACGCGGGTGCTCAAGGTCTGAGCTTGAGAGAGCACGTTTGCTGCTCTTTTTAAGGCACAAGCCGGATAAAGCTACCAACTTTATCGATCTATGCGGGTTTGCCGACAAGCTCGATCTCGACTCTGTTAAAGACAAAGCCAAAATGTCGGCTTTGCTTCTTTACAGATTGCTTCAAAAAGGGTATTCCAGCGTGATGTCCACAATCATGGATGAAGAATCAAAGCATGCAACAATTCAAGTGATGCAAACTCAAAATTGAAACTCTAAATTAGAACCCGAAGCTAATCTCGCGTCTTCAACAAATTCATCAGATGTTTCGGCCAGTAATACTTCCAATGCAAATGCGTTTCAAGGAGTATTTTGCAGGGATCTTGCTGCAGTTGGGAATTTGCTATCACAAGTAGGGTTCAATCGTCAACTTCCAATGAAGTATGAAGCTCTGAGCTGCTGATCAATTGTTTCATAGTAGTCCACTCAACTGTCAAATCAAAGATTATTACTGCAGATGTTTGCCGGCAGATGAATCTCTGTACAAATTTACCTGTTTGTACCAAAAAAGGGTAAATTTTGTAACCTGCCGGAAAATTTTGTCATCACCTTTCTTCTTTTACGCTATTAGCTACCACATGTACAGAAAATTTCATAATCTAATATCTACTTTTGGGTACATTTCCTTAGCATAAAACGTTAATTTCCCATTCGAATACAGTTTAATGGATTAATATGTTTAGATTTACGCTAGATTTTTTGAGTCATTTTATTAAATTATTTTATCTGCGGAGTGACATGTCTGACATTCTACTAGATTTTATATTTGCCAGCTCCACACCAATGTTTTACTTTATCCACTTGATGGAAATTCCGAGTATTGAGATGTGGGGGTTCAGTTCATGGCTTTGAGTGCAGCATTGTTACCTGCACGTGGCCTAGATTGAACTGAAAAAAAGGATAATGTCAAGTCAGGTACTCAGTCTGTGCCAAATAAAACCAAGAAAAAAAAGAGAGGATAAGGAAACAAAAGCCAAGTGCTTTCTGTAAAGGTAATGTCAATTCATGCAGCATGCTTTTGCGCCATCAATTGCGTTCTTCAGGCCTTGGAGGCATGCAAAATCACTGTTCTCCTCGGTTGCAATCCTTGATGGAGTTGGTAGCAATAAAACTGTTTGGTTAATGCCCACTTTTGTTCATTGGATCACCTGGTTTAACCAGTTCTCTTTTTTGACTCTAATCATTAGAGTTTTAGAAGAAATGTATATTTGTGAATTGTGAAACGGGTTGTTTTTATGAGTGATTCTGTTATGAGGCAGTTTAAAATACTACTAAAAGATGGTGTGTCTGATTGTAATCTAAAATGTTATTAAGTTGGTATAAATAATATTTTAAGTTATAACTCATGCCAACTTAAAATAATGTTAGATAAAGTACACAAATGATCAATAAACTATTTCAAGAAATACAAAATAGTCACCAAACTTTTAAAAGTTATATAATGAGCATTAAACTTTAATTTTTGTTATAATATGGTCATTGAACCGTTAAACGTTGTTAACTATGTGATATGGTTGTTACAAATTTTGTATACCAACAAATTTAATCCTCAATATTTACACATTCAATCAATTTAGACATCAATAATGATGGTTAAATTAAAACTAAATTGATTGAATGTGTAAATATGAAGAACTAAATGTTAGTATTATTTAAAATTTTGTAACTGTCACTTCATTTACTTAACGATAGTTAACGGCCCAATGACCATTTTATAACAAAAACTAAAGTTTGGTGACTATTTTATATTTTTTGGAATAGTTTAGTAGCCATTTGTGTACTTTACTCAATAATGTTACTCATCCCAATTTAAAATATTACTCACGCCAACTTAAAATATTTTAATAATATTTCCTATGATGAGTCTATAATGAATGTTATACATTGATATACACAATGAATGTTATACATTGATATACACTATTAACGCTATATATTGATATACACCACTATTTTTTCTCTTATTTATTTTTTTAATTTTAAATAAATTCTCTTGCATAAATTTTTGGACCCACCACAAGATTTAATCTTAATTTAAAAATAATGTTAAAATTGTCTTTTTCAAATTGGCATAACAAAAAATAATCCTCGATTTTAAACTTTGTTATAATTTAGCCACCATCTTCATCATCACTATTTTTTCTCTTATTTTTTTTTTAAATTTTAACTTTTTTTTCTCTTATTTATTTTTTAAAATTTTGAACTTTGTTATAATTTAACCCTCAACTTTTTAACTTTGTTATAATTGTTGACATTTTGGCCCTCATTCTTTTTTAGGATAAATTTGGCCCTCAACCTATATATTTTTGTCAAATTACTCATTCTTTAATTATAATATTGATTAGACCGTTAAAAATTTAACAGTGATAATATGACATATACATGTGATAATACATTTTAAATGACATGTAATCTAACTTGTTACGTACTTACATGCATAATAAATTTTTATTTTAATTTAAAGGCTTAAGGGCTTGAGAAGCCCCTAAATTTTCAAAAAAATCAATTAAGTCCTTAATGTTTTTTTTGCACCCAATGTCACCCTCAAACTCAAAAAATTAACCAATTCGACCCTTTGACTAACGGTTTCTGTCGTTGACCATTACAATGTTGACGTGACAGTTTACGATACTGACATGACGGTTCACAGTGCTGATGTGCAGCCCACATGTGAATGATGACGTGTCTAGAAGGGCTTAATTGATTTTGTTAGAAAATTCGAGGGCTTAATTGATTTTATTAGAAACTCTGAGGGCTTATTTAATCTTTAAGAAAAAATAAAATTAAGAAATTATTTAAATTAAATTTAAATGTTAAAAATATAAAGAAATATTATAATACTAAAAAATATTAAAAAATTATTTTTAGTAATTTTAATATTTATTTTAGAATATTTTAACATTTTTATATTTTATATTTTTGCTTAAAGATTAAATAAGCCCTTAAACTTTATAAAAATCAATTAAAGCCTCAAACTTTAAAAAAACAATTAACCCTCTTTCATGTCATCACTTTTTTAATGTGGACCTCCATGTCAGCACTGTCACGGTCAACAACGGATTTCGTCAGTCAAAGGGTCGGATTGGTTAATTTTTTAGATTTGAAGGTGGCATTGAATGCGAGAAATCTTTAAGGGCTTAATTGATTTTTTTTCTTCTAAAAGTTCAAGGGCTTCACAAGCCCTTAAGCCTAATTCAAACTATTAAAGATAATTAAAATTAAAACAAAAATATAAACCTGAAAAAGAATAGAATTAATCATAAATGGTGTTGGAATTTAAAATCCTAGCTAAGATCCATGAAATTAGTCTACAATTTTCAAAGTAAATTCATTCTAAAATCCAACAGTACATACCATATAAACAAATAAGATTTTACCCTCAAACTTGAATTCACTTTGAATCAAATCTTGTTATTTAAATTTTGAAGCACTTTGAACCAATAGATAAAATATTACAGAGAAATTTGACGCGATTATTAAAACTTGTAGAAATCACTTATTATTTAATCAAAGAACATTTTTGATACTAATCTTTTTTTTAGTTTAGGGTTTTGAAATTTTAATGTTTAATTTAATACAGATGGTTTGAGGTTTTGATTTTGGTGTTTAATATTTGAAAATGAATTTTAAAAATAATATCAAATGAAATTTTTATGAAATTTAAAAAATCACAAAAAATATGACATAAAGTAAAAAATTATAGGTTTCGAATTGATATGAAAACTTAAATTGGGGTTTAAGAAATTTGAATTAGGTTTAGGAATTCGCTTATTAACTTTGTATTTAGGTGTTGGATTTTCCGTGATGATTTAGTTGTTTGTTTATGCTTATTTTTTGTTAGTTTTTTTAAAAAATGGTTGATAAATATATTTTTTAAGTAAGAATATTGACATGTCATCACCGTTTAAACTTTTAATGATTTAATCGAGATGTTAGTTAAAAAATGAGTAGTTTGACAAAATGATATAGATTAGAGGACCAAATTTATCCTTAAAAAAATAAAAACCAAAATAATAAAAATTATAAACATTAGGGGTTAAAATTATCTTTATGCTATAATTTTATATTGACATAAATTAAATAAATAAGGAATAACAAAAATAAAAAAAGCAAAAAGACAATTAATGGGTCTCACATATTTATTTAAAAAGATTTTATTTAAAAATAAAAAAATAATAATAATGTATATCAATGCATGTCATTGTAGAATTTTTCTATTTCCTATTATAACTCATCCGCTATTTTTTAGTATTAAATTAAACGGTTATTTTTTAAAAAATTTTCCTGATTCTATACTTTACTTTAAAAGGAACAAGGAACTGTTTATCCCTAAACCAACATCGTTGTGTTTATCACCAGCAGACAATGACCGTCATTTCATTTGATTGGCAGATTTAATATCCACGTCATAAGAAAGAAATACAATTTTTTTATTATCATATTCAATCCCAAAATATTATGAATCTAGTTAAATTCTCACACATGTAAATTAAATTTGTTGATGAGTAAAATAAGTTGGTGTTTGAATAAACCATTTCACTCTTTCGGATTTGGATGGAGAGTCGCGTTTAAAGGTGATTATAGAGAGAAGAGAGAGGAAGGTGAGCCGTGTTTTCGATTTTAAGTTTTAAATCTCGTCTCACGATTATATTAGTGGAGTTTTGACAAGAATATCAAGTCTAAGCTTCGTAAGATGTGATAAGTGCGCAATATAACTATAACGGTCAGTCAGTAGAATTAGTTGGCAAGTCAGGTATACTTGACTCTATCTTATTTAGGGTATCCTAGCTTTTTCATAAAATTGATTGTGCGTACTCCGAAAATTTCATGGATTCTATGTTCGGATGAATGCATGCAGACGAATGTTGTGCGAAAAATGTGTTGCGGTAGAGTTAATAATGAAGAGGTATAACACAACTGCTCAATGGCAAAGGAAGCCCTAGTTATAATTAAAGTATTAATAAGTATTTAATTAATCAGTTAACCGATATTAACATGTCATATCTTCATTCTTTAGAAATAAGTATTTAATTAATCAGTTAAACAATATTAATAAGTATTGAAAGAAACCCTAAGAATATGAAATGAAAACTAAAGAGGGAGCGGCTGCTTGTTTTTGATGAAAGAAGGGCTTAGGTTTACTATGTAGGCCATTATCAAAAGACTTGACTTGGGCTAGTACCGGTGCCCGGTTTATATAGCTCAAAGTGACCCATAACTAATCTGCCACATAGATGGGCTAGTTAAGGCATGTTGAGCAATTGTAACCGCTTAACTAATAACAAACACATGGCTGATCATTCTCTTAATATTCACCCTGAGTACCGAAATTTGTTGTTGTTGCTTGCTTAGAAAAAAACACCCAGTTGAGTACGTAGCTCACGAAACTTAACGACAGGCAATAGCTTTGTAAAGACATCTGCAACCTAATGCTCGGCCGGGACATAATTGACCTCTACTCTCTGTCCCATCACCTTCTCACGCACAAAGTGTAGGTCAAGGTCGACATGTTTAGTTTTATCATGAAGGACGAGGTTCGCAGCCTTGGAAACTGCACTAGTATTGTCATACCAGATGGTGGAAGGACCCTTCAACTGGATGCCCATGTCTTGAAGGACCGCCGTGAACCACATGAGTTCAGCAGATGCATCAGCAAGACTACGATATTTCGCCTCTGTAGTGGATCTGGACACTGCTCTCTATTTTTTGGAACACCATGAAACCAAGTGAGTTCCATGGAAGACACAATAACCCGAGATGGTGTGTAACATCTCAAAATAGAGCCTAGAAGAATGTTTTAAATTAGTAATAATTCAATTTGATTAGAAGAAATTGTTAAATTGATCAATTGGAAGCTTTGGACCAAAATAGATATATGAATTATTTGGTAGTCATAATTGAAAGGACCAAATACTGAAACCACCTAAACTTTATGGTTTGCATGCAAACCTTTCCATTCATTAAGGACATGTACACATGTCGTTGATGGAATTAGGTGGGAAAGGGAGTGAAAGTGGATTTAGCCAAGTGGAATTGAAGGAAGAACCACCTTCTTCCACCTTGGCTACCGAAGGCTATGAGAGAAATGAGAGGTGAGAGTGAGAAATTTAACATGGTTGAGTCTAAACCAAAAGTAAGATGAAGTCTTGGGTGCTTAATATGTTTTACATCAAATAGAAGGTATAATACTCTTCCTTGCTTCTCTTGCATGCTAAAAGTTAAATCACCCATAAGTTGTGATTCTTTTGGTTGATATGGATATGAAGTTGTTCAAACGGAAACCTTGAAATTAATGGATGAATTAAGTTTCCGAAAGTGATCACATAGATATGTTAGGAGTATGAATGTGCGAATTATAAGTAGACCATGTAATTGTTGTTCGAAATGCTGGAAATTATTTCATTCTTTGAATCGGTCATGACTTAATGGAACCTAGGATTAAGTCGTCTTAAGGGCTATGTAAAATTTGCTGTGGTTGTATTGGTTTGGTACCGAATCTGTGCTGTCCTATTTTAGGAGAGAGTTAAACAGCCCTAAATGAATGTTATATGTATGTGAATCGGACTGTAAGTTATGTTAAAGAGTGACAATAGGCTGCCTTGTATATATATATATATACATGAAATGCATGATTAAAACAAAGGAAATGCTTAAGAATAAAATTGTGGACTGTTTTGTGTATGAACAACATGAATGGGACTGTTTTGGTAAAATTAGGGGGCTGATTAAAATAATTTAAACAAGGGACAATTATGTGTGTAATTAATGGACTGTTTGAACAATACAAATATATATGCAAATATGTTAGATTGTGAAGCAAAATAAAAATATTCATGGGCTGTTTTGGAATGGTAAAATAGGACAGGGCTGTACATTGAATATAAAGGACTGTTTTATACCTATAGTGAACTGTTTTGCTTTAAACTAACTTGTTATGAACTGATTTGTATTTGTATAAAAATGTAGTCTTGTATGCCATGGAAAATGCAGAATTTAATATGTAAGAATGCATATTTGGAAGTATGCAGTTTTGCTGTAATAACAGTTGAAATATAATGCAGTTTTGAAGATGTTTTAAGTGCAGTAATTGTTTAATACATGCAGAAGTTATATGCAGTTTTATGAAGTGCGGAATTTAGTTTAAAAACAGTGCAGAATTTAGTTTAAAAACAGTGCAGGTTTGAGTTTAAAATAGTGTAGAATGTATTATAAATGCTGTAAAACAGTTTAAGTAATTAAAGGAAATCAGTTTTGTAAAACAGTGCAGTCTAAGTGAGTGTGCAGTTTGGTATGTTAAAGTAGTGTAGTTTTGTATGTTAAAGCAGTGTAGTTTGGTTTTGTGCTATAAAAATAGATTAGGAGAATAATCTATGTGGTGGCATTGCTATAAAAAAACAGTTTGTTATTGTTTGGTAGTGTGCTTTTTGAATTTGGAAATGTTAGAATGTATTCTAATGCCTTGTGCTACTTTCTATTCTTGTGTGAGATTGATGGAGAGCAATAAACTCGTTGAAGTTCGATCTTGGATTTGGAAATTCAATTAAGGAAAGCTAGGGAGGATGGAATGTTAAGAAACAAGTTATAATTGTGGATTCAGGTATCCCGTAACTTCGGGATATCAGGTGAGTGTAGTTATGGATTTGGGTGGACAAGGTGTCATCCTAATTTAGTTTAATTGGTTGCTATGTTTTAAATGCATACATTTTGCATAAAGCTCAAGTAGAGCACTTTGGGGAAGGGCATTCAAGCATGGCATTTGTTAAAGGCTCCCTGATGATTTTGCATTTCATATGCATTCTATGCTATACTATGTTGCTAAGATTCTTATGTGGTACTATGATTTGGTTGAAAACTTAAGAATCAAATTACAAATACCTTGTCTATAAAACCCTTTGATAACAAAGCAAAGCTTAAAGTATTGAAAGCTAAGAATCCTTAAGCCTATTAGAGCTTGTGGCTCATCTTTGTCATAAGATACTAAGTAAGAAAAGATATAAGTTTACTTGAATCACAAGAAATCTCTCTTAACTTCAAAGAATAAGATACTTAAGTTGCCTATACAATGGAAGCCCTTGGACACTTTGGCATGATGCATGGTATACTTTGGGACTACGGTCCATGAGCTACGGCTCGGGGGACGCCCCATTTATATGTGATACGTATATTGGTGACAGTAGGAGGTAACGAGGGAGATGCACAGAGATTGGCGACAGTTTGGTTGGATAGTTGAGAAGTTAGGTTTGCCACTGCTATTTGCTTTGGGCTTTGTTTAACACGGACCAATATGGTTAAACACGAACCAATGTTACTCATGACCAAAAGTGATCCAAGGCAAACAATTTAAAAGATTGGAATAAAGTGAAACATGAACATGTGATAAGCTATGAATAAAAGGCCTTGGCGGCAATGCTAATAAGATGTGGAGCAATGCTCCTCTATGATATGAGATTCACATGAGGTGAATGTGTGCCCTTTATGTGAGGCAATAAACTTTGAAATGAAACCTTGATAAGTATTTTGATAAGATTATCAAGAAATTCAAAAGCTATAATAAGTATTCAACAAGTCTTGAGAAGACTTCAATGTGATAAGGCTTGATCTTTGATAAGATCGATATAAATTCAATGAAGTTTGGTTAAGTTATTGAACACCATAAAACTTGTAAAAGTTAAAATCAAGGCATAGATAACAAATGCTAACTTATGTTTGTATATCTTGATGTGTTTTCCTTGGAAGTCATGTATTATGTAAGAGCACGGATCACCATGGTCAATAGAAATCTTGGGAGAAGAGTCTGCAAAAGGAAAAACCCATTTCGTTAAAACACACATATTAATAAATAAAAACCCTTCCTTTGTCATCCATGCACTGATAACCATGGTGCTTGGGTGAGTAGCCCAGAAAAACACACGCCTGTGGCCGATACGAAAATTTATGATTATTGTAAGGACGAAGATAGGGGAAGCACTAGCATCCAAAAACTTTCAAGGAGTAGTCTGGATCTTTCCCATACAGAACCTGATGAAGAGAGTGATCCTGCAAAGACATAGAGGGAAGCTTGTTGATTAAGTAAACAACACTAAGAATGGCATAGCACCAAAACTTTTGTGGAACTGATGCTTGAGCCATGAGAGATAGGGTAGTGTCTGTGATGTGACGATGCTTGCATTCAACAACGTGATTCTGTTGTGAGGTATAAGGACAAGTGAGTCGCTGCTTGACCCCAAGTTTAGCAAGAGTGGCATCCAAAAAACGAAATTCTCCCCCACTGTCGGTCTGGAAAGCCAAAAACTTAGTAGAAAATTGAGTTGAAATAAGATTATAAAACTCGAAAGCTTGAGAAACCTCTAATTTATTCCTCAGTAAGTACACCCAACAATTACGGTTGTACATATCTACAAAAGAAACATAAAATCTAAAATCAAAAGAAACAATATTTGAGGGGCCCCAAACATCAATCTCAACTAGTTCGAAGGCCTTGGTGTATGTAGTAACAGAGGGGGGAAAGGGAAGTTTGTGACTTTTCCTTAATTGACAAGCAGTACAAAGCATCAAATTGTCAGAATTTACAGGCTTATTTATTACCATACTAACTATATTGGGGGTTGGGTGGCCAAGCCTCTGGTGCCAAAACCAGTAAGTGTGGTTACTCAAGGAAGTAACTGCAGAAGTCTGAAAAAGCATGGTGGAAGGTGCCTGATCAAAGATGTAAAGCCCATCACGTTGCACACCCTTAAGAAGGACCACCCCAGACAGCTCATCCTCAAGAAAACAGGAGTCGAGTGAAACTTAAAGAAAACAGAGTTATTATGGGCAAATTTAAACACAAAGAGAAGGTTCTTTGAGATCTTTGGAACACACAACAAATTGTTAAGAAGTAACCGTCTCCTGGAACTATTAAACATAGCAGAGCCCATATAAGAAATATTCAATTGAGAACCATCACCCAAAAAGACCTTACCCTTACCATTAAAAGGACAAGCACCAGTCATATGATGCAGATCATGAGCCACATGATGCATAGCTCCAGAATCGAAGTACCACTTGCTGTTAGGATTGCCAGTGTGCCCAAAAATCATGTTCACCTGAGCAGGAGATGATGAACCAGAGCCCATCTCATCTGAGGATCCTGGAGACTGACTAACAAACGGGTTATAGCATTGATCACGATTGTAGCAACATTTATTAACATGAGAATCAGAAGGAGTGTAATGACAAAAATGCGCCTGTGAGTCAGGAGAGGACTGATGAAAGTGTGATTGAGAACCAGGGGGAGAGGAGAACTTATGTGCCTGAGATTTATACCCCTTATCGAAGCTATGCCAGCACCGATCTACAACATGGCCTAACTTACCACAGATCTGACATTGAGGCCTTGATCGGCTACGAGATCTACTGTTGGAATCATTGGATCTCTATGAGGAGGACCTAGAATCATGTGTGTCACCGTGGTCGACTGAATTGGGCACAACGGTGTTGCTGCTTGAGTGTTGAATGTAGTTGATCCCAACCGACAGACGTTGAGGATCCATGACACGAGACTCAACATCAATATGATAGGATACCACTGCCTTTAGAGAGTACGGCTCCTGACTGCCAATAATAACAACAGTGAAAGACTCATACTCGATGGAGAGGCCATTCAGAATGGTGGCTACCTGCTCCATCTCAGAAATCTTGCTTCTACAAACAGCAAGGAGGTCGCAGATCTCCTTGATCTGCGATATGTAAGCCCGCATCGTAAGCGAATCTTTCTTGAGGGAGTGCAAGCGACAGTGAAGGTGCATAACTTTGGTGGTGGAGAGCTATGCATAAAAACTCAGGACGGCATTCCAGATGGCTGTCGAAGTCTCAGCGTCGACAAGTTGAGGCAGAACACCAGTAGTCATCGTGGAGAGTAACCACGACGCTAGAGAACTATCCTGCTTGCGAAACTTAACATACTCCGATTAGGAGTCTTTTCGCCAGAGTCGAAGACAAGAAATTTCACCGAAACAGTGGTGAAATCATCGAGAAAATGCTTGAGGCCATTTCCACGAATCATGAGAAGCACCTACTACTTCCAAAGGAGAAAGTTATCATCATCTAGACAAACGCTAATACTCTTGTTCGCAAAGGCGAGACTAGACTGACTCTCGGAGACGACAAAGCCACCGTCACCGGATTCATCAGAGACCTCAATGGCTGACAACATAAGAGGGGGATCAAGAAGACATGAAAGGGCGAGAGCAGCGGATCAGAACCTGACCCTCTGATACCATATTGAAAGAAACCCTAAGAAGATGAAATGAAAACTAAAGAGAGAGCTACTGCTTTTTTTGATGAAGGAATGGATTAGGTTTACCATATAGGCCATTATCAAAAGACTTGACTTGGGTTAATACCGGTGCCCGGTTTATATATCTCAAAGTGACCCATAACTAATTTACTACATAGATAGGGTAGTTTAAAGCTTGTAGAGCAGCTGTAACTGCTTCACTAATAACAAACACTACATGGCTGATCATTCTCTTAATACCCCCAACAATCGTTTACCGCAGTAATGGCAAAGAAAGCCCTACTTATAATTAAAGTATTTAATTAATCAGTTAACCAATATTAACATGTCATATATTCATTCTTTAGAAATATAGAATTTTATATATTGATGATTCACGCACAATTAATTCTTTATTTAAAAAATAATAAGTAATTATATAAAACTAGGCTATGCACAAAGAAACAATCAATTATTTATATAACATTACTTTAATGTAAGGTAGTTTTCATTAAAAGTTTTAAGAAATAACAATATACTCATGTTGACGAAAGGTAGTAGAAACTTTTTTCGATAAAATGTTTAGTTTTTTAATATTTTTCAGTTGATAATTTATAATTTATCATTTTATAACTTTCTGATATTTTTAATTCTATAATTTTTATTGTTTTTTTGAAAATTTAATAGTGTTTTTATTTTTTAGCAAATTTTAAATATTATTATAATTTTAATAATTTCTTAAATTTTTGTTTTTCTTAAGTAATAAATAAGCTCTTGAATTTTTTTTTATAAAAATCAATTAAACTCTCAAACTTTATTAATAAATCAACGTGGTATCTCTGTCATATTTTAATAAGATAAACTGATGTTTTAAGATACAAGTTTAAGGATAATTATTCTATACACTGGCGGTAGAAACTGAAAGTTTCTACAAGTGCCTTAGTTTTAGGGTTTAGGGACTTAGTTTATGGTATATGGTTTAGGGGTTTAGAATTTAGGGATAGTGGTTAGAATTTAGAGTTTAGGGTTATAATCAGATTTTATAATTTAAAACCTAAATCCTAACCATATTACCTAACCTCTAAACCTAAACTCTAAATTCTAACCACTATTCCTGAATTTTAAATCCCTATACCTAAACCCCTACACCCTAAAACTAAGGCGCTTGTAGAAACTTTCAGTTTTCCACTGCCAGTGTATAGTATAATAATCCTAAGTTTAAATGATTAATATTTGATACACTGCCGGTATAAAAAGATTACACAAACATGCCTATTTTTTAAGCTAAATTTAAAATCTAAAGTTCTAATCTTAAGACCCTAAAAATCTAACAACAAACCCCAAACCCTAAACTCTAACCATAAATCGTAAACTCTAAACTTTAACCTCTAAACCCTAAACTAAAACCCTAAACTCCTAAATAACTCCGCTCGTGAAAAGTTTGTTTTCCATCCTAGGATAATAATCCAAGTTTAAATTGATAAATTAATTTGTCGAGGCATAGATTTGGTTAGGCAGGCAGCTACAAGCAAGATGTTCACGGCTTATTTCTCGGTGATGGAGATTTGTTGTGGCATATCTGTCGTGGAGTTTGGTTCTTTGCATCCGTGGACGTTAGCGGCGACACTGGAGGAGTTTGGATGATCTTTTTCTCTGAACATGTACGATAATTCAAATGATGAAGCAAAGGCACAAATGAACCTAACGAATAATTTCAATAGAAAATAGGATAATATTTATTACAAAAGACTAGAGTTTAGGCCTGTAAATAAACACGAACGAGAGTATATTCATGTTTATTTATTTAAATTTAACCAAACAAATGAACGAACATAAACAACTAAACGAACATAATTTCTTGTTTGTGTTCGTTTGTTAAGGAATGTAGTTTGTTCGTGTTTGTTAGTTAAAATGATAAACGAACGCAAACGAACGAACACAAAAAAACATATGTGAATAAGTTTAAACAAACATAAACGAACAGACATATGTGAATAAATCTATTTTTTAAAATATAGTACTTTTGTTATGAAAAAATAAATATAAATGGATATATGTGAATAATTTAAACGAACATAAATGAATGGGTTATCGAACGTTCACGAAATTACGAACGTAAATGAACGAATGAGCCCTTTGTTTGTGTTTGTTCATTTAATTAAATGAACATAAAATCTTGTTCATGTTCGTTCATTTAATAAACAAACAAACATAAACAAACTTCATACCGAACGGTTCGCTGAATGTTTGGTTCGTTCACAGCCCTACTAGAGTTCGAACACTTTTGTATGGAAAATATGTGGTTGTCAAAAAATTAAGAAAAATATAAAAATATATTATTATATAATTACACCGATATATAAAAAAATAAAGATGTAAATTAGAGAAAGAAGTGAACATAGGCGATGAGATCGAGTGGCAAATGGGCATTTTTTAAATATATAATGTATGCGATATAACATTATATTCCATAGATCTTTTCTCATTTATATATTTAAAGATGTTAAAATCTTAAGCATATTCAATTTCACGTCCTCGTATGCATAATACCAATGATAATACCTACTAAATTCAACTATATCAACAAATAAACATTTTTAAAGTAGTAAATCACATGTTAAAATCTATTTTATAAATCTAAAATATTTAATGTGTAATGTATAACACATAAATTTTGATTTTGTGAGTATAAATAAAATTTTAGTTTGATTTAGTTTTTATAAATTATTAATACCACTACAAATGATTATATTATTTAAAAATTAATTAATTTTTAAAATGTGTAAAATTAAATTAAAAAAATCAAACTTTTACTTGTTTAATTGAAATAAATTTAAAATTAAATACGTAAATTTAAGATTTAGCTAATTATTTTTTAATTTATTAGTTTTATAATTTAATAAATTCTACAGTTTTATATATGATTTTTTATCATCAAAATAAATCAATTTTGGTAACTTCTTTTAAAAAATAAAAGCAATTTTGGCAACTTAAAATTAAAACAATTATAGCAACTTGTTAGGAATAAAATATTTTTTAGTCTTTCATTTTGGTAAGAGTAAAATACACATATCATCACTCAACTGTCTTTTTACTCTTATTTTGGTCACTCAATTTTCAAAATTTTTAATTTACTAACTGAACTTTCAGATTGTTCATGTTTTAGTCACTCTGAATTATTTTATTATTATTTACCTATAACATGTCATTTATTATTATTATTTAATATAAAAATAAAATTATATTTTTTATTATTATTAAAATAAAAAAAATTATACCTAAACCTTAATCCCCAAATTATAATCTCAATCTATAAACCGCAAACCCTCATCTTCTTTTCCAACCACACCCTCACCGGCCGGACTTTAAGGTGTGGGTTCGATCAAATGCAACATCACCCCGTGTCTATACCCAAGTAATAACGAAAACAATGTAGTTTAATGATGAAAGCTTACAAGTTTTCATCATATCCCCTCGACCAGGGGTAATCTTGTAAAAAAATTATAAATTTTTTGACCCTGCAATATTTATATGTGCTATTGTCACCTGTTTAACAAACAAATCATGCACGGCAGAGCAAAGCCACCTCACTGCACTTCACTTTTTTTTCTTTTATAAATATATTTCCGTTATGAATATTTATCTTTATGGATATTTATTATGATAAGAACTTTATCAATGAGATTTGATTTAATTTATTATTAGGAATATTATCTTATTTAATTAGAGTTTTAATGTATTATGTACTTTTTATGCCTATAAATAGATGATTTGATGAATGCATTGTACACAAGTCTATATTAAAAATAATATAAATCTCCTTCCTTTTTTTGTTCATTGTTCTTATTCTTTGTTATTTTATTTCTAACATGTTATCAGCACGAGTTTACTTAAAGAATTTTGGTTAAAGATCAAATTTTCATCTTTCTTTTGATTTGAGGCATAAGCGTGGTTGTAATAAGAGTGATTGATGTTTTTGTATAAGCGCTCCAAAATCAACGTTAGTATTTTACGGATCTCTGTCGGTGATATTGAATAATCGTTCCAAGAACAAGATTAGTGTATTATGAATCTCTATTAATATTTTTTTCAATTTATAATTAAAATTTTATTTTGTGATATATGGGCTTTATAGTGGACCCGTTGAAATTTTAATAGAGTAAAAAGCTTTGAAAATTGATGTTTAGCTATATAATCATGTTCAAAGCCCATAACTAAATATTTGAACTCTTTATATTTTATTTAATTTTATTTTGTGGTCTTTTTATCCGGATTTAAGGCGTGCATGTCGAAATGTTCTTTATAGTGGACCCGTTTAAATTTTTACCGAGTAAAAAGCTATGAAATTGAGGTTAAGCTATATAATCATGTTCAAAAGCTCATAACCAAATATTTCAACTCATTAAATTTGATTTAATGTTATTTTGTGTTCGATTGCTTATTTACTTTATTTATGTTTGATACTTCTTGATTTTGATTATATAAGCTATTCAGTATTACTAATATTAGTTAAAAGAAAATAGAAAACAGAAATTCAAATAAAAAACTCCTTTGTTGTGCACTGCACCTATCGTGCACCTAATTACAGAAAACTGGATAATGGCGCTCTTAATCTTTCCAGGTTTTCACTTTATTCACTTTAGTACCGGCATACTTTCATTAATCTTATTTTGACTCCAAATAATTTTTGCACAAAGCTTCTTGTTTTATTCATGAATTATTTACCTCGGTGAACAAAACTACTTGTGTAGTATTGCACAAAGGATGTAATTAATTATTATATTATTGTAGTTTATTTTATTCTATTAATGAGAGTTGCTATTTTTATCCATGTTTTGAGTTTTACATGATATCTTTGATTGGCTTGAAAAGAGACATAACATAATGAGATTACAAGAAGATGTCTTGGTCCTTTGTTATGTCTCCACTATCTTCGAGGGGAAAATCTATATCGAAAAAAGTTATTTTTATTATTTAAAGTACGATTTTAAAGTGTGATAAATTATGGTGATTTTGAATCTACAAGAATTGTTATAAACTCTTTATTTGCTCGAAAGCAATAATCCTTTTACGTCGACAAA
The DNA here is from genome assembly GCA_019671005.1 of Hibiscus mutabilis. Classification (NCBI taxonomy): domain Eukaryota; kingdom Viridiplantae; phylum Streptophyta; class Magnoliopsida; order Malvales; family Malvaceae; genus Hibiscus; species Hibiscus mutabilis. Next base: position 8,048,770 of record CM033718.1, on the reverse strand, counting down.
CTCGACTATAGACTTCTCCCAAAGTTCAGGTTGCAAAAATTCATTTTGATAAGAATTTTTATAGGAGACATTTCCTGAAGTGAATGCAAGCATCATGTTTATTTCATGAGATTATTAGATCTGTTTCATTCCCTAAAGTGAATGCAAATAAGGTAAATCGCTATTCAGTTAGTGAATATAACTAAGACATGATTCAAATTAATTCACAATTGTAGTTATCTAGTCAGAGTATCACTGATAAGGATATGTTTAAAAGCATACTCTGCGTATGCTATTTAGGTTTTTCTCTTAAGTTTTCTACCTAGCGCCACGTCTTCTTGTATATTTATTTTCTTGGTCGGTGGCCGACAACCAGTTTTAGTATTGGTTGTCGACCACCGAGGTTTATTATTTTCATGTTTTGTTTTTTTTTTTGTTTTTCATATTTTTAATAAGAATCTTTGTCCTTGTGACATGTGTTTTCTCTGCCTTTGTGGCACTTTTTTATTTTTGTGGTTCGTTTCATCTGTCATTTTGGCATGAATTCAGCATACCTTAGCGGTCGTTTGGTGCTCGTATAGAGATCTTCACAGCGCTAGTTTTTTATTTTGATTTTGTCGGTGATCATAGAAAGATAGATCCCAACTCGGTTGATGGTTGTTTGCCGATGTAATCAGACCTGGGTAGCGGAGCAATCTGCCTGATAGTTTAGTTCGCTCACCGCTTCTTTTTCACCACGTAAAACGTCTCGTTTAGATAGAGACAAGGAGATTCATGAAGAATTTTGAATTTTGTCGGTATGCTGAAGTATTTACTTTTCTTTGCACCTTTGGATTTTGTATGGAATTTTGGTTGACTAGTACCCATTGTTCTTCTCTTTTCTAGATGCATTATATTTGAGATATTTTCCATAGTTATTAATAAAATCCAATTGTCATTGTCAAAAAAATACTCCACTTTTCACGCAAATAATGTTGTCCTATTGGCTACGCTCTATTCCCTGAAGTGAATGCGACATTTTATAACATAAAGAATAATTGTCACATTAACAATTGTGGTCGCGATTGAGGTCATGAACGTCAAGATGATCATTTTAAGAATGCTTATACCCACTAGAAGTGAGATTATAAAGATGACAAGAATACATTAAGATAGTGTAATCTTTATGTTATCAATGCGATAGTACAAACTATTGATCTCGTACTTGTCATACGCTGAAGCATTATGGACTTTTATCCACAATCACGAATAATAAAGGAAAGAAAATATAAACAAATTTTGTTTACGAAAATGGCGAAAATAATTATGGTGTTGTTGGTCCAACTCACTTGGATGTTGTTAATTTACTCATAACCCCTGAAGGGAATAATTCGTCTTTTTATTTTATTTCTTTATAACCTCTGAAGAGAATAATTCGCCTTTTAATTTATTTTCTTATAACCCCTGAAGGGAGTACTTGATCTTTTAATTTATTGTTCTTTTATGTCAATTTACTTTACATAATTGTTGTTATGTTTTATATTTTTTCTTGAATGTTTCTATGTTTTGCTTATTTATATATTTTGAATATTTTACGTGACATTTATTTTCTTTGATTTACATATATTTTAAAGTTGAATCATAAGTTACAATAAACTAAAAGTTTACACGTTCTAGATTTTTATTAGTTGGCAAGATCGGTTAGACCATCCCGATCAATAATGATGCGAAAGACTTATTGAGATTCACGTGAATATTTATTAAAAGAACATGAAGTTCTTCTGTTGCTTGTTCTCTTGGAAATTACTTAATAGAACCTCACTAATTGAAGTTGAGACTGAATATCTTGCATATCTGAATGAAATATGGGTCCATTTATCCATAATATAGAAAGTTTTGATATAATTTCAATAGATGCATTTACTCACAACTTGTAGTTTGTAAAATTATCTATTCAAATAAATGTAAAATGAGAAATTTTAGTTATGCAATTAAGACTATCTGTCTTGTTAAAATTAGTGAGTTCATGAACAAATGGTTAGTGAAATTATTGATTGAATGCCTCCGGTTAATAGTTAATCCATGAGAACAAAACATCTAATACCTATTTAGTATTTCAAATGTAGCAACACATATGCGTATCAAGCCGATAAATTATAAATACTCCCCATTATTATTGGTTTTTAATCAGAAGTTATATATTTCTCATTTTTGGATATATGATATATGTTTGAATTACTCCACCACAACGCACAAAATTGGTATATATATAAAGAGTTGAGAATATATATTGAGTATGAATCTCCTTTTATGTTTAAATTCTTAAACATTAATTGGAGAATCATTTATAACACATTTTTCTCAATGTTAGGGGGATATTACTTAGCTGGATAAAGGAAAATGAATTATCATTATCTAGATCCTCGTATATGAACCAAAAGTTCATAAGATAATACATGTTATTACATGTCAACTGCCAAACATATTTACTGACCTAATGAGAGTAATCAAGTCTCATATACCAGCTAAAAATGCTCTAAATTTGAATTACATGTTAGATAGAATGGATGTAAATCATGCCTAAAGCATGATAGTTGAAATTGGTTACAATGATCAAAATTCTCATAAATAAAAAGTAATATGAGATGGTCATATATTGAGGCGGGTGCTCCTGAAGAAAACCAAGACATAACTAATAATAAAACTCTAGAAGAGTTTCAGGTACCTAAAATAAAGATTGAAAAGAGATCTCTATAAGTTATGTCACTACGGGAAAAGAATGGAACCGAAATAGAAGAAAATTGTCAACAACAATTTTATATAGAATACTTCTATAGAAGTAAATAAAGAAAATGAGGATCTTGTATAGAAATCTATAGATATTAAAATAATTGACCAATATAGAAAGACGCTTTGATTTTGAAAGTGAAGTTTTTGGACCAGTAGTCCAAACAACTAAAGGTGTAATGTAAGTGGGGGTACAAATAAGTAGTCGTGAGATATAACACAACTTGAATTATGAAGAATTTCTAATTACTTCATGGTGTATGCAATTAATTTGCCAGTTATGAAATACTTTATATGCGTCTAATTATTTTGTGGATCTATATTTATCCTTGAAAGATTTAAAATGCTAGAAGCATTTGGAAGTTTCTGAGGAAATTTATTTAGATATGTCCCCTTGAATATTTATATTTTAGCGCATTTGGTATAATCACCTTAGTGAGTTCTTATTAAGGAAATATTGTAAGAATGATTATATTTTCTTATGCATTTTATAAAGGAGTTTGGATCAAGATTCATTATGATAATTTAAATATAATTAGAACATTTGAAGAGCTTCAAATTATAAACTCCTGAAGAGCTTTCAAAGCATTTGATTATTTAACGAAAGTATTTGAGGAAAAAAATCTTGATATCAGGTTATGTCTTGACCTAAAGATCGAACACTTAAATATGTATTTTGTCTATGAACGTTCATATTACTCCAAAGTTTCATCCCTCACGATCTTCAAAAAATAGTATTCAATATTGAATTATGAAGATTCAAGGATCTTATGTGATGTTTTCATGAGGGGAGTAAATATGCGTTGCACTTTTTTCCCTTAATCGAGGTTTTGTCCTAATGGGTTTTCTTGGTAAGGTTTTTAATGAGGTAGCATGTTATGCGTAACAAATATGTTTGTACTCTTTTCCTTCACTAAAGAATTTTTTCCCACTGAGTTTTTATCTTAGTAAGGTTTTAATGAGGCACATTATCTTTATAGACATCCAAGGGGGAGTGTTATGAATATTTATCTATGTGGATGTTGTTGGGAGGATCGTTCGATCAACTGAAGTGCTTTCCAAGTGGTGAAGAAGTTCAAATTTGGGTGATGGTAGTAGAAGCAAAAAAATTAGAATAAGGACACAAGAAATTTAGAGTGATTCAACTTTAAAAGGAAGCCTACATCCACTATTTTAGCTTCCCTACTAAGGATTTTCAAATTCACTAGAATTTCTTCTCATTTTCTAGGTTAAGGAGGCAACCCTTCACAACCTAGACTTATACCACAAAGTCTAGCATCCAAAGCTTATACCTAAAGCTTTGGGAACCTCTATTTACAAGAGAAATAAAAGCAAACTGAAATCCCTCTTACAAGGTGAATGTTTGCACTCTAAAGCTCTCACCCAAACCTAATACACTTGAGTATACATTGACAATTTAGCTCACAAGTGTTTGTCTATACAAAAATACAACAATTTGAGCACTAAGACATTTCTTAATCAAAAGATTGTTGGCTTGATAATCATTAGTTGATTCTGATGCTTGAAGGTCCCTTCTATACTCCCGAAAGAGATTCTAGCCGTTGGTGACTGTTAGGGATGAATTGGAACCATTGGGGATGATTCTCATGCTGAATTTCCCATCCTCGTGCTGTTAGTATCAATACTCGAATACCAGGTATCGGTATGCTCACTTTGGGAAATAGCCGCTGGGGTAGTTAAAGCATAAGGGTATTGATATGCCCCAATGCGTATCGGTACAACCCCCTCTGTATCGGTACGACTAAACCTATACCGGTACGAGTTTTCGGTTCTAAATTTTTCTTGTAGCTGAAACCCTAAAAGTTATCGATACAGTTGAGGGCGTATCGGTACGAGACTTAAGAAATCTTAGGTTTAGCTATTTAAAAACGTTTTGAAGCCTTCCAAAACCTTATGAAAACTCATCAAATATATTTTCAAGTTGTTTGGACTTAAAACCATTTTTGAAATCGTTTCAATTTAGTCCAAAACTATTTTTCAATTATTATATCAAAACAAATATCCTAACAGATGTCTATCATGATAAGAACTTTATCAAAGAGATTTTATTTACTTTATTATTAGGAATATTATCTTATTTAATTAGAGTTTAATGTATTATGTACTATAAATAGATGATTTGATGAATGCATTGTACACAAGTCTATATTGAATAATATAAATCTCTTTCTTTATTTTGTTCATTGTTCTTGTTATTATTCTTCGTTATTTTATTTCTAACAATTTTAGCTTTTGTTTCCCTTCACACCATGGTTACTGAGGGTGGCAGAATAGTGGTGAAAGTTCGGTCGATGAAAGTCCGACCGATGAGGTGTGGTTGAAGAAGAAGTGGAGTGTTTTAGGGTTTATGGATTAGAATTATAATTTGGAAAATTGGGGTTTAGGGGTTGGCGGGCTTAAGATATAATTTTAATTTTTTATTTTAAATTATTTTTATTTAATAATAATAAATATGATTTTATTTATATTTAAAATTATTTTTATATTTAATAAATAATAATAAATTCCATGTCATAGGAAAATAATAATAAAATAATTAAAAGTGACTAAAACATAAACAAATTGAAAGTTTAGTTAGTAAATTAAAAATTTTAAAAGTTAAATGACTAAAATAGGAGTAAAAAGATTGTTGAGTGATGAACAATGTGATTTACCCTTTGGTAATTAATATCTTTTAGTTTATATTAATTTTTTGAATTTAAATTTTCATTAAAATTCCACCAACCCCACAACCTATGATCCGATCTGCAGAAAGAAGTCCACACTTCAAAATATTTAAAGCCGAAAATGAAATAAAAAGTACCCATATTTTATTCACTATATTGAATATTCTAGAAGATCGGAGATATGGCTTGGATTACACGATTCCTAACGGCGGTGGCTTTCTTAGCTGTCGGGGTAATATTCTCGCCGGAGACTTTCGGTTCCAAATCGGACGGTCCAAGTTCTCCCAGTCTCTCCACTTCAATTAAGCTGGCTCATCTCCTCAGCTTCTCAACCGCCTTTGGGTCACTTTCATCGGCGGTATCATCATGTTCAAGTAAGCTCTTCCATTATCATCTTAATTAAAAATTAAAAACGTTTTCTTCAAGTAATCACGATTTTCTCTTTTCAAATGCCCAGGAATCTGCCGAGGCATCAGTTTGGTAATCTTCAAAGCAAGATGTTCCCGGCTTATTTCTCCATGGTCGGGGTTTGTTGTGCCATATCGGTGGCAGCGTTTGGCTATTTGCATCCCTGGAAATCAGCGACGACGCCGGAAAAGTACCAGCTTGGATTTTTAGTCTCTGCGTTTGCTTTCAATCTCTCCAATTTGTTCGTTTTTACTCCCATGACCATTGAGGTAATTTTGTTAATCGAGTTAATCTAGTGCTTGTCGGTCATAGAAATTTGAATTCCGCGTTGTCAAGTTAGTTAATAAAGTTTTTGCGAAGTTCAATTTCATTTCTAGGGTTCAGCTGGTTGGGTAAAGAAGGGAACCAAAAAAACGAAGTTTTCTTGTCTAAAATGTGTAATTTTTAAGTCTTTTTACGAGAATTTAGAATACCTTACTACGTCTGATAATGTTTTTATACGATTTAGTTGAGTGGATGCTTGTGTCGAATCCATAAGAGTTAATGGCTTTAAGCATTTTCTGGTTTCTCTGCATTTTGTTAGGAACCTCGAGGAAATTTTTCGGCTCATTTTAGGTGGTTTAATTGCTGCATTTTGTTTTTATTTCTTTGTTTGCTTGTTGTGACTTGCTGAATTATGCAATGCTTTTGTGGTATGAATATGTATGATAATGCACAGATGATGAAGCAAAGGCACAAAGTGGAGAGAGAAGCAAACGTTGGTGATGAAATCGGATGGTCGAAGAATCAGGAAGCTGCAAAGACTAATCCAAAGCTTGCAGCAATGAACAAGAAATTTGGAATGATTCATGGGTTATCTTCCCTTGCCAATATTATGTCCTTTGGCGGCCTTGCCATGCACTCTTGGTACTTAGCCGGTAAGCTCAATCTGTAGTTGTTCACTTTGACATACAAACTCCGTTCTGAATTTGGCTTCTGGCTATAGATTGAAGTGATGACCTGCACTTTATGTTTTCTCTTGGATAAACTGTTCAAATATCCAAAGCCAGGATATGTAAAACTGAGCTTTATGATAATAAAGAGAATTCAGTCTTATTAGATCATTTTAAAATAAATGAACAAAGTAAAATAGCTTTGACATACAAACTCCAATTTCTGAATTTTTGTATATTGCGTTCAAATTCCGTGTTTGCGGTTGGTTAGCTCGGTGTATCTTGGCAGTATCCAGTTCCACTAACTACCTAGCTACTTCACAAATAAGCTTTGATGGCACTGATTTAAGTCTTTTTGGATCATCCAAACCTTCCCCTGCTTCTTTCTGCAGAATTTGTTCTTGGAGGGATAATAACTTTGCATTCTTGGTAGGATGGTGTGTTCCTGGTTTTTGGCAACCTAGCAAAACTGGAACTGATATTCGGTTCATGTCGGTTGAAGTTGATATTGGGCATTTGGGCCTTATGTTGAAGAGCATTTTGAACAGAAGAAATTAGTCAATTACCCAACTTCATTATTCTAACCCTATCTAGAGATGGTTATTTGACCTAGATCTAACAGGTTCCCACCCAATACAGGTCGAGGTTTTTTAAATGAAAATTTTGGGTTAGGGTTGAATTTTCTATCGGATTGGGTCAGAATTGAGTTTAGGGTGATAAATACGACCCGAAATAATAGTTTAATTTTATTTTACATATTTAGGTGTAATTGTTATAATGTCCATATCTTTTATATATTTTCAATTATCTTATTTTATCTAATAAAAATTGAATAATTATAATGCCCTCCTTTTCTATTTGTATTCTTCATTTACCACATTTTACCGCATGAAAAATGAAAAAAAATATTTATTTTTGAGCCATGTCAAGTGGGTTTGAATTTTTATTCTAAAATTTGAATTTGATTTGGGTGGGGTGCGGATCAGCTAAAAGCACCATCATTAACTCTATCATATTTTATAATTTGATTGGATGGGACTGCAAGATTATGTGCATTTGCGTGGGTTGGCCCAAAATAAAGTAGTACGGTTACCTGTGCGAAATCCATTTCAGAGGAAGAAATGTATAAGGCCCCAGATTGTGGGTCTCTTGTAGGCCTCAAAAGTCAAAAGTTCCAAACAAATCCATTTTCCTCTACCACACAGATAGAATACTCAATGGGTTTAGAATCAGGCAATAATGTTTAGACAAAACCATGCTAGGATCTCCTGCCTTACGGAATTGCAATTGCCCTATTCCGTAAGGCAAGGGTACATCCCTTCTCTCCCTCTCCCCGAGCTATAGCCTATAGCACTGGCAGTAGATTTAAATATGATTTTTTTAAACACATAAATAACCAGGCGTTTATGTTTTGTTCGTTATTTACAAAGACAAGCTAATTGCCTGAACGTTTTTTTAATGGAGATCCTAATTTCTTTGTCGTGTATGCTATTTTTCAACCGTGGTACTCGTTAAAGCCCATGTGGTCCTAAACCTACCTTGCCAATCTTCAATTACTTTCGTAATTTTTTACAGCTCTGGTCTAATAATGTTCCAGGTCACACTTGCCTGCCTCCTACCATATTTGATTGAAAAAAAGAAAGAAACCGAAATATCAATAAATTAGTCGTAGATATTCGCCAACCTCAAAGCAAAGCAAGGCAACTACCAGATAACGACGGGCAATGACGGAGTTAGGAGCCCAAGTTAGGATTTAGGGTGGGGCAAAACATAAATGTTTAAAAATAAGGGATAAATTCAAAAATAAAGAAATTTATATAGTAAGACAAAGTTCAAAAAAAATTCATGGGGGTGCACATACCTCCGTCATTGACGACGGGGAGTCCACACGTAACGCGCAGTGCAATTTTGGCGTAGGAGATTTAGGCAAAGCCTGGCTGTCTTGATCCATCCAAATTAAGCAGGCTGACTTATTGCATTGTTGGATGGATAGGCTCGAGGAGCACAGTCATTTTGGACCCCTGTTGCCGTGGGGACTCCTATTTTGTTTGTAAATGGAACCTTTTTTTCATGGAACGCCAAGCAGACGGGAAATTTTGTTCGTGGGGTGGCCAGGCTTTGTCGGTTTCTTAGAATCTCTACATGTGATTTGTGAATCGACTCACCCATGTGCTTAATGTGGGTCATTACGGAATGCAAAAAAGAATCTGGGTTGGAATGCCTAGTTCTATCTTTTCTAGCTATGCACGTCCCTTTTACTTTTTCTCAAGTTTTTCATTCCTTCTGATGAAACCAAGGAGCTCCCCTGATTAGGGTGGTTAGAGCAAATTGCGTATCTTCCAAGGCTGATATTTACCTAACTCTGTGACACATTGTGTGCCTTATTCAATCATTGAAATCATGACAGTGATATTTGCCTTCCCCATGCTTAATTAAATCTGATCCACTCAAAATAACCAGCAAGTTCAACATCATTGTCCATGATATTTTTATACCACCAGAGCAATATCTCAATTTCAAAAGCCCTCATTTTCGAAAAATCAAGATTAACTACTAGTGTTCCAAGGAGATGAACACATTACACGAAATCCAAATTGATCAATTTTTTCTCTATTTCATTTCTCATCATTCATAAACAAATGTTCCATCTCAATAAATCTATTTGACCCTCGCATATGATTGAAAGAAGATGAGAATGAAAAAGAATGAATGTTTTCAGGTTTCCTTTTCTAAATCAATGAATAAAGAATCGGCATGCCACATGCATCCACCTGTATAAACTTCCTAGGAGTGAACTGGGGACATTAGATGACCTACCAACCAAACAAGCTGTATCAGCGAAGACTGATCAAACTGTATGCACCAACGAGTAACAGCTTGGCAGGGAACAGAAGAACCACAAGCAAGTGCATGTGCTGTGATGCAACAAGCCTAGTGAATCGTTTCAACGATTCTCTCCCGGTATGGAAAACACCGGCAAAGTTGAATTGTTCTTGCCCTGCTGCATTCATTGTAGCTCTAGACCTCCCAAGAATGATACCGCCGGCATTTATTTCATGGGGTAATATGAGGGGCCACCAGACCTTGCGCCGCTGCTCTCTCCTCGTCTTTCTGATACGTTTTAGCTCTTGACGGATCACGCCTTGAACACATTTTAAGTAAGAATTCATGTCATGATCTCTTTGGATTGTTCCTTCAGAACCATATGCGGAACGGTCACTTAAGATCTCGAGAGGATGTGGAGAGTTAAAGAAAACTCTCTGCGCAGCCCAGAGCAGCTTTTCTTCACTATCATTACCTGACAATTGACAACTTAGGCAATATAGACCGGTTCCTTCCGGAAGGAGATGATGGTGTGGAGAGAATTTCTCTTCCGGTTGTAAAATCAAAATTTGCCCCATGGGTGCATATAATAGCTGCTGTAGTTCCAAAAACAAAGAGTTAGTTCCATGTTCTATTGTAGTTGCAAATAAATTTTTAATATTTCAGAAACATTACCTGATTTTCCAGACAAGGAAGGTGGCGAAATTTTCCATTAATAGCCTTTAAAAGCTCCGCAGCATAATTAGGATAATTGCAAGAGAAAGCTCGGGGAACAATGTCTCTGTGCATTGTGACTGCCTGAACATGACTTCGTGGTAACCCAAGTTTGCGCAGAAGACCATCACCACCACACATTATGCTTGGAGATCCAAAGGTTACAACAGGAAGTAAGGAAGAAGCTGGCACTTCACCTCTTATAAGCAACATGAGATTTATTAATAGTGACAAGCTGCCACCAAGGGAGTGACCAGTGAAGCGGAAAGCCGCATGCTTGCCGTGTGATTTTAAGTGGGAACGCACTTCCGGCAACATTTGTTCATACATTCCTTTAGCAGCCTCATATATACCTCTGTGCACAAGAATATTGAATCCCTAAACAAAGAAGAATTTGTTGCAAGCATCAGTAACAGGAAATAAATACATTTTACTCATTCCTCGATTTTTAACTTGCATACAGAGGTTCAGAATTCCTGATTCTCTTATCTAAAAAGGTTAATGTGGAAATTGAAATATGATGCAATTTCTATGAGCATCTTATACATTTATAGATCAAAACAAAGATGTTCAAGCAGCAAATCAACATATTTGTCAGGAAATTACCTCAAATTGAACAGGCTCAAAAAGTAGATTTGCTTGCCAAGATGCCAGTGTCTCGGATCCCTACAGATTCACATCATAATTTGATTATAACCAAATGCAAAAGAAAAAGAAAGCAACAAAATACGCTGGATCCTGTAATAGTGTCAAAGACAATGGCACAAGCAGTTAAAAAGTAGTTATTTTACCAACCTGAATTACAAAGAATCTAGTAGCACTCTGATCATCGTCGCATATAAACCACTCGCAAGGCGATGAATGTGTTGAGTTCAAATCATCAGCAACAGCCTGCTTCACTTCTTCTTTAGCAGCAACCACGGCTGTCACAGAGTCTGTGGTTGCCATTAAAGAAACCACATCGGCGTTTATCGTATCAGAACTGCTGCCAGATGAACCCTTACTGTTTTCAGGATTCGATGATTTGAAAGGAAGTATGGTCATCGTATGGGAATGCAAATAAGAGGCAGCAGAGGCAGCTATCTGATACGCAGCAGAGGCACTGATCCGGGAGCCAAGATTTTTCTTTTCTTGTCCTTCTGCATCATCCTTTTCATTACTTTGTGAGGTTGGATTTTCAGATGACAAACCAATTTCCTCATCATTTTTCTCAGCTTTCGTTCCCAGTTCTCTCTTCTCCAATGAAGAAGTAACCATTCTTAAACCCCGAGATTTTAGGAGATTTTGAGGCTGGATTTTATCCCAATAAGTAAACGGAGAAAAGAAAAACCATGTTATTCTTCATAGACATGATAGGACTACATGTGTGTGTTTGTGAACCAGGATAAAATTTACAGAGAAATAACTGTTTAATGCAAAACCTAACACTAACATACCACTAAACGAACCGACACAATTAATTCGGAACCTATTCGAGCAATGCTCCAATTTACACACTCTTGATTTCAATCTCAAGAAGCCAATTGGCTGACAATGTATACAGGAAGGCTTCAGTTAGATTGGAAGTCACAGCATCCGAGCTCGGCCTTAATAGAAAAATGGTAGAACTTTTCACAAAGGTACTAAATTAAAAATTTGCAGTTTGGGTGCAACTTATTACAGACTGGCATAATCCGGGTCTTAGAAACCCAGAAACCGATCATTATCTATGTCCATCGACAAAAATAATAAAACAAAAACATCTGCAACATTTATAATGAACGAATAAAATATGAAGGAAAGCAAATAGCAGAGTTTGTTACCTTAATATTCTGAATCTCGTAAGCCAAGTTTCCAAGGTACGACAATTGGGCGTATAACTTGGCTTCAGCTAAAGACACCCTTCGTAGCATCTTGGAAAAGGAAACTTTATCGATTTCAATCTCCTTTTTATCATTTTGATTTTCATCATCATCAACTCTACAGAATTCACAAATTTCTTCATCACCATTGGCGACACCGTTTCCAATGTTTTCTTCTTCGTCGGCGTTATTTCTTTCTTCTTCTTCGCTTTCTTTCCATAACGACTTGACGTGCAAAATCTTCAAAACCCAATTCTCATTCCGCCCATCCGCCGTCGCCCCGCCATTCACGTCTTCCTCGTGTCCTTTCGTCGCCTCCCCGTTATTATTCTCCACCAATACAGCGTCGTCGACGGCCATCCCGTTGTACCTCTTATTATTCTCACCTCCACCACCGGGCCACAAAGATCTCAAAGGGTACCGAAACGAGAACCTGGAAAAAGCCCTCTTCTGCGGAGGAACCGCCGCCGAAGACGACGTCGATGTCGATCTATGATCCACCGAAGACCGACCCACCGCGCTCACTTGCGTCGTGTGAACACGACATTCCAGTGGCCCAGTCACCGCGATCGCCGGCGCCATCCCATGAATCCCCGGTTTCAAATAAAGCCCGTCCATTCTCGTTTCTGGGTTCCTCTGCTTCTCTTCAGAAACGTAAAAATAAACACTAAAATTGGAGAAGAAAATTACAGATCAATACCAGGCCGGAAACTGGGGAAAGAAGCAAGGCGCTAGAGCTTGTTGACGTAACCAAACAATCTTTTGAATGAACTAATATCGTTTTCGTCTCTCTCTCGTTGTTTTTTCTACCCGTTTTACCGGTTATAATAATAATACAAAGATTAGGGAAATTTTCAATTGTATTCGTATCCAACTCGGAACAGCAAATTGGTTGAGCCACTTTAGAAAAATCTTCCCTTTATAATCATCTAAGGGGGAAGCCAAAACGGCGGCGTTTGAGTGGAGTTTCGTGCCGTGTTTGTTGCCCGACTGGAACTGGGCGTTCCAAAACTGTGGGGATACTGCTTGTTTGCCACGTCAGAGGGCTTACGGATGAAGTATAAACTCGAAAACCAAACACGATGACGTGTCCGTAAAGGTTGATCTGTACGTCTCTACAGATCAACACGTTTCCAGCATGCGACACTGTCTCTCTTTGTTTTTATAATAAAATTAGGATAAAACTTTTATTTGGGTTTAACGAAAGATTAGTGCTCAAATTATATTTTTTTAGATAAAGTATTTTTTGACTTAAATAAATGTTTAATGTTTTAACGTTATTTAAATAAGTGTCATGTCGTTATTATTCGTTAATTTTTATCGTTAATTTTCGTTATTTAATACGTGTTAACTTCTTAAAATTTTGAAATTACATTTAAAAATAAATAAAATAAAATAATCTCAAATTTCACACTAATTTTTAAAATTCCTAATAGCCAAATTTTGATTCGACATGATTTCGCCGTCAATTGTCTCACCGTCAGACCATTACGATTATTTATCCGCCACATTGTCGCAAAAAATCGACCAACACAGTGCAAAACGTCAAAATGTTAAATGATTTATTTGAATGATTTGCGACGAACAACGGCACAACAAATGATAAACGGCGTGAGTCATTTGGTGAGGAGAAAACGTTTTATTCCGTCTCTGAAAATGCGACCAACATCAATGAGAGTGGCTAGGTTTGGGAGTTTAAGAGTTTGATGACTATTTTGAGATTATTTGAAAACTTAAAGATATTTTAAAATTTTTGATTTATTTTCTAAAAAGTAAAATTCATAAAATGTTTAATATTTGTCATGTATTATGTCTTTTATTGGCTAACGAAATTTTTCTAACAATTATTAACGGCAAGACACCTAAATGAAAATTTTAGAAACGGTGAACACTTACTTGGCCCGAAAATATTTTATACATTTATCTAAAAAAAATATAATTTGAATATTTATTTGCCACTTAAGCCATTTTATTTGTGAAAAAAAAATTAATAACAAACTTTCAAAGTGTTTTAATTTGGAAATTCGTGAAATTTTCTAATCTTCATCTTCCTTATTGTCCTCGAGTATTTTTCTATTCGAGAAGGATAAATATTATAATAAATATTATTATTATAAATTTAATAATTAAAATATAAGAGGTTAAGACATTTTTAACCATTTTATTTATATTTGTGGGAAAATATCACCATCAACGCATCTAGTAATGTAAATATAAAACAAATTATATGGACTGGTTTAAAAAAAACGAATAATCTTTATATTTTTATTAAACACATTTTGTATCGTTAATCTTAAAATTTTAAGGTGATTTGTTTTGAAATTTTTCGATCTTGTGAGGATTTTGATTCTTTTCGAGAAAATTTGGAAGGGTGGTTTTGTTAGGAGATTTGTTGAATTTTCAATCATTGGTATTGTGAATTTCAGGTATTTGTATTTAATTCGAACCTCACATTTTTGTCTTTCGTACTTCACTAAAATATGTTAGAAATGGTTTGTATGGGGCGATTCACACGTATTGATATGTATAAAACGAAAGACGGACGCATAATTTTATATTAAAAAATTAATTTATAAAATTTTAGAAATAAAAATAAATTTTTAATAAAAAAAAATTAAATAATTTTAAATTATATAAATTTTAAAATTTTAGAAAAGCGACCACCTTGAGTCCCCGGTCTATTCCTGTATAGAACCACAAACATGAAATATTAATATTTACGTACGAGGAGATTCAAGTTCATAACATCAAATTCAAAGACTTTTATGGGAGAGTTTATAGTTGTATCACTCTAGTAAGTGTTAATATTTTACCTGTAATTAAGATACGTGAATTTTTATAAAGACAATATTCTTAATCCAGTTAACATATAGAATTACATTATATCATCTATATATTCTCAAACTATATTTCTTTTAAATTTTAAGTGCCTAAAATATATTTTACTAAAAATAGGCGTTTAAAGTTTACATCGTTATAATTTTAGGTGCATGATAATTAACTACCGCTAAAAAATCTATTGACCAATCAATGTTTGACACATGACAACAATTAGCTTTGAAAAAATAAAGGAAAAACTAATTTTTTAATATCACAGAAAATCTCAAAATTTTTCAATTTTTACAAAATAATCTCTAAACCCTAAATTTTTTTAAACTTAAACCCTCAAATCACTGCCGCTTCCGTCACCACTCGTCACACCTGAGCACACCCTTTTGATCGTCGAACTTAGCAGATTATTTTTTTTAATACGACACCGTCGAAAACGACAAACGACGTACCAATCGAATGTCAATTTTATGTTTAATGTTCGACTGTCACGTCATTCGTCGTTTTTAACAACTTCGTGTTAAAAAAATAACCAACTAAATCCGACAGCCAAAAAATAGTCAAATCATATTATTATTAAACCGCAAAGTTGGAACATGAAAGATTAAAATTAATATTCTTTCAATTCATAGAAGTCTTGTGTGACATGAAAAATATATTAAATAAAAATAGTCAAATTATATTAATATTAAACCGTAAAGTTGGGAGAGTCCGATCTTAGATTGGGACATAACATAAGTAGGTCTACGAGATAGTTAAAAAGTCAAAAGCCAGCCATCCAGAAAAAGGAGGCTGAAAAGATGGTAAGCAAATAAGGAGACCCAGCCCAAAGCAGCCGACAGAACAAACACAACTAGAGGGTGCCGCTGCCGCCACCATCCCACCCAGCCCAATTCAAAGCAACTTTTTTTCCCATTCTCAATTATAATCATGTAATAATAAAATTTTAAGACTTTGTTTTATGGAGAGAAAAAAATTCGATACACAGGAGTTTACATGCACCTTTTAGTTTTAGAGGTTAGGGCTTTAATTTAGGGTTTAAGGTTTAAGTTATAGGGTTTAAAATTTAAAGTTAGTGTTTAGAATTTAGTGTATAAGGTTTAAAGTTTAAGGTTTAATTTTTAGAGTTAAGGATTAGAAATTTAGGAATTGAATTTTTATAGTGTAAATACACATGCTTGTATAAAATTAATTTTACACTAAAAAATTCACCCTTGTTTTATTGGGTGAAAAATTAATAAAACAAATATAAAAGAATTTAAATCTCTCCGAAAGCAAATTGTTTGGACAAATAAATATTGAGAACAAAGCCCTTCGTACAAGATTTTTTTTCCTCAAGCCCAATCCAGAAAAACGTTTAAAATCCATGAACAAGTTCGTCTTGATCCTTTTGGATCTTATCTTTCTGGTTGAAGAATTCATCTGTCGTTGGAATTACAATTCACAGATGCAGATTTTGATAGAAAACAAGCAGAGTAAAACTGTTCATTTCACGACAATTTTATGGAACACAAAAAAGGAGACGAGCCACAGACATTATAATCACGTTTGAGCTGAGCCTAAGAAAAAGAATATTCTAAGCAAACCTCTCCAAATTGCTGGAAACTCAAACGCATTCGAGACCAAAGACTTTCTTTCCCATCATTTTCCAGACAGTACTGCAAGCTAATCTGTTAATGAGGTAGCACATTGGTGACAAAGGGAATGAAGAAATTTTTTAAACCCTCCAGATTTCCTAGTTCATATGTATGCTCATCAAATGTTACAAAGGGGACAGCTTATGACCCAACCCTCCCCCAAAAATATAGTATCGTCTAATCCCTAGCCAAGAATCGACTTGATTTTTGCCTTTTGATCCTCCGTAAACGACGTGGGGAACAAAACCTCAAAGGTGACGTAGAGGTCTCCTTTCTTGTTGCTGAAATGCAATGGCATTCCTTCCCCTTTGAACTTTCTTACTTCTTTTGGCTTAGTAATACCCTACATGATACCAAATCATTTCTTACTTTTGGATAAACTTTTGATTTCAGACAATAAAATCGAATCTACGTGGGACATGTCATGCTTACCTTAGTGCCAATATCTACTAAATGTTCATCAAGGTGTTTAATGGTCTTCTCAAAACCAACAAGAGCTTGAACCTAGACCAAGTATGGACACGAAAAATAGTTAATGGCACTGCACTTCAAAAGGACGACAAAACATTGAGACATGTAGAGCTTAAAAATGGGTCTTACAAGTGTTATGGTGACAGTGGTGTGCAAGTCATTGCCTTCCCTCCTGAACTGGTCATGTGGTGCTGTATGAATGCGCAACTGCAGAAAATGCAAGTCTTAGTGAGCAAGAATGAGCAAATTCCACTATACTTACTAAAGGAAGGAAACAAATTTGGATTGGAAACAAATCTACTGGTCATGCCCAATGCCCATCAATTACCACAATAATTGAGCTACATAGGAAAATTTCCATCACTAATTAAGACTAACCTTCAGATCTCCGGGTTCTCCGTCTATAATAGGCTCACCATCTTCATAAAAAACCACCTCCTGTGTAAATGCACAGGAACAAATTATTCCGAATTCAAAAACAGTAATGACTAGATGAATATGCAACTATTCTACTCCTAGCCGTGTGATAAAAGTACAATAAGATGAAAATTTTAAAATTGTAGTTGGATAAGCAATACAGATAAAATTGTCAAATGAATGAATCTGCACAAACGATGTCCTGCATTTAGACATGGTCTTAAGATTTCATTGCGAGATTTACTAAATTACATTCCTCACCCACCTTCCCCCCTTATAAGAAAAAAAACAAATAAAAAAAAAAACCTTGATACATGATTAATCATTCCCAATTTCAGATATTGCTTTTTAAGAGAAGCACCCAGAATAATAATGATAATTCAACAAACTTTTCATGCACATAAGTTTATCCTCTACCACTTTCCTAAGATTTTTATGCATTACTGTGTTCTTTAACATTAATTAAGATAAATGGACAACGTTATCAACAAGCCCTCCAAGAAAATATTACAGAATAAAAAACTACAAAACTTACTTGTCCATCTTGCATTCCTTTCTCAATATCAACTGTGACAAAGTACCCCTCTCGTTCATATTTCACATTTTGGCACTGCTCACAAACCTAAGAGACAAACAGTGTAAAAAGGTAGAGGAAACAGATCAAGTACATTACTAGTGTGAAGCATAAATATCAAGAAAGAAAGAAAGAAAGACAATAAAGCCACAGTACCTGTTCAGTCATCTGTTGGAACATCCCTGGACCAATTTGCTTATGGTAGACCTCATTTCTGCAGTTACATTTTCGTTTACCAGAAGCCGGCTTTAAGATGTTTTTCTCCCTCCAAACCTGGTGAATTCCAGATCAATGTTACTTTTCCAGAAGAATGATCAGGGAGGAGGCAGGGGGAACAGAGAGGCAAACACCTAGCTTTCTAGGAAATTAAACAGTCAAAAAAAATAAAAATTTGCTTAAAAACAGTCTAACATCTTTCTTTTACACTTTCGACGATTTCCTTAAAAAATCTGTAGAGGAATAGTTTAATCATCTAGCTCCTAGCAAAGACAGGTCAGAATATTACATGGCTTCATTTGCATCATAACATACATTAGGATGCCTTATAGCTGATAAACAATAATGTTTGAAAGAAACAAAGAATCTAGCCTCGTCATTTTCAAGGGTCCATAAAACCGGCGAGACAGATGAAGTTCCTATATGTACAAGTCTAGTTATTATCACATGCAAAAGCGTACTCAAATACATGGTTCTGATCACAAACCTGCTTCTCAGGTCTAGAAGGTAATACAAGTACATAACATTCATACGTTCATAACCATTCACAAGGAACCAACAGCTCAGTTAAGACATTAATTAAGGTAAAATGCATGCAAAAATAATCTTTGGTTCCACACAAGTCAAGATGACTGAACACTGATCAGTTATCAATTTGGATTAAGGATAAGAAATTTTTACTAGAGCACATATTTTCTCACCTTAAGCGACACTCCCATGTACAAATCTTCAAGTGTTGCATCCAATTCAACAATTACGTCGTCGCCCTTCACAATTCTCTCTTCCTCTTCTGCCGGGCCACCACCAAAAAACCTGAAGAAAACACGTCTTGTCAGCAATCATAGGTGGTTGAAATCAGAATAACACAAAAAAATAAGTATACAAATCCTAAAAATTGATGGCTAATGGTATTTAAACTAAGTGAATGTAGGAGTAAAGTAAACGGCTTTTAAATGTTTAAACCGTCATTACTGTATATCATCCAAAACATGAGTCAATAACTAACATTTTATTGTTGGTTCCACACATCATCATCTTAAAATCTAAACATAATCAACAATAAAGTAAAGGTAAGTAACCTGAATTTGGGAAACATTTGCATGCCCAAAATAAACTTAAGTAGCATTGGTTAGCTTCTAAATTTGGGCATAATACCGGCACATCATTTATAATAACATTTCAACTGCGTGTAAATTGATATTAAGACAATTAAACGCAATCAAATGTTAAAATTCAAATATCTTACGAGCTGAAAATGTCCTGAATATTGACCCCCATTCCTCCTCCTCTGCCTCCGCCGGCAGCATGCTGCTTCAGACCCTCCTCACCATACCTATCATATATGCCCCTCTTTTCGCTATCCGACAACACCTCATAAGCTAAAATCATTATCAAAACAATTATTCTATCACTCAACCAATTTTTTCAAATAATAATAATAATTAAAGCACTAGTTTTCTTTACCATTGTTAATCTCAGCAAATCGCTTATCGGCCTCTTCATTGCCGGGGTTCTTATCAGGATGATACTTCAATGCCAGCTTTCTATACGCTCTTTTGATCTGCTCATCCGATGCTCCTTTCGGCACTTGCAATATATCGTAATAACTCTTCCTGCAACAAAATCATCACAAAATCCCACGAATATAAAAACGCATTTTCTCAACAAAAAAATAGAAGAGAAAGTTAGCGCACATTGCAATGGCGACAATTGCGTAAGAGAAAACGAACAACAGGAAAAGCAGCTTCGTTCTTGAAAGCGCCATGGATTCGAGATCAGGAGAGAAACTGGATCTCTCCGGAACTTAAGAAATGTTAACAAAACTGCTATCAGATCTTCGATTTCGATCCGATCAAAGAAATGATCTTTCAAGAGAGAATACGGGAAGGGATTCCCAAGCTTTGGCTCTGCTTTTCTACACTTTATTTTCTCCAACTCCAATGCAATGTTTTTTCAGCTTAAGCGCTTCGGAACTGGGATTTGTTGTTTACAACATTTAAACAAAAAAACAAAGTAACAGCGGACACGAAAGGGAAAGCGAAGCGAAGCGAAGCATGAGGAATCAAACGACTTAACTTTGGGGAGTAAAACTTGTGCTACGTGTTTCTTGAGAAAACTGGCCAATGAGCATAGGCTTCTTGTTGTTTCCTCCAATAGGGCTTAGCCACGTGGATGGATTCGTCGTCTACATTGCGTCGTAGATCTGCTTCCCTGGAAAATGTAAAATTATTAAATTATTTATACCGCCGGTGTAGTTTATGGAAACGACGTCGTGGCTCTTTGATTTTTCAAGAAAGAACTAAATATTTGGTTATGGGCTTTTACAAAACATATGCCGGGTAACAGTTCAATAACCCACCAGCCAATTTGGACTTCAAAGTCCGGCAAAACCAGACTGGCCTAGATTTTGAGATTTGACTTCTATTTCTACCCGATTGAAGAATATACGCTTGACACCTGTCTAATTCCAATAAACGATGACGTCTATCCTATTTCTCTCTCTCTCTCTCTCAATATCCATATAAGCCTCTGTTCTTCAACGTTGGAGGAAAGAAGAAAAAAAAAGTAGGTATGATGTGTATTTCGAATATTCGATCTAATTCAATTCAAAATTTTAAATATTTAAAATTTTTTGATAAAAAAATTTAGTGATATGTATTTGATCTGAAAAAATAGGATATTCAATTTTTTGAATATCCGAATATCTGAATTTATGACTTAATTTAAGTATTTTTTAAAATTTGACGATTTTATCCATGATGATTTGGGGTTTTTGATTATAACAATCAACAAATTATTGAATATAACAATGTTTGTACATGAAAATTTTAATTCTTCATATATAACAAGTAAAAATATCAAATATAAACAAAATTCACATCTATATTTTTTTATTTTCGAATTTTGAATATTTGACCCGACTGTAAAATAGTTGTCCTTATAAATTTTTAGATATCTAATTCAAATTATCCAAAAAATTAAAAAATGAATCGAATAACCCAAATTTCAAATCCAATTAACAGATAAACGGATCAGGTTAATCACACTAGATTTTTTTAACACTCGGTAAAACATCAAATCATGTCTTCTGATGAGCATCTTCATGGCATCGATGTCACGATACAAAACACGTAGCAACATCTTATACCACAATTAAATCCCCACAATTTCCCCTAGTCATACCCCTTTTGTTTCTTATATTTCGATTGTCCTGTAGTAATCGGTGGTAAAGTCACGTTAATTAAATTCAATAAGAGTTTGCACCACAAATCGTCAAATAACTATTTTCATTCTAAATTAGTCTATAAATTTTCTAATATTTTAATTTCATCCTTAAATTATGATTTTCATTTTAAATTAGCCTTTAAATTTTTGAACATTTCAATTTCGTCCTCAAACGATATATCTTATAAATTGATCTTCAAATTTTTGAACGTGCTAATTTCATCCTCAAACTTATATGTCTAGTTCTAAATTGGTCTCCCAAACTATTGAATGTGCTAATTTCATCCCCAAACTATGCGTCTCGTTCTAAATTGATTCCCTAAACTATTGAACATGCTAATTTCATCGCCAAATTATCAATATATGCTAATTATATCTCATGTTAATAAAACCATTCTAATAACCGTTAATTGTTTTTGTAAATACTTATGTGTATTATGTAATAATATGATGTGATATAAATAATAATTTGATGATGAAATTAAAATTTTATATGGTAGTAATTTGCAACAATGTGTCGTAAACATTATACGTTCATTATCATTCTTATAAAAGCAATGATAATTAAAATTATACATAGTGGAAGGTGTACCTATACGAAGAACCATTATACGTTCATTATCATTCTTATATCTCTGGTAGTAATTTGCAACAATGTGTCGTAAACAGTACCGGTGATGTATATATGGGGGTTCCCAAGACGCGCCCATACACTCGATTGCTCCCCATATCCCTACACCTCTATCTGAAATAATACATACCCCATATTCTTTTCCTCGTAAAACCTGGTGTAGGACATGTTTGCGCATGTTGGTGAGGAAAAAACATCTAAGAAGGGATATCTTACTTTTCAACGATTACGAAAGCAATTGGAATGCATTTTCTATTGACGTCTTGTGCAAATTCCAATAGTATGATCTGGGTGTATCTACTATATAAGAATATGCCGTTAATCTGGAGCATCAGCTTGTAGTGGCGAAAAGCCTTAACGCATTATGAAAATGTCCAAAAAAGCTGAAAAATTTGCACTCCCCAGGTACGATATGATCATTGTAGTATGACAGTTTAGTTTCGAGTTGCACAACTATTCTTGGGTTGTATTTTTGCATCGTCTTCAGCTACGTTCGCAACTCGTTGTACGATTCCTCCCATTGCACATACAGTTGTTGGATGGCACGATATCTTGCAAACCATGCTTTGTCGTATTTAACCGTATAAGTGTATTAGGATTTAATGGCAACTATACATACCGGCACACTTACACATGGATTTACTTTTACGAGTGGAATGATGGCATCACAAAGCACGTGCATATCCAAGTTTGGATGATCTTGGCCCAGGCTTCCCATTGAGTATGTATGAGGTCTGTAGTATCTCGTTATCTCCCACAGGTTGTTCAACCTCTTCAATCATGATACATCGATCCTCCAATTACATCCCTAGTACTTGTGGGGACATTTTGTAATATATTTGTCTGCTTCAGTTTTCCTCACGGTGATCATGACTGATCAGCGTATGTTGTAATGCTTAATCGCAGCCTCTGTGAGTTTTTTAATCCCAAAGACCATTCTAAGTTGCAGTTTACCCTTATTCCGTTTGGTGTACTTAGGGGTGATAATAAGCCTGACCGACTCGCGAGCTACTCGGTCAAAGCTCGGCTCGAGTGAGCACGACTCGGGCTCGGCTCGAGATAAGTCGAGCCTAGCCGACCCAGGCTCGGCTCGAAAATCTCATGAACAGGCTCGAAATAATTATATATATTAGATATGCACTAAAAGTAATTTGTTTAGCAAAAAAATAATAAAATAAATTAGGGAATATCAACTAAAAAGCAAATTAACTAAAATAAATTGGGTATTTTCCTTAGTTGTTGTTTAATTTTGTATTTTCTTTGATTATATGTTTGTATTGTAAGAATATTTCTTGGTTATTTGGATTAATCTAATTTTTGTACACTCTTTTATCCTTTCTCGACATTGAAATTCGTTTCAGTGTTGGTTATGAAATGGGCTTTTAATGAGGCCCCATCTTTTATAAAAAATCTATCCGACTTAAGCCCGACGAGCTTCGAGCCTGAGCCGAGCCCAATAACAATGTTTTCTAGTCAAGACAAGCCTGGCCAGGCTCAGGCTTAGCTCGGCTCGTTATCACCCCTAGGTGTACTACTCCAACTGTGGGAATTCTGGAAATTCTGTAGCGTTGAAGCCTTCCATATCTACTATTGTGAAGTGGGATGGTGGTTCGTAATACGTTGAGCTACTGCCTACTCTAGTAAAGTTGAATGGGGCAACATGTTCCTCCACATTTTTCTCCGAATCATCGTCTATAGCAACGCTTGCATCATCCTCCGCACTCACGGGCTCGTCAAGGTCTGTTGGTTCTTCAAGAAATAAACCCATATCGTCACCATCGAGCCTGACCCCCGTAACCAATTCTTCATTAGAATGATCCCCTTCAAATCGGAATAGTTTAGCTTCATCAACAACATGTACATTAATAGGTTATATAGCCGTAACCCGATCATGAGACCACAGACAAGGCCTATATAGGTTGACAACAGTAATGCTTGAATGTCTCCTCATAGATGAAAAATCATCTATGCTCCACTCACTAGGGATATAAGTTGAGTGTCGTCCAATTGAAAAATCATTGAACGAGTTAAACTCTTCATGGTAAGACGGGCCCATAGATGATGACGGCCTTATACTTGCACTGTATGGATTGTACGTTAAGTGTTGGGTTGGTGGCATGTTCAGGTCGAAGTCGAACTTGGCCACGCAAGAATGCCTTGGCCTCGAATTAGAAGACGTTGAAGCTTGGTCATTGCCCGTGTTTAGTAGGTTGAAACCATGTCGCGGACTTGATGTTGGACTATGAGCATGTGGGTCAAAGTCAAGATTTTTGTAACCCTTTTTTGGGGCTTGACGTTTTATAAAAACAAAAACAACAACACAGCTGCCACCAAACTTCATGGTAAAACGGGCCCATAGATGATGACGGCCCTATACCTGCACCGTATAGATTGTACGTTAAGTGTTGGGTTGGTGGCATGTTCAGGTCGAAGTCGAACTTGGCCACGCAATAATTCCTTGGCCTCGAAGTAAAATACGGTGAAGCTTGGTCATTGCTCGTATTTAGCAGATTGAAGCCATGTCACAGACTTGGTGTTGGAGTATGAGCATTTGGTTCGAAGTCAAGATTTTCTCGTAGCCAAGATTTCTGCAACCCTTTTCGGGGCTCGACGTTTTATAACAACAAAAATAACGCATATGCCACCAATATTTTTTTAAAGGTGTGATTGGATCACCAAAAATGGGTTATTTTAATAAAACCATTTTATTTTATTAAAACAACATTTTGATCTGCAAAAACAAAAACAGGCTCGGATTCGGTTACACGTGGGAATGATTAGTACCCCTATAGCGCCCAAAAATCGGTACCTAGCCGATTACAAAACGTTTTTTATGTCAGAATTTGCAAGTTTGTATAAAATTCAACTCGTTGTCCATTTAGGAATATGATTCCATTTTAATGGTCCCATCATTCAGGAAGTGAACTGCAATCACCGCCAACATTTCTAGCGCTAACCCATCACCTCCCTTCGATGAGACACCCCATTAATTAAGTTTTACTTTTTTAATCAGACAAACAAGAAAATAATTAGTGTGTTAAAGCTTTTATTTATTCTAAGTTAGTGATTATTAACCTAAAGAATAGTCTACGTAAATTTTACCTATTAGGGTTAAAGTGAGATTAAGTGTGTTTTATTAATTTGAGTGAGTAGAATTTTATTTTTGTTTTTATGAGGCTCTAACTAGGATATTTAAGTACCTAATCCTAGGGGCTTCATTTAACCTAATAATTAAAGTACTAATACCTTGGTATTTTAAGAAAGAATCAAATTAATAAAATATATGGAAATTAGAGTTAAAGAGATATATTTACAAAAATCAAATAAGTACAAAATCTTAAAAAATTAGTAAAAAAGATGAAATAAATAATCTTTTTTATTTAAGGAATGCATATCCTTCCCTAAAGTGGGCCAACACAATATGTGAGCCGAGTTTCTTTTTTAAAAATATATACAAAATAAGATTTAATTTTAAAAGGTCAAAAAAAGAAAGAAAAGATTAAATAATACTAAAATTAAAAAAAAAATAGTAACCGAATGAAAAAAATTGAAACTCGAGACCAAATCTAGAATAAAACAATGGCTAAATTAAGAAATTTGAAAACTTAATAGTTGGTGGAGCGAAGATAAACGAGAAGCGGATCTAATGAATATAAATAGCCCAATTTGTTTTTTAAAAACCATGAGTATAAAACTCAACTTAAAAAAATACTTTTTAAAAAACGGACCAAACACCCCACTTTTATTTTTCTCAAGTGTTCTTGATATTCTTCATGAATTGAAGAACGCCTAGAACAAACCTTTTTGAAATCCCAAATCGAATCCACCTTTTTTGAAAAAAGAAAAAAACTCCCAAAAACCGAAAAATTGTTCCCCCTCTTTTTTAAAAAAAATCAAAATTTCCCCTCCCACTCGCAATCTTTAAAATTCAATCACCCTTGGTTCAGAAATCTGGTGATAGCAATTCAAGGCTCAAACAAAGTGAACATTCATCCCTTTTTTCATTCATATATTCGAAACAAATAAATAAAAAGGAAAAATAAAATAAGAACTAAAAGAATACCTCAAGCCTTATATTTCCAACGAATTGATACAATTTTTCAACGCAAAATTCAGAGCTTTCTCACAACTTTTTCCTAGTAAATTTGTATCAAAATTATGTGTATTTTTACAATGGGGTTCAACCATTTTCATAGGTAATTTTCATACCTAAAATACAAAAATTTGGAATAAATAAATCCTTATTTTTGGGTGATTCTTCCCCTTTTCCATTTAATGCAGATTCAGATTTGATTTGGAGCTGATTTGATTTGAATTCAGGTTCGAATCTAACCTGATTCTTTCCTTTTTCTTGCCATATTAGAAACCCTAACCCTAAACCTTTCTCTTTTGCTTGCTGTAGGTTTAGTCGGAGGGGAAAGCAACGGTATGGCACGACGTGGCTGCAGGTGGTCCGGCGGTGGCGAGGCATGGTGGCGGAACGATGCCAGGGAATGACTGTTGTCGCGGCATCACCTATGAAAACCGAACGACCTGGGAGCTTCGCGCGCGCAGGGAAGGCGATGGCGGCGCAGTACGACATAGGAGGGAGCTGGATGGTCATCGACACTTCTCGTCGGTCTTAGGATGACCGAATGTCGCAGCTGCAAGCGCAAGAGGGCGAGCTAGTCGGGTCTGGACGAGGGAGAAAGAGTCGCGCGTGTGGGCTGCACGCACCAAGCGCGCTGGCGCGAGTGGGGGTTGCCCTTCACTTCATCTGGTTCATTCTGGAACGTTAGATCCTAACCCTAGATCTAACGGGTAAGATTAAAGCCTGCACATGGGATAAAAATGGGGTTAGTTAGGATTTATTCTTGGGCCGAATTAGACCAACAACGTACATGATTTTTTTATTTAATAAAAATATAACTTATTTATTATTTTTTGGGTTTTATATTTAATACGTCCATATTATATTTATAAACAATATAAATAAATAAATAAATAAATAAATAAATATGGTGAAAATTTATTGACAACAGCTGTCACTTTTTACTTATTCATCTAAAACAGGTATGAAGCAAAGAATGAAAGGCACTAATTTTCACCGATCATCAATTCGCTTGACGGTTCTATACTCCTTACACCAGAACGGATAGGTGGGTTCCATTCCCCTTACGCCTGAATAGATAGACAATTTCCATTCTCCTTATGCCTGAACAGATAAACGAGTTCCATTCTCCTTACACCTGAATGAATAAGCAAGTTCCATTCTCCTTACGCCTGAACAGATAGACGGGTTCTATTATTCTTACGCCTGAAGGAATAAGTGGGTTCCATTCTCCTTACGACTGAATGGATAATCGGGTTCCATTCTCCAATGACTGATGCAACTATGATGATTATGCACCTAATGATATCTAAAACATGATTGCATGTCAGTTTTATATGGTTTCTTGTTATTTCGCTTGTTTAACCCAAACAAGCGACCATCTCTACTGTCTCTGCTTTGCCATTCTCATTCATTTGCTTCATGGAGAACATATGGTCCCAACATGTCAATGTCTCACATTTCTACCAATCCCACTATCATTGTAGTTGATACATCCGTACTGAGTGAAAAGCCTCACTTCCTGATTTTGAAAGCTTTAAATTTTCTGAATACACTTAAACCTCCTTTTAAGGCTCCCTGTGAGTTTTCGAATTATTCATGGGGTCTCCATCATGTATGGCTTGATTTCCCATTCTGGACGCGAATTTTTTTATTCATTATTAAAACACACCAACGGATAAGACGCGCCACATCAGCTGTAACTCGATCTGGCACAGCGTGTAGAAGTCGTTTCTGGCAGAACACGATTCGCCCTTACGTAGACTAAATGAGGGTGTTTTTTCAAATAATCTCTTGAGGGGTACTTTTTCAATTTTTTTCCAAAAAGGAATAATCAAACAAAAACCCTAAACTTTGTCTATTTTTTACGATAGGTGCATAATTTTTTTTACTAAAATATGTGTCTTATATTTTGTTTGTTAAAGTAGTAGTTGATTCAATTAACTTTAAAATAAGTTAAAAATAAAAAATTAAACCAAAATTAAAAATACCTTTTAAAGAAACATAACTGAAAATGTTGATGCAGTTCGCTCGAATCGAGTCCCTAGGCATGTGAAACAATAAGAATAGATCTTCTATGGCTTATTACAAAAGCACCCTTTTTTTTTCTCCCTCCTAAAATTGGTGGTAAAATTCCAAGAAACTACGTGTAGCGTTAGCTTTCAAATGAGATGATGTTTACCTTTGAGCCGATTTTTTGGAGCTTTCAGTTTTGGATTCCAGCTAGTATACTGCTGTTGGATGATAAAAATGCGCGACAACCAGGTTTTAAATTTTATACTGCAAATAGGATTATAGGCCGATGCTATGAATTGAAACCAAATAAGATTATTTCTTTTTCATGGGTTTGGTTCTTTGGAGATTTAAAAACCATTAATTAAAGTTGTAATAGCATACAGGAGAGGGTCATTGTTGAACTATGAAAGATAAATAAATTATTTTTGAAACGAATGGTGTTTTAAAAAATTATTAAACTATAAAAAATTAAATGAATTAATGTTTATATTAAAATTTTAAAATTAAAAAACTTTAAAGTAATTAAAGAAAAAAGTCAAAATTTAATTTTATTGATGGTAACGGACAATTCAAGAGATCCACCAATTAGTCTAGTGATTAAGAATACTCATCTTGTATGGGTTCGAATTTCAGCATGACAATGTAACACATCATTATTTAATTAAAAAACTAACGGTCCAAAAATAACAACTTTTTAAAAAAAATTAAGGAAGACAAAAATTTAATTATTTTGATTTTAAATTTTCTCTTCCTTCTCCTTTAAGTAAGAATTGTTTAAAAAATTTATCAATAACATAAAATGTAATTAAGGCATGAGTGTGACCCTGAACAACAATGTTGTTATTAACAGCGATGACCAATTAGATAATTTGAATTCTTCGCAATAACTTAGATTTCACACCTTCTCCCTTCTCCTTTAGAGTGTGAGTTCTAAATTTATGAGCAAATTTTCGCTTCTCCTCTTTTATGTAGAAATTGTTCAAAAATAATGTACCATAATATAATGAAATTTATCTTTTTAGGATATAAAATTTATAGAAATCACAATAAAATAATCTCATGACTCTTCGATAAAAGAAAATCTCAGGATTAGTCAGGTTAACAAAGAAATATTCAATAATTATATGGTCTGAGAGTCGAACAAAATTTATTTGTCCATTTCTATGTCTTAATACTAAGAAAATAAATTATAAGTCATAACCTCAAATTCTAAATCACAAACCTTAAATCTTAAAAATACACTCTACCTCCAATTTCCTAAACTCTGATACTAACTTCTAATCTTAAACCTTAATCCTAAATTTACTTTTCTAGTATAGAACATAAATAGGAATACCGAAAAAAGACATAAGATTTCTATTGCTTAGGGTCTCTATACATTAATCTATTTTCATTTCCTCATGATTTAATTTTCTTTGCAATTCATGTGTGTGTGTTTGTTTCGTTTGGTCAATCATATATTCGAATGTAATGGCTATCATGGTCTCGTTGATCATTCCAATTAATTACAAGTTAAATTCGTAAAAGTATTAAAAGATAAAAAAAACCGTCAAAAAACACCAAATTAATAAGGAACTGATCTTGCATTAACCCTTTAAGAAAACTTAAAAATTCCAAAAAAAATATCTCACAATAGAAAGTCGAGTAACAAAAATATAAATTTATTCATAGTTGAGTGATCGAAATGTAAATATATCCAAAAAAATACGTCACATGCTTAAGGGTAAAATGACCTAATTGTTACTAATTGATAAAAAAAAATTGACCTAATTGTAAATATACACATGATACAGTGACCTATAATGTAATTCACCTTTTAATAATATTAAAATCCTAAGAGGCGTTTCCATAATAAGCTTTTTCAAAATCATATACCATATGTGGTTCAAAAGCATTCCCACCAAAGATAATAAAACATTGCCTATAGTTACTTTTTTTATCTTGTATTCCCGAAAATTCCATTCTCTTACAAATATTAGGTATTTAACAATTCTTATCGAATTGGACAGAAATACCTTTAAAATAAATGAAATATTTTAAAACTATCCTTTCTTTTATGATAAATCTTAGATATTTTAATGGTATTTTTTATGTTTTACTTAGTTAGATATTTTTATATTTTCTGTTAGTTTTATAAAATAATTTGATATGATACTCCATTGTACATCTCATTAAAATTATTTGATCGAATAATTAATGAGGTATGATAAAACTGTTTGATGTATTAAAATTATTTAAAGATATTAGTTTAAATGATTTTGTCTCGTTTTTTGAACAAAATTAAACCCGATATAAGCTTAAATTTGAATTAATCTACATATTCCAGTGGTGAAATAAAGTGACAAGAAACTAATATAAATAAAAAAATGTGTATATCTCTCAATATCTTGGTACTTAAAAATATATATATATAATTATATTGTTGTAAGTATATTTCTGTATTTTTAAAGAAATAAAAATAATAAAAAATATATATTAAGCTGTTTGTGTACGAATTTTATTAAAATATATAAATTAGAAATAATAGAAAATTATATTTTTTATAAACTTTCATGTAAATATTTTAATTTTAATATTAAAAATTTAATTTATTAAAAAAGAAAATATATTCTAAGAATAATTTAATAAAAAAATATATTTTTTATCTTATATTTTTTTAACCAAACATTTTAATATTATATTCTTGCCAAATAAATTAGACAAATTTTCCAGTAACGTGTTAAATAATGTAACATTAGAATAATCTTATTTTCAATAATAATTTTACATTCTTGAACCAAACGACCTAAAAATAATGACCCTTGGGTTAGGAGAGATGGAGAGTTGTTTTAAACGCAGTCGTTCCTATGTTCCATTTTTGTCATTTCGATGCCCTGAAGCTGCGCTCGTTTATCATAGGTGAAGAGCGCACCAAGAAAGCTCGGTGGCGATGCTTAACTGCAGATTCCGAGTTTCAGTCTATCATCTACTCACCGGTAAGTTCTACAAAAACTGTAGCCTTTGCCCCCTCTTCCCTATTCTAACTCGTAATAAACCCAAAACAATGAAACCGACTCACTGAATAATTTTTCCCCAGGTTATAGTGGCCTTGTTTCATCGAGGAAAATAGCGCTTCCTATTACCTGGCAAGTTTCTCTGCTTATTTTGTTACGAATTAGTTTCTTCAATGTATTTTTATGGTTCGTTTACAATTTAGCCGTCTCAATGCGATACATTTCATGGTGTTATGGTATAAATTGACCGAACGATGTGAAAAGGAGTTTTAGTATTTCTCACTTAAGTTTCAAGTTTATTTGTTTCTCAGGCACTTCTGTAAATTTGATTATTGTCAATTTAGTTGTGCTTTGTTTCTTAAGTTTAATACCATGATGGGATGATGTTCGACAAAAAAAAAACCCAGGGATTCAAATAGTGGTCCACTACCGCGATAGGTGCTGTTATATAGAGGTAGTGGCACTGTCTGAAACTGTTATTGCGGAAAATAGCAGTCCGCAATGACCGGAATACATCCGCTATTGTCCACAATCCCGACCAAAAACGCGATGGCAACCTCAATTTAAATCTCTGAAGAAACCATTTGTGGGTAGTTCTGTTAAGGGTTTATCTTTAGTAGTAGTAAGACATTGTCTTGCTAGGAATTTGGACACTATAGACTAGGATTAAGTATTAACATTGGGTGTAGCAACTATTGCCGCCTTTATTACATTGTTGTAGAAAAGAATACCTTTAGGACCTAGCATGGTTTCTTGCAGGAGGATGAGAAAGCTAATTTGTTATTATTATACGAGTCATAATTTGACTTTGTTTGCTTTAGTTGATCGATGGATGAAACTTTATTTATGTGAGGTTGAGGCGGTTATTTGGACCTGTTTGTTGACATGCCTTGGTAGCATTGGCTTTGAAATGGAGTGTAATTTCAACAGTAGTCTGTGCAGGAGTTTCTACTGTTCTTTGTAATGTGTGCTTTATTATTCCATTCGCACAGTTGTTTTAATGTGCTCATACAATGACATTCCTTAGCTTGTCATTTGAATCAATACTCTGTATTCTCTACTCTCTACTAGTACCATGCTCCTGTTTTTTCATCAACATGCTTTCATTTCAATATTAGTATTTGGAATGTGTGAGAACATAAGAATAACGCAATAATTAGTGATGCCTTTGTAAACTGTAAAGCTTTTTTGTGTGCTAACAATCTTGCAGTATTTAGGAGCAGAATCTAGCAGCTGTTTTGTTTTCCAAAAAAGTCCATACATCAAGTAGTGCACTTTCTGATTTAAATCTTAGGCAATTAGCACATTATGTGCATGATATATCTTATACTAGAATTTGTAGGTTCTATTTGCACATATTGTATATGAGGTTATCTTATGCAAGGGTGGTTGCAGCATCCAGCCAAAAGGGTTTGAGAGCTTAAAGCGGTCATTGCATACCTCAACAGATGGTGATGATTTTGCAGAATTAGGCTTACCGGTGGAAAGGGTTGGAGGTGTTGTTCGGAAACTGAAGACAGGAAAGCCTGAATATTTTATGGTAAGCATCCTTGGTATTTATTATCCTCCCTTTCCTCTCTCTCTCTATTGACAAGCGTGTATGAGCTGCGCTGCATGTTCTTTTGTGCATTTTCTTTTTGACATCTTGCTGCTAGTGCATGTATAATGAATAAACTTTCAGTGCTATTTCCGCTTTCCACGTTGTCAATTGTGCTCCAACTTGATCACCATCTAAATTCTCCATTTCATGTAGAAAAGCGGGGGTGCTGAAAAGAAGTTAAATAGGTCACCTTTTAAGGCAGACAGCTACATTAAGATCGTGGATGTATCACATAAAGTTGTGAAGTCTTCTGTTCCTTCTCTAGATCTTGAGAACGATAATGACAAAAAATCTGATTTCAAAACTTCACATTCTGTTACAATTAAGAATGTACCCTCCATAATCGACCGTCTCAAGTTGGAGGAGGCAATTTCACTTTTTGGCAAGGTTTCAAAGTTTTCCAAGAGATCAGCTCCAAATGGACTTGATTGTTGTGACATTGAATTTAAGGTATTTTTCTTTCCTGACCATAGAACTTCCCTTCCTCCTTTGCCATGTTTTTTTCTCCCTCTTCATATGACCACCTATTCTTTTGGGCAAAACATAATAAGTGTTAAGATATGCTTTTCCAGCGTGAGAAGGCAAGCAAGAAAGCACTATCAACGGGCTATGTAACAGTGAAGGACGTCTCTCTCCGAATATGGCCACTGCTTTCTTCAGAAACTGTTATAATTAGAATTAGCAACATCAGCTTAGAGACTGCAGAATCAGCAATACACTTTAGATGCAAATCGTGTGGTCTTTTGGAGGGTCTTGTGAGGTTGAAAGAGGATGTTGTGGATGTCTCATTTAGAGTGAACAGTGAGACAGACACAAAGACCATACTAAAAAAGTAAGAAATGTTCACCATTCTGTTAATATTGGTTACAATCTTGCTTATCTTTTTAAATTTGCTTTATTTGGATATATTTGTGGTCATTGCTGCTCATGCATGTTTGTCACCCTTGTGGTAAGCTGGAAGTGGAACGTGTATAAAGACTAGAGGCAATATCTGTGGGAAATTGAAGTTTTATAAGCTTATTAGCGCTTTTCTGGTTGGCAATGCTAGTCGCTTCTTGAGCTTTGCTCTTGGTGCTTTTAGATTTTCTCTATAGTGATAGGTAATTAAGTGCCATATTTAGTGTGGGAGTGCTAGGGTGTCTTCAGGTCTGAAATAGAAATCACTGGAGGTTTGTTCATGTTGAAGTCGCTGATTAGCGAATAGATCTTCCTCTCTTGGCTTAGTTGTTTAGCGGGAACAAGTGGAGTGCAGAAGCTCCTCTAGAGAGGGGTTCGCAGCAAGCAGGCTAAGGTTAGTCTAATATAAATGGAAATTTTATATGCTGATTTGAATCTCAAGTTTGAAATGCAACTTTTAAGCTAGTTGAACCATAGAAGCGGAACCGTTCCATTTGCATTAATTAATAGTGGTTGATTTACACAATTATTGATATTTTTGTCATCAAACATATAAACTCTTCTGGTTTTAACCCATTCAATGCTATCAAGAAATGGTTTGCTTTTGGTAGGTCTTGCCAATATCCCTACTTACAGATACAGTTTCTAGTAGAACATTTTTCCCATGTACTCATTTTATATTAGGATAAAACATTATAAGGCTTGTCATACTATGCAGGACTAATATTTGCTTTGTTATTATTACTAATCATTTGTACTTAGAAAAAGCATAAAGATAAAGTGGTATTCAGGCTTTTTGTTAAACAAACATTGATACTGGCATGTTGTAAGTTGGTTCATACTAACATTGTAGATATTATTATTGTAGATTGAACTCTACAGTCATGGATGAGTCCCAATGGTCAGCTGATTTACAACATAGCGAGTCTCCCTCGATGGCAATTACCGAAAATGGCAATGCTCAAGATGATGACTTGGCGTTTAAAATTGGACATTTGAACGACTTGGAAAGGGAAATACTTATGAAGAAGATTTGTGTCGAAGACCTACAGCACCTGCATCGTTGCTTGCTTCACCTTGAAGACCACCCTCTGAAAGCGGATGGTAGCCTTCCGCCATCAAAAAAACCTAAGCATAAAAAATACAGCTTTTGCTACTGACAGACAGCTTCCTAGATAAATCTGTTAAGAGTCTCAATCGGGATTTAACCCATATAAACTTGAGGGAACAAAAACGGACTATTTTTGCTTTATCATCTTCATCGTCTTCCTCAAACTGTTTCCTCACTTTTCCCCCCTTTAAAACAATTGCTGTTATAGAATGAAGTATTGACTACAATGGTCATGTCAGCCATTCGACGACTAGGCTTGCGTTTCGGTTTTCAATCCATGTTCGGGTTACCGAGCTAATGCTGTTCTTCAAAACCTAGTAATACTAAAAACAGTATTGTAGGCAGATTCATGCCAAAGAGTGATCCAGTAAAAAATATATTTATCTTAGGAGATAATAGATATTATTTTGTGATCACCTTGCGACTATTAAAAATAAATTTAAAATAAACTAGATTCTTCGACATGCTTCAATATACACATTTTTATTATTTAATAATTGTTTTTATTTTATGTAAATATAATTTAAGCATGTTTATTACGAATTACAAATTAAACATACAAGTATAAAATATTATGAAGTCTGAAAATTTTTAAATAAAAAATGAGCAGCATAATATTAATGTTTATTTACCCATTAATGCCAATAACTAATAATTGATCATTAACACTTTAAAAACTATAGAATATGTAAATATGTGATTTTAAGAATAAAATAATTCAAATCATAATCATTTTTAAATGTCATTAATGTATGTATATATATAATAAAAAATATTTTAGTTTGTTCACAAGTATTTTAACTTGTGAGCAAGTACGTTGGTAAAATTGCTTATCTTTATTTTCTCATAATTTAAGTCATAAGTTCTATACCCACTAAGAAGACCACTTTATTCGCCCAGAGTTTATATGCCGGCATATACAAAGATCTAGCTGCTAAGTGTAAATTCAATTAATATGCTCAGTTTTACATTATAAAGTATTTGTTTACATTTAGCGAATGTGTCAAATGGATTTCAAGGCCTTTGCTTTCAAGTGTAGGTATGGAGTAAGTGGGTACCCAATATTGAAACTCTTTCCAAAGGGCAACACACAAAGCAGGTGAAGGTTTCTCAAAGCATCTAATCCCCAGATTCATCCGCTTTCAAATCCATGTTAGGCACTCTAGAAGATTTTTCTTGACTAAATTCAGGCTCTGAGATACCCAGTGACGAACATTCTTCAATCTGATATTCTCCATCACCGATTAACGACTTCACGAATGAGCATGGCCGTTCCTCAACTTCAATACTAGGTGAATTCTCTTGGCCGGGACCAAATTGCAATTCTAATGACAACTGACCAGCTGGTTGTGTTTTCATCTGTACAGACCGCATGAGTGCTGCCCTCCTTAAATCAGAAGAGTGGACTATATCACTTGGTGAGGATGGAAATCGACCCTCTGTATCTGAGCCTCTTTTGCGAGGCTGCGAACAAGTACCAACGCCGACATGTCCAGGTAAAGGGTGTGAACCGGTTGGAGTGGAGCAGAACGCGTTCAGTGGTCTTTGATATCTATGGAGAAACAGGACTTGTAGGCCGACTATCAGAATGGGAGAAGCAAGTATTCATAGGTGTCTCAGAAAATCTCGAGTCATCTGAATCTTCAGACATTGGTGAATACTGCCAAGCCATCTCATCCCTAGAAACAATAATGAAGATAAGTTTTTCAAAGATGCAAAAACTTAATCACATTGACCGGAGAAACCTAGAAACAAATATTGCACCGTTGAGACAAGTGACAAGTCATACGCAGACAAAAAAGAGTAAATATTAAGTTCGAAATTAGCATCTGGATGTGCTAGTGCAATAATGCTTCAGCAACTTCATCTGTTACATAATTCCTTTCGATCGATATGATTAGAAGCGTGTGAATAAAACTGAGGAATATTTGAAACATAATCCGACTTAAGCAAACCTACAGCTAAGTGGTTAACCTCATACAAATACAACCCAGTCACAGGCCACAATTCAACACAAGAAACACAAAGAAAATGTCTTAAGCGCTAATGCGAGATTGACATGATATCAGCAGCTTTTCCGAACGGGAGGAGAACGATTGATAGATTCCCACAAAGGCACAATGCCAAAGACAGATATGGCACATTGTGTTTCAAGACATTGCTATCTTCAAGTCATTAACTATGCCTACATAGAAAAGTAGGCAGAACAAGCTGATGTAGTTATAACATTTATCAATTAGTGGATTAATTCCAAGGGTGGATCATAACATGTAAACCCAAGTAGTCTCTTCAATCTTTCAGAATTCTGGATTTGGTTAAAATGGAATGTTTTAATATGAAAAACTATATCTGCAGCAACTAACCTGGGAGAGAACATAGCTTCGGACCTAGCAGGAGATTCCAGGAGATATTCAGGAAGTGGGTCCCCAACTGTTAGTCCATTCAAGCTAGACGCCATTATCTGCAAACAAATACTTCAATTTCCAGATAATTGAAACCCTTTAACACAATTATCTAAAAATATATGCCGAGACAAAGAAATGTCAACTACCCAGATAAATTAAACTATAAAAAACAAAATTAGATGATCGAACTTTCTACACTACGAATATCTAATAGGATGAAATTAAACAAAGATTGAAAATTTGGGTATTTTAGAAACAGGAAGAAGAAGAAGAAGAAGAAGAAGAAGAAGAAGAAGAAGAAGAAGAAGAAGAAAAAACCTCACTGAGATAACGCTTGTGAGAATGGAGATTGTCGACATAAACCTCATCTTCGGGGTCTCTGCAGCGTTTCCCACTTGGGGACGGCGCCGTCGACGATGATGTTGCTGCGGAGCTTGATTCAGGACCCATTGTCGGTTCTAATTTTGTGTTTCGTTTGGGTTAAATTCAATTAAAGAAGGAAATGGTTTGGGATTTGGATACATTGAACTATAAGAATAGAGTGAAATATTTGGCTGGAGATTTGAGACGGAGGAGAGCAATACTAAACTGTTTCGCGGGAGTATGATAAAGATTATACATTTTGTTTCATCTTTTTGACATATGTGATACTAACAACCGGCTGGTTTAACGACATGAGACGTTATATATTTTAAACGAGGTTAGAAGTTTATATACTGACGTTGTTAATAAAAATATTAAATTATGAAACAAAGGCCCTTTTTATATATGAGACTTTGTAAACTTGATTCAAATTAATTAACTAATAAATCAGATACAAATAATTAAAGAGAATTGAGAGCAAGTGATTGTTTAATATAAAACTCAAACAACCTAGAGTGTTTAATTGTATGGAATATATTTTGATGTAAAAGTTTGTGTATCAAAATACAATCTTTAATTTTATACCTTAAGTTTAATTTTTTTTTTATCTTTAACGATTAATTTCTTGTTAATTTATTCTTCCTTTGTTCCATTAAATTTGTCAAGTATTAACTTTTTAAAAATTAAAATTTTAAACTTTGATCATAATATTTTAAATATTTTAATTGATTGAATTCTATAAAATATATATTTTAAACTACTTAATTGGAGGTTTTTGAAAACATATTTTCTCACATTTTTAAATTTAAAGTATAAAAAAGTCGAAGTAAAAAATGACAAAAAAATCAACACTAGACAAATTTAGTGGGACAAAGAGTATAATTTCTTAGTTTCATGTATTGTTTTTATTTTCTGTTTGCTTAATATATGGTCATTTCTGAACTCAACAAAGTGGTCTCAGCGATAAAAGATGATGATGTTTATCTTAAAAAATTTAAATTCAAATTATTTTTTTTGTAAAATGTGTGTGCATTGTCAAATGATTAGAATATGTATGAACATATACTACTTGTAATTACCTTAAAATTATTAAAAAGTATGATCATATTATTTAGAAATATATGGACCAATTAGACCATATTATGTGTAATAAAAAATTTAAGAACATAAAAAATCTAAAAGTTATAATTTATGTTTAGAATTTAAGAATATAGAACATGTTACGTGTGATGAAATCAATGACGATGCAATATAGGAGGTAAGGTATACCACGTCCCTCCTCAAATGTGTATTGTACCTGAAATAAATAATAATAAAATATTTGAATTTATATTGGAGTGGCTCCCATGCGACAAGATAATATGATTTTGTTATTTATTTAAAAAAAATTATCCGTCAAATAAGTGTTTAAATTATATTTTTTTAAGTTAAATGCTCAAATTATTTTTTGGACCAAATAAGTGCCCAACATTCTTTCTGTGACTCGTTCAA
The DNA here is from genome assembly GCA_019671005.1 of Hibiscus mutabilis. Classification (NCBI taxonomy): domain Eukaryota; kingdom Viridiplantae; phylum Streptophyta; class Magnoliopsida; order Malvales; family Malvaceae; genus Hibiscus; species Hibiscus mutabilis. The sequence continues at coordinate 8,009,654 of CM033718.1, read as the reverse complement.
TGTTCTTCGTTAATTCTCACAGTTAATGAACACATGTCATATCCTGAAAATTCTAAAATTATATTAAAAATAAAAAAACTTAATTTTCATAAATTCTCTAAGTTTTTCAGATTTCACAAAACATCCCCAAATTCCAAAATCCCTAACTCCCCAAAACCTAAATCCCAATTTGAGTCGATTCCGCCGCTGCCTACCACATCGGTCGTCGGACCATCACAACCATTTTTTCCACCACCCCGTCGTTGGAGATCGATCGACGTTGTATGAAACTTCGAAATTGTCGAATGGTTCCTTCAAACGATTTATGACGAATGGCGGCAGGATAGACGACGAGCGGCGGTGGGTTGTTCGGTGAGGGGAGGGCGCTGAATTTCGTCGCTGCCAACGCGGTAACGCCGGCAGGAGTGGTCAAATTTGAGGACTATTTTCAGAATATTTGAAAATTTTAGGATATGTTTTTATTTTGTTTTATTAATTTTTAATATAACTTTAGAATTTTCAAGATATGACATGTGTCATTTAATGGTGATAATTAACGAAAAACCTTAAATAGGTCACTAAATGAAATGTTAGACATTTATTTGGCTCAGAAAATAGTTTAGACACTTAATTGAAAAGAATAGTATAATTTAAACACCTATTTACCTAATAAGCCTTTAAAAAAATGATAAACTAACTCTAGTCCACGATCATATCTTCTTCTTTTTTGAATATAGTCCACGATCATATCTAACTTGTTAATTCATGAGTAAAAACATACATGAAAAATATATATTAAACCAAAATAGTAAATGGAAAACTTTTTAGTATCTAATGCGATTTTATGAAAGTATTGTACACATTTTATAAACAAATTACTTAAATTTAAATCTTTTAAAGACAAAATTGTTTTTTATTGGACTGGTCAAAAGGATGAAAACTTTTTTTTAATAAGTATGCTTAATTTACGGTTTATATTTGGGGTACGAGGTTGTCTCTTCTAATAATATTGTCTTTAAATTTTGAACTCAAGTCCTCTCTTTAAAAAGTGCAAAGTACTTTATTAATGCACTCAATACTTGTCGATAAAAGATAAAACTTTTGTATGTATTTAAACTATAATTTAGTTGGAGGATAATAAACCATATTCTAATGATTGATTTCGAAATTTTATACATATATGCATGTAAGAAAGATCAATTGGCGCTTGGATAGGCAAGACGCAAGAATAGGGATGCATTTCATCCGATCTAATCGGGCTTTTTGTAAAGAAAAAAAGGCTCAAGTGATAAATAAGTACTTAAGTTGTATTATTATTTTTATATAGGAGTTAAAGTATTTTTTTTCTAGCCAAATAAGTCTAATGATTTTAAAGTTTTATTTAGGTGTTTTGCCGTTATCAGTCATTAAAAAAATTTGTTAGCCAATAAAAACATGGCATGTGATAGTGTTAAATATTTTCTGATTTTTTTAAAACAAATCAAAAATTTTAAAATATCCAGAAATTTTTAAATAATCTTAAAATAGTATCCAAATCCCTAAACTCCCAAATTCGAACACTTCCAACGACGTTGGTAACGTTTCCGGCAATGAAATGAAGCGTCCTCCCATCGCCAAACGACCTACGTACCGTTCATCGACTGTTATGCAGTCGTTCGTCACAAATCATTCAATGACTTCGGCGTTTCGCACGGCGGCAGTTGATTTTCTGCGACAATGTGCTGGGGTAAATGGTCGTGATAGTTCGGCGACGAATGTGATGGGTGGTAGCGTGACAACCAGCGGTGAAATCAGGTCAAATTGGGATTTGACTTTTTTGGTGTTAGAGATTTTAAATGTTGAGGTTATTTTTTGAAATTTGTGGTTATTTTGTTTTATTACTTATTTATTTGTTTTTAAATATAATTTCGAAAATTTAAGAAGTTGACACGTGTCAGATAACGGGAGTTAACGGTAAAAATTAACAGACAATAACAGCATGACACCTATTTGAGTAACGTTGAAAATGTTAGGCACCTATTTGGCTCAAAACAAAGTTTAGGCGCCTATTTGCCCGGTATTCATAGTGTATTCTTCCTATATTTTTAGGAATATTTACAATAATACCCTTATTTATATTTTTACAATTATTTCCTTAAAATCGATTTTTTACAACTAAGTCCTTAAATTTTTTTTACAATTAGATATTTAAAATTGATTTTTTTACATTTAAGTCTCTAAAATAAATTATATATAGATTGATCGAATCGAGTCGAATTCAGGTTGAGACATATAATTCTTGTGTCGAGTCAAAATTTTTAAAGATATGATCAGACCAAATTTAAGATAATTATTTCTTAGTTTAGATTTAAATTGGCTAATAACTCGACCCGTGTCTATCCCAAGAATAGCTGTGTTCAATTCGATGTTAGCATAGAAGACGAGTGAAGTGAGGTGTCAACCACAAAAGATGCCGATGACAAAGGATGGGCCAACTTAAAAATACTCAAAATTAAAAGATGTTCCCAAACTATCAACATCGCAATAGAAAGAAAATAATAATGAATGAATGATCTAACACTAGAAAGGCCCCCCATTGGATATAAAAATCAGTGTCTACACAGCTTATATAATAATTATTTATTCCACAATTCAAACTAAGAATTCACTTATTTTTTTAAGTACAATTAAAGTGACTAATTTGATACGTAAACCCTTTTTATCACAGAAACTAAAAGAAAATAAAGAGGGGATAGGTGATATGGGCCTTAATGTGGGCTCTAAAACAGGGGGTAGCCCTAGATATTAGCGGCTTAAAAGTAGAGCAATTAACTAACATAACTGTTACTGTAGTAAATGAATAGTAATACTAATAGTATATTATTCCATGGGGAATATAAAAAGGAAAAAGGGTAACCCAAAGTCTGATATTTAGCAGTAGGAATCTGTGCTAGTGTGGGTCCACAGACGGAAAATATCTGACGCAAAACTGCACAACCCATGAGGCCTGCCAGGCAACATCTCCCGTAATGCCCCTCTTCTAACCACCAACACATTGCTTAATTAAGCCCTTTGTTTATTGTCAGATTATTTTAGCTGGGATGGGACCCCCCCTCTCTGAGATGCCATTAAGATTCGATTATGATTATGTCGTTACGATATTTTTTTGAAATTAATAAGATCGTAAATTGTCATTCAAGTTTAATTTCCTAAATAAATTTGATTTTAAGAATTGACCGTTTCTATAAAAGATCGATTTTTAATGAATATAGTGATAAAAAATAATATATTTAGTTTCAAGCTGATCAAATAGTTATAGTGACGAGTTAAAAAGTTTTATTAATCTTTATTAAAATGTTCTTTTTTTATTGTTGTTTTTCTCGTGGTTTTCTGATTTAAAATATCATATCACACTATTATTTTTCTTATTATTTTTATTTCTATCGGTTTAAATTCGTTAAAAAACCTTTTTTAATATTCTCCTATGTCAATGAAATCTCAATTAAAATTAAAATTTAAAACTTTTTAATTTGTACACATCAATCATAAGATCAACTTGAAACTAAATTACTTAAACATTTGGACAAACAATCATTCATATTTGTTGGGATTGATTAACGACCACTTCGTTCATTCAAATTAGACCTTTATGATGACCGTAAATTAAAAAAAAAGAATTTCCCCCCAAAATAATACTAAACTATGCCACGTTAATGTTTTTAACAGTAACTAACAACATTAAAAATACAGTAACAAATACAAAATTTAAAAGTTTAATTACCAATTAAAAAACATCTTAAAAATCCACTGGCTAAATTTAATTATTTATGCGGTGCGTTGAACGCGTTTTGAATGTTCTACTATAAATTTTAATTATTTTTCACTTACCCATGATGCTCCTATAAGTTAAAAGACAACAACTATTATCTTGATCTCAGTGCCCATGTGCATCTCATTACACTTTCAATACCACAAACCCAACTTTGATACACCTAAGAGGAATCCTATGGTCCTAATGACATTCGGTCATTCTGATAAAAAAATAATTACATTCTGTCATGGGTTTACATCAACATTAAAATTGTATAATCTAACCCGGAAAATGTATGTTAAAAAAACACAACGAAAAATAAGTCTATCTCTAGACTTTACCACCTAACTTACACACAAGGGTCTCCCCTATGTGGGTCTAATGAAAGTTCATTTCCCAGATAATACCAAACGCTTACAGCTCAACTAACAATGAGAACATAATCCATGTGGGTCATCACCTAATTTCCGACACTGTTTTTTGTGTGCTTTTGAAACCATGGAAACGGATGGCCTGGCCGATATTACCAGTACTGTACTTCCACACTTCTTAAAAACAACCTGAAAAAAATCACAATCTTTGGAAAGGAGTGGTGAACGGTGATCCACAGAGAATACCCCACACACAGACAAGTCCAAACACTACCCTACGAAAACAATAAGACAATAGCCCTAAACACGTCGCTATTGTTCCACAGTCATTTCAGACCATGAAAACAGAGTTTCATGCACTAGTCTGAAAAAAAAAACCCAGATACTGAGTTTCAACAATAAATTATTGTACCGTAAATAGAAGTTTCGCTGTTACAACAACGATTAACCTTAAAATTCTCGTAATCACAACGAAAAGAAGCTTTTAACAATGTTGATTAATATCATAACATTAACATAGCTTCTTTGTACAATAGGCTTACCTTAAACTTAAGATTAAATTAAGACATAAAACAGTATTATGTAAGAAACTAAACTATACATAAAAAGGACACTGTTTTTGTATCCGTTCTGTCCACCGTGAACTACCTGGACGAGACTGGATTCAAGCTTCTGGCGAGGCCGTTGAGTGCGCCGTAACTTTTGGAACTGAAACTTAAGCAACCAAATAATCCTTGTCTGTAAGGCAAGTAAGTCCTCTTCTTCATTTCGTCGGCTTGAGCTCTGTTTGTGGTGTAGTGCAACTCGTGCGGCGACGGCGGGATTCGTCGTTTCGCTACCCCGTTTGATGGTTTCCCGGAACCCGCTTTCTTGCCCGCGCCTTGTTTGTTTTCCTTTTGCTTACGTTTCAAAGGTGGAGGCTTTTCCTGTTCCATTTGAATCTTTTTCTCTTTTGATGATGTGAAGGAAATGGAAGTCCAAAACTTTTCCTTCCCGTTCGCTCTCCCTTCACTTTTACTTCTATACAAAAGATCTTTCAGGAATATCCATTTTTTGGAGTTTCTGCCCAAAGATGAAGATCTTGATGAAGATGCTGAGGAAGACGGTGTCGTTTCCTTTGACACGTCGGTTTCTTTCAAACCTTCCAAAATGAGCTTACCGACTTCTTTCCGTTCTTCTCTGCTACCCTCTTCTTCTTCATCTTCTTCTTCCCATTGAAACTCTGGGTTTCGAAGCGGCGATAAAGATCTCGCCTTTCTATGAATCGACCTGCTTCGAAGCTTCAGATCCCTTCCCCGTGAAGCTTCTTGCTTGTTTGCACCGCCGTCGTCTTCCTCCACGTCTAGATCTAATAAAGGAGCTAGATTCTGAGGTCTTTGCAAGTGAGAGGACAGCTTCATGGGCCTGATCTGGCCGTTCAAGAACAACTCGTCGGCCGAACTCATGGATCCAACGGTGACAGAACCATTACTGGAGAACCGGGACGAGAACTCGAACTCGAAAGACGAGACATCCGATTTCGCCGATATTAACGAGGACTCGGACAAAAGATGACACTTTGGGGAAGGAGCAGATGATAGAATGAAATGCATGGGACTAGCCGGCGCACTGAAGAAGTATCCCGAGGTGGGACCACGGCCGGGGCTCGACGGAGCACTAACGTAGGGAGTGGAGCAGTTTGAACCAAAGTCCTCGCTGAAACGCGGCGTTTCAGTGTGGTCGCCATCATTGTAAGAAGAAGAAGAGAGGCGACTCACAGTTCCAGTTTGAGTACTAGGATTATTATCGTCAAGGTTTTGACTTAAATCCATGTTGAGAAAAAAAAAGCTTAGATGAGATTTGGAAGTGAGGGAAGGTGGTGGAGTAGCTTGCGAGGCACGTAATAATGGAGGAGACGGTGCGCAGGGAGCGAGGAGGAGGGCGCAGTGTTACAGGTTGCTCTTTAAGGCTAGCAACAATAATAGAAGTCGGAGGTTGGAGTCAGTTTCTTTATACTGTCATTTGCATTTTTTTTTTTTTTGCCAAAGCATTCAATTTGAATCTAAACTGATTAAATTGTAATCAGATATCTAAATCTAATAAATATCGATGACTAATGAGCTTGAAGTGTCAAAAGTAAATCATGGATATTCAATATCTAGTATGGTTTGTTATATTCAAATTTTCTAATTTGAATAAAATTATGTCAAATTATTGGAAACAAATTTAATTCTGCTAATAAAAAAAATTTTTAATTTTAAATCTTATACAAAGGTTTTTTATCTCACCTCATTACTTAAATTACTGTTTTTGTTTTTCAACATTCAATGTGAACATGTCACATTTTTCTTCTTATTTTTTTATAAATACCTTAAATGCAAAATAAGTGTCTAAATTATATATATTTTAAACTTCAGGTGTATGAAATATTTTTTTGTAATAGGTGTCTAAAGTTTCAACTGTGACAATTTTAAGTGTCCGGCCGTTTAAAAGAAATTATTGTCTAATAAAAGCGTAACATGTGGCATATTTTTTATTATATTAAAATTTTAAAAAATATATATAATTTTAAAAAAACTCAAAATTTTCAAAAATTTTAAAAAGCCCTAAACCCTGATACCCAAAACCACAACTTCTCTAAATTATCGCTGATGTTGTCGACACCACCAATGTCGTTGTTGAAAGGCACCACCCATTTTTTCCAGCAACCCATCGCTAGCAACCTCCGTTAAGTGTGTCAATCGAACACCGTTTGAAAAGAACCATTCGTGTTCATTGTCTAATTGGCACGTCTCCCGTTAGTTATCGAGATGGGTGGTTGGGAGAAATAGGCGACTACTTTTAACGACGACAATGGTGTCTGGCAACGGCGAAGGCGGCATCAATTTGGAGAATTTGTAGTTTGAGGTATTAGAAATTTAGGAGTTTTTGGAAATTTTGAATTTTTTAAAATTGTATATTTTTAATTTTTTTAAAAATAATAATAATAATAATAATAATAAAGTATAATTTGAGCACTTATTTTTCATTCAAGCCTTTATAAATTGGCAAAAAAATGACAACTTAAATACCAACATGTGACCAAAAAATTAGGTATAGAAGTAGAGAATACATATAATTTGAAGTACAAAGTAAACAATATATTTAAATTATAAATCTCATATTTTAATTTATGACTTGAATAATTGATATTTAAGTTTGAATTGTTATTGAAATTTACTGATTGGCCTAGTGGCTAAAGCTGCTCATATTGTCTAATCTTATATAAGTTTTGAGTGAAAAATTAGTTTCGGTGTGATTTTCTTAATTATATCAGATTAGTTATAATTTATAGTTTTTGAGAGAGAGAAAAGTAGTTGATTCAACCCATTATATATAATATTTGTAAACTTTATGTAATGTATATCATTTAGTCTAGTGATTCTTATGTTTTTTGATTCTATAAAGAATTTTTGGTTATAAGTTCGATTACTACGAGAAAGTGTGAATCTCTATGTTTTTATTTTTAGTTGTTCTTACAATTTTACCGCAATCGAGTCATTACTAATTTTACCATATTATTATTAAAACTAAATTTATTAATGAGCACAGTAAAATAACATTCTTAGAATCGAATCAAATTGAATATTTTGATTGACTGATCAATCTAGTATCCGATTTAGATGGTGTGGGTTGGGATCGATAATTAAGCAACTCGAGCTTATCGATTAACCGAAATTATTTGTTTATTGTTAACCGACTATTGTGTTTTTTAGTTGCATCCTCCAACTCTGAAATGTGACTAAATGGTCACTCAAATTATCAAAAACATATAAAATAATCATTGGCCGTTAAATTTTAGAATAAAAATTGATGTGATGGTTAATAAAAATTAACATAATAACAAATTTACCCTCAATAATTTCACTTTGTTTTAATTTGACCATAGTTTAGAAAATCAACCCTCGGTGTTTTTATATTCTACCAACTTAATCCATACTAACTAATTTCCATTCCTCTTTCCCACTAAATCAAAACACCAAAAGAACTCTTGTTTTCCTTAATTCAATTTCTCCGTAGCTTCTGCGACGCTGTCCAACTTCCACGATAAACCTGCATTGGAAGAATATTTTTTTTACCAATCTATTTGTTGAGACAAGTGTTTCAAAGATAAAAGTTGTTTATGTTGCAAACAAACTAGTAATGGGACATCAACATCATCGTGATGATAGCAAAAAAGGAAAGAAGAAGAAACTAAGTATTTTTTTTAGATCAAGGAATTGTGATTGAACTATGAGAAAACACGTTGATTAATTTTGAAACGAATAAAATTCTAAAAAATAATTAATTTATAAAATTAAGGGAATTATTGTATAAATCACTGATTTTAAAATTAAAAACTCTTAAAAATAATTAAATTATAAAAAAGAGTGGTTAAGATTTAATCATTAGTTTTAACCGATAAAATTTAAAATGGACTTAACCATAACATTTTAAAAGAACAATATCATAATTACAATAGTTTTAGGGCTTAAATGAAAAATAAATGTCTAAATTATACCACTTTTGAACTTTAGGTGCCTAAAGTTTTAACTGTTATAATTTTAGGCACTTATTTGACACCTAAAGTTTATAACTGATGAAATTTAGGCACCTATTTTTTTAATTTATAACGGTTGAACTTTAAGCACCTAAAATATTTTTTAATAATTTTAGGCACTTATTTTAATACTTTAGGCTTAAATCCAGCCGTTAAAAAAAATCAATTAACCTATAAAAATTTGACACGCGTCACATTTTAATTTATAATTTCTTTTTAATAATTTAAAAGTTTTCAAAAAAATCTTAAAATTCTGAAATTTTTTAAAATAGCCTGTAAATCCCCAAACTTCATCGTTGTCATCGCTGACCCTACCCTTTCGGTCGCCGGACCTAAATGACCATTTTCCCCAACGTGCTGTCGCTGAAAATCGACGAATGATGTGCCAGTCGAACATTGAACTTTGAATGTTAAAAAGTCGTTCAATTGACACACCGTTCGCCAATTTTCGATGACGACACATTTGGAAAAATAGTTGGCTGGGTCCGGCGACCGAAAGGGTGGGGTCGGTGGCGACAACGATGATGATTTGGGGTTTTGTTATTTTTAAGGAATTAGGGATTGATTTGAAAGCTTTTAAAAATTTCAAGATTTTTTAAAAATTTAAAAAATTAAAGCTCTTTTTTTCAAAAAAAAATAATATTCATGCCACATGCCTAGTTCTAATAAGAAAACAATTTTTTTAAAACGTTCATTGGTTGGACACCTAAAATTATAAATTAAAATTTTAATCACTTATTTTTACAAAAAAAAATTAAGCACTTAAAACTAAAAAATAATATAATTTGGACACTTATTTTTTATTTAAGCCTAGTTTTGAAGCTAACAATAACTTAAACATAATTAAATGAATGTTTTTGGTTTGAAAGTTAAAGGATGAAAGGGACAAATGATTCAAAAGGAGTTAGTATACATCAAAATTATATGGAATTTAAACGTAGAGAGTTAATTTTTATAATTAGGAACAAAATAAAATGTTAAGAGTTAATTTTTATAATTAAGAACAAAATAAAATGTAAACAATTACAGTTGGGTATTTTGTTATATATATATGTCATGTTAAGTTTTTGTTTAAAAAAATTAACGATATTAATTATCTTATAACTTTCAATAGCTCAAATAACTATTTAATATCTTTTCATAGTAAACAAGAACTCAATTAACAAATAAGCTATTTGAATAATTTATAGAAAAAAAATAGAAAGTGAAATAGAGAAGAGGAGCGAGGGGATGGGGAAAGGAAGGAGAAGTTGTGAGGGTGATGGCATGCGATGTCAATTGTCACGACTCATGAGCGCAAAAGGAGAGATAAGACTTACAAAACGTGGCGGCACGTGCCTCGGCTTCCACTTCCATTTACCCATTTTCTTACATTACATTGTTGTTTATTGAACTAAATAATTTATAAAAAAATTAAATTTTTGATGCTTAAATTATATAAAAATTATTTTAAGTTCAAATAAAAAAGTGTCCAAATTATATCACTTTTAGATTTTAAATACTTAAAGTATTTTGTTTTTATAAAAATATGTGTTTGAAATTTTAACCGTTATGATTTTTAGTGATCGACCGTTTAAAAAATTTGTTATCTAATAAAAACGAGACATGCGGCAGAAATATTGTTTTTTAAATATTTTTTGAGAAAAAAAATTAAAACTTTAATTTTTTTAAAAAATCTTAAAATTCTCAAAAATCACCAAACTAGTCCCTAAATTCCTAAAATTATCAAATCCCAAATCTTCCCTGGTGTCGCCGTCGCTGATCACACCTATTCGGTTGTCGGACCCAACCTTCTATTCCCCCAACATGCCACTATCGAAAACCAACGAACGGCGTACCAATTGAACGACTATTTTATATTCGACGATCAATGTTCGGTTGACACACCGTTTGTCGGTTCTTGGTGACGGCGGCATGTTGGAGGAAATGGCCAGCTGAGTTTGGCGACGGAATGAGTGTGGTCAACGACAACATCGGTGAAGATTTGAAGTTTTAAGATATAGGGATTTGAGGGCTAAATTATAAATTTTTATAATTTCAAGGTTTTTTTGAAAAATTTTAAATTGTTAAAAACAAAAATTATTTTAAAAAATTATAAAATAAAACATGACACATGTCAAATTTTTATTGGTTAACAGATTTTTTAACGGTAATTAACTACGAAGCACCTAAAATTATAACAGTTAAAACTTTAGGTACTTATTTTTAACAAAAAATAGTTTAGGTAGCTAAAATTAAAAAAAAATGTATAGTTTAAGCACTTATTTTTATATTAAACCTTTATTTTATTATATCAAAGTTTTTTTCTTTAAAAAAATATATATATCATATAAAATGAGTTTACCTTCCTCCAGTCTTAAAGAAGGGGCCGTCCTTACCAACAAGTGTTGGATACATTAGCAAGATACATTGTACTCTCAAAGAGATGATGCAAGTTCAAATTTTAAAGACGACGTTTTTAAAAGGGACATCATCGTATCCCGAACATGGACTTAAGAAGAACATTCATATTTTATATATATAAGCAGCATTGTCTTGTGTTATGAGTTTGACTTCAATCTGTGTATCTGCCTAGTAGTTTTGTTCCTCTTCCCATCCCCACATTCCCAATTTATGGCCCAACTAACCATTCGGTTCTGTTTATTCACAACATATCCCTTTTTATACCTTCCCACCTGATATGCTGCATTATATCCATCTTCAAATTTATTTCTACCACACTCATATATGCTTCTTAATTCATGTTTCTCTTCCTATTTATTGGGTCAAATACTAAAGAATTAATATCCTTTCCAATAATGTTTTTAAACAGAGTCTTATATACGAAGAAAAACAACATTAAGAAATTTTTTTATCTTATATTTCTGGGTTCAATCAAATTCAACCTCGGATTTAATCCGAATTCAGCACACTAACTTTTAGAGAAAAAAAAATAGAAGGGAAGAGAATGCCAAAGTAGTGGGTAAGTGAATGAGCCTGCTATTAACTATTAAGCCAATATGGGCTTCCTTACCAATCAAATTATTGGGCTTACAAACCCTTTATTTAGGTTTATATCCAGTAGAAACCCCAATCAAATACTTTAAATTGACTATGAAAAAATGATCGTTTTATTCGGTGATATTTTAAAAGCTATAAAAAGATTATTAAATTGTTATAATATAATTATTAAAACTTTAAAATTTTTACAAACTAATTATTAAATTAATTGAAACATTTTATAAAAAGGTCGGTGATCAAAATGATATTACTTTGACACTCACAGCGAAGGGATTAATTACTGTTATCAGCGGTAGATATTTTAGTTTAAATAAAAAATAATATTATTTTAAATTTTTTTAATTGACTTAATGCTAAAGATGCTCATATTAGCCTATCTTTTATGAGCTCGAATATTGGTACGAGAATATAAAACATCTTTATTTAATAAAAAATCATATTACTTTTATAATTTAGTGATTATTGTTTGTGCTTCACCCTAAAACAAGCTATTAAAACGCCTAGCCAAAACCCAAGCAATAACAAAAGCCTTTGCCCTAAAACCCTCTTTTCACTCTCTGTTTCTTGTAGTGGGAATTACTGTCCCCTGCTCAAACGCCACTCTCGACTCTCTTCTATCCTTTTGCCATGACAAAGACTGTGGCAGCTGCAAACGCTGAACTATCACGCTACGTTGTGGTTTCTTCGAGACCTGTTTTCGATAAACCCGCCGTTGCTGCTCAACCTCCTTTTGCATTACGATCCAACCGCTTGCAAAGGTATCCGCTTCTCTCTTTATCCTTGTTGGAAACAAGTGCCATTCGTAATAGCCGCTTGCGGTCAATGTCCAAGGACTCCGATGGGTCGGGTGGGCTAACTTATAAGGATGCCGGTGTTGACATTGATGCTGGAACTGAGCTTGTTAGAAGAATCGCTAAGATGGCTCCTGGAATTGGTGGCTTTGGCGGCCTTTTCCCGCTCGGTAACATTTTTTCCTACCCTTTTAGTATGACCTAGTTTTATTTGCCATGGAATGGGATATTTTAATGAGAAAATTTATTTATTTGATTGGTAAGCCTATTCTTTGGCTGATTTTCCCATTTGCTGTCTCAATATCCAATATTATGAATTTTTGTAATTTTTTGTTAGGTTATGGATTAAGTAGCTTAATATAATCCTTAATTGTGTACTATTGATAGAAAATTATCAAGCACCTGAATTTTATGAGGTTTTCTTTTGTATAATTCACCTTTTTTTTCATTGTTTAGAAAATTCAACTTGCGAGTACCTCTGCTTTTAAATGTTTATAGAACCTGTCTTCATTTATTGTTCATTTGAAAAATCTAGTCTTGATTTGTTGACATCATTGACTTCCTGCTGGATGGACAGGTGATTCTTACCTTGTTGCTGGTACTGATGGTGTGGGAACCAAGCTCAAGCTAGCATTTGAGACCGGAATCCACGAAACTATCGGGATTGATCTTGTAAACTTGGAAGAAAAACCCTGTTACTTGCGTTTTTTCTATAAATTAAAATTGTCATCCTAATATACTTATGCCTCAGGTTGCAATGAGTGTCAATGATATTGTTACTTCTGGAGCAAAGCCATTGTTCTTCCTTGATTATTTTGCGACAAGTCACCTTGATGTTGACCTTGCCGAAAAGGTACAAATTGTTTTGTTTACTTCTATTGTTCTGAGTGCTGATAAATCAAAGTGGTTACCAGTTATTGATGTTCACCATTCCCTGTTTTGTTGTTTTGCAGGTTATAAAAGGAATTGTAGATGGTTGTCAACAATCTGACTGTGCTCTTTTGGGTGGGGAGGTACATGATTTAATCTTTAGTTCATATGTATTATCTAATGTGTGGGGTGGGATGATTTCCTGTTGAAATTTGAAAATATATGGGTTCATGGGATTAAATAGTGAGGAAATTTTTATATGAAGAATTGTTCCTTGTGGTGCAATCACGAGGGCTACTTGCAATTAACAATACTTTTGTGTCTCAGGCTTTCAGATAACTTCAGCGTATAAAGTAAATAATGTTGTGAATAATGTTCATAGTAATAATTTATACCACAAATGGTTGCTTTTCTTAACCCTTTGACTTGCTGTGAGTTGAGAGTCATATCTGCAAAATGCATTTTGCCTCTGCACTGTTGAAGCCCTTTCAAGTCTTATATTGGATGTCTAGTTTTAGAAATTGCTGTAAACATTTTTAATTTCCTTGATCAACTCAATGTTGCATGCCTTTCAGACTGCAGAGATGCCAGATTTTTATGCGAAGGGCGAGTACGATCTTAGTGGCTTTGCAGTAGGCATTGTTAAAAAGGATTCAGTTATAGATGGGAAAAACATTGTGGCTGGAGATGTACTAATTGGCTTACCTTCTAGTGGAGTCCATTCAAATGGTTTCTCTCTTGTTAGAAGGTTAGCTAGCAACATTTGTAATGAAATGTCCTATTTGTAAATTATCTTCAGTGGTATTGTGACATATATGGTCCAACCTATTTGATTATTTGATGTAGTAGTTTTTCTTTCTTTAAAAAAATTCTTGTTTCAGTGCATGAAATTCTTTTGATTTATTTAAAAATCATTTGCAGGGTTTTGGCTCGTAGTGGTCTTTCTTTAAAGGATCAACTTCCTGGCGCAGCAGGTACATTAGGAGAAGCATTAATGGCACCAACAGTTATCTATGTTAAGCAGGTTATTGTTAACCTTTGTTTGCAGTAAGTGTTTGGTCTCATCTTCTCATGCACAAATTTGCAAGCTAAAACCCTTTTTCGTATCCAGGTGTTAGATATAATTGACAAGGGAGGGGTGAAGGGGATAGCACATATAACTGGTGGTGGTTTTACTGACAATATACCCCGAGTGTTCCCGAAAGGCCTTGGTGCTGTCATCTATAACAATTCTTGGAATGTGCCAGCTGTGTTCAAATGGATACAACAGGTAGTAACTTTTTTCATACATAAATATTGAATTGGTTTCCTTGCTTTATATTTCTAGTCGGAAACAAATGTTTTAGGTTTGCATCTCTCTTTTTTTTTCCTCTCCTGTTTTAGTTTTATCAATCACCTGAACCTTGATAAACAGTATTTGTTTATTTTTGTTTGATGTGTATTTAGGCTGGAAACATTGAGGATGCTGAGATGAGGCGGACATTTAACATGGGCATCGGCATGGTTCTTGTTGTGAGTAAGGAAGCATCTCAAAGAATACTTGATGATGCAAAAGGTGCTTACACAGCTTACCACATTGGTGAAGTTGTGAATGGAGAAGGTGTGGCCTACTGCTAGAAACTGTAGCCTGTGTTGTAACATGTGACATTTATTTATCTCGTAATCGGATGAGATCTGCATTCACACCTTGCTCTTTCATTGTTCCATGCAACAGCATCGCAGTCCCTGCATGACACAGTTATTTAGTTGTAATAAGAGAGTTTGGATATAGGAGTCAGTTGGGAGGTTTTTGAACTCATGAAAAAGACTGAACTTGTGTTGACCCAGCATGATTTCCAAAAGTTTTCATATAGTTGTATATTTGAGACTGCTACAGAGATCTTTTAACTACTATAGATTTACCTCCTCTAGTTTTGGTTCCGTCACGGGACTTGATTGCGGATGATATCGTGTTTTTAGATCTTGAATAGTGATTTGGTGTCCAGTTTCAATGGTTGGTAGAGCTTTGCTTCTTTTGTCTCTGTTTTATGATGTATATAGAAAATGATAGATGGGATTCTTTCTTCATGATATTTGAGAGCCAAGACATTGCCACTAGAGATGCAAAATGGGTTTTAATTCCACCCGTTAGGAATAATTAGAGGGTGGTTTTTTGTTGTTGAATAATTACGGTGCGAATGAATGTATGTAACGTTTATGGAAGTGACGGTGAATTTTAGTATTCATACTATTAGTGAAACAATGATAAATTATATATATTTTTAAATAATTTTTACTTAAGGCTAGGAGAAGGGGAATTTTGTTCCTACTGAATCTTTAACTTACAATCTAACAGAGGTCTTCAACTTCAAGCTAAGCAAGCACCTCGATCTAATCCTTGGCCTTTGTTCGATTTTGATACGTCGTTTGAAAGCTCATAACTTGGTAAGTAAAACCCTCTTATCAATTTAATGATTTCTTCGATCTTTGAGGTTTCAAGAATTAGGTCTTTGATCATCCAAGCTAAGCCCATGTATTAGGTGATCAAATCCCTTATTTTGATGTTGTCCACAAGCTTCGGTAAGCTTGAAAAACTTTTGTAAGTCATTGTGTTTGATTCTAATGCAATCTTTAATTTTCGGACTAGTTCAAGAAGTGGAGCAGAATCCCTCATCATCTCCCTCAAAAGCTAGGTGCCAATGAGTTGTAATCCGAGAGCTTTGAGAGCATTGGAATCAAGGTGAATGTAGTTGTGTCAAGGGATAGGCAAAGTGTCATCCCGTTGCATTCGTTTTTGTGATTATAATTGTATTTATTTAAGGGCTCAAGTAGAGCAAGCATATGTGGGTGTTAATGGTAAGCATGGTAAGTTCACAACACTGTGGTATGTTGTAAAGTTCGTATATGACATTTGAAACATGTTATGTGTAAATTTTGATCTGTATATGTTATGATATGATATGTGGAGCTAAGGCTCAATTTATGATTTGATATGTTATGGCCTACATGCACAAAGGTAAGAACTATGATGATATGTGTAGCCCTTGGACACTTTTGGACATTGGATACAATTGACATGTCATGGACTACGGTCTAGGTCTACGGCCTACATGTGGTGAGATAAGGTTGGTTTGTGTAAGGTATATTTTTCGGAGCTACGGCTCAAGGCTAAAGCCTACTTTCGATATGATATGGTGTATAGGGGAATCTGCGTATCCATTGGTTACCATATCCAAGGAAATGTTATGTATCTATGCTTTGCATGTGACATATGAAAATGTAACCATTGGCCTTGATTATGATCAATATATGATTAGTGGTGTACTTATGTCATTCAAGCATGTTTATAAGTCATTTACGCCAAATAAGAACTTGGTTGCATTTTTTATAACTACCTCACTAGGCTATGTAAGCCTAACATGTGTGTGTCTCATGCATTTCAGGACTTTGAAGAATTCCGAGCTTCGATCGTGTAGTTGTGGTTGCAAGTTACTCTCATCAACCATATGTATGTCACGTTTTGTTCTAAACTCCTAGTAGGGTGGCATAGGGCTTAGACATGTTAAAATGGTCTATTTTGATATGTACTTAACAGTCCTAAAGTGCCTAAGTGTAAAATGGGAAATATGACTTGTTTGCAAATTGGTAAACTAGCTAATTTTGGCCTAAAGGGACTCAAAGGTAAAAACTTAGTAAACAGATTTGAAATGCCCTAAATTTTGGTATGCTATTAGAATTATGGATTAATAACTTGCTGGTGAAATTTCATGGCATTTGGAAATCATTCAACGGGTTAATTCGAATATAAACCAGATAAAATCTGTCATTACATGATAGGCGTATCGATACGGGTCAAGCTGTATCGATACGACCTTGCATAATTGGACCTAGGAAAATAGAGCATAACGATACGGGCCAATTCGTATTGATACGGATCTTGGCAGTGAGGTATAGGAAATTAATTGCATCGGTACGACCTTGAGGTGTACCGAAACGGGTCAACCTTGGTTAACGCGTATCGATACAGGTTTGGATATATCGATACGGGCTTAACCCTTAGTTCTGGAATTGAGAAATTTGTCTTAGCGTACCGATAAGGTCCTAAGTGTATCGGTACAGTGTCAGTTAATTCTGTTAAAAGACTTAAGTCATAGTTTTAAACAGTTTATTAAGTAGTCACTAAAATCTTAGGAAGGTTAATCCGATGGGTAAATGACCTCCGTTAATAACAAAATTTTACAGGTTAATAGTTTATAAGTTTAATTGAAGGCTAGGAAAAGAAAATTCTGATAAAGATCCCTAATTTTTAAAATTTACAATTTAATCCCTAAATTTAAAAGTTTAAAATTGACCCCATATTGAACAAGCTATTAATAAGTTAACCCTTTAGGTTTTAAAATAAATTAATAAGACATTTCGAATAAGATTCTAAACTTCGAATAAGTTTCCGGTAACACTTTCTGACCCGCTTCTCTGCCAGGCCGGGAAGGGGTGTTACACCTAGTTTGACTAAAAACATCATTTTGATTTCTTGTTTAGACAAGATTGTTTTGAGATAATTATTAAGAATAATTGTTGTTCTTTTTATCTCGATAATGTTTTCTATGGTGTAGCATAATTAATAAATGACCTCTATATTTTGGATCAAAAGAATTTCATTTACAATACAAATACGAAAAGATCAAAAAATGAATCTAATCAAACTCATCTTTGACATTGTAGCTTGGGTCACATAAGTAAAAAACGCATTTCAAAACTTCATAAAGATGAAATTTGGATTTATTTGTTTTTGAACAATTTGATGTATGCGAGCCTTGCTTATTGGGAAATATAACCAATCACATAAGTGCAAAATGCATTTCAAAATTTCATAAAGATGGACTTTTGGATTCATTTGTTTTTGAACAATTTGATGTATACGAACTTTGCTTATTGGGAAAATGACAGGGAAATGACCACAATATGGTCATTGAATTTTTTTCTCAAAATATGGTCCAGGGCAAATTATTTCCAGATTTATGGTGGTTTACTATTCAAGTCAGAAGTTGGACTGACTTCTACTCAACTTTGAACAGTGTTTTTCTAGAAAAATAAACTCAAATTTGAAAATAAGCTTGAAGACGGATATAGGACAATCTGACTTTGAATAGTGTTCATCACTTTTACTTTTTGAAGTTGGATTACAAGCAATCCAACTTTAGTTGTTTTTTTTAACATGAAAAAGGCATTGTTCAATGACGGATTGAACACAATCCGACTTCTAATTTTGCTACAATAAACAACCATATTGTTGGAAATAAAGTGGGGAGTGTCACATTGTTAGAAAAAAATTGAAGAACAATATTTGGATAAATTTGCCAAAGATGACCATAGCTCTTTTTAATGGTAAAAGTGAGAGAATGAGTGATTTATTGGGATTAATATGTAGTGATGTATGTGGACCAATGAATACCAAAGCTCTTTTTAGTGGTAAAAGTGAGCGAGCGAGCGAGCGATTTATTAGGATTAATACATAGTGATGTACGTGGACCAATGAATACACAAGCCATGAGAGGGTTTCAATACTTTATTATTTTCACAGATTCCTTTAGTAGATATTGGTACATTTACCTAAAACATCATGAATCTAAAGCCCTTGAAAAGTTCAAGGAATTTAAAATGAAAGTACAAAACCAACTAGGAACAGCATTAAGGCTCTTTGATCAGATCAAGGAGGAGAATATTTAAGCTTAGAGTTTGATGACCTTCTTAAGGAATATGTGATTGTTTCACACCTCATGGTACTCTGATAAGTGTTTAAAAGTACTATTTTTATTACCCTTTTACTCATTAGTTGCATAATTAGTCATTCATGCATTAATTCATGTTTCTTTCCACCGTTGAGCTTGATTACATAACTTGGTGATTTTTGTGGAAAAAGATGCTGCTGTGTTGTTTTTGTGTGTGTGTGTGCGGGATCACTTGCCAAAGCAATGTCGAGCTAGTTGCCGAGGCAATGCATGAAGGATATGCCGAGCTAGTTGCCGAGGGCAATGCATGAAGGAGACGCAAGCAGTTGCCATGGCAATTGTCGACAAAGAGAAGATGCAATAGGATGTCGAAATTGATGACTAGACAAGCCCAAGATGACGTGGAGCAAAGCCCAAACCCAAAGGAATTTGATTTCCATGCAGAGATTAAAGAAGAATTAAATTCAAGAAGATAGGAGAAGTTCTAGTAGGAATACAATTATAATAAAAAATTATATTCTTTAAAGATAATTTAATTCAACTCAAACTCCTCCTCAAAGAAGGACTTCCTAGCCCTATAAATAGCAAGGAGATTTAGACAATCCATATAGAGAAAAATAGAGAAATTTAGACAAAGAGAGCATTAGGGGAAATTTCGACTTCTTCTTCTTCTTTGCTTCCATTAGATTCATGGTTTGGGGATTATTCTTTGTATATCTTTTGAACCCAACCATGAACTAACTTGATCGATTGGGGTTATTGTGTTTTGTTGTTGTGAGAAACAATTGGATTTTGTTTAGGTAATAAGAGTTTGCACTTTTCTATTCAAGGTTTACTCATTCTTGGCTTTTATTCTTGTTTGCGAGTGAATTGGGAGAGGATCTCGTAACTTCATCTATTTATCTAATATCGGAGAGTTAGATTCAAGAAACGAATGAGTATGGTCTTTATTCAATCTATTGATGGTGAAGATTAATCCGGCTTAGGAATAAGTTAAGGATTTCAACGGCTAAGAGGAGCGCAAGATTGGTTGTTGTTCACCCTTGATTCACGCAGGATGTATTATCAAGGCATGCACAAGTAGCTAGAGTTTCGACTTAGGGATAAGAAGAAACCATTGAAGAACGCTCTGCCGAACCTTGAAGTTGCTGCCCGGGACGCCCAAGTAGTTGCCCAAGCAAACATCGATTAGTTGCCAAGGCAACCCGTTGTACAAGTTGCCACGGCAACCGAAAGTTGCCCGATGCACTCTTTTACCAAGACGATCCAATCGGCTATCACACCTCAACTCACGATAACCTGGCCTATTCTCTCTTTTTCTTTCATCTATTCTTTTAGTTTATTGCTTTTACTTTTCTCGTTAATTAAAACCTCTATTATCAATTGTGTTTTTATTTTCACAAAGGCGATAACTTAAGCAAAGTGGCCCAAACCAATCCTGTGGAGACGATACTCGATACTTATATCACTTTATTACTTGCGGCGTGTATACTTGCACATTTGCGTAGCACTTATCACACGCAACAAGTTTTTTGGCGCCGTTGTTAGGATTGGCAATTGGTGTTAGTTGTTTTTGTTATTGCATTTTTTCTCTTAGTTTTACTAACTTTTCTTTTTGTTTGTTTATCAAAAAAAAAAAAATTAGGTGCTTCTAAAGTTAAGGGACATCAACATGTCGGGAAATAAAAGCCGATCTATTCGAGAGATGATGTTGGAAGATATGAATCAATCCAATCAAGAGTTTCTTGCACCCTTTGATGATTACCTATACCAACCGAGAAAAGCCCAAAGAACTTATACCGTGGAAAAAACTTGTGCTATGTGTGGAGAACATCATGTGTTTGAAAATTGCCCTCATATTTTTCGGGTGCATATAACTACATGGAGGACCATAGAGGGAACCAGCAGCAAAATTCTTCATGGTATGGTCAACAAGCTCAAAATTTTTTTTACCATAACAATTTTGCCGCAACAACAGATATGCCATGGCAATGTAGTCCTTTTCAAGAGCATTCCAATTCCTTGGAGGAAACGTTACTAGCTTCCTTGGCTAGACTTGCCGGATCAATTGAAGAGATTCGAGAACTATCAAAATCTATGGATACGAGGATAGCTCGGTGGGATGCAACCTTAGGGGATTGAGAAGATCAATTGGGAGATCCACATATGTCATGGATAACATGCACCAAAAATTCATTCCTAGGGATACCGACGTCCCAAGGCAAGAAATCTTTCCGATGTGTGAGGAACAACTAGAACCTCAAAGTCAAGAGGATGCCAATGAGAGAGACGCCCAACACATGATGAGCTTGAACAACAAATTGCCTCGGCAATGATTGAGGAGCCTGAACGAGCAATGCCGCGACAACACTCGGTGAAGCCGAGAACAACAATACTACAATAAATTACGAGGAACCCGATGCCCGAGAAAGTTATAACGTTGATGTTGAAGCGGAATGTGTAGATTGCTCTCATCTACAATTGCCACGGCAATTACGACCACATGCAAGATCAACGAGATGATAATACTTTGCCAATGGAATATGAGCGGGTAATAGTTGAACCTTTTGAATTCTTTAAAAACTCACCTCGTCCATTGCGGGTATGTCTTGAGGAACCGAGGTTGGTAGATTTGAAGCCATCGAAATCTCTACGATGGAGATGTTTGAGAGGCCAAAAGAAAAAGGTGTTTGGATTCATAAAGCTTTTGAAAAATTGATTCTTCCCTTGACTTAAAGCAAAATTTGACAACTGATTGCCACGGTAATTGGCTTGAGCAGCAATTGCCACGACAACAAAGGCTACATCCAACCATGATAGAAGTCGACAAGAATGAGGTAATTGAATGGTTGATAATGGATATAATTTTTTCTATTAATATATTTGTGCCTTCAGGAATAGTAGCAAGGTGGAGAATATACATGGACTACAAGCGAACAAAGAAGAAAGACACCTCCACCATGGTAATGCAAAAGGGAGTAGCTGGGAGCACATTGACCCAACTCTTTTTGGGCAATATTGTCACCCGATGGAGGGTACGGATGGACTATAAGAAGTATCGGAAACGACTCTCCTCAAGTTTTCTCAGATATGCAGTAACATTAGAAGTGGTCAACTTAGGAGATGCATGAGCATGCTCTCCTTTCAATATTTTCCTTTTCTTTTTATTTTCATTTTTATTTTTAGGAGATATTTTATTTTTCTTCATTATCTTTAGTTTTCAGGTTTTCTTTGTTTTCTTTTCCACAACAAGACTCACAACCACCATGATAAGGAAATTTACTGCCGACTACTCGCCACAGCAACCACAACAGAAACTGGCGATGCCCAGGTAATAACAATGGCTTCGGAAACTACTGATGCACATGCAAGTAAACCTGCATCGGCAAACATGGACCAAATCAAGGCAATGCTATTCACGCGGTACCAGCCACAAGCATTCAACCACTAGCCGGAAATTGAATCAAGCAAACGGCACGAAGGAAACTTATCACTCGAGGTGACGACCTCTCTTCTACTAACTCATTTCATTTAGTTTCTTTTAAATTTTGTTTCACTTTTACGTGCATTGAGGACAATGCTTCTCTCGAGTTTGGGGGGGTGTTGGTTTCTAGTTAGTTTCATGTTTAGTTGCATTCATCTTTAGCAATCACATATAGGTTGCATATGTTACTTGCCATGCCTTTAATTTGATTTAATTGCTTAAGACTTGTTGAATATCCAATGATAAATTTTTGCCACTGCACTTAATTGAAAGAACCTTTAATTTTAGGATTGCATGAAAAGAACTTAGAATTTTACTATGATGCTGAATTTTTTTTACACAGTTGTGGCTTGTTGATTGAAAAAAACTTAGTGAACTTAGGTTGCTTAAAATTTGGGTAAATTTAAAATTGAAAATTAAAAGTTAATTTCTTGCTAGAGGTGCCCAAAAACTGGCTCTAGTAGTAAATGCACTTTCTTGCTAGAGGTGCCCGAGACTGGCTTTAGTAGTTAATGCACATTAAAGAATCGCTAGAGGTGCCCGAAATTGGCTCTAGTCGACTAAAATAAAGTGAGGAATTGCTTACCTTGCTAGAGGTGCCCGAAATTGGCTCTAGTGAAAATAAAAATAAATACCCCGATAATTAAATTAATAAAAGCCTGTAGTTCACATAGAGTCTTGAAAATCAACTTGTTCACAACTACACACACACATTGTCACGAGCACTATAGTTTGGTTCCGGGTAATTTTTGTGTTATCCAAAAAAATTAAAAGGTGATCATACTTTGTGCCACGATTCCGAGGTTTGAATTCAAGTTTGAAGCATGTCTTTGATGATTAAAGTCTTGGCGGTAATTGTTAGTTTGCATTGCTTGAGGACAAGCAATAGTTCGAGTTTGGGGCGTGATAAGTGTTTAAAAGTACTATTTTTATTACCCTTTTTACTCATATTATTGTTAGACTTAAGCTCATAATAGTTGCATAATTAGTCATTCATGCATTAATTCATGTTTCTTTCCACCGTTGAGCTTGATTACATAACTTGGTGATTTTTGTGGAAAAAGATGCTGCTTTGGTGTGTTTTTGTGTGTATATGTGCAGGATCACTTGCCAAAGCAATGTCGAGCTAGTTGCCAGGGCAATGCATGAAGGATATGCCGAGCTAGTTGCCAGGGCAATGCATGAAGGAGACGCCGAGCCAGTTGCCATGGCAATTGTCGACAAAGAGAAGATGCAATAGGGATGTCGAAATTGATGACTAGACAAGCCCAAGATGATGTGGAGCAAAGCCCAAACCCAAAGGAATTTGATTTCCATGCAGAGATTAAAGAAGAATTAAATTCCAAGAAGATAGGAGAAGTTCTAGTAGGAATACAATTATAATAAAGAATTATATTCTTTAAAGATAATTTAATTCCAACTCAAACTCCTCCTCAAAGAAGGACTTTGGCCTAGCCCTATAAATAGCAAGGAGATTTCGACAATCCATATAGAGAAAAATAGAGAAAAAATAGACAAAGAGAGCATTAGGGAAATTTCGACTTTCTTCTTCTTCTTTTGCTTCCATTAGATTCATGGTTTGGGGATTATTCTTTGTATATCTTTTGAACCCAACCATGAACTAACTTGATCGATTGGGGTTATTGTGTTTTGTTGTTGTGAGAAACAATTGGATTTTGTTTAGGTAATAAGAGTTTGCACTTTTCTATTCAAGGTTTACTCATTCTTGGCTTTTATTCTTGTTTGCGAGTGAATTGGGAGAGGATCTCGTAATTTCATCTATTTATCTAATATCGGGAGAGTTAGATTCAAGAAACGAATGAGTATGGTCTTTATTCAATCTATTGATGGTGAAGATTAATCCGGCTTAGGAATAAGTTAAGGATTTCAACGGCTAAGAGGAGCGCAAGATTGGTTGTTGTTCACCCTTGATTCACGCAGGATGTATTATCAAGGCATGCACAAGTAGCTAGAGTTTCGACTTAGGGATAAGAAGAAACCATTGAAGAACGCTCACCGAACCTTGAAGTTGCTGCCCGTGACGCCCAAGTAGTTGCCCAAGCAAACATCGATTTATTGCCAAGGCAACCCGTTGTGCAGTAAGTTGCCACGGCAACCGAGTTGCCCGCGCACTCTTTTACCAAGACGATCCAATCGGCTATCACACCTCAACTCACGATAACCTGCCTATTCTCTCTTTTTTTTTTCATCTATTCTTTTAGTTTATTGCTTTTACTTTTCTCGTTAAAAAACCTCTATTATCAATTGTGTTTTTATTTTCACAAAGGCAAGAACTTAAGCAAAGTGGCCC
Organism: Hibiscus mutabilis; assembly: GCA_019671005.1. Classification (NCBI taxonomy): domain Eukaryota; kingdom Viridiplantae; phylum Streptophyta; class Magnoliopsida; order Malvales; family Malvaceae; genus Hibiscus; species Hibiscus mutabilis. Next base: position 7,984,792 of record CM033718.1, on the reverse strand, counting down.
AAACCAATCCTCGTGGAGACGATACTCGATACTTATATCACTTTATTACTTGCGACGTGTATACTTGCACATTTGCGTAGCACTTATCACACGCAACAAGTTTTTTGGCGCCGCTGTCGGGGATTGGCAATTGGTGTTAGTTGTTTTTGTTATTGCATTTTTTTCTTAGTTTTACTAACTTTTCTTTTGTTTGTTTATCAAAAAAAATTAGGTGCGCTTACAAGTTAAGGGACATCAACATGTCGGGAAATAAAAGCCGATCTATTCGAGAGATGATGTTGGAAGATATGAATCAATCCAATCAAGAGTTTCTTGCACCCTTTGATGATTACCTATACCAACCGAGAAAAGCCCAAAGAACTTATACCGTGGAAAAAACTTGTGCTATGTGTGGAGAACATCATGTGTTTGAAAATTGCCCTCATATTTTCGGTGCATATAACTACATGGAGGACCATAGAGGGAACCAAAGAGCAAAATTCTTCATGGTATGGTCAACAAGCTCAAAATTTTTTTTACCATAACAATTTTGCCAAGAACAATGATATGCCATGGCAATGTAGTCCTTTTCAAGAGCATTCCAATTCCTTGGAGGAAACGCACTAGCTTCCTTGGCTAGACTTGCCGGATCAATTGAAGAGATTCGAGAACTATCAAAATCTATGGATACGAGGATAGCTCAAAGGGATGCAACCTTAGGGGATTCAAGATCAATTGGGGAGATCCACATATGTCATGGATAACATGCACCAAAAATTCATTCCTAGGGATACTGACGTCCCAAGGCAAGAAATCTTTCCGATGTGTGAGGAACAACTAGAACCTCAAAGTCAAGAGGATGCCAATGAGAGAGACTGCCCAACACATGATGAGCTTGAACAACAAATTGCCTCGGCAATGATTGAGGAGCCCGAATGAGCAATGCCGCGACAACACTCGGTGAAGCTGAGAACAACAATACTACAATAAATTCTGAGGAACCTGATGCCCAGAAAGTTATAACGTTGATGTTGAAGCAGGAATGTGTAGATTGCTCTCATCTACAATTGCCACGGCAATTACACGACCACATGCAAGATCAACGAGATGATAATACTTTGCCAATGGAATATGAGCAGGTAATAGTTGAACCTTTTGAATTCTTTAAAACTCACCTCGTCCATTGCGTGTATGTCTTGAGGAACCGAGGTTGGTAGATTTGAAGCCATCAAAATCTCTACCGATGGAGATGTTTGAGAGGCCAAAAGAAAAAGGTGTTTGGATTCATAAAGCTTTTCGTAAAATTGATTCTTCCCTTGACTTAAAGCAAAATTTGACAACTGATTGCCACGGTAATTGGCTTGAGCAAAGAATTGCCACGACAACAACAAAGGCTACATCCAACCATGATAGAAGTCGACAAGAATGAGGTAATTGAATGGTTGATAATGGATATAATTTTTTCTATTAATATATTTGTGCCTTCAGGAATAGTAGCAAGGTGGAGAATATACATGGACTACAAGCGAACAAAGAAGAAAGACACCTCCACCATGGTAATGCAAAAGGGAGTAGCTGGGAGCACATTGACCCAACTCTTTTTGGGCAATATTGTCACCCGATGGAGGGTACGGATGGACTATAAGAAGTATCGGAAACGACTCTCCTCAAGTTTTCTCGGATATGCAAGAACATTAGAAGTGGTCAACTTAGGAGATGCATGAGCATGCTCTCCTTTCAATATTTTCCTTTTCTTTTTATTTTCATTTTTATTTTTAGGAGATATTTTATTTTTCTTCATTATCTTTAGTTTTCAGTGTTTTCTTTGTTTTCTTTTCACAACAAGACTCACAACCACCATGATAAGGAAATTTATCACACTACTACTCGCCACAAAGAACCACAATGAAACTCGCGATGCCTGTAAATAACAATGGCTTCGAAACTATCGATGCACATGCAAGTAAACCCGCATCGGCAAACATGGACCAAATCAAGGCAATGCTATTCACGCGGTACCAGCCACAAACATTCAACCACTAGCCGAAATTGAATCAAAAAACGGCACGAAGGAAACTTATCACCGAGGTGACGACCTCTCTTCTACTAACTCATTTCATTTAGTTTCTTTTAAATTTTGTTTCACTTTTACGTGCATTGAGGACAATGCTTCTCTCGAGTTTGGGGGTGTTGGTTTCTAGTTAGTTTCATGTTTAGTTGCATTCATCTTTAGCAATCACATATAGGTTGCATATGTTACTTGCCATGCCTTTAATTTGATTTAATTGCTTAAGACTTGTTGAATATCCAATGATAAATTTTTGCCACCGCACTTAATTGAAAGAACCTTTAATTTTAGGATTGCATGAAAAGAACTTAGAATTTTACTATGATGCTGAATTTTTTTACACAACAGTGGGTTGTTGATTGAAAAAACTTAGTGAACTTAGGTTGCTTAAAATTTGGGTAAATTTAAAATTGAAAATTAAAAGTTAATTTCTTGCTAGAGGTGCCCAAAAACTGGCTCTAGTAGTAAATGCACTTTCTTGCTAGAGGTGCCCGAGACTGCTTTAGTAGTTAATGCACATTAAAGAATCGCTAGAGGTGCCCGAAAATTGGCTCTAGTCGACTAAAATAAAATGAGGAATTGCTTACCTTGCTAGAGGTGCCCAAAATTGGCTCTAGTGAAAATAAAAATAAATACCCCGATAATTAAATTAATAAAAGCCTACTAGTTCACATAGAGTCTTGAAAATCAACTTGTTCACAACTACACACACACATGTCACGAGCACTATAGTTTGGTTCCGGTAATTTTTTGTGTTATCCGAAAAATTAAAAGGTGATCATACTTTGTGCCACGATTCCGAGGTTTGAATTCAAGTTTGAAGCATGTCTTTGATGATTAAAGTCTTGGCGGTGTAATTGTTAGTTTGCATTGCTTGAGGACAAGCAATAGTTCGAGTTTGGGGGCGTGATAAGTGTTTAAAAGTACTATTTTTATTACCCTTTTACTCATATTATTGTTAGACTTAAGCTCATAATAGTTGCATAATTAGTCATTCATGCATTAATTCATGTTTCTTTCCACCGTTGAGCTTGATTACATAACTTGGTGATTTTTGTGGAAAAAGATGCTGCTTTGGTGTGTTTTTGTGTGTATATGTGCAGGATCACTTGCCAAAGCAATGTCGAGCTAGTTGCCAGTGGCAATGCATGAAGGATATGCCGAGCTAGTTGCCGTGGCAATGCATGAAGGAGACGCTGAGCCAGTTGCCATGGCAATTGTCGACAAAGAGAAGATGCAATAGGGATGTCGAAATTGATGACTAGACAAGCCCAAGATGATGTGGAGCAAAGCCCAAACCCAAAGGAATTTGATTTCCATGCAGAGATTAAAGAAGAATTAAATTCCAAGAAGATAGAGAAGTTCTAGTAGGAATACAATTATAATAAAGAATTATATTCTTTAAAGATAATTTAATTCCAACTCAAACTCCTCCTCAAAGAAGGACTTTGGCCTAGCCCTATAAATAGCAAGGAGATTTCGACAATCCATATAGAGAAAAAATAGAGAAATTTCGACAAGAGAGCATTAGGGAAATTTCGACTTTCTTCTTCTTCTTTGCTTCCATTAGATTCATGGTTTGGGGATTATTCTTTGTATATCTTTTTGAACCCAACCATGAACTAACTTGATCGATTGGGGTTATTGTGTTTTGTTGTTGTGAGAAACAATTGGATTTTGTTTAGGTAATAAGAGTTTGCACTTTTCTATTCAAGGTTTACTCATTCTTGGCTTTTATTCTTGTTTGCGAGTGAATTGGGAGAGGATCTCGTAACTTCATCTATTTATCTAATATCGGGAGAGTTAGATTCAAGAAACGAATGAGTATGGTCTTTATTCAATCTATTGATGGTGAAGATTAATCCGCTTAGGAATAAGTTAAGGATTTCAACGGCTAAGAGGAACGCAAGATTGGTTGTTGTTCACCCTGATTCACGCAGGGATGTATTATCAAGGCATGCACAAGTAGCTAGAGTTTCGACTTAGGGATAAGAAGAAACCATTGAAGAACGCTCTGCCGAACCTTGAAGTTGCTGCCCGACGCCCAAGTAGTTGCCCAAGCAACCATCGATTAGTTGCCAAGGCAACCCGTTGTAGTAAGTTGCCACGGCAACTGAGTTGCCCGTGCACTCTTTTACCAAGACGATCCAATCGGCTATCACACCTCAACTCACGATAACTTGGCCTATTCTCTCTTTTTCTTTCATCTATTCTTTTAGTTTATTGCTTTTACTTTTCTCGTTAATTAAAACCTCTATTATCAATTGTGTTTTTATTTTCACAAAGCAAAGAACTTAAGCAAAGTGGTCCAAACCAATCCCTGTGGAGACGATACTCGATACTCATATCACTTTATTACTTGCGACGTGTATACTTGCACATTTGCGTAGCACTTATCACACGAAACATACTCCACAATGGAATGGAGTTTCTAAAAGAAAAAAATCAAACACTGTTAGACATGGGTCGATCCATAATGAGTCATACTGATCTCCCAGATTCTTTTTGGGGATATGCGCTAAAAATAGTTACTTTCACATTAAATTGTGTTCCATCTAAATCAGTTCAAAAGACACCATATGAGATATAGACTGGGAAACGTCCTAGTATGTCTGTTATGAAAATTTGGGGATGCGAAGCTTATGTTAAACATTAGATGTCTATAAAGCTCGAACCCAAATCTCATAAATGTAATTTTTTAGGTTATCCTAAAGATACTAAAGGATATTATTTCTTCAAATCGATAAGGATGATTTACGATCACAATCGGGTTTTGTGTTCTGCCTTAATAGAGGTGCTGTGAGCTGGAAAGGTTCAAAGCAAGATACAATAGCTGATTCTACAACAAAAACTGAGTATATTGTAGCATACGATGCTGCAAAAGAAGGTGTTAGGATTAAGAAGTTCATACCTGAACGAGGGGTTGTACCCAGCATTTTGAATGCTATACATCTACGTTGTGATCACAACAGAGCCATCGCACAAGCAAAAGAACTCAGATCTCACCAACGATCCAAACACATACATATGTGTTACCATCTCATTCGAGAAATTATAGATCGAGGAGATGTGGAAAATGTAGAGTACCAACAGAGGATAACATTGTCAATCCAATGACAAAGCCTCTAACGCAGTAGAAGCATGATCGTCACACTAAGTCACGTGGTATTAGATACATGAGTGATTGGTCTTAGTGCTAGTGGGAGATTGTTAGAGTATGCCCAAAGACCAATCATAAGATGATTGTAAATGACATTTGTTTTTACCTTGTTTATTCATAAAAAAACATTGTCATTATTATTTTCAGCTACAATTCTACGTGCATAAATAAATAAATTATAATAAAGTCTTTAGAATAATATGGTTATTCTTATGTTCTTAGTAGAGTATTATTGTGGGAATGAACAACAACAATGCATTAAGAATAATATGTAGTTGAATGATGACAAAGTGTTGTCATTGACATGGAGATGTCAAAATCAATACATATGTGTTCGAGAACGACATATTAGACTGACTCGTTATGAGCATGTTTCTTAGATTATTATGTGACGACCACAACATTTCTTATAGTGATAACCACATGTATGATCCTCAGACTTGAGATCATCATTATCTCAACATCGTGAGTGACATATTTTGATACAGTTAAACGTGTGTCGTACCTGACTACTCTATAAAAACTGATATTGGATATGTTACAATCTATGTAGTGGGGTATAGTTGATCAAGATAAGATTTTTTCCCTCCTACATAATAGGAGTAATATCATAGGCCACTTGATTGAGACTAGAAATGCATGGTCATGCTTGAATAAGTTGATACGAGATATCATAGTTATTCATTTATAATAGTTTACTCAAGATATCAAAAAATATTAGATGGACTATACAAGTGTGACTGTTGCATGACTTCTGTCCAATCTAGATATAAATGACAAAAGGATGTAATACATAAAAAAGAGTTAATCACGAAAATGTTATGTCGAATCATGATTTCTTGTAACTTAGGTGACAATAACATATTGCTAGATGTCACTCATTATCTGTAATATTAGAAATATTCTAATATTCACTACTAACTTTACATGAACCTACAAGGTCACACCTACGATTAAAATGAACATATATTAAAAACGAATTATATATGTACAAATTTGTTGTACACGAATTTAGTTGAATTAATATATATTTAACATATATAATTTAATTATTGGATAAATATTAAAAGAAAATAGTTATTATAATTATGACTCTTTTAGTATATATATAATATAATTCAATTTAAATTAATATATATATTAAAATCCTAATTAAAGTTGAATTGAGATTATATATATATATATATAGAAATCATAATTAGTTAAATTGAGATTATATGTACTAATATTTATTAAAATCCTAATTTAGTTAAATTGAGATGAGAAGTCCCTATTTGTATTTGGCATCCGTCGTTCTTGGCCAATATCGACAACCGTTGGGGGACCCTAGTTTGGATTGATGAGGATACCATGTTAACGGCGAGGTTTGATAGGCTAGACTTCTAGTTTCAGTTAAAAATAGCACGGTGGTGCCATCTTCAATAAACGTCTCTGTAGAGGGTAGATCATCCGTGATAGCCATCCAGACAGAGGCGTTTGAAGAGGAAGCTACCTGGATCGACGGGAGGAAGGTGAAAAGTCCTGATTACGGTAGCGACGATAACACTCCTTTCATGGAGAGGAACTGGGAAGATTTGTGGGCCTCGGAAGGGGAGTCAAATTTTGCTACTTTGATTGCTTCTGAAAACGAGGCTGAGGAGGGGTAGGCTCGAGGAGAGGAGATAATTCGTTATGAAAAGTTGGGAAGCCACGCCATGTAGAACACGTGTGTGAGGCAGCCGAGCCATGCTAGGAACGAAGGGTCGTTGCTCGTTGTATCATATTCAAACTTTGTGGCCTCAACCCCGGTGGATGTTGGGTAAAGAGTTGTGGAGCTTGCTGGGCCTGTACCAACCACTCAGCCCAATTCTCAGTTGGCGGGTTCTAGGCCCGTGATTGGGGTGGTTTCTAACTCTTTTGAAAATGGGTTGCAGGATGTCCCAATTGGATGCATAACCATTCCTGATACTGAGGAATCTAGTTTGTGTCTAAGAAATGAGCAGGGCCTTTTGATATAGGGGAAAGGCGTTAAAAATTTGAGCTCCCCCTTCGAATTGACACAAAGGAAAAAGAAAAAGGCTAGAAGATGTGCCGGCACCAGGTTTCCAAGTCGGGGGAATTGGCCAAATGCGCTTCCTTTTTCCGGGCTCAGAATTCAGGCATTCCTGAAAAAGAAGAGATAGGAAGTCTCAAGGGGTATTGGTCATCCCTCACAAGAAGAATCGTGCAATCAGGTCTACCAGGAAGCTCCGAATACAGGTGGGGAGAGGAATAGTATGTCCTCGGAAAGATTGATTGAAGCCGCGAATACCCTAGAAGTGGGGGAAGCGGTTGGATTTCGTTTCAAGGGGTGTCGCGAGAAGGTGAAAGAGGGCCTCGCAAGGCTTGAGGATAATCCCTCTGAGACAGCTTAACCTAGAATTTGATCCTAGCGGTGAGGTGTGCTATTCTTTCTATGACAAGTCTTTAATTTTTTATCCTAGAATATTAGGGGTCTTGGGAGGTCGGAGAAACGCAGAGCCATCAAAAACTTGGTTCGGACAAGGAAGATCAGCTTACTGTTCCTACAAGAGACAAAGATAGAAATTCTTGACAAGAGGAAAAACCAGGCAGTCTGGGGTTCTGCTACAGATAACTTCGCAGTAAGTCTGGCGCGTGGTTCAGCAGGGGGTATTGCGTGCTTCTGGGATACGAATGTGTTTACGAACGAGAGTACGTTTGTACAACCTAATTATGTAATTTTATCGGGAAGAGCTCTGGGTTTGAATGTGAAGTGTAATTTGGTGAATTTGTATGCGCCAAACGACAATGTAAAAAGAAAGGGAAATTTTGAGGAGCTGGAATCTATAATCCCACAGAAGCCTGGTTTATGGGTAATAGCGGGGGATTTTAATACGGTCAAGAATGCTGAAGAAAAGATTGGTATGTCCATCAATCAGGCTGCCATGAACGCTCTCGTGGATTTTATCAAACATAAAGTGCTGATTTACCTTCCGATCAAGGGCCATGATGTGTAGGCTGGACAGAGTCCTATTGTCCCCGGATTTTATTCAATTACTCCCAGATATTTGTTTATTCGCTCGTCTAAAATCGATTTCAGATCATAACCCATTCTTGGTCCTATTGTCCCTTTCAAATTGTTTAATTCTTGGATGGAGGATGCTGACTTCAATTCAATGGTCTCGTCTTCACTAAAGGACTCAATGGGATCCGGTATTGGAATGTTGCTGCGTAAATCCAAGGTTGCAATTAAGGGATGGGTGGAAAAAGAAAGGAGTAGGAAACGTTTGTTCTCAAGTACATCAATTGAGGAAAAAGTAGATGAGTTAGAAAGGAGCTTGGTTAAGGGACATGGTGATGCAAGAATTTTCTTGGAGATTAAATCCCTTAGAGTGAAGCTTTGGGAGGCGCTTAGAAGACGGGAGAGGGATTGGAGGCAGAAGAAGTCAAGAGTTCAATGGATTATTGAAGGTGATAGAAATACAAAATTCTATCATGTGGTTGCGTCTTCAAGGAGGAGCAATAATTGGATCCATTGCATTCGAAAGGGAGAAATGGTTATTGAGGATATGGGTGAAATTCGTACGGAGGCTCGTAGATTTTTTTTTTCTTCTAATTATAATTTATCATCAACAGTCGAATTAGAAGACGTGACATGTGGTGTAAAGTCTTTAAGTCAGTCATCGTGGGATTTGTTGGAAAGGGAGTTTGAAGAAGACGAAGGGTGGAACATTCTGAAAAATGCAAATACGAACAAAGCCCCTGGGCCCGATGGATTCAACTTCAGTTTTTTCAAAAGGTATTGGAAGTGGTTAAAGTCTGATGTTATGTCCTTGCGTGATTTTCGGGAAGGAAAACCCTTTGATCATAGCCTCGATCATTCTTTTATTTCGCTGATCCTGAAGGGTGAATGCCCAGAAACTTTTGATGATTTTAGGCCCATCAGTTTGGTAGGTGTAAACACTAGTTTTATCCGGGTCTGTTGATCCGGAGTTTATTATTATTATTATTATTATTATTAAACAGGTAATAAAAAACCATTTAATTAAAAAAAAGAGTCCAGTTTATTTACATAACTCAAGTTTTAATTACAAGGCCTGTTTGGCCCAATATTTAATAGAAACCCTAATCTAATAATCTAATGAACCCTTTGTTTTTTTGCGCAACCGCCTTGTAACCGTTGGATCAAATTTGATCTAACGGTCCAGATGAAGCTCAGTGCCCCTTCAAATGTCATGTGAGATACACGCGCCGACTGTTCGCCTTCCACGCGCGCGTGTGTTGCGCGCCCGAAACTCTCCCGCTCCCATGCGTCGCCATCTGGAGCTGCCACATTACCGCTCTAAGGTTATCCGGACTGTTCATATCCAGGTGAAATCACGGCCATTGGATCAAAATCGATCCAACGGCCCAGATCAAATCTGGCCGATAGACGCTTCCCCTTCTCTTTCACCGATGGCCGCTGCATGTCATCATCAACGACCCCTTTCGTCACCGGAAAACCCGCTGCCATCAAATCTCTCCCAATCTAAAAAACAATAAAAATGCAAGGGAATGTCAGAACTGAACTCAGTCACAGTGAAAACATTTATTTTGCTTATTCTTGTAAACCAAGTAAAAACTAGTACATATCATGTAATAAATCCGACATGTAATCAATTTTTGAGAATCGAATACAAAAAAAGCCAAAAATTTCAGAAGATATCCTCTTTTCTCTTTGTATGTAAACAAAAATATGATAATAGAGTTAACATTCTTACCCTTCGGTCGTCCGCTTTTCTGGCCGTCCTAGGGCTTCCCATGATGGACGAGTTGCCTCCCGGTGATAATCCCTCGGCTTTAGCGCCAACAAGGGTGAACCGGAGGGTTAAGGGCTTAAAATGGTTATGATATTTTAAGAAATACGAGGGGTTATGATGTTTATTTATCAAAACAAAGGTCGATTTGGTGTTTTAAAAGAAAAAAAGGTGTGAAAGAGGGCTTCAAAACTATTTTTTTACATTTGCCGGCGCCGGCGAGCGGCGACCGACGATGGTAGGCGACGATTGGCATGGTGGAAGGTCTCCGAAAACTGGTTTTGTCCCTAGATCCAGATGAACACGGTGGTGTTCATCCAAATCCTCAGAGGATTTTGAGCGAGTTTTGAAACGGGTCAAAAAAAAGAAAAAGTGATTTTTTACTCAAAATTGTGTTTTATACTCTGGTTAAAAACTAAATGAGATAATTACTTAATAAGGACCTCCGCCCCAAAGCAATTACCACTGCAGCCCTTCCGCCTCTCTTAATCACACCTTTCGTCCCTCGTAGTTTTTCAACATTTTCAATTCAGCCTCTATTTCAGTACTAATTCGATTTCAAATGGTCCAATTTCCTTTTTAATCCTTAATTAATCATGCATATCTAAATTTCAATTCCGTTTTTACATTTATTTAATTTAGGTCCTTTATTTTGTGTATTTATGCTCAAGCAATTGTTTTCTTATTCGATATATCTCGTTTATTTCGTTTTTTTGTTGTTGTTACTTTTAATTCCGTTTCATGTATATTTGTTCATACATATGCATAGGTACATAAATATATGCATACATGTGTTGTGCTTTTGTTTGTATGTTTTGAGTTTATTATGTATAAAATATATAGATGTCATTATTTATGTGTATTAGTACGTATACTATATGTATCATAATAAGTAATTTTTTATACATACATTTCACATGTATCACAGTATATGGTTAGGTCATTGTTTTGGTTTTTTTTTTTTATCTATGTTATGTATATGCCTTTTCTTTTTAATTTATTATTCCGTGTAGGTTGTCATTTGCTTATACTCATATTTTAGTCCCTGCATAATTACAATGCCACATTTATTTATCGCACTACTTTATTTTAGTACTCGAGGTCCCGATATTCTAGTGAGAGTGTCGTCCTGAGTATTCGAACGTCATCTCTTTTAGTATCAGGGTTGTGGGTTAGGTTATTCGATTTATATGGTCATTCATTCATGCATCTTAAGGATTATTAATTAGGTTAGGTCAAATTTTTAATTTTCTAATAAAGATGATACGAACCCTTATATACCGATTTCTGGGCGTGGTGGGGGTGCGAAACCTTCCCCACTCGTAACCGACTCCCGATCCCCTTTTTTTAAATCTCTGGTTTTATTTTCCGGTGTCTAGCCTACCTAAACCAAGTGACCGGTGGCGACTCCTCAAGTTTATTTCAAAACACGCCTTTTTCAGAATTCCCCTCAAAAACCAATTTTTCAAGAAACGAGGGAACCTTATCGGATTTTTTAGCCGCTACAACATGAAAACTCCGCTGGGTAACTGTTTTGCTTTAAAAAAACAAAAAAAAGAAAATGAGAGTCAAGCCTTAGTTGGGTTCATATCGTAATTATTAAGAAAATTTAAATTCAGTCTAATTTAATTTTCAATTCTTAACCTTGTTTGTTTACTGCTTTATTTTGTACAATGTTTGATATAATTTGTCATCATTAGTTCTAGAACCTATTAAGTGGAAGTAATTACTTCGCCTCGTGGGGTATTCACCCCCGTATGGTGTTGTAATTTGCTTCTAAGATTCGGTCCTTATTTTTTGTGGGGTTCACACCCCCGTATGGTATATGGGTTCTATCCCCCCGAATCGATGTCCTAGCAACAGTTCGGGTACCCTTTACTTTAGAACCTAACCGCATATAGTGAACCGTAGAGTTACCCTTAAAACCATGCTGGAACTCTGTCCGTTTAGTGGTAACCCTTTTGGGTTCTTTGAATATGTACCATGTGCTTTTAATTGTTTAAATTTATTGAATTATTTATCGCTTTAGATTTAACTCATTTAATTTATTTATTACACTGTATTGACTTCCTTTTTGTTTCATTTTATTCTTTCTTTCTTTTTTGTTGCATTCAATCTGCATTTCACATCATACATAGGTGTTGATTCAAGGACAGTCCACTTTAGAAGTCAGTTGACATGGGAGAGAGGTTCTGTAATACCAAAAGCGATAACGCTTCAGTATGGAGTTGGTCCGAGCGAATATAGATGGAAAGAGGGGACAACCTAGTAGCGGGACATGAGTCAAAAGTTACCAGACCCACTGCGATCATTTCCAGACAAAATGATCTACAAGAGTTTCAAGAAATATGGCAGAGTTGGGATTCTGGTATGAAACAAGTTTTCCAGCAAGAGTTCGGTGGCATAGCTCTTCTACTGAATGTAAAAAATGACATGCAATTGTTCAGGGCCCTAACTCAGTTCTAGAACCCACGGTATAGTTGCTTCACTTTCGGGAAGGTGGACACGACTTCCACAATCGAAGAATATACTGCATTGCTCCATTGTCCAAAGTTTAAGGAAGGAAAAGTCTACACCAAACCTAAAGACCCGTCATCCTTCCTAGAAAACTTGACTGATATCACCGGGATGAGCGAAGATTGGTTTCATGGTAAAATCGCGAGAAAGGGAAAATTTGATTGTATAATTTGGGGACATGTTAGAGACTTGATTCATCTCCATCCCGACCTACCAAAGAAGAGACAATTGTTTGGCTTCAACATCTACGAGTTAGTTATCTTCCCTAAGGTTCGGGGACACATAGACTACGCTACGGCACATTTGTTTGATAAACTCAAGAAAGTGATTAATCCAGCAACGACCATCTTGGCTGAGACTTTTCGGTCCCTAAGTGTATGTAGGAAAGATGAGGGAGATAAATTCTTAGGCTGCGTCTCACTTTTGGAAATTTGGATCTGATGTTACTTTTGGAGTCTGAAGTTCTCCTACCATATGTGTCTATCCACCTATTATCCCATAAAATTTTCCTTGAAGAATATTAGGTTGAAGCAATGACCGAGGATCAGTGGATGGCTGCATTCTGTGACCTCTATGATGATACTGTTAGATGGAAGGTACCGTGGCTAATCCTAGACAATTTCCTATACCGCTGTGGAGAGTATAATTGGGTGTCTTTGCCCGGGATTTGGCATGGAATTGGTTATTTTCCATTACTCGTGTCATGTCAATATGGTTCAATGCAATTTATTCATGCCACTCACAGTTTAGATACATCTAGCTTCAAACATGAAGGTAATGGCTACAAAGCACAAGTCCTGAAATGAACCGTTCTTGGAAGAGTATGCACAAGGTTGAGGTCTATAAAAATAGTTCGCCATTTACCCCAGGTTATGAACAGTGGAGACTCAGCTGGGTTAATGATACCATTCATCGTGCAAATCGACAAAATGTTCGGCATACGAAGAACATATGAGGAATGCTCCCTCTGACCTAGAGAAAGCTAGAAGAGCCCACAAGAGAGAAGTATGTACCTTGGAAAAGTGTGTCTCCGACCTTGAGTTGCAAACTATCTAGCATCGGTTGACTTGGTCAAATACAAGAATCGAGAGAAGGAAATCTTAAAAGAGAAGAAGGTACTCGAAGATAACCACGAAGACTTGAGACAAGATTGGTAGAATTGAAGCAAAATTTGTGAATGAATGGCTTGGGTAACACCACCAAAGAACTGCCGATTAAACTCGTGAAGGCAATAAAGAAGACTGCAACTATGCTAGGAAGTACGAAGCTAGCCAGAAACAAGTTAAAAAAACTGGGGATTTAGAATTTAGCGGCTCAACTAGCGCAGTTTAAGTTAGCTTACCAAGCCAGTCAGGGTCTGACCGAACAGAAGATAGAAGAAATGAGTGTAATTGCCTGAGAACTAACTATCAGTCAAGCTCTAAACCAAGGGTTAATAGCTCATAATGGAGAACTTGAAGCTCAAATGATACAGTTAGAAGGGTTTCTGCATGATTATCACAACCAAGATATGTCGCTCTGTGTCTTGCTCGAGATGAGAACGAATTACTAAAAACAAGGGTAACTGAGTTGGAAACCACTCTACTGGATTATAGGGAGCGACTCGCCTCGTTTGAAGGAGCCTTACATGAGGATAATAGTTGAATGGTCTAGGGACTCCAGCATGCCGGTCAGTTGATCAAGGACCAACACAGGGCAATGATGGATGTTATGGTACAGACGCAATGAGTGGCTCAGTATATCCAAGGCTTGGCAGGGGAAACAGCAGAGCTGTATGCACATGTTAATCCAGAAACAAAGTTGGGATTCCAAATTTGCACCCTAATTCGTGAAGTTAAGACCTTAGAAGTAGAAGCTAGCCGCTATCTGTAACTTGTCATGTTATAGAATTGGGATTCCAAATCTGCACCCCATTTTGTGAAGTTGAGGCCTTAAAAATAAAAGCCAGCCGCTATCTGTAACTTGTTATGTTAACCTTTTGTAACCAGACATCTTCTTCGAATGAAAGACTTTCTAAGAACTATTTAAGAATCAACGCCTTCATTGCATTCATTTTGACACATTATTTAATTACTCTTAATTATTTGTATACATTATACATTGCATTCAACTATTAAAACAATAAAATTAATTGTGGAAAATATCATGGCAGAAAATTTAAACTGAAACCATTTCGTACCGATATGGTACCCGTATACAAGTAAAAATAATAGAGGATAGGGTGTTTAATTTAGAACATGGTCAGAAAGACCTCGAGACCCATTTTGGTCGAGCTGAACAAAACATTACTGATCAGATCACTCAGTCACAAGCTGGAATTATGGATCAGATGACGGCGTTGCTTGAAAAAGAGGTTGGTAAGGAATTTTTTTTTGATAGTAATGTTGAAGGGCCATAAGAGACTGCATCTCACGCTAGGGTTCAATCAGGGACACCTGCTTCTGAGAGAATGATGTACATCAACGCCGCCGGAGTATCGGTAACCCACCAAGCGGGGACTTCTATAGGTTAGCCTATTGACGTGGGGATAGGCCATGGGGATGAAGTTTCAGGCTTGAATGTGGTAGAAAAGATTAGGCCCGAAGTGGAAAAAATATGAAGAAAGGTTTCGTTCCTTCGAGGAAAGATTTAAGTCCATGCAAGGGGCAAACAAACAGGAGAACGAGGACAATAACTTGAGCCTCGTGGTTGATCTAATTCTCCCACCAAAATTCAAAATGCCTGATTTTGATAAATATGACGGGACTACTTGCTCCTCCGCCCATATAACTATGTACTACAGGAAAATGACAGCCTTTGTAAAAGATGAGAAGCTACTAATTCATTGCTTCCAAGATAGCTTAACCAGGCTGGCTATTCGGTGGTATACCCAGCTTAGCTGGGCTAATATCAAGTCATGGAAAGACCTTTTGAGAGCCTTCGTTGAACAATACAAACATGTGTCAGGCATGACCCCGAACTGAATTATACTGAAAAGAATGAAGCAGAGGTCTAACGAAAGTCTACGCCAATATGCGCAAAGATGGCGTGATGTTTTTGCCCAAATTCAACCACCATTCCCGAACATGAGATTACACCTATGTTCGTGAACACTTTAAAAGGTGCATTGTTCGACCGTTTGATAAATAATACCACCTAGACTTTTGCCGACCTAGTGAGAACATGAGAATCGATTGAAGTGGCTATAAAGAGTGAGAGGATCGACAGTGGAGAGAACCCCCGGAGAAATTACAAAAAAGAAGGATAACGAGGTGAACACTACAAGCACCTATTGTGTCCCGGCAAACATTACCATTTCACAACCACAAGCTTCGACTGGAAGTGTGCAAAATACGAGCAAGAAGGAAGATAGAGCTCCTAAGAAAGAAAAGGAGAATATGTCGTTCACTCCATTATCACTATCTTATGCTGAGTTGTACTCTCAGTTGTATAAGGCTAATTTGGTCCGACCATATTATGTTACTCCGTACAAACCTGTTTCTATTCATGGTACGATGAAAATGCACATTGTGACTATCACACAGGTGTCCCCGGTCACTCGATATAAAAATGTGTTTCCTTTAAGAATTTTGTTCAGAACTTGATAAACACCAAAGTTTTAAAGTTTGATGAACCAAACGTGGCTAATAACCCATTACCAAACCATAAGGGTCGTGGCGTGAATGCCAACGAAGATAAAGGTCGTAAAAGAGCTAAAGAAAAAGTGTCTGAAGTTAAACCCCATCTTAGATGGGTGTTTCAACAACTGTGTATGGTCTGATAGAGAAGGGTATAGAAATAGTCCAAGAAGGATGTTGGCCCTACTGCGAGTTCCATCAGGAAGGAGGGCATGAAATCCAACATTGTGAAGAGTTTAAACAGCTGGTCCAGGGAATGATGGATAATAAAGAAATTGAATTTTTTGAGAAGGTTGAAGGAGTGAAAGAACTGGATGTGTGTACGTTGGATAACCCTAAGTACGGAGTGGATAGGCCATTTGTCATATTGTCCAAACCAAGGGAGGAAGGCTCGTCCCATAAGGAAAGTTTGAAAAGGTCACCTAAGCTTATCATTTCAGCCCTAACCCTTTTTCAATTCAAAGATACGCGAAAGGTTCCCTGGAATTATACTGCCAATATTTCTGTGCCGGAAGGTTCATGATTGTATAATAAGGAGAGGCCACTTGAGGACGCAAAACCCACACAAGATAAGGAATCGATGGAGTCGAACACGGAAGCTGTTAATGAAGTGGGACATTTCACCAAGAGCGGTCGGTGTTATCTGCCGGAAGCAAAAAAGGCAGTAGAAAATAAAGGTGAGAGTGCAATAACCGATCATGAGAAGATGCTTGGAGAATATCCTCCTATAAAAATCAAAAAGCCTGTGACCGAAGCACAAGAATTTTTAAGATTTTTAAGGCTCAATGAGTACAGTGTTGTCGAACAGCTTCGTAAACAACAGACGAGGATTACGGTACTTGAGCTGCTACTAAGCTCAAAGAAACATCATGATGCATTGTTGAAAGTGTTGAATCAAACATTTGTTCCAAAAGATATCTCTATGACCAAGTTGGACCGCATTGTGGGACATATTGCTGCATATAACTATATCACGTTTCAGTGATGATGAAATCCCAAAAAGGGGTATGGGGTCCACCAAAGCTTTAAACATCACCACCTACTACAAATGGTACATTTTTCCTAGGGTGCTCATCGACAACGGGTTTGCATTGAATGTATTACCTATGGCAACTCTGCAAAGATTACCCGTAGATAGTTCCCACTTGAAGCCATGCCAAAATTCTGTTAGGGCTTTTGACGAAACTCAAAGAGAAGTGATGGGGAAAATCGAGATACCCCTGTTGATTGGACCAACATAATATGTTATTGAATTTATGGTGATGGATATTAAGCCGACTTATAACTGCTTACTAGGAAGACCTTGGATTCACCCTGCTGGTGTTGTTTCTTCATCGCTGCATTAAAAAATTGAAGTTTGTAATTGAAGGAAAATTGGTGAGTGTTGGGATAGAGCAAGACATCATTGCATCGGTAACATCCGATACCCTCTATATCCCAACTGATGAAGACGCTGTAGAGTGTTCCTTTCAGGCTCTAGAATTTGTGAACGCTACCTTTTTTGCAAAGGAGGTAAGATTCCATGCCCCAAGTTATCCAATTGTACCAAGATGACTATTTTGGAGACCCTAGGGCGAGGACCTAAAACGGGAAGAGGTCTTGGGAAAAACTTACAGGGAAACCTACTCGCAAAAAGGGTTATCTTCAAGAAATACCGATACGGGATGGGTCAAAAGCCTAGTATGCTGCAAAGAAAGGAAGAGTATAGTAAGAGAGAAGAACGAAGGAGAGCCATGTTCAAAGGCGAAGATATCATATGGAAGTCGATGACCTTTCCTCACTTAAGAGATGTCTTCGTATCTTGTAGGATTATCAATGCCAAACAAAAGATACGTGAAGCAAACCAAGAGAGTGACAAGTTCAATGATGAGGAGATGTTCAGTGAATTGCTGGAAGGGATGCTCGCCAATGTGATATCCAAAGCTGGAAATATCAACGAGTTTTTAACTGAGATCCACCCTTGCCTTATATGGGAATCGCTCAATAATTGGAGCAGTATCGACCTACCTATAGTTTTTATAACAGAATCAGAGTAATGCTTCGAACCAACCATTTTTGATTTTGCCCACGAGCATTAGGGATCTTTTGTAAAGGGCTACTATGTTAATCTACTTGAAGTGTAATGAAAATGACGCATTTTGCATTTTCTCAAATGGCAAACATTTCATTTACCACATACATCTATTATTTATTTATCATTCATTTTATTTTTTATTCTTTTTTATTTTTTCATTCATTTCATACAAATATTTTTCTTTTCCAAATACCCTTTTTAAATTTGTGCAGGGTTCTTACCATTAACTGTATGAATGATTTTGAATCTAATTCTGAGATAGACTCCGAGCAACCTTTGTGTTTGGCAGAAATCGATGGGGGGTAGGATGAGATAGAATATGAAGTCCCAGAGGAATTGCTAAGCTTGATGGCAAGTGAAGAAAAACAAATCCTACCTCACTGGGAGGAAGTAGAGATTCTTAATTTAGGGAATAATGATGACAAAAGGGAAGTGAAGATTGGCACCCCTCCTCAAAGATTAGGCTCGCCTTGATAACTTTGCTTCGAAAGTTCAAGGATGTATTCGCTTGGAGTTACGAAGATATGTTGGGGCTGAATACAGACATTGTGGTATATAAGTTACCGATAAGGCCTGAATGTAAGCCAGTTCAACAGAAGCTCAGGAGAATGAGGACTGATATGCTGTTGAAAATCAGAGAGGAAATGGGAAAACAATTTGATGCTGGTTTTCTAAAGGTTGCCAAATACCCATAATGGGTTGCAAACATAGCCCCAGTACCAAAGAAAGACGAGAAGGTTCACATATGTGTAGTGTTGCGCGTAATAAGTGCTACACAAATGTGCAAGTATACACGTCGCAAGTTATAGTATAAAAGATATCATCTCCACAGGGATTGGTGCCACTTCAAGAATCTAGTCTCTTGCACTGTAAAAAGTAAAAACACAAGTAAAAGATTATAGAAGTTTTAACTAATCTAAAAAGCAAATAAGTAAAAGAAAAGATGAATTCGAATGAGAGAGATAGGCTAGGTTATCGTGAGTTGAAGTGTGATAGTCGATTGGATTGTCTTGGTAAAAGAGTGCACGGGCAACTCAGTTGCCGTGGCGACTTGCACAACGGGGTTGCCTTGGCAACTAATTGATGGTTGCTTGGGCGACTAGTTGGGCAACTACTTGGACGACTGGGCAGCAACTTCAAGGTTCGGCGGAGCGTTCTTCAATGGTTTCTTCTTATCCCTAAGTCGAAACTCTAGCTACTTGTGCATGCCTTGATAATACATCCCTGCGTGAATCAAGGGTGAACAACAACCAATCTTGCGCTCCTCTTAGCCGTTGAAACCCTTAACTTATTCCTAAGCCGGATTAATCTTCACCATCATTGGATTGAATAAAGATCATATTCATTCGTTTCTTGAATCTAACTCTCCCGATATTAGATAAATGGATGAAATCACGAGATCCTCTCCCAATTCACTCGCAAACAATAATAAGAATCAAGAATGAATAAACCTTGAAATAGAAAAGTGCAAACTCTTATTACCTAAACAAAAACCAATAGTTTCTCACAACCACAAAACACAATAACCATAGCCAAGTAAATTTAGTTCATGGCTAGGTTATAAAGAAACACAAGATAAACAATCCCTAGCATGAACCCAATCGAACAATGAAGAAAAGCTGAAGCTTGCCGAAAATTCCCCTGCTTCCTCTTTTGGAGTTGTCGAAGTTACTCTTGCTCTCTCCTCCTGAATTGTCGAAATCTCCTTGATATTTATAGGGCTAGGCCAAAGTCCTTCTTTGAGGAGGAGTTTGAGTTGGAATTAAATTATCTTTAAAGAATATAATTCTTTATTATAATTTTATTCCTATTAGAACTTCTCCTATCCTCTTGGAATTTAATTCTTCTTTAATCTCTGCATGGAAATCAAATTCCTTTGGGCTTGGGCCTTGCTCCATGTCATCTTGGGCTTGTAAAATCATGAATTTCGACATCCCTATTGTATTTTGGTCTTTGTCGACAAATGCCATGGCAACTGGCTCGGCGTCTCCTTCATGCACTGCCCTGGCAACTAGCTCGGCATATCCATCATGCATTGCCCTGGCAACTAGCTCAGCATTGCTTTGGCAAGTGATCCTGCACATACACACACAAAAACACACCAAAGCAGCATCTATTTCCACAAAAATCACCAAGTTATGTAATCAAGCTCAACGATTGAAGGAAACGTGGATTAATGCATGAATGGCTAACTATGCAACTAATATGAGCCTAAGTCTAACAATAATATGAGTAAAAAGGGTAAGAAAAATAGTACTTTTGAACACTTATCACACCCCCAAACTCGAACTATTGCTTGTCCTCAAGCAATGCAAACTCATAATTACCGCCAAGACTTCAAATTTTCACAAACTTAGCTTTGAACTTGATTTCAATTCTCTTCGAACCGGGGCACAAAGTATGATTGGCTTTTTATTTTCGGAAAACTGAGGAGTTACTCGGAATCAAACTATAATGCTTGTGAGTGTGTGCGGAGTTGTGTGCAAGTTGATTTTTCGGATTCTATGCAAACAATAGGTTTTCAAATTACTTCATTGGGTTCTTTTTAACATGTTTTAACTAGAGCCAATTTCGGGCACCTCTAGTGTTTTATTTTTAGTTAAGTTAATTTAATCGACTAGAGCCGGTTTCGGGCACCTCTAGTTAAAAAAAAATTTTAACGCCTCCTAGAGCCAGTTTCGGGCACCTCTAGTGATCAATTTTTTTGCATATGCTAGAGCCAATTTCGGGCACCTCTAGCATTCATCCAATTTTTATTCTAATCCCCTTATTAGTTAATTATCAACCTAAGTTTACTAGAACTCCTTAAATCAATCAAACCACAACAGTGTTTCATCAAATTTAGCATCATAGTAAAATTCTAAGTTTTTCATGGTTATCCTAGAATAAAAATTCTATCAATTAAGTGCATTGGTAAAGTCATCATTGAATATTCATCAAATCTAAGCAATTCTTGTTCCAATTAAAGGCATGGCAAGCAATTTATGTATCCTAAATGTAATGCTTAAGATTAATGTAACTAAACATGGTAATTACTAATAACAATCCCCCCAAACTCGAGTGAGGCATTGTCCTCAATGCATGCATAAAAATAACGAAAAATAACAATAAAAATAAAAATGCATACGAGGACTTACTCCGAGAGTTCGTCATCGTAGATGATTAGTTTCCTTCTAGTTGGCGTCTTGATTTTCTTGCTTGAACGCGATGGTTGTTTTCTTGTTGCCGGTGGTGGAATCGATCCTCCTCGTGACGGGTTGTCCTCATCATCCTCTTCATCAATGTCAATGACTTTTCGTTTGGAGGATTCAATTGGTGCGGTCTTTATTGGTTCAATGGAGGACTCGTCCGAATCTGCAAAATCAGAAAATGATTCCGTAAGAGTTGATTCGGGCATAGGTACTTTACCTTTGGCTTTTGCAGTGGTTGCCGGGGCATCGTCAGGGTTAGTTGTTGTGGCGTCTGCTTCCTTGGTTGCCGTGGCGACTGCTTCATTGGTTGCCGGGGCAAGAATCTCGGCGGGAAAGATTGGGAACGACACACGATTGTCCGGGTACTTTTCTAGGATGACTTGGGTGATGGCATTGTTGTGCTCCTTCATGTACCGCATGAACATTAGTTGCCGATCTTCAATTTGCCTTAGGCGGCTTGCCAATGGGTGCACAAGTGCTTCAAAGTGTCCCGGGATTAATGACCGAGTTGCCCTAGCGTTAGGTGCTTGGGCATTAGGGATTTCCGCAGCGGCAGGGGTTGCCGTGGCAATTGGAGGCCTTGAAGAATCTCCCGGTGCCTCTCCCATTAGCTTCCGGATTAGTGTTTGATTCCAACCAGACTTGGGTAAGGCCTTTTCATCGGTGGACTCACTCGGGACATGCATCTCCTTGCAAAGATTAGAAATTAAGCAAGGGAAGAAAAGATAACCCTTATCTTTTGAGCTGCATACAAAATCTCATCACAAATAATTTTTCCAATGTTAATGATGCGATTATGCAAAATAGAATGTATGAGCAAAAGACGTGGTATGTCAACGGTAGTATTGTGTGTGGAGGGCATTAAAGAAGTTTTAACAAACTTATTCCATAGTTTTGCCTCGGGTTTTAGCCGAAGGCGATTTACCGTGCCCTTGTATTTACCGTCGTTCCAATGAGTTCCCGGTTGAGTGAGTTCTTGAAGCACCTTGTCGAGTTGCTTGGGATTGATTTGGTCAACGAAGGCTTGATGCTCGTCCTTCTCAATGTAAAGTCCGTAAAAGGTGTTGATGCTTTCGGGACTTATAAGTATGGCCTTGTCACGAACAAAAACATAAGGATTATCCGGGTTAGGTGAGTGAGCATAGAATTCTCTTACCCATGAGATGTTACCCGGTTCCGGTTGATGGCAAAAGATTTGCCACTTTTGATGTGCAATCCTCTTGAAGATGAATGGTTCAAGGCTGAAATCTGGATGAGAGTTGGAGTATTCAAAGCCTTGTTCTTCATGAATCTTCCGGCTTTCAAACTTGGATTGAAATCTTTCTTGAACCGCCGGTGTAGCAAACTTCTTGTATCTTGGTTCTTTGGAGGAACTTGGATGAACTAATAGTTTAATCTTGGATGCCATGTATGATCTTGGTTGTGAGTAAAAACAAAGAAAAGAAAAGAAACTAAAAAGTTGCAAGATAGAAAGTAGGAATATGTTAAGGGTGATGGGTTTTATAGTAAGGATAGGTGGGTGGGATTAGGGGAAAACGAAAAAAGGTTTAAGGTTTTGTAGGAGTTGTCGACAAGGGTTTTGGTTAGGATGAATTGGAGGCTTTATATAAGCCTTAGATTCAGCCCATTAGTTCCCTTGTTGAAGATGTTTTCCTACTTGGTTTAGAATTCCTTCTTTATCTTGAACTTCCTTTCCTACAATTCAAAAACAAATCAAATAAGGATTAAAATTAAAGATAAACTAATAAAGAAAATAAATAAAGATGTGTAATAGGATTCTTAGACTTGAATAAAAAAAAATCTATCCTAAAACTACTAATAATCGGCAAAATAATAAAATAAAATAAAAAAATCGGAAAAAAATGAAAAATAAATAATTAACTAATCGACAAAAACAAAAATAAAATAAATAAAAATAAAAATATCAAAAGGGAGAGCATGCTCATGCATCTCCTAAATTGACCACTTCCTTGTTACGTTCCACATGGGCACCATTGTAGTGCTTCAATCTTTGTCCATTAACTTTGAATTCATGGTTGTCAGAGATGGACTTGATTATCACAGCACCATGGGAGAATGGTTTGACGACTTCAAATGGTCCCGACCATCTTGATTTCAGCTTTCCCGGGAAAAGTTTTAGCCGAGAATTGAATAGGAGAACTAGTTGCCCTGGCGTGAACTACCGTGGCAATAGTTTCTTGTCATGCCATCACTTTGTTTTCTCCTTGTAGATTCGTGCATTGTTATAGGCGAGTGCACAAAATTCTTCTATCTCATTGAGATCCATCAAGCGCTTTTGTCCGCACTTCCCAATCCATATTCACGGTCTTGATTGCCCAAAGACGCATTGTGCTCGATTTCCACCGGTAGATGACATGTTTTACCATAGACAAGCCGGAAGGGGACATACCTAATGGTGTTTTGAATGCAGGTGCGATATGCCCAAAGTCGTCATCTAGTCTTAATGACCAATCCTTCCTTGAGGGATTTACAACTTTCTCGAGTATTCCCTTCAACTCCCGGTTGGAAATTTCGCTTGCCCGTTGGTTTGTGGGTGATATGCCGTGGCGATCTTGTGTGATATGCCGAGCGTTGCAGCATCTTGGCAATTATTCTGTTGTCAAAATGCTTGCCCTCGTCGCTGATAATTGCTCTCGGCATCCCAAACCGTGTAAATATGTTTTTCTTTCGCAGAATCGTTGCACGGTCTTGGAATCGCCGTTGGGAAACTCGCAGCGCCTCTACCCATTTAGACACATAGTCGACGGCGAGTAAGATGTAGAGGTTGCGAATGAAGATGGGAAAGGTCCCATAAAATCGATCCCCATACATCGAACAGTTCCACCTCGATGATGTTCTAGAGTGGCATCTCATGTCGCCTAGAGATATTGCCCGTCCTCTGGCAACGATCACATTGCTTGTAAAAGTCTTGGGCATCTTTGTACAATGTTGGCCAATACAAACCGGATTGCAAGACTTTGGCCTCGGTACGAGTTCCTCCAAAATGTCCTCCATAGGGTGAAGAATGGCATTGTCGGAGTACATTATGTTGCTCTTCTTCAGGGACACATCGGCGTATAACCTGATCTGCACATTGTTTAAACAAAAGAGGCTCGTCCCAAAAGTAATGCTTAGCATCATGGCGGAACCGCTTCTTCCCTTGGTGAGTAATTCCATACGGAAAATACCACAAACGAGGAAGTTAACTAAATCTGCGTACCAGGGTATTGCTGAGGCATGTGCTGCCGTAGTGTCTGCTCCCAGAATTGCCGAGGCGTGCGCGTCAAAGACTGCTGCGGCGTCGAGAGTTGCCGAGGTGTGTACATCCATGGTTGTCGAGGCGTCATGGGTTGCTGAGGCGTCAAGGGTTACCGAGGCGTTGAGGGTTGCCGAGGCGTTGAGGGTTGTCGAGGCAATTAGAATTTGTTCATCCGGGAATGCATCGCATATCTCTAGATCCGCATCCTCCTCCCTATTGCGTTCCAAACGTGATAAGTGATCGGCCACTTGATTTTCTGTTCCTTTCCTGTCCTTAATTTCAATATCAAATTCTTGTAAAAGTAATATCCAACGAATCAAACGAGGTTTAGCATCCTTTTTAGCAAATAAGTATTTGATTGCCGAATGGTCCGTATGAACAATTACCTTTGTACCAATTAAATAGGATCGGAACTTGTCAAATGCGAAAACTACAGCTAGTAACTCTTTCTCCGTTGTTGTGTAATTCACTTGAGCATCATTAAGAGTTTTACTAGCGTAGTATATCACATGGAAGGTCTTACCTGTGCGTTGGCCTAGGACTGCTCCTACCGCGAAATCACTTGCATCACACATGAGCTCAAAAGGTAGCGTCAAACTGTGGAACGACAATGGGTGCCGAGGCAAGCTTTTTCTTTAGGGTTTCGAATGCTTGAGTGCAAGAATCATCAAAATCGAAGACTTTGTCCTGTTCAAGCAGATTACACAAAGGTTTAGTGATTTTAGAAAAATTATGAATGAACCTCCTGTAAAAACCTGCATGTCCGAGAAAACTTCAATCCTTTTAACCGAATTTGGTGGGGTAATCTCTCGATTACGTCCACCTTGGCTTTGTCTACTTCAATTCCCTTGGATGAAATCTTGTGGCCGAGCACTATTCCTTCATCTACCATAAAGTGGCATTTCTCCCAATTGAGGACTAAATCCGTTTCTTCGCATCTTGCCAATACCTACTCTAAATTGCCGAGACAGCCGTCGAAGTCATTACCAAAAACCGAAAAATCATCCATGAAGATCTCAAGGAAGTCTTCGACCATGTCCGAAAAGAGTGCCATCATGCATCTTTGGAAGGTTGCCGGGGCGTTACACAATCCGAACGGCATCCTTCGGAAGGCATAAGTACCGTAGGGGCATGTGAAGGTTGTCTTTTCTTGATCTTCTGGTGCTATAGCAATCTGATTGTAACCTGAATAACCATCAAGAAAACAAGAAAAATGGTTTACCCGCGAAGACGGTCAAGCATTTGATCAATAAAGGGTAATGGGAAGTGATCTTTCCTAGTGGCTTTGTTTAGCTTTCGATAGTCCATACAAAACCCTCCAACCGGTCACACCCTGGTTGGGATAAGTTCATTATTTTCATTGCTTACCACCGTTATACCTCCCTTTTTCGGCACACATTGTACCGGACTTACCCACGTACTATCGGAGATAGGGTATATAATGCCGCGTCAAGCCACTTGATGATTTCTTTCATTACAACCCCTTTCATGGCATGATTCAGTCTCCTCCGGGCCTCAATTGAAGGTTTGTGATCATCTTCCAACAAGATCTTGTGCATGCACACCGCCGGGCTAATTCCCTTCAAGTCGGCAATTGTCCACCCTATTGCCTTTTTATGTAGCTTCAACATGTTGATCAGCTTCTTTTCCTCGCTCAGTCAGAACTTAGAGGAAATAATTACAGTAATGTATTATCGATCCCTAAGTATACATATTTCATTTGCTCGCAATTGTTTCAACTCAAGAATTGGTAGATTTTCGATAGGGTTTTTTCGATCTTACCTTCCTTACCCGAGTAGTCCAAAGGTTCAAAGTATGTACCGGGTCGATTGACTAGCCAATTTGCCTCTTCTGGTTGTTCCTCATCGACCGGTTCTTCATACTCCTCAGGTTCCTCTTGATCGGCAATGTGGTTGTCGAGGCAACTAAATTCCTCATCGAAGTTAAACTCTGCCGTGGCATGAAGTAGTTGGCATTCTTCTGGATCATCGGCATGCCTTAGTGTTTGGAACACATTTAGTTTTACCTGCTGGTCATTCACCCTCATTGTGAGTTCTCCATTTTCAACATCAATCAAAGTTCTCCCTGTCGCTAGGAATGGTCTCCCGAGAATGATAGGTGCATGCTCATCTGCTTCACAATCCAAAACAATAAAGTCAGCGGGAAAAATGAATTTATCAACTTTTACCAAGAAGATGTCCTCGATTTTTCCCTCGGATGCACATAGGATCTCATCGGCTTATTAGCCGCAGCAGATAATCATTGTAGGTCTTGCCTTCCCGATTCCTAGTTTCGAAAAACCGATTTAGGCATCAAGTTTATGCTAGCCCCTAGGTCACATAGTGCTTTCCCGACATAGTGATTTCCAATAGAACAGGGTATTGTGAAACTTCCGGGATCCTTCAACTTGGGTGGCATGCGATTGTGCAACATTTCCATGCATCCCTCCATCATGAATCGTTTCAAACTCTCCTAGCCTTGTTCTCTTGGACACAATGTCTTTAAGAAACTTGGCATAGTTGGGCATTTGTTCAATTGCTTCCACCAGTGGAAAGTTGATGTGGACTTGCTTTAGGATATCAAGAAACTTCTTGAATTGGTATTCTTGCTTTTGTCGCTTCAACCTTTGTGGGAATGGTGGTGGAAGTCGGATATCTTCTATCCTTTCATTGGTTTGAAACCTGATGGACGGCATTGCCGGGACATCTGGAGTTGCTGATGCGTTATCAACTGGGGTTGCCGAGGCATGCTTATCACAAGAAGCCGAGGCGTCATCGCTTTCCGAGGCATGTTTATTGCCGGTTGCCGCAGCAATTCCCGGTTCAAAGATCCGAGGCTTTGCCGCTAGGTTCGCCTTGATCTTTTTGTGGAGTTTTGTTTGACGAGCGGGTTTGAACCTCTCTAAGTTGTTGGCCACTTCTAGTGGTGATCGCCTTACATTGCTCATGGCCAGCCTCTTTGCGACTTCATGATCGCTAGGTAAACCTCCTTGTGGTCTAGTGTTCGATTTTGAGCAAATTGTCCGACTTGATTTTCCAATGATTTGACTGCCGCCTCTTGGTTTTGCAATCTCATCTCGGTCCTGTTAGTAAAAGCATCAGTTCTTTTTATGAAATTACTATTCTCATCCATATAAGATTTAGTTTTCATCATAAAAGCATTTAGAGAATTTTCCAAAGAACTAGATGTCGCTTGTTGTTGCTTTGCGGCATCCGCTGCGTGGCATATTCTCTCCGAATCCCGATGCTTGTGCATTCTGATTGTTCTGGTTTAGAGCATTGTTGGGATTACTCCATGAAAAATTCGGGTGCTTCTTCCAAGCTGGATTGTATGTATTGGACATCATGTTGTTGCCCCGATTGTAATTCCCCACATAGAAGCTAGATTCCGGATTCTGCATACATTCAGAAGAATTATGGTTATCACCACACAACTCACAAAAAGAATCCATTACCTTGACTTCATGTGTGTTGTTTAGTTTTTGCATGTTCTGGACCATCTTGGTTAAAGCGCCAATTGTGCCAAATTGAATCGATGATCCTAGTTCATGTATTGTGGCTTGGCGTCTAACTCCTCCTCTTCTAGTAGATGGGAATTGATAGTCATTCTTGGCCAGCCTGTTTAAAATTTGCATTGCTTCCTCCGGCGACTTGTCTAGGAGTATGCCATTTGCCGAGGCGTCTAGCATCATCCTTGTTGGTGTATTCACGGCGTTGTAAAACATTGTCACTTGAGTCCACACCGGGAATCCGTGTAGGGGGCATTTGTGTAGAAGTTCTCTATATCGCTCCCAAGCCTCGTACATGGATTCATCATCCGCCACCGAAAAAAGAAGTAATGTCGTTACGGCTTTATCACCAAATTTGTAGGATTAAATCTAGCAAGGAAATCACGACAAAGATCAGTCCAAGATGCTATGGATCCGGCAGAATGCTATTTAGCCATGCTTTCGCCTATCCCTCGGTGAATAGGGAATAATCTTAATCGTAAGACATCGGGGTGACTCCGTGTATCTTGAACGAGTTGCAAATCTCGAGGAAAGATTTCGATGTTGTCGTGCATCTTCGATTCTTTGAGCCGCCAAATTGACCTATTGTGTTGATCATATTAAACATTACCGTTTCAACTCAAAGTGGTCGGCTTCAATTTCGGGTGCGACAACTCCCGGGTTAAGTCCATCAAGATCTTCTTCAAGATAGTCTCGAATAGTTCTGCTTTAGGCAAGAATCACTCATCCTCCCGCCGAACATCTTGATTAATATTGCCGCCTTGATTTGCCATTGCTTCTCTTATCCTTCGCCTAAGTCTTTGTAAGGTTCGTTCGATTTACGGATCAAAGGGATATTCGGTGAAGTCGGTCTCGCCGGTCATATACCAATGCAAAACCAAAGTTTGTTAGCCCTTTGAATTTTAAACAAGAAAAATAAAAAAAAAGCAAGAAAGAAAAAAAAAAAGTCGCTATTGCCAATCCCGCAACGGCGCCAAAAAACTTGTTGCGCGTAATAAGTGCTACGCAAATGTGCAAGTATACACGCCGCAAGTTATAGTATAAAAGATATCGTCTCCACGAGGATTGATGCCACTTCAAGAATCTAGTCTCTTGCAATCGTAAAAAGTAAAAACACAAGTAAAAGATTATAGAAGTTTTAACTAATCTAAAAAGCAAATAAGTAAAAGAAAAGATGAATTCGAATGAGAGAGATAGGCTAGGTTATCGTGAGTTGAGGTGTGATAGCCGATTGGATTGTCTTGGTAAAAGAGTGCACGGGCAACTCAGTTGCCGTGGCGACTTGCACAATGGGGTTGCCTTGGCAACTAATTGATGGTTGCTTGGGCGACTAGTTGGGCAACTACTTGGACGACTGGGCAGCAACTTCAAGGTTCGGCGGAGCGTTCTTCAATGGTTTCTTCTTATCCCTAAGTCGAAACTCTAGCTACTTGTGCATGCCTTGATAATACATCCCTGCGTGAATCAAGGGTGAACAACAACCAATCTTGCGCTCCTCTTAGCCGTTGAAACCCTTAACTTATTCCTAAGCCGGATTAATCTTCACCATCATTGGATTGAATAAAGATCATATTCATTCGTTTCTTGAATCTAACTCTCCCGATATTAGATAAATGGATGAAATCACGAGATCCTCTCCCAATTCACTCACAAACAATAATAAGAATCAAGAATGAATAAACCTTGAAATAGAAAAGTGCAAACTCTTATTACCTAAACAAAAACCAATAGTTTCTCACAACCACAAAACACAATAACCATAGCCAAGTAAATTTAGTTCATGGCTAGGTTCTAAAGAAACACAAGATAAACAATCCCTAGCATGAACCCAATCGAACAATGAAGAAAAGCTGAAGCTTGCCGAAAATTCCCCTGCTTCCTCTCTTGGAGTTGTCGAAATTACTCTTGCTCTCTCCTCCTGAATTGTCGAAATCTCCTTGATATTTATAGGGCTAGGCCAAAGTCCTTCTTTGAGGAGGAGTTTGAGTTGGAATTAAATTATCTTTAAAGAATATAATTCTTTATTATAATTTTATTCCTATTAGAACTTCTCCTATCCTCTTGGAATTTAATTCTTCTTTAATCTCTGCATGGCAATCAAATTCCTTTGGGCTTGGGCCTTGCTCCATGTCATCTTAGGCTTGTAAAATCATGAATTTCGACATCCCTATTGTATTTTGGTCTTTGTCGACAAATGCCATGGCAACTGGCTCAGCGTCTCCTTCATGCACTGCCCTGGCAACTAGCTCGGCATATCCCTCATGCATTGCCCTGGCAACTAGCTCGGCATTGCTTTGGCAAGTGATCCTGCACATACACACACAAAAACACACCAAAGCAGCATCTATTTCCACAAAAATCACCAAGTTATGTAATCAAGCTCAACGATTGAAGGAAACGTGGATTAATGCATGAATGGCTAACTATGCAACTAATATGAGCCTAAGTCTAACAATAATATGAGTAAAAAGGGTAAGAAAAATAGTACTTTTGAACACTTATCATGTAGACTATAGAGATCTTAATAGAGCGAGCCCAAAGGATAATTTTCCTTTACCCCATATTGACACTTTGGTTGACAACACAGCGGAACATTCATGGTTCTCTTTTATGGATGGCTTTTCAGGATACAATCAAATAAAAATGCACCCAGAAGATATGGAGAAGATTACATTTGTGACCGAGTAGGGGATATTTTGTTACAAAGTGATGCTCTTCGGACTTAAAAATATCAGGGCAACATACCAAAAAGCCATGGTAACTCTCTTCCACGACATGATGCATAAAATGATTGAAGTATATGTGGATGATATGATTACTAAGTCTCGAACCGAGGAAGAGCACATTCAGAACTTGAGAACGTTGTTCCAAAGATTGAGAAAATATGAACTGAAGCTCAACCCTGCCAAATGCATATTCGTAGTCACGTCCAGAAAGCTCCTGAGATTTGTGGTTTGTAGAAAGGGAATAGAGATTGAACCCGACAAGGTGAAAGCTATTCAAGACCTTCCGCCACCTCAAATACAAAAAGAAGTTTGAGGTTTTTTGGGAAGACTTAATTATATATCTCAGTTCATTTTTCAGTTAACTGAAAAGTGCGACCCTGTCTTTAGATTACTCCGGAAGAACAACCCAGGAGTATGGGATGAAGAGTGCCAGAAAGCTCTAGAAAAGATTAAAAGGTACCTGACAAATCATTCGATCCTAGTGGCACCGGTGCTAGGTAGACCGTTGATCTTGTACCTAACAGTCTATGCAAATTCGATGGGTTGTATACTAGGGCAGCATGATGAGTCCAAAAGGAAAAAAAGGGCCATCTACTATTTAAGCAAAAAGTTTATTGATTGCGAAACACGGTATCCGTCGATTCAGAAATTGTGTTACGCTTTAGTTTGGGCTACCAAAAGGCTTAGGCAGTACATGTTGTATCACGCCACCAGGCTGATATCCAAGTTAGACCCATTGAAATTCTTAATGGAAACACCAACCTTAACTAGGAAAATGGCTCGTTGGCAAATGTTATTGTTCGAGTTCGACAATGTATATATGAGCTAGAAAGTGATAAAAAGGAGTGTTATAGCAGACTTTTTAGCAAGTCGTGCTTCAGGCGATTATGAACCCCTAAACTTTAAATTCCCGGACGAAGACTTGATGTGTATCACATGTGAAGAGGAGATGGTTTGAGAAGAAAAGATATGGAAGCTTTATTTTGATAGAGCATTCAATGCCCTAGGTCATGGCATAGGGGCAGTGTTAATTTCTCCAAAAAATGTCTACTACCCTTTCACGAGTAGATTGGAATTCTTTTGTACAAACAACATAGCCGAGTACGAGTCCTGTGTTATGGGATTGTCTGCGGATATTGATAGAAACATCAAAGTGCTTCAAGCTTTCGGAGGCTCGTCCTTGGTAATCTACCAACTTCGAGGAGAACGAGAAACAAGAGACCCAAAGTTAATTAAGTATTATGACTTAATCCAGGAGCTAATTAAAGAATTCAAGAAGGTCAGTTAAAATGCAAATCTTTGAAATGCCGGCTCACTTTTGCAACTTGGAAGAGGAAGCGGATGTAAATCCTTGGTATTACGATATTTTGCAATATATAAAATTTCAAGCCTACCCTAAAGAAGCGAACGAGAATGATAAAAGAATTATCAGAAGAATGGCAGCTGGTTATGTCCTAGATGGTGAGATCTTGTACAAAAGAGGTAAGGACCAAATACTGTTGAGGTGTGTTGATGCTCGAGATGCCAAAAATATTCTCGCAAAGGTGCACGATGGGTTATGTGGGACGTACGCCAATGGCTTCTTAATGGCCCAAAAAGTTATGAGGTATGGCTATTTCTGGTTAACTATGGGGGGAGATTGTATCAATACGCCAAGAAATGTTACAAATGCCAGATATATGCCAACAAGATTCATTCTCCCCTGCTACCCTTGTACACCATGAATTGCCATGGCCTTTCGCAGTGTGGGGCATGGATGTTATCAAGCAGATTCACCCGAAGGCATCCAACGAGCATTGTTCATTCTAGTTGTCATTGACTACTTCACTAAGTGGGTAGAGGCAGCCTCCTATGCCAGTATCACAAGGGTGACAGTCTGCAAGTTTTTGAAAAAAAAGATTATTTGTCGGTAAGGATTACCAGAAAGACTCATTACCGACAATGCCTCCAATTTAAACAATACAATAATAGCTGAGGTGTGTGAACAATTTAAGATAGTGCATCATAACTCTATTGCCTATCGTCCTAAGATGAATGGGGCAGTCGAGGCAGCTAAAAAGAACATTAAAAAGATCATATCAAAAATAGCAGACACCTTTAAAGATTGGTACAAGAAACTACCGTTTGCTCTTTTCGCCTACCGAACGTCTGTACGTACGTAGATAGGGGCAACGCCATACTCCTTGGTATGTGTCACAGAGACAGTACTACCTATTGAAGTAGAGATCCCATCACTTCGAATTTTAAATGAAGTGAAGTTGGACGAAGCTGGCTGGATACAAGCCAGGTATGATTAGTTGAATCTCATCGAGGAAAAAAGGTTAAAAGCTATATGCCATGGTGAGATATATCAAAAGAGGATAATACAGGCTTATGACAAGAAGGTTCGCCCAAGAGAATTTCGAGAGGGGGATCTAGTGCTTAAAAAGATCTTGTCAAATCATAGAGACTCCCGAGGGAAATGGACGCCTAATTGGGAGGGGCCGTATATCGTAAAAAATGCCTTTTCTGGGGGATCACTGATCTTAACAGAGATGGACGGAAGGAGTTGAGAAATCCAATAAACTCCGACTCAGTTAAAAAATAATATGTTTGAAGAAACAAAATAAAATGAAAACAACAACAACAACAAGGGAAGATGAAGAAAATCTTAAAAATGAAAAGAAAAGGGGGTTCGTAATGAAAATCTGAAATGGGAATTTTGAAATCAAAAGGAGGATTTGAGTCGAAAACCCGTAAAGGGCGGCTCAAGTGGATGTAGAGATCAGGCACTTGACAAACAAACCTTCTCGAAAATCAGACATCTCAGTGAAGAGCTTTAAGCGAAGATTCTACCTTGGTCGATGGGCTCACACATCATTCATGTAGTGGATGTTTAGGACATTGTATAGTATTTTATTATATTTTCATGTTTGCCATGACTTTGCAAATTACCTCAAAATCTATCAATCTTAATGAAGTACTATTTTGTGCTTTCTCTCAATGTTTCTATAAGCATCCAACAAGTAGATTAATATAGATTTCAGATAAGCAAAAGATTTATTAGTATTATTGTGTTCTGGCCTCTAAAATGCAGGTGACCGAAGACAAAGTTTGCCTCGATTCAGGTTTTCTTTAATATACTTAGAAGAATACCCCAAGCACCGAGATGTGAGATTGAATCGAGATCAGACGGTGAGTGTCATCGACATCGAAGCTCAAGCTTGTCAAGAAAAAGTAAGAGAATTATGAAAATAAAAGTACTACGAGGCAAAAACCTGAAAGGGTGCCCAAAAAGGAAAGAAAAAGAGAAAGAAAATAAAAAAGAAAAAAAAGAAAAGAAAGCCAAAATGAAAACATGAAGGGGTATTTTGAGAAGCAAATCTAAAGCGAAAACCTAAAAGGACGTTTCAGAGCGAAATGTCAGAATCTTAAAAGGATTGAGCTAAAGTGGTTGAACCCGAATGTGAGATGAGGTACCGCCGTTACAAAGAGCCAGAAGAGTGCAGAAACAAATAAAAGGCTGAGATTGGTCGATCAGAAAAACGAAAACGGCTGAGCAATTCTGCTAACCATGTATCATATGTAGTTAGACATCCTTAAGATAAGAGCATGCTAACTCATACCATTAAAACATATTGTCTATTTTCTGGAAAGGAACTCAAGAAATCAGCAAAAGACCGGGTTTTTCACTTCACATCCGGTGAAGTAGATCTCAAGCAATAAACATTTTTCATGTTAACACGACAAAAAATCAGGGTATTGTATCAATATTTTTCAAACTTCAACCTTTTGGAAAATAAAGGAAAAGTTTCCTAGTACTATTGGCGTAAGAAAACAGGGTGCCATTTCGGAGTGAAAGGTTCTATATAGGAAGAACATGAAGCTCTATGATTTCAAAGCCGAAGGTTCTATATTGGAAGAACCTGAAGCTTTAAGACTTTGAAGCGAGGAGTTTTATATAGGAAAAACTCATAGCTTCAGGATTTCGGGGCGAGAAGTTCTATATAGGAAGAACTTGTAGCTCGAAGGATCGACCCAGAGGAGACGAAAGGTTCTATATATGAAGAACTCGTAGCTCCAAGACTACAAAGCGAAGATTTCTATATATGAAGGACTCGTAGCTTCAAGATTTCAAGGCAATAAGTTCTATCTAGGAAGGACTTGCGGCCTGGAAATACATTGCTAAAGATAAGCTAAAGGTTCTATATAGGAAGAACCGGCAGCTCCAAGGCTTTAGACAGATGAAGAGTGCAATGGTTCTATATAGGAGGGACTCGTGGCTTTAAATCTCCGAATAGGGAAGTGGGATAAAATTAGTGCTTATGATCTTTGCTCTATTTTTGTTTCACCAGAATGAGCAAAGAGGGCAATTGTAAACACTAATTTTATCTGGGTCTGTTGACCCTGGTTTTTATTATTATTATTATTATTATTATTAAAAACATGTAATAAAAAAACCATTTAATTAGAAAAAGGAGAGTTCAGTCCATTTACATAACTCAAGTTTTGATTAAAAAGGCATGTTTGGCCCAACATTTAATAGAAACCCTAATATGATAATCTGATGAACCCTTGGTTTTTTTTCCGCAGCCACCTTGTAACCGTTGGATCAAATCTGATCCAATGGTCCAGATGAAGCCCAGTGCCCCTTCAAATGCCCCATGCACAAACTGTTTGCCTTCCACACGTGCCTGTGTTGCACGCCCGAGACTTTTTCGCTCCTTCGCGCCATGCGTCGCCATCTAGAGCTGCCACGTCACCGCTCTAAGGCTATCCAGACCGTTCATCTCCAAGTGAAATCACGGCCATTGGATTAAAACCGATCCAATGGCCCATATCAAATTTGGCCGACAGACGCTTCCTCTTCTCTTCCACCGATGGCCGCCACGTGTCATCATCAACGACCTCTCTCGTCGCCAGAAAACCCACTGCCACCAGATCTCTCCCAATCTAAAAAATAATAAAAAATACAAGGGAATATCAAAACTAAACTCAACCATAATGAATACATTTATTTTTCTTATTCTTGTAAACCAAGCAAAATCTAGTATATATCATGTAATAAATCCGATATGTAATCAGTTTTTGAGAATCGAATACAAAAAAGCCAGAAATTTCAAAAGGTATCCTCTTTTCTCTTTGTATGTAAAAAAATATAATAATAGAGTTAGCATTCTTACCCTTATGTCGTCCACTTTTTCGACTGTCCTAGGGCTTCTGATGATGGATGAGTCGCCTCCCGGTGATAATCCCTCGGCTTTAGCGCTAAAAAGGGTGAACCGAAGGGTTAGGGGTTTAAAATGGTTACGATTTTTTAAGAAATACGAGGGGTTGGGGTGTTTATTTATCAAAAAAAGGTCAATTTGGGGTTTTAATAGAAAAAGGTGTGAAAGAGGGCTTTAAAACTATTTTTTTACGTTCGTCGACGCTGACGAGCGGCGGCTGGCGACAATAGGTAGCGATTGGCGTGGTGGAAGGTCGCAAAAAACTGGGTTTGTCCCCAGATCTAAATGAACACGGTGGTGTTCATCCAAATCCTTAGAGGATTTTGGGTGAGTTTTGAAACGGGCCAAAAAAGGTGAAAAAGTATGATTTTTGACTCAAAATTGTGTTTTATACTCTAGTTAAAAACTAAATGGGATAATTACTTAATAAAGACCTCTGCCCCAAAGCAATTACCATCGTAGCCCTTCCACCCCTCTTAATCACACCTCCATCCCTCGTAGTTTTTCAAAATTTTCAATTCAGCCCCTATTTCAGTGCTAATTCGATTTCAAATGGTCCAATTTCCTTTTTAATCCTTAATTAATCATGCATATCTAAATTTCAATACCATTTTTACATTTATTTAAGTTAGGTCCTTTATTTTGTGTATTTATGCTCAAGCAATTGTTTTCTTGTTCGATATATCTCGTTTATTTTGTTTTTTTGTTGTTGTTACTTTTAATTTCGTTTCATGTATATTTGTTCATACATATACATAGGTACATAAATATATGCATACATGTGTTATGATTTTGTTTGTATGTTTTGAGTTTATTATATATAAAATATATAGATGTCATTATTTATGTGTATTAGTACGTATACTATATGTATCATAATAAGTAATGTTTTATACATACATTTCACATGTATCACAGTATATGGTTAGGTCATTGTTTTGTTTTTTTTATCTATATTATGTTATGTATATGCTTTTTCTTGTTTATTTATTATTCCGTGTATGTTGTCATTTTCTTATACTCATATTTTAGTCCATGCATAATTAAAATGCCACATTTATTTATCGTACTAGTTTATTTTAGTACTCGAGGTCTCGATATTCTAGTGGGAGTGTCGTCCCGAGTATTCGAGCGTCGTCTCCTTTGGTATCGGGGTTGCGGATTAGGTTGTTTGATTTATATGGTCATGCATTCATGCATCTTAGGGATTATTAATTAGCTTAGGTCAAAATTTTAATTTTCTAATAAAGACGATACGAACCTTTAGGTACCGATTTCCGAGCGTGGTGAGGTTACGAAACCATCCCCACTCGTAACCGACTCCCAAACCCTTTTTTAAATCTCTGGTTTTATTTTCCGATTTATGGTATACCTAAACCAAGTGACCGGTGGCGACTCCTAAGTTTATTTCAAAACACGCCTTTTTCAAAATTCCCCTCAAAAACCAATTTTTTAAGAAATAAGGAACCTTATCGGATTATTTAGCCGCTACAGTAGGAGGGACCTATAAAATCTTCGCCAAGTTGCTGGAAAATAGGTTATCTAAATGCCTGGAGGAGTTAATTAGTTCGAATCAATTTGCTTTTATAAAAGGGCGTCGAATATTGGACTGTTCGATGATTGCTAATAAGGTTGTTGATAGTGTACAGAAGAGAGGCCGAGAATGTGTTGTATTAAAGGCAGATTTTCCTAAGGCTTACAATATGGTTGATTGGGGTTTCCTCGATCTCATGCTACGCAAGATAGAGTTTAAGGATACTGTTCGGAAACGTTGGTACACCCTATGGCACAACGGAAAAATGATCCTACGTATTCTACCAATGATCCATGTACGAGGAACGAATCCAGGGTGAAAAGTGATGAAACGTTACCTTAATTAAATCTGAAAACTGCAGGGAGTTAGGAGAATCCAATTCTTTCAGCACAATATCGAATCCAATTTGTCACAATAGCGTTCCGACCTCTACGTAGTCCAC
The DNA here is from genome assembly GCA_019671005.1 of Hibiscus mutabilis. Taxonomy (NCBI): domain Eukaryota; kingdom Viridiplantae; phylum Streptophyta; class Magnoliopsida; order Malvales; family Malvaceae; genus Hibiscus; species Hibiscus mutabilis. The sequence goes on along the minus strand of CM033718.1, from coordinate 7,946,735 downwards.
CCGAACGAAACAAACAATATTTTCTCTTCTCTAACTGTTAGAGAGATTTTTCGCAAAAGCATATCTTTGGCTGCTAGACCTTATGCCTTTTTATAGCATTCAAAAACTTAATTCTAATTAAATTTGGATTCATTAAATATACAATATATTTAACCGAATATAATTAAATATGTAAAATCGGATTCTACTTCAATTAGGTTTGTTTAGGGATATATATATTTTAATAGTATCTGATAGTTACAATAATTATCTAGTGTTAAAATATATATAAACGAAACTATCTATAATTACAATAATCATAATAATTTTGATTTTTGTACTTATTTCGTGCACACAAAGTTTGTGCATATGATATCTAGTAATATCTAGAACAATTCTAATATTACAAGGTTAGCAGTAATATCTAGAACAATTCTAATATTACAAGCAATGAGTTGCATCTAGCAATACATCATTGCTACCTAAGTTACAGAAAGTCGTGGTTCGGCATAACTTTTTTTTCGTGATTAACTTCTTTTATATATTTCATCCTTTTGTCCTTATATCTAGATTGGACATAAGTCATGGATTAATCACACTTGTATAGTCCATCTAATATTTCTTGATATCTTGAGTAGATTATTATAAACGAATAACTATGATATCTCATATCAATTTATTCGAGCATGACCATTCATTTTCTAGTCTCACTCAATCAAGTGGCTTATGATATTACTCCTATTATGTAGTAGGGACAAATTCTATCTTGATCAACCATATTTCGCTACATAGATTGTGACATATCCAATATCAGTCTTTATAGTGTAGCCAGTTATGACACGCGTTTGACCGTATCAAAATATGTCACTCACGATGTTGAAATAATGATGATCTCAAGTTTGAGGATCATACATGTAGTTATCACCATGAGCAATGTTGTGACTGTCACATAATAATCCAAGAAACATGCTCATAGCGGGTCAGTCTAGTATGTCATTCTCTAACACATACTTATGTATTGATTTTGACATCTCCATGTCAATAAAAACACTTTGTCATCAATTAACTACATATAGTCTTAATATATTATTATTGTTCATGCCCACAATAATACTCGACTAAGGACATTAAAAAATAACTATATTATTCCACGGAATTTATTATAATTCAGTTTATTTATAAATGCACAGAATAAGACTGAAATAATAATAATGACTTTATACTAATAAATAAGATAAAATAAGTATATCTTTTACAACCATCTCATGATTTGGTCTTTAGGCATACTCCAACAGATAGATGGAGAATATGGATTTATTTGTGCATCTCGACTGCAACTATATCGGTCCTAGTGAACGGGTCCCCTTCGGAAAGATTTCATATTAAAAGGGGATTGAGGCAAGGCTTCCCTCTATCGCATCTTTTCTTCAACATCGTGGTCGAAGAGTTGAATGCACTCCTCTCAAGAGCAGCCAATCTTGGTTTTTTTTTTGATGGAGTATTGGTTGGAAATGACAATTCGAAGGTCATACACCTTCAATTTGTTGGTGATCTGATTATTTTTTGCGGAGCCAGTGAGACGCAACTTAAAAATGTTAACTTTTGTTGCATTGTTTTGAATTAGCTGCTGGGTTGCGACTGAACAACAAAACAACTATTTTTAGGTTAAATGTGGGAGATAGAGTTAACTCTTGGGCTACTTCGCTGAGATGCATGGCTTCGGAGCTGTCAACTTGTTATCTTGGACTCCCCTTAGGTGTTAAGAGGAATTCCCCGGCAATGTGGAGGCTAGTTTTAGAAAAATTCCGAATGCGTCTGGCCCCCTAGAAGGTCCGTTTCCTCTTTTTTGGCGGAAGGGTCACCCTAGCAAAATCTGTGTTGGCAAATCTACCTATTTATTTCTTATCGCTGTTGGCAAATCAGTTTCAAATGAATGTAATAGGATTGTGGTAAAATTCCTACGGGGATCATTGGAAAGTCGTAAGGTGCATTGGGTCCGTAGGGAAATTCTATGCCTTCCGAAGCAATTTGGTGGGTTAGGTCTTGTCGATTTTGCGGTGAAAAATAAGGCTTTACTGTATAAATGGCTATGTAGGTATGGTTTGGAAAGGAATAATTTATGGAGACAATTGATCAATTCTAAGGACGAGAGGGGAATGGACAATCTTATCCCTACTAACGTTTCAAGTAGAAATAAATCTTGGTTGTGGAAAGATATTAGTAGCCTGCTCGATCCCTCAAAGGTGAATAATGATCCATTCTGATCGAATTTAATTCTGCAAGTAGGTGACGGAAAGACATTCGATTTTTTGGGAGATAAATGGGTGAATAATCACAGATTGAAAGACATTTTTCTAAGAATTTATGCGATATCCACCAGAAAATCAGGTTATGTAGCTGAGTTTGGTCTTTGGGAGGGGACAAGATGGGTTTGGGAGGTTCCGATGGGAAGAGCATTGTCTGAATAGATGCCGACTGGGGATTTTTCCTTCGGATACTGTCAGATGGTCATATTCGTCTTTCGGGTGCTTTTCCACGAAAGACATGTGTATCATCTTAACCCCTATTCACCTCTCATCTTTCGATTGAAATCAGATTTGGGAGGGACTCGCGCCGAGAAAGTGGAATGTTTTGTTTGGAAGCTCCTACGTTGCCGATTACCAACAAAGGAGGAGCTTAAAAGAAGAGGTATTGCTAGTTTGAATGATGATAAATGTAGTTTCTGCTCGCTGCAGGTGGAGTCAATTAATCATCTCTTTTTCTATTGTAATTTTTCTTGGAATATTTGGTGTCGTTAGTGTTGTTTATGGGAAGTGCAAAGTGCTTGGCCACGAGATGGCAAATCTTTCTTTACCGCGTGGATGACCGCTTGCCCTTTGGTTCGATTGAAACAACTTTGGAAGATGATTTTCTTCACTATTAACTAGTCAATTTGGTTGCACAGAAATGAAATCCTTTTCCAAAGTAAAGGTATGGATTCATGTAAATTGTTTGATGTTATTCTTCTTCGTGTGGGTTGGTGGGCACGTGCGAAATGGCCTGAGGCCCCTGTGTCAGTGAATGAGTTTACTATTAATCCAAAGTTATGGTGTGTGCTGAATGCTGGGAAGGTTCGAGGTTTATCAGATAATTGGATGTCTCCCCCGATAGGTTTTGTTAAATTTAATACAGATGGCCTAGTTAGAGGTAGTTTCGGGTCGGCAGGTATCGGGGGTTTTGAGAGACCATGTCGGGAATGTGTTGATGGGGTTTTCGAAATCTATTGGTTAGGCAGATCCGACTTTTACAGAACTATTGGCCATTAGGAGGCTTTTTCTCGGTTTGTTGCATCGGAGGGAGTGTCAACGGCTAAGCTTGTGGTTGAATGTGACTGTAATAATGTAGTTGCGTGGATCCAACAGCTCTCTTCTGCCCCTACAGTGTTCAAAAACATTATTTTGGAATGTTTGCGTATTGCCTCTAATTGCTCATGGCAGATTGTACTGGTGGACAGGGATCATAACTGGGCAGCAGATGGTTGTTTGGCAAAAGCTGCGATTGATCGCGACTGAGCCTTCTGTCTTAGACGAATGGAGGGGTGCGTGTTAGATTGTATGGAAATCTCATCTGAACGTGGGTGGTAATAACAAAAGCGTTACTGTGGGTTGTCATGCATAGATATACAATGGTTGTTCGTTCAACAGTAGGATGGCTTCGTTTTGGTCATGGCCGTGTCTTTATGATTAATTGTGCTGCTTTGTTCATGGTATTTAATGACATGGTAATGGTACACTCTTTTTCCTCCATCTAGACCTAGGGAGAATTTTTAATGAGGCCCAGTTCCTTGTTCGGTATTACTTGATCCCAATCAATAAATCGTACAAATTTTACTTTTCAAATATATATATATTGAAATCCTAATTAAAGTTAAATTAGGATTATATATATATATTAATATATATATTGAAATCCTAACATGAGTTGAATTAAGATTTCAAAGGCTATATAAAGGCATGAGAGATCTAGCAATTATTAATGCTTTTGGAAAAAAAACCCTCTAAATAGTTTAGAGAGTTTTATATGCTCGTTTCAACTAGGTGAACTACGTAGAGGTCGGAGCGTTATCGTTGCGACTTAGGAATCGACATCGTGAAATCGTGATTGGATATCTATCTCCTCCAAATTTAGAATTCCAGATTTTAAACAGGTAATTCTTCACCCTTATTCACCCCAATTCGTTCCTCGTACATGGATCTCTGGTGGTAATCACCGAATAATTTTTTCGTTGCGCCATGGAGTGTACCGGCGTGTCCCAACACCAGCAAGTCTTGGACGAAAACATATCTAATTTGACATCTGTATCTGGCGAAGCAAAATGTTTCTTCAAGGAACAATGCCGGTGGCGCTACCAACCAACCACCTCAATCTCAGCCGGTCAAAAGAAACAGAAACCAACCAGGCAATTCAGGTTCCTGTCCAAACTTCCGAAACCATTATCTTAAAAAAAACATTGTTCAGTAAGGAGACAATGAAGATGAATATGCAGTAAGCTGTTTAAGGAGGCTGTGAAGTTTTGGGGATGATAGGGTGATGTTGGTGGAGTTTGGGTATAATTTAGAAAAATTTTTAAATTTTAAATCCTACATGTCAACCAATATAAAGTCCAATGAGTAAATTGATCATTTTGAAAGTTCATTGACCAAAATAGGTCATAGAGCAAAGTTCAGTGATGATTTTTGTAATTCACCCAAATAATTTATTTTTATTTTAAATTATTTTTATATTTAATAATAATAAAATATGACATGTCATATCAAAATATTAATAAAATAATTCATAAGAATCAAAATAGGTCAGAAAGTAAAGTTTAATGAGTAAATTAAGCGTTTTGAAAGTTCAGTGACAAAAATAAGTCAAAAAGTAAAATTAAGTGATAATTTAAGTATTTTACCCTAAATCATTTTAAAAAAGTCACATATCTCGTTAAAAAATAGATATAATAAACCTAAAAATGTTCAAATTATCTCGTACACACGACTTATCTTACACATAAAGTTATTCAATCTATTAGTCCATTTTCGAAATCTGTCCTTAACCCGCTTAATTCAATGGGAAAACAAAAAACACAATTTATCCTCTTTAGGGCTTTCGTCGCACCCTATTTTTTCACTACAGAGTATTGTAACGACACCAGTTTTGATACTAGTCACCGTTACCAATATTTTTTTAATTTTTAATAAGAATAATTCTATCTTAATGACATATTTTTTTGTCTTTAGAGCACGATATCTCTACCTTTTGACACATTTTTCGTTTTGTTTCTCGGTCATTTGGTTGTTATTTTATTTTATATTTTTTCAGAGTTGAATTTGACAACGCCACGACTAATTATTTGTAATCATGCTGATCTTCCCTACTCTGGACCCTCGGATTGAATTTAGATACGCAATTTGCGTTCGTGGATAGTTTTTCACGATGCTCGACTTTGATTTGTAGTTCTTGATGATGTTTCAATAGTTTAATCTCCTTTTGTGGTTCGTTTGCCAATGCAGTTAAATTTGTTTCGTATCTATTTTTCATTTGAGTCTTTTGGTTAGATATTTAACCTTTTTTATGTATGGTTCTTGTATAATCTAAAGTGTCTAATTTATTGTGTTTGTTATAAGAAAATATCCAAATTATGTATTTAGTTTACTATAATAATTATAAACTCTTATTATAATTTTAAATATTTTTTAATAAGAATAACCGCTTCTATTCGCACACACAAAAAAAAATCAATCTCAAGTCTCTTACGGGGAACATCTTCACCTTTGAGTTCAATGTCAGATTTGCATAGTTTCATAAGATACTTATCCATAAATAAAGTGATCATAAGATATTTATCATAAGTAATTGATTATATAATCTCATCAAACAAGGAAAGTGAATCACACTCCACTCCTTTCAAGTTTCTTTAACTTCAAAATCATCACCATTTAATGCGCAAAAATGTACTGTACAAGATTCCTTAAAAGATACTTCAAAAATTGCATTATTTTGGTACATTTTAAGTTCGAGTATGTATGCACAAAATTTTCGTTGGGAGACTTACTCACCACTAAGAGTGTACAAAATAAATCATAACCGTTAATCGGTATAACCGCTAAAATTTATCGGTTAATTAACCTACCGTTAAAGCTTAAACGGTTTCGGTTAACTAACCGTTAAAAATGATGGTTAATGATTAACCATTATGAAATTATTTAGACATAAAATAAAGTTTGTGATTGAAAATTTTTTATTAAATATTTTTTCTTAAAATTTTAATACAATATTTATCGGAGAGATAATTTTATTACTCTCAAAAGAAATATTGAACATTTGAAAAAAATGTAATAAGTTAAATGTTAATCTGTAATCAAACCGTTAAATAGCAGTTAGCGGTTAACCGCTATAACGATTAACCATTTAAAAATTTAATGGTTAACCATTTCTTAATAGTAGGTTACGGTTTAATAACCGCTATAACGGTTAACCAACTATTTATGCTAGATGGTACGATTAACCTACTATAAACACTTTTACCGGCCACAACCTATTGTACGATACGAATCAGTCTAAATTAGTAAGGATAAAGCTCTGAAATACGGGAGGGAAAAAAGTGAAAATAACAAATGACCTTGGAATTTTCTATCTTGAAATGATGCCCTCATGTCATCTTGTCCCACTTTCATTCTTAATGTCTGCCATCTACATAAAAAAAAATTGTTTGATTTATTGTTTATACCCATGTGTTTTACTTTCACGGGTTCAACTTCATACCCTCCGTCATGATAAAGCTTGAAGCCTCGAACACTAGAATTGCCCGGAAGATCAAACTCTTATACACAATGAAAGAAAGCACGTTTCATGACAAATTTAACCAAAGAGAGGAAAATACAAAAGCAGAAAGGGCATAAATTAAGCTCCATGGTATATATATATTATGATCTAACAACCTGAAGGAGAAAGTTTAAGATGAAGATCGAGGCCTATGTCCGCCTCTGGCAATTTACCAGAAAATTCAGTAAACGCCGGAACTGCTGTGCCAAATTGCAGCGGCTGTGCTACGTATATTCGAGGACTGTACGGAGTAGGAGTCGAGGGAAGAAACAGTTGCCGTGATGGACAATGACATGGTTGCGGCACAAATTTGGCAGCACCGTTGCTAGTAGTAGTGAGCCCTCTGGTATACGAGGGCAGCATCGACCGTACAGAATGGGAGCATAAAACAGGCGCGGATGCTATGATCCGTTGATGGCTATGAAACTGGGCTCTCCTAGCTCTTTGACGCTCTCTCTTATGTGCATTTTGATGTCCTCCTAGTGCTTGAGAGTTGGCAAATACTCGGTGGCAAAACGGACACTCGAACTTCCTGCTTTCTCCAAAATCCTCAGCTTTCTCCAAAACTTCGCCTTGCTGATCGGTTAGTGAGAAACCGAATAACTTCAGCGGTATAAAGGGCTTCGGGTTCGATTGTTTATCCGGTGCCATATTAGCTGAAGACGGCTTAGCCGAGATCAAGCTCTCCGCCATTGTAACGAAGAAGAATATGATATGATTATGTATGAGATGTTAAAACTAGTTCTGCCCTGTATTTATAGCTGGGACTGGTTTGATATTCCACCTTTAGTTCATTCTGTTTTCAAAGGGTATTAGGCCTGAAAAGTGAAACGCATGATTGTTGTGCAGAATTTTGGGATATTGGTAACAATTTCTTACTCAATAATCCAGGTAAATCATGTCAGTAAAAAAATTGTTTTGGCCGTGCAATATTTTTTCAAGGGTACTTACTATGTACGTACATACAGTGCTAGAAAGAAAAGGGCGTAAACTTGCGAAAACTCTTGTCAGGCACAGTTCTCACAGGAGCAGATCCTGAGGACAACATCCATGTGACGATGAAACATTGAAAAAAGATTAAAAAAAAGTGCCCGAGAAAGACGGGGGATTAGGGTCATTGTCTCAACTGTAGGCAAAGATGTTGTATTAAGATTGTTCCTCTTGCTTGCCTGCCTCCTTGTATATGTGCCAAAGTCCCCGCACGCGCGCCTTTACTTCTTGGCCTGCATAATCATTCAACCAACCAACACAAGATTGGGACCGTTGATCCAAAACTCATATGACAAGGCGTGAATAGTTGGAAATGCTGCATTTTTCATGCACTGTTAGGTTTTAAACTGTTAGGTTGGTTTCTTTCATACTCTTGGCTGATGGAACTGGCACATGAAATGCTAAATCTAGCTGTGAATATAGGTTAGGCCCGGCACCGTCGATACTGGAATCTTCTCCCGACTACAAGTCCTGTTTTTGTTGACCAATACTCGGGAAAGATGATTTAGTGTTAAAGTCATGTTACATAATAATAGTGAAAATTTGATATTGATGTAACCTTGATTCATATCCCCTCGTTGCCCTTTTTAGGGTCAATTGTGGTGCCATTTAGACAGGTTTCTGTTTGAGCATTTTTCTTCTGCAATTGAACATGTCTACTGAGGTGTAGGCCAATCCATAGGAGGTTAAACAAGGACTTCTTTTTTTAAAAAAAATATTTTGGTCTTATGGGATAGTGACAGATTCAAAAAATTAAATTTGGAGTGTCAGAATTTAATATTTTTATGAAAAAACTCCTTTTCAGTAGATAAAAATAAATGATGAGTGTCGATTTTTATTTAAAGGGTGTCAATAGGTGGCTCCGCTAATGTATGGGATTGGTGACGGACAAACAGAAACATAACATATGAGCTTTTTATCTGATCAATTGGTCTATGAAAAGAACTAAATCATTTGTTGTACTTGACATAGACATACTATATTACCGTATGACTGTCACTGTAAAGCCACACGTTTCGAAACACGGTTAGCTCATCGATTCGAATGCTTGTCTGCCACTAACGTCCTCAGTGACATACTCGCATCTTTGCCCCCCCCCCTCCTCGAGTGTTTTTTTTTTATGATCACAGTGTCTCCCATAATCCTGCCTTTTCTAATACATCTTCATCAGTATCTTTGAAATCCATGGATCTATATCTGGAAACAATTTTGATGTCATGGATTAGGATAACCGATCCCAAGTCGGCAACTACGATAATTGATGGTAACTGTGTTCTTTCCGATGATGTTTATCCCCTTGGAACAGCCTATTAGGAAAACCTTAGACAATGTGACTTTGCCAGCTGAATTGTAAGAAGAATCCTATGCGTTATATGTGTGTGTTTGTGTATAGCCACATCTCCATTGAAGACATTGATTAGAATGGTTTGGTTTGTACGGCATATTCTTGACCATGTTAGACTATTTGCCCCCACATTTTTTTAGTGAGACATCATTGGTTTCCCCCATGTGTGCTCCGTAGTTTGCTTCCTTTATCACCCATGCTTTGCACAGAAACGATTTCACATCATTTCCCAATCACAGATGAAAACGCCTCAGCTGGCTAGCGATGCCCCCCCACCACGGCCAATGGTGTCATATCGCCCTTCCTTTCCGGTTGTTTTGTTCGAGTAATTGAACGAAAAACTCATTGAGTGGTTAATCGGCCCTACCGGGATATAATTAGGACAATTTCTTTAGCTCTTTTTTCACTTATGTTTCATATAAAACTAGCCAAGAGCACTAACTTTCCTTGTTTGAAATTGAATGTCATTAGCTCTTTAGAGCACATATAGGGTGACCATCGGTTTGGTTTGTAGCTTGGAGAGCTTAATTCACATGGAGCAAAATCATAGTGCTAGCTATCATGGACCCAGAGTAAAAAGAAAGTAGGATAAATTATAAATTTCACCACTCAACTATCTTCTCATTTCTATTTTGGCCACTAAATTTTAAAACTTTCAATTTAATCATTGAACTTATAATTTGCTGCTATTTTTCTCACTCTTCCGTTAAATACTTAAAGGTGTTATGATCGGTCATTTGTCTTTTAAAAATTATGAACGGACCCCAAAACTTTCTTCATTTTTCGGGGAAAACACATGGTTTTAGATTCTTTGATTTCTCTACGATTGAGCATCTTCTTCAAAATCTCAATGGGCTCAATCGTGGAGAGGTAGAGAAGGAGCATCTTCTTCAAAACACATGATTGGTCATTTGTCTTTTAAAAATTATGAACGGACCTCAAAACTTTCTTCATTTTTTGGGGAGAACACATGGTTTTAAATTTCCTTTGAATTCTCTACGACTGAGCATCTTCTTCAAAATCTCAACGGTTGGGAGGTGGAGAAGGAGAAAGAGAGTTGTATATCTTGATTATGTGCCGATCAAATGATAGTTATTTGTAGAACGGGGTGATTTGGGATTTCACGAGTTTTGGGTTGAGTTTTGTGAGTTTTAAAGAGAATTGAGTAAATCTAAACTTATAGTGTTAGGAGAATATGAGGCAAATTTGTTGGTGTTTTGATTGGTCGGAGTAAACACCGAAAAATGATGATTTCAACGTCGGCGTGACACAAGGATGAAACTGTAAAACTTTCATCCTTGAGGAAAGAAGATAAAATAAAAGAATAAAAAAACTTTCATGTCAGCAAAAAGCAGTCCATGTCATCACATGTGGCTGCAATGTCACTCTTCCATTTCTAATCTAATGCTCAAGTGACCAAAATAGGAGTAAATCAAAAGCTCAATGATTAAACTGAAAAATTTTAAACTTTGGTGACCAAAACAAGAATGAGATCAAAGTTGAGTGATGAAATTTATAGTTTATCCAAAAAAATAAATGCGTGCTTTAAGATCTTAAACCCTGATTTTAAGCGCAAAACAAGTAGTTCAAGGCGGTTTCACCGTAAAATATGAATGTTCTGTTTCCTACAGGACATCAAAGTACAGATGATGGCCCAGTTGGAGTTTTTCTTTAGTTTCTTGTCTCTTTTCTTAGTTCTTTATGCTTTTTAAAGGGCTTTCAAAAAGTCTCACCACTAGGAGGAGTTCATACGTCGGGGACTTTTATGGTGACCTTTCTTTTCTCCCCCGAGCTTGATTGAAGGTGAAAATGCAGTTCTCATCTTGAAATAAATGGCCCACCAAAAAGAATCTTCAAGGGCGCCATTATTACTCCTCATGTTCTTATTTGTCAGATTTTCAAGTCTTTAAATTGCTTTGTTCCTTGTATTCTAAATTCTAACAAGTAATGTGACATGACATCAATTTCATGAAATGCTGCAGGCTGTCCTCTAATAACATGATCAAACAAAGTAATCTTGTAGGGGCCATCTGTCTGTTTTATTACCTTTCTCCATGGAAATTTTCTGAAGAAGTTGAATCTTTTCGTCTACCTACAAAAAATGTACCGTATAAGTTAAAATCTCAGTGCAGCAATGACAGCTGCACGTTGCTTCCGAGACATGAATAGACTGCTCAGCTACTGAGTTCGGACATGGCTAATCAGAGGTCACTGGAAAGTGAAAAATATGGTCTAGTCTGGAAGTAGTCGGCCTGTAAGATATACCGATGTCGAAATCTAGATTTTCTTTGCTCTAATACGACATAACCCTGAAGACATATAAAAGACTGGTGGTTGGTTGTTGTTAATCTTGATGAACCAGCATATGGCTTAGGATAGGCACAATAGGATCACCTTCGATCTCTTGTTTTGTCTTCTTTTTTCTGCCTTGATAGAAACACTTCATTTTCCGTCAAAAGTAAACTTGAATGAACAGCTTGCATTGGGAACACAAGGGTGTAAATGAATAGAACTTATAAAAAATTATTCGTGAATGGTTTGTATAGCGTTTGTTTATTAAGCTAAATAAATTAGTATGAACAAATCTTTTATGTTTATTTAATAAAAGAACGAACACGAACAAATGTGTGCTTGGTTCGTTTATATCCAGCTCTTTCATTGGCTCGTTTATAAGCTTGTTTACTCGGTTCCCCTTTTCCTTTATTTCTTTTACATTTTAAATATTACTTAAGATGGGGACTAAATTGAACACATTGTGAACTTTGGAGTTCAAACTGTGAAGCCTAAAAAGCTTAAGAACTACTGGTGTAATTTTAATATTTTGGTGAACATATAAACAAACATGTTGAACATATAAACGAACATGCACCTAAAACGCTAAACAAACGAACACGAACACTTCAAAATAAACAAACGGATACGAATAATGTATTAAAAATTTAGACAAATATAAACACCTAAACATATAAACAAATGAACACGGACAAAGTCTCATTCATTCAAGCCCAGTTTATTTACGCTCCTAACAATATCCATTAACTGAGCATCAAAATTTAAAGATCTGCCATGATCATGTAGGTTTCTTAATTACAAGTTATGTTAGCTTCACCTAATGCTAGTCAAGTTATGTTAGCAATCCAATACCTGCATACCGGAAATTATGTGAGTTAGAAAAGAAGCTGTGAATCCCACTTGTTGAATAAGACACGATGAACATTGTTGAAGACAACATTTAAAGATTTCAGAATCCTTAGAGATGGCCCACCGAGCTCCCCATTATTTCTTATGAGAAGGGACTAAAGCCTCTGTGGTGCATTTGTGGGATTGGGGTTCAGCACCAAGTATTTTTCGTAAATGGTTATGGAATATGGATATTGGTGTAGCTCTTACGGAAATGGTCAACTTTCCCACATCATTTGGTTTGCTTGTCTTCGTTGTGGATGTGGTCATTTCAGCTTTTCGTTTTCCTAGCCCTCAAATTAACACCTTTTTTCCAGCTTGAGATGATGTCCCAAGATTTTATTCCAGATATTATGAATCATAATGTTATATGTTCCGCATACCCCATACTAATAATTCAAGAAGAAACAGAGGAATGTTCTTTGAGCAAGTATATTTGGTCGATTGATAAAGCTATTTAGCTGTATTTCCTCATTTCATTTAAGTTATGGGTTCTAGACCCACTAGGAGCACTCCTTAATTCCTCTAGAGTCTCACATCTCCTTCCTTCTAGGTAGGATTAGAATTAAATTTAGGATTTGTCGAGAATCAAATCTAAACCTGTTAAATTATTCCGTAAAAGGATTTAATTATATAATCCGTTTTTTGTATTTTTCGAACTTTCAAAATTTAATCCTTCTATTTTAATTTCATGATTTTAGTTCATCTACTTGTTTGATTTAATAATAAGACCACATAATAGCATTGTTAACTAAAAGACTTTTGTCAAATTGAATATGTTATTTTATTTTTTAAAGGACTAGTCTAAAATTAAAATCTAATTAATAATATATATTCAAATTTAATAGAAATTTTGTGAGTTGGAGTTTGAAGAAATTGTTTATGATGGAGAGGAGGAGGTTTCATTCTTTTCTTTTGTAGCTGATCTGGATTCAGTAAATATATTCAATTGGTTTCATGGTTTGGTCTGTGATTCGAACTAAGAGGATAAAAGTCCTTGGCACAATTGATTTGGCTGACAATTCTTAGAAGACTCACAACAAAGATAGATTCTTGCAAATAAGAATTGATGTTGATAGACACTACAATTTTTGTGGTGTTGCTACTAAAACTCAAACCCATCTTTTTTTAATGCTCATTTTCAAGAAATTCTGTGCAAAGTTGTCCATAAGTTGTATAAGCTGAATAGAAGAGCATTGGATTGAGAGGGCGAGTTGACGTAAGTTTCTACTTTAAAAAGTAAATTATTATTTATCTTTATCCTTAAGTTAGCTTGAAACACTTTCATCTATCTCATTTGAAATAAAAGAAACAAGAAATGATTTACTGATTTATTAAGAAATGAAGAAGAAAAAATAAGTTCTATTAAGGAGATAATTTTTTTTTATTAAGCTAAGGTAACTACAAGTAGTATCTGTTCTGAATATACTTCCAACCATTTGACAATAAACGCTCAATCACCCTACTGTAGTTGTTGGTGCTCGAACCCGTCACCTCAAGGAACAACAATAATTCCTTTAACCACTAAGGCAAGTTGGTTCGTGCCTATTAAGGAGATAATTAGAATTAAGCTTATAAAAATGTATATAGATAGATTTAATTCTATAAATCTTCATCTTTATACGGCTTGAAGAACTTATATAAGGATGCTATTGTGTAAATGTAGCACGGTTTTATTTTGGGTAATAATATTTCAAATTATCTTTCTTTTTCCAATAAGTCTATTTCAAAGAAAACATAAAGCAGTTAAGAATATTTTTTAATAGTATGGTGATTATAAGAACTATATGTTCAATGTTCATACATATTTTTAACGGTTAAGAATGTTCTTAAAATTAATCGGAGAAACTAAATTTATAAAATATATATATATATATAAAGACTAGACCAAATGAGTTATACTAACTCAAACAGTTTTCTCCCACTTTTTCCTCGTACTAAATCACATAGTTGAAACAAGTAAGCTGAAAATTTTAAATAAAAAATAATTTACTTTTCTGTAAAATTTTTGAACCTTTTTACTATTAATCCCAAACATATATTTTTATCCTTTAATAATTTTAAAAAGTGTAAAACTTATTAACAATCTCTAAAATAAGTGATTAAAGCTCTCAATTAACACATTTTTATCTCTCTTAAGTTGTGGGATCAAAACTCATTAAAAATATTTTTTTTCTTTTTCTTTTTCTTTTCCAAGTAGAAATTGTTAAAAAAAACAAAACTTTTGCCAACTAATCCTATCTCTATATATATTTAAGACTTAAGAGAATTGGTGGGCTATCACATTCGTTGGCATATTTATGCCAGGTGTTAGTGGGCTCATGGTACTATGACATTTATCCAAAGACTGAAAGCCGAATCAATCATGTGGTTAAATATTCATGTCAGCAGCCAGCAAGCATGTTAATGCAGGGGCCGACTCTCATCGGCTTTGTTAACGTAAACAACATACTGTTACTTTCTAAAAAAACAAGAAGAACACAGTGTTACTGTTGTTGGTAATGCAAAAGATGGTAATCTCATTTTGAGGGGATAAATATCATGTGAAAGATATTTATGCCATTCATTCTCTCCTTCCTTGTTGAGTGATAGAAAACAAGAAGTAATCTTGCGCGCTGTCGCCGCCACCCGTCTCGGGTCGTGGTCATACGTGTCGAAGACACGTCCGCGCGCGAAGTATTCTTCTTGAAGAAAATTCGTAAGGAATTTTAAGAGAATAAAAAGAAAGGTTGTGAAAGAATGTTTCTTCTGGTTTTTATAGGCTGCTAAAATAGTCCGTTTCGAATTCTATAATTTCTGAAATTAAAATTCAAACGGTCATTTTTCTGAAGCTACAAAGGGCTAGAAATTAAACTACGAACATGGATGCTTTTGGGGCCAGGTTCATCCGTTTAATTTAATGTTTAAAATCAGATGTTACAGCAGTTTCAAGATTTTAATCTCTGAATTTAAACAACAGTTTCAAGGTTTAAATTCCAGAGTTAAATCAGATTTTAATTCTGATTTATTTGGACGTTTCTGCTCCTGGACATAGCCTATAAATAGAGAAGCAAATAAGCTTCTCAATATACATCCAATTTACTCAGAAAATATTATCTCAAAGCTCTCACAACTTACTTTTATCTCCGGTGATCAGAAGAGCAATACCACCGCAGTTTACTCCGGTTTCGGGTGTACAATTTTCAGAGCGATCGTGTTAACCTCGGGGGACGATCCGCCTGTTGCAGCAATTACACACATCGGGGCAAATTCGTTTCTAAGGCAGTGGTTCTACCATGACACGGTTACGAGTTCTCAGTCATTTATTTATTTTATTTCTCCAGTCATTGCTAACGGTGTTGCTTTGCAGTAACATTTATCCAACAATTTAAAAACGAATTTTTCTCGATATACTGCAAAATGCCCACACCTATAAGCAAGTTGATACCTGACTTGTCAAAGCTCGATGCACTTGACGGAAATAATTATCGAAGATGGTCCCAACGAATTCTAATATTCTTCGAGCAGCTTGGTCTTGACTATGTGTTGCTCAAGCCACCACCTTCCATATCGGCGACCTCCACTCCTGCCGATGCTGCTACTATCGATGATGGAGCTTGGCAGATGCTGGTTCTGACGCTGCCACCATTACCATTGGAAAATATGAGAAGGACAACAAGACGGTGCGAGGCCATCTCCTAAGTCACATGTCTAACAAACTCTTCGAAATGTTTCTTAAGGAGCGTAGCGCAAAGTTGATATGGGACACTCTTGAAAGGAAGTATGGAGCAGATGATGCATGTATAAAAAAAGTATGTCGTCGGAGAGTGACTAAAATTCCAGATGACGGACGCCAAGCTGATCATGGATCAAGTCCATGACTATGAAAACCTCGTCTCTGACATACTGGCGGAAGGAATGCATATATGCGAGGTACTCTAAGACAACGTCCTAGTCGAGAAGTTGCCCAAGTCATGGTCCGACTATCTCAACTCTTTTAAACACAAGAAAAGAGATATTCCGCTTTAGGAGCTAGTAGGCCACATGAAGATAGAGGAGGCCAACCATTTGAAAGATAAGGTGACAAATAACCTTGGTCAAATGTCTTTTAATTCTAACTTGGTTGAGTCTAGTGGTTCCTCAGGGTCTAAGTTCAAAAGAACCAGGAAAAAAAGGTTTCAGAACAAAAAGACGAAACCACAAAAAAAACACCAATTTCAAGAAGCCAACAAAGACCAAACCTGACGGAAGGTCCCTGAAGTGTTATGTCTGCGGTCAAGCCGGTCACAAGGCGTATCAATGTCAACACCGTTCAGATCGCCAGAACGAGAAAAAACCATATCTAAACATGGCGAAGGACAATGCTGGAGATGTCATAGCCGCAGTGGTTTCCGAAATCAACCTGGTGGACAACAATACTGAATGGGTCGTTGACACTGGCGCTTCCAGACACTTCTGCGCAAGGAAAGAATTTTTCACCAAGTTCGAGGATGGGAACAACAGTGAGCGTGTGTACATGGGGAACTCTAGCAGCTCTAAAATGCTAGGCAAAGGCAAAATTCTACTCAAGCTGACCTCTGGTAAAACTTTGGCGCTTTCCAATGCTCTATATGTACTTGCCTTGCGTAGAAACTTGATAAGTGGTGGGCTTTTGAATAAGGCATGCATTAAGTTAGTTTTTGAGGCAGATAAACTTGTACTCTCCCGAAATGGTGATTATGTTGGAAAAGGTTTTCTAAATGGGGGTTTATTTGTCATAGAAACTCAACTTAATGAAATAAAGCTATCACTTCTGCTTATATTATTGAATCTGTGAATATGTGGCATGCTAGATTAGGACACGTGAATATTCACTCTTTAAAGAAAATGATTAAAATGAATATTTTGTCTAAACTAAACTTAAATAGCTTTAACAAATGTGAGATTTGTGTAGAAGCCAAGCATGCTAAACCTCCCTTTAAAATTGTTTCTAAAAGGAAAACTGAACTGTTAGAACTTATACATACTGATCTAGCAGACTTTAGAAACTTTGAGAGTAAATGAGGAAAACACTATTACATCACTTTTGTAGATGGTTACTCGAGATATACAAAAGTTTATCTCCTTAGAACTAAAGATGAAGCTGAAAACTTCTTTCTTTTTTATAAGGCAGAAGTTGAGAATCAATTAGATATGAGAATAAAATGGGTTAGATCCGATAGAGGTGGTGAATATGGATCTAATTTTCTAAAAGAGGTGTGTGGGGCGAATAGCATAATACACGAAACTTCAGCTCCCTACTTTCCTCAACAAAACGAGATAGCCGAGAGGAAAAATAAAACTTTAAAAGAGATGATGAACTCATTGTTGATAAGTTCTAGGTTGTCTGACAACATGTGGGGGAAACTATTCTATCGGCAAATCATATTTTGAACCGAGTACGCCATAAAAAATTAGATTCTACCCCATACGAACTGTGGAAAGGTTACGCTCCAAATCTGCAATATCTTAAAGTGTGGGGGTGCCTGGCTAAAGTGGGATTGCCAGAGTTTAAGAAGTCCACCATTGGACCTAAAATCGTTGATGCAGTATTTATCGGGTATGCAACGAATAATGTCGCATATAGATTCATGTTCCTGCATAATTATTCTATTTGTGAATCTAGTTATGCTGTTTTATTTGAAGATATCTTTCCTCTAAAGAAACCTAGGTTAACAGTTGAAACACAAATAGAAAATTGTTCATCTTCTTCTTCTAGTGTGCCTGCTAGGGGTTCTCAAGAGATCGAATTTGAACCTAGAAGAAGTAAGAGACAAAGAGTTGAAACCTCTTTTGGACCAGACTTCATAACTTCCTTTATTTCTAAGATTAATGATTTAGACACCTTATCTGATCTGATAGCTCGAGTTTTTCTATTAGAAGGGGATCTAAAGACTTACTAGGATGCTATGAGATCGATTGATTCTAGTTTCTGGAAAGATGCGATTAAGGATGAACTAGATTCAATAATGTCTAATCATACTTGGGAATTGGTGGACTTGCCAAAAAGATTCAAACCAATCAGCAACAAGTGGGTTTTTCGGAAGAAACTCAGACCAGATGGTTCGATCCAGAGGTACAAGGCAAGGTTGGTTGTCAAAGGGTTCACTCAAAAGTTTGGTTTAGACTTCTTCGATACTTACTCTCCCGTAACGAAAATCTCAACGATCCGCGCATGCTTGCACTAGCCTCCATTCATAAATTGCAAGTACATCAAATGGATGTAAAAACTATTTTTTTGAACAGAGATCTAGATGGGGAGATCTATATAGAGCAACCACCATGTTTTGAGACATCTGGCATGGAAGACAAAGTTTGCAGACTTAAAAAGTCTCTTTATGGCCTTAAGCAAGCTCCTAAACAGTGGTATGAGAAATTTCATAAAACTATCATTAGTTTTGGTTTTGTTGTGAATGGTTTGGACGCATGCGTGTATTCGGTGATGTTTGGTGCTGATTGTGTCATCATAAGTTTACATGTTGATGATATGCTGATTTTCAGTACAAACATTGAGTCCATTAATAAGACAAAAAATTTCTTGTCCACTAAGTTTGAGATGACTGATCTTGGAGAAGTTGACGTAATCTTAGGAGTCAAAGTCACCAAGCTGAAAAAGGGATTTTCTTTAAGTTAAACACACTATATTGAGAAAGTGCCAAAGAAAATTGACAGTTTTGACATCATCCCTGTTCGAACACCTTATGACTCTAGCATGCATCTCTTCAAGAATAAAGGAAGTAGTGTTTCCTAAATTGAATATGCTAAAATTATTGGAAGCCTTATGTTCCTAATGAACTATACTCGACCTGATAGTGCCTATGTTGTGAGCAGACTTAGTAGATATACTCACAACCCTAGTAGTGATCATTGGGTTGCACTTAGACGCTTACTTAAGTACCTTAAGGGTACTATGGACTAGAAACTAGAGTATGTTGGCTTTCCTGCGGTTTTAGAAGGATACTGTGACGCCAACTGGGTTTCTAATAATAACGAGGTAAGCTCTACGAGTGGGTATGTTTTTACTTTGGGTGGAGCAGCAATCTTGTGGAAATCCTCAAAACAAACTTGCATTGCTCGCTCCACTATATAGTCAGAGTTTATAGCTATTGACTTAGCTGGGCAAGAAGCCGAGTGGCTCAAAAATTTGTTAGCAGAGTTTCTGTTGTGGGGAATATCGACTGCTCCAGTTTTCTTGTTGTGTGATTCACAAGCTGCGATTTGTGTGGCTAAGAACCAAGCTTACAATGGTAAGAAAAGACACATTCGCATAAGATATGAGTCGGTTAGACACTTGATAAGGAATGGAGTACTTGCTCTAGAGTACGTGAAGTCGAAAAGAAATCTAGCAGATCCGCTTACCAAAGGGTTAAGCAGGAAGCTGTTCCTAAATTCGTCGAGGGGTGGGTTTAAAGCCCATTGGTTGAGGAATTCATGGTGGATACCCAACTTAGTTATCTAAGTTCAATGAGGTCAAACAAACCATGGAAAGACTCATAGTGTATATTTCTCCGTACTTATCCCTATGATGAATAATATACATGCCCAGGATGAGCTCAATTGCTCTTTATAAGTTCATAGCCTAGGTTTTGGGTGGTCTTAGTGAGAAAGACTTGATGAATTTACCAATTTTGATTGAATATCTATTCTTAATAAGTTCATAACCCAGTGTTAAGTGGATAGTCCTAAATGAAAAAGATTAAATAAACTTACCGCTAGAGAGGTTGAGCTTCACTGAAACTCTTAATGAATTCAAACCCAAATGTTTGGGAGTTCCTATTGAGAAGGACATGTTGAATTCACCGATAAACGAGGTTGAACATTTATTCTTAATGATTTCTTAGCCCATAGTTTGGGTAGTTCATTTAATAGGAACTTGAAGAAAATCACCATACTCATTGAGAGGCTGAGCTAATATGAAAGCTCTTAATTATTTCATAGTCCTATGGAGATGGTTTTATTGAAACAGACCTGATGAAATAACCTACGTAAGTGAGAAGAATTAGCCACCTTCTATGAAAAACTTTGGGCCGTTTTTCTAAAACACTTACTAGAATCCTGAGGTAAGATGGCCAAATATATACTTTCGTATATATATATCTTATACATTGAGAACTTCGGTGGATAAAGGGATTAGTTGTGTGTTATGAGTTTACCCCAATCTTAGAAAGTTCAAGACTAGTTTCACTTATCTAAGAGAAAGATTGCTCATCATCACTATGTACTAGTTCAAGATATGTTCACTAGTGCTTAAGCAACTAATCTCGCTATTGCTCTTCTGATAAGGATATTTATCGAGTTTCGGAAGAATTCTTTCGCATTAGTGGGGGAATGTTGTAATGCAAAAGATGGTAATCCCACATTGAGTGGGTAAATATCATGTGAAAGATATTTATGCCATTCATTCTCCCCTCCCTTGTTGAGTGATAGAGAATAAGGGGCAATCTCGTGCGCCGCCGTCCATCGTGGTTGTGGTCGTGGTGATACTTGTCGAAGACACGTCCGCGCGCGAAGTATTATTTTTGGAGAAAATTCGTAAGGAATTTTCATAGAATAAAAAGAAAGGTTGTGAAAGAATGTTTCTTCTAGTTTTTATAGGCTGCTAAAATGGTCTGTTTCGAATTCTATAATTTCAAAGAGTAAACAGTTGATTAATTAGCTATTTTGATTTCTGAAATTAAAATTCAAACGGTCATTTTTCTGAAGCTACAAAGGGCTGGAAATTAAACTACGAACCTGGATGCTTTTGGGGCCAGGTTCATCCGTTTAATTCAGTGTTTAAAATCAGATGTTACATCAGTTTCAAGATTTTAATATCTGAATTTAAACAGCAGTTTCAAGGTTTAAATTCTAGAATTAAATCAGATTTTAATTTTGATTTATTTGGACGTTTCTGCCCCTGGACATAGCCTATAAATAGAGAAGCAAATAGGCTTCTCAATATACATCTAATTTACTCAGAAAATATTATCTCAAAGCTCTCGCATCTTACTTTTATCTCCGGTGATCAGAAGAGCAATACCACCGCAATTCACTTCGGTTTCGGGTGTACGATTTCCGGAGCGACCGTGTTAACCTCGGGGGACGATCCGCCTGTTGCAGCGATTACACACATCGGGGCAAATTCGTTTCTAAGGCAGTGGTTCTACCACGACACGGTTACGAGTTCTCAGTTATTTATTTATTTTATTTCTCCCGTCATTACTAACGGTGTTGTTTTGCAGTAACATTTATCCAACAACTATTGTTCACTCCCCCACGTACATAAAATCCGAATGCTTCTTTTTCATAGGTCATAAGTTATATGGCCCATGCACTGTCTCTTGGCACGTCTCCGTCTTTCTTAATGGAGAAACTATGACATACACCATGTTTACATTACATTCTACTCCTTGTTTTTGTTACACAAAGAAAATGAATTCCGTTTTAAAATTGACTTAATGGCTAAGGATGTTCATATTATTTATCTTGTATAGGTTCGAATCTCGGAACGAGGAGGTAATACCTTTGGGTTTGAGATACTTGATATTTGAGACCCACGGGGAAAACTAATGGCTAGGGGCGGGAAGAGAGTACCTTTTCTCCGTGTTGTGCCCGTAAATCATTGGCCTGCAATATATCTAAATATGGAACACAGATCGTCTGCTCTGCTCCATGTAAAGTGAAGTGGAAGAAACAAATGTAAAGGAAAACTGATTAAATTAATTGAGGGAAACCATTAGTGGGGAGCAGACTGCAGAACCATGCCACCCTTTCTTCCTCAGATGTGTTGGTGGGCAGTTCCATTTTGTAATATTTTATTAGTTTTCAACCAAACTCACTACAAATTTACAAGTAAAAAGATGGGTTCAAAAGTTGCAATCCAAGTGGCAACTTGTATGTTCTCGGCTGGATGCACCTTTTTGTTTGGTGCTACAGACGAAGATGTAGCTAATGGGTGGCTCTGTCTGTTTTATGAAGGCAGAATATATGGGCCGGGTTTTGTCTGTTGTGGTATCGTTTACCTTCTCATGGTTCTGGCTCTTTCTAGCATATCCCTGTCATCACAAGATTCACCTTCACCTTCACTTACATGGACAATCTTATTATTCATTCATATTTTGAGGACCCAGGGGTATTCTGGTAAGTTAATATTGGAACTAGGGTTTTCTGATATCCCATATGAAAGTTCGGCTTCTCAAAGGGGTAGAATTATTATGTATATAAATACATCAATCTTAAAAACAAGTGTCATTCCTTGATGTAACATATTTACAAGTTCTCTGTTTTCAATACCCTGCTTGTGCTCTGTTTCTCCCCTGCTATAAACCCTCCAATTCCAAGTCCTCTTTCCAAGTTCTTTAAAGCTATAGAGTACTTTGATCATACCAATTTTTGCAAACCAACAAGTTCTAGTCTATCCGAAACATGCATTTTATACAAGAGAGTGAGTACAAGGAGGTAAACAGAAGATGCGTGGATTGCAACACAACCAGAACACCTCTCTGGAGAGGTGGTCCAGATGGGCCTAGGGTAAACTTCATTTACTAGAATTATGTTTTAATAGTGTTTGGTACTCATTTTACAGTGAATAATTTTTGGTTTGCCTGCAAAGTCTCTTTGCAATGCATGTGGAATCAGGTACAGAAAGAAAAGCAGGGGTCTTCTGGGTTTGAACAGAGATAGTAGAACTGAAAGGAGTAAAAGTAAAAGAGGAACCGATGCGAGTCGAAGTGGCATTAAGACCTTTGCAAGGGATATAATGGGAGTGCATCATATAGTGGGAAATCGGGAACTGAAGAGCAAACTGAGAGAGGAAGAACAAGCTGCCTTTCTTTTAATGGCTCTGTCTAAGAGCTACGCCTTTGCTTAGTAGCAATTGAAGGTCCGAAGATGATATCAAAATCAAGGTGTTTATTTATCTTTTTTCAAAATTTTAAAAGAAAAAACGGGAAACCCCATTGTAACGGGCTCGTATGTATAATCAATATAGCTTCTGGGAGCGAATAGGAAAAAAAAAAGAATGAACAGATTTTGTTCAAATTATATATGCTTATGTAATCACTAATTTTGTACGTAATAGGACCCATTTTTTTACTCTTTTAATAAAGGAGTTTAGTTAGCTTTTTTCTGTTTGATTGTTCTTATATTATAAGCATATATATGGTTAAATGTTACTATCTTGTTAGAGTGCATTTTCGGTTATCACAGATTAATGATACATTATATAATTGTTATTGGTCATATTACTACTATCCTAAAATACATATTAAGAGGCCCAAAATATATACAAGAGTTGATGTGAATAAATATAAGAACTCATCTTTTATTAAAACATATAAAGTTCAAACACAAACAAAATTAAATAAAGGCCCAAGCCTCTTTAATTAAATGACATATTTGCAAGCCTGTTTTGGGCCCAACAACAATTAAACCCTAAGCCCTAATCTGATGAACACCCTAACTATCCCCTTTGTCCTTGCGCAGCTGGCTCCCAGCCGTTAGATCTGGGATAAATCTAATGGCCCATGATCATTGGCAAAACCTTTCAGATTTCGCACGTGCCCACGCGTGACCGTACGACTCACCACACGCGCGCGTCCCGATCACGCCCCGGACATTTCAATTGCCGCGTCAAAATCATGCGCCACTCGAGCCTCTTCGGCTCCCCACCACGACCGACTAGATTTTCATCGACAGACGAGACTCCTCCACGTTGTCTATTCGCTCAGCCACACCAGCAGTAGCTCTGGTCCCCTCTCCTCAGAAACGACCATGCGGTAAGAGAAACCAATATGTCAGGAAGGACAAATGCACACCAATATACCATAATTTTAGAAAAATGCACCGAAATTCAGAGATGTCATAAGCAACCAATAGAAAAATTGTAATTTCATTTCTGTTTTTTCTAAATGCATGTAAAACAGGGTATATAACGTTAAACCCTAAAGTATTTGTAACCATTCTGGATTTTCACAAGGCAATAGAGCAGAGAAAAAAAACCTCAAGCTTTTTGAGGTATATCTCTTCTTTCTTCTCATTTCCGAATGTAATCATACATAGTCATAGAGTGAGGGTTTAGGTTTCATTACCTTCGTTGTTTGCCTTTCTCTCGTGTCTGTCCATCTTCTTTCACCGGCGATAAGCCTTCCAGTTGTCTCCTGACTGCGAATGGTGAGTCGAAAGAAAGAGTGACTAAAAAGAGAGGGATTCCGTCGTGTCTTAGGGGTTCGGAGTTTAGATTTGAGTTTAGAAAATGCAGAGTTTTAAAAAAGGATTTTTTTAGGTTTCTATAGCTGACCTGCGGCGGTCGGACACCAGGTTCTAGAAATAAGGCAGTTTTTGGGTTTGGGGATGAACCCCACGATGGCGTTCATCCCCATTTTGGGGGTTGAGGGTGAGTCTTGAGAGTTCGAAGGGCTGGTTTTTTGGCCAAAAGAGGTAAAATGGCCTGGTTTCCTTCTTTTATCTGTTTAAACATTTTAAAAGTGGGATATTTGCATCTTTGATCCCTCCGCCCCATGATAATTCTGCCTGAAGGGCTTCTGCCTTCTTTAATCACAACATCAATCCCTCCGCATGGTATAATTACGCCCTTTAAGGGCTTCCGCCTTTCCAAATCCCTTCCATGTCCGCATTTTAAGTAAGTCTGTCTTTTCTTTTAATTTTTCCCTGAAACTTCATTTTTTGTCCAATAGGTCTTTTTTCCAGTGTTGTTGTCCAATGTGTCATGCATTTTATTTTCTAGTTTTTAATTGTTGTTAATCTTGCTTTAATTTTTTAGATTTGTGTTTGATGAAGTATGTAACATGTGGTTATTATAATATTTTTATATGTATGATATATGCTTATACTATATAGTTTGGTTATAGTATATAGTTTTGTATATAATATATGTTTTCATATAATATATACATATAGTATAATGTGTTTTTTCATTCAACATATGATAAATATTTTATAAAAATATATAATGCCTAGTTTTATATAATATATATAATATGTTTTTTATATAATGAATGTATATATATATTAAGGTTTTTATATATAATAAGACTTTTATATAATATATAATATAAGTTTTTTATAGTGTATATAATACATAGCTTAAAAATATAGAATACAATTTCAAATATATATATATATAATATTATATATATATGTATATAGCATATAATTTATGGTCTTTAAGTGCATATATGTTTTTTTAAGGTTTGTTTAGTTTGGGTGATTTGGGCCTTGTTATGTTCTGGGCTTAGGGTGTTTAGTTAGGATAGTTTAGGCTTTGTTCTGTTTTGGGCTTTGGGCTTGTTAGGCTAGCCTTAGGTTAGGATTAGAAAAATTAATTTGATTAGTTTAAGATTGTGTGCTCACCTCATAGGGGCACGATCTGTAAACTAATTAGATTAATCTAGGTTTAGTCCTTTTAGAGTCGTAGTTAGATCTAGGGTTCGAATTAATTTAGTGAATTTAAATTTACCCTTGGCTTATTGGGGTAAATGTTAAATTCATTAAACTAATTGAACACTTCTTAATCACCTTTAAGATAAAATTAATATGGAGATTAAATTGACATTTAAATTAAAACTATGATTAGTTAACTTGATTTGTTTTAAATAGTATCATTGGCTCATTGGAATGCTAGTTTAAAATCGATCGAATTAATTGTCATGGTGTAAGATAATCTATAATTTATTAGGGTCTTCTAGTTTTTTAGGGTTTAATTAATTTAGGGTTAATAATAGACTCCCATAATTAATAATTAGATCACTAATTGGACTTTCATAACTTGGGCCTTTTAGGTCAAGGCTTTAGTGGGCCTTTTGCGTGTTTAATTTTTAAGCCTTTCTTGTCATCCATACTAATTGTCATTACTGTGAACCATATATTTTGAATTAATTAATTTAAATCATGAAAAAGGAGGTACTTATTAATTCCAGTATTTGTGTCGTAAAAGTCCGAGCTTAAAGGATGTTGACCAAATACTTGAATTAATCCTTACCAACCCGAGGTAAAATTAAAAGTCAAAAAAATCATTACATCATGTCTTAACTGTTTGCACCATGCATAAAGGAGACGTACGAAAATCGAATCATAAATTAACACAATAGTTAGGCTTATATGATGTCGGTTTAATCTATGGTCCGATGTATCGTCAACCTTATTAATTAAATGTCCAATTAATTTGAATTCACTAATTTGATAAAGCTCGTTCAATTAAAGTCAATTTTCAAATAAGGTCACCAAGTTAAATTCAATTCGAATTTTGAAAATTTCCTTCAATTAAAAAAGCAACAAATATTTTGGTACCGATTTCTGGGCGTGATGGGGGTGTTAATCCTTCCCTACATGTAACCAACTTTTAGACCCTTTCAAAATGAATCTCTGGTTTGTGGTGTCTGGCCTACCTTATCCAAGTGGCCGATGGTGACTCCAAGTCTTCGTTGTTTTCAAAAATACGAGTTTTCAAAAAAAAAATCCTTTAAACATAAATTTAAATAGATTTTTCAGGAATGATTAGGGGTAACCCGTAGCATCCAAACCTATATTATTTTTTTTAAAAAATAAGACGAAAAGGTCACTACAGCATGGCGACTCCGCTAGGGACCCATTTTGTTTTTTTACCAAAACAAAAAGAGAGTTAAGCCAAGAAAATATTTGTTGCTTTTAATGATGGAAATTATTGAAATTTTAATTGACTTTAGTGAAGTCGGTTATTTCTTGAAAATGTGACATTGATTGTACGGGCTTTGATAATTGATGGTTTTTGAATTAATTTTTTATTTAATTTATAAGGAATCACCGACATGTGTTGCACCATGGTCATCAAGCACTATACCCGAGCTATGTCCCTTATGTGGGAGTGAAATGCCAGATACCTACGTGAGTAGCCTTTCACGGGTCGATAATTCACTCCTAGAATCCACACCTTCTGACACGTGAGCAACCCTCCACATCATTAAGTTATGTTTTCCCTCAAACTGAATCCAATTCGCAAACTTGTAATGGGCCAGAATTGGGGTTCTTGTTGCCTTAGTAGGTAATGAGATAGGTTCAGGTACCCTCAATTAGAACCGAACCCATGTGTGAGAATCTAAGAAGCCCACCCCACTAGAGCCATGCGGATAGCCTTAGCGAACTAGAATTTATGTGGTTAGGGTTTTCTTTATGTATTTGCCTTTCGCTTATTCCATTTGTGTTATCATTTCTTGTTTTTGTTACATTGTTTATCTTATGACTAACGCATTTCTTTTTGTCTCCTCCCTTTCTCCTTTTATCTTTTATTTTGCATATTTCGTCATATCATGAAGAGCATATTGAGTTGGAAATAGTCTGAAATTAAAGACTAGATTAATGGGAGATTTGATTCGCAGCAATGATGAAAAGAATTCTGATGTGCAAACATGGTCTGAAGGGGAGCAACTACATAATGGAGATAGCATTCCTGTCGGGTTCAGGTCAGTAATGGCAACCGAGATATTCATGAATACGGAGCTCAATGATGTGCTCGAGTTGAATCCAATTTGAAACATTTGGGATCTTAAGACGAAAAATGCTTTCAAAAAAGAGTATGGCGACATTGCACACTTGCTAGATGTTCCGGTTGACCAAGCACTACTACAAGCTTTGGTAGGGTTTTGGATCTCAGCTTACAGTTGTTTCACAATCGGTAACTTGATTTGACTCCGACAATTGAAGAATACCAAGATCTTATAAATTGCAAGAAGATTGATGAGAATCGGGTCTACTCTAAGCCTAACAAGAACAAAGCTTTTCAAGGCAAGCTTAGTAGACTCTCAGACACGTTGGCGTCTTGGGTCGAACGTCAAGTTACCACTTGGAATAAGAAAGAATATCTTAAGTGGGAAGGAATCCTAACCATTATTGCCGTACATCCCGTGGGCTGAGTTCAGCGGGACCTTTTTGCTTTGTTGATCTATGGGTTGGTGCTTTTCCCTTGAGCATTAGGGCTTATCGACCCTTCAGTTTTAGACTTGTTTGATTGTTTGAGTGGCGAGGCCAATTTGGTACCCGTAATTTTGGCTGAAACTTTTCGATCTTTGAGGTTTTGTAGGGAGAACGGTAAAGGTCACTTCCAAGGATGCCCACAGCTTTTGGTCGTTTGGTTCTATAGTCACATTTGGTCAGATGCTAGTTTCTTAAGAACTCTTTATGACAGCAAGTTCTCACCGTTGGAAGAATTTTTGTGAAAGGGGGATTGGCCAACGCAAAGATCCGAGGAAGTTTGGCTAAATATTCTCCGAAATCTAAAAGAAGAGGACATAGTTTGGAGAGCTTCATGGCTATTGGAAAAAAATATCCTCTATAGATGCGGAGTACACTATTGGGTACCACTACTTGGTCTTTGGGGGCATACAGCTTACGCACCTCTTTTAGATTTGAGATAGTATGGTTCAAAGCAATTTGTGCCGGCCACCAATGGCTTAAACGAGTTCAACATGAGTTATGAGAAAGAGAAAGACTACAAGGCGGTGGTGTATAATACTTCTTCAACTTGGAACAACGCAAGACGGGTGAGGATCATGAATGCTACTCATTTGGTCACCTCTGAGTACGAAACATGGCAATTCAATCGAGTTAACGACAATATTCCTCAGTTGAATCCCGTTGGGAGGAGGACTATGGATGAGAGATTGGACACACTTTCTACCGAGGCCGAGTTAATGAGAAAACAGCTTGAATAGGAGCACAAGAGGTACCTCAAACTCGAAGAGAAAGCCAACCAAAAAAAGTTCGACAATGAATTGGAAAAGACACAGTTTGAAGGGGTGATTAAAGGTCTACAAAGAAAGAAAGAATATTTGGAACTCGAGCTCAAGTTGGAGAAGGAAGAGATTCAGAAACTTAAAAGGCTAAACAAGAGCAAAAGAGTCATGAAAGGTGGACCAAGCGAGGGGTTAAAGCTCCGACTCAAGGAGGAGAGGTCGAGAGTTGAGAACTACAAAATGATGTATTACGAGCACAAGGACCAAGTACTCGCTTTTACACAAGAGATGAAGAACCTTAACACTTCTCGCTCAAGACAGCTCGAAAAGGAACAATATAAAGCCTTAAAAGATCAGGTTAAGTGTTCAAAAAAGTCTATCTTCAAGCACAAGGGTTCGACCAACAAGTTAAAAGCTAGTAATTCGGAGAATCAAGCTTTGGAAGCTCGTGTGGAAGAGTTGGAAAACGAGGTTCAACAGCTCAAAGATCATACAGCAAGACTTAAGGGAGCAATCCAAGTGCACCCGATGCCGAGTTTGGAGCAACTACACTTTGTCGCCTACACAATTTGAAGATAGGAACAAGAATTGGCACAATGGATGGCTCAGATACAAGAGGTAGCCCGAAAGATACAGTTTTTGGCAAAAGACACTACTGAGCTTTATGACTGTGTAGACGATAAATTTGAAGAAGGAGAGAGGATCACTTAGATTTTGAGAGAGATCATCGACCTCAATTTTATCCTAAAACCATATGTGTAGTTGGCTTTCTCTAGTTATTGTAACAAGACAATGTTTCCATTAATGAAAGTCGTTTAACGATAATGTTTGCCAAACTCAGTGTTGCTCTTTGCATTCATACATAATACATTTATTTGCATTCTTTGTTTAATTGCTAATAATTAATTAAAAAAGCTTTTATTTAGAGAAGAAATATTACAGTTTGGTTCTTTAAATTACAGTCATTCCGCAACCATTTCGTACTCGTACGACACCCGTTTACAATCAAGAGCAATGGAGGAAAGGATAGCTAAAGTAGAATAGGGTCAGAAAGACCTGGAGGTTCGTTTGGACGAGATTGAACAGAATATCAGGGATAATATCACACAGTCTTAGGTCTCAATTATTGCTCAGATGACTAACTTGCTACTGATGATGAAAGGCAAAGAATAAGTTTTTGTTGATAGCTCAAACATCGAAGAATAGGAGGGTACTGAATCTCATGTGAGGGTTCAATTAGAAGTACCAAATCTGAAAAAGAAAGTATACATCAATATAGCGGGGCAGCCGTTAACCATCCTACGGGGGCATCTGCTAGCCACCACCTAGGAGCCTCAACAAATCAGCCAATTAATTTGGGGCAAGCTATGAGAATGAGGTGCCTGACTTAAACAAGATGAATGAGGTGGAAGAAAGTATTAGGACCGAGATGGAAAAGAAATACGAAGAAAGGTTCCATGCCTTCGAAGAAAAATTCAAGACTTTGCAAGGAACGGGTGGGCAAGGAAATGATGCTAGTGATTTGAGCCTTGTGGCAGACTTGATCTTACCACCCAAATTCAAAGCTCCCAATTTTGATGAGTATGACGGAACTTCATGCCTCTAAACCCACATCACCATGTATTACCGGAATATGACAGCTTTCATAAATGATGAGAAGCTACGCATTCACTGTTTTCAAGATAGTTTGACGGGTTCCTCGACCCGATGGTACACTCAACTTAGTTGAGTCAACATCAAGTCATAGAAGGACCTCTCAAGGGCTCTTATGGAAAAATACAAGCATGTAACCAACATGAACCTTAACTGAGTCATGTTAGAAGGAATGGGGAAAAGGTCAAATAAGAGTCTTCGCCAGTATGCTCAAAGGAGGTGTGATATGGCTGCCTAAATCCAACCACCAATCCCTGAACACGAGATCACGCCGTTGTTCGTTAATACTCTGAGGGGTGCGTTGTTCGACCGGTTGATAAATAACACCACCCAGAATTTTGCCAACATGGTAAAAATTAGGGAGTCGATTGAAGTGGCCATAAAAAGCGGAAGGATCGATAACGGGGAGAGCTCCCGAAAAAATTACAAGAGGAAATATAACGAGGTGAATACTACAAGCACCTATGCAGCCCCAAAGAGTTTCACTATTTCTTCGCCACAAGTCATAACTGGCGGAGGGTAAAGTTTGAATAAAAAAGAAACTAGAGCCCCAAAGAAAGAAAGTGAGAAGATGTCTTTCACTCTTCTGCCCGTGTCTTATGCCGAATTATATTCACAATTACATGAAGCTGACTTGGTTCGGCTCTATTACGACATTCCTTTCAAACCACTATTCCCTACATGGTATGATGAAAAAGTGCACTGCGAGTATCATGCTGGAGTCCCGTGGCACTCAATTGAGAACTCTATTACATTTAAGAAGTTCGTGTAAAACATGATAAAGACTAGGTTTTGCAACTAGATAAACCGAATGTGGCCAACAATCTACTGCCAAATCATAGGAATCGTGGTGTGAATGCAATCGAGGAAGAGTACACTAGAAAGGCCAAGACGAAGGTGTCTGAAGTCAAGTCCCCTTTGAGGTGGGTATTCCAACAACTATGTATGGCACGCCTGATTGATCAAGGCATGGAAATCGTGTAAGAAGGGTGTGGACCATATTGTGAATTTCATCAAGAGGAAGGGCATGATATTCAATGATGCGAGGATTTTAAACAAGTGATCTAGAAGATGATGGATAATAAGGAGATCAAATTCTTTGAGAATGAAGAAGAAAAAAAGAGCTAGATGTGTGCACATCAGATAGCCACAATATCAAGTATGGTGTAGACAAGCGTTTTGTCTTAAGCCAATAGAGGAAAGTTCGTCCCAAGGCGAAAGCTCCCAAATAACTCCCAAAATTTGAATTGCGGCCCCGGCCTATTTTCTATTCAAGGATACCCAAAAGGTTCCATAGAGCTACATTTCTCACATCTTAGTATCGGAGCGTCCATAACCACAAAGAGATGAGAAGCCACATGGGGAAGAAAAGCTCATAGAGAAAGAAGACCTAGCCAAAATAGTGAATGAGGTGAGGCATTTTACAAGAAGCATAAGGTGTTATTCACCCGAAGCATCCAAGGCGACGGAGGAGCCGAAGGACAAAGGCAGAACAACAACAACTGAACCTAAGAAGATTTTTGGAGAAAAGCCACCCCCGAAGATTCTCGAGCCGATAATCGAGACACAAGCTCAAAAGTTTTTGAAATTTTTAAAATATAGTGAGTATAGCATAGTCGAGAAACTTAGAAAACAACAAGCATGGATTTCTGTGCTAGAACTACTGTTAAGCTCAGAAAAGCACCGAAGTGCACTATTGAAAGTGTTAAACCAGACTTTCATCCCAAATGAAATTTTGGTAAGCAAATTAGACTGAATAGTGGGTCATATTGTCGCGGACAATTATATCACTTTCAGTGACGATGAAATTCTGGTTGGGAGAATGGGATCAACCAAAGCTTTGAGCATTACCACCCATTGCAAAGGGCATATCTTACCGGGAGTGCTTATTGACAACAGGTCTGCTTTGAATGTACTACTTACAAGGGTGCTTGCGTGCTAAGAGTGTCATTAGAAAGAAAGATCGATTCGGGCTCGGCCATAAACCCAATTTTCAACAAAAGAAGTTAGAATGGAAGAAGAGAGAGGAACAGAGGAATGCCAGATTCAAAGGTGAGGACATCTCGTGGAAGCCTATGACTTACCCCCAACATAAAAATTGTTTTCGTGTCTGGTGGGATAATCAACGTAAGACAAAAGCTACAAGAGGCCAGTTTAGAGGGAGCCAAGCTCAGTGAGGAAGAAAGGTTCAACGAGGTGTTAGAGGGAATAGATGTTAATGCAATAACTGAAGATGAAAAGAGCGGCAGGTTCTTGGCCGGGATCCGCCCTTGCTTCATGGGGGAGACACTTAATAATTGGACCAGTTTGGACCTGCTTGTAGTTTATAGGTTTGAAACAGAGTAATGCTCGGAACCAACCCTATTCATTTTTGCCTGCGAGCAATACGGATCTTTTGTAAAGGGTTTCTATATCAACATGCTTGTTTTTCAATTCAATAAAACGAATGTCTTCCACTTCTTCTCAAATGGCAAACATCATATTTATTGTATTTTTATTATATTTATATCTATTATTTTCATTCATTCATAATAATATTCTTCCTAATACATATTCTTTTCAAAATTATTTCAGGGTCCCTATTATTAAATGTATGCATGATTCTAAATCTAATCCCAAGGTAGATTTTGAGTAGTCCTTGTACTTGGCCAAAATCGAGGAGGGGGATGATGAGGTAGAAGTTGAGGTCCTCGATGAGTTACTCAGTTTAATGGAAAGTGAAGATAAACAAATATTGCCTCATCAAGAAGAGTTGCAGATACTCAATTTGGGGACAAAGGAAGAAAGAAATGAAGTGAAAATTGGTACCACTTTCTTAACTAAGACTAGGCGTGAATCAATCGAATTGCTTCTAGAATTCAAGGATGTTTTTACGTAGACTTATCAAGACATGCCAGGGTTAGATACAGATATCATGGTACATAAGCTACCAATCAAGCCAGAATGAAACCAGTCCAACAAAAGCTAAGAAGAATAAGAACAGAAATGCTGCTGAAGATTCGAGAAGATGTAAAAAAGTAGTATGAGGCTGGTTTTTTAAAAGTCACCAAATACCCGGAATGGATGGAAAACATAGTCCTCGTTCCCAAGAAAGTTGGGAAGATCCTCATGTGTGTAGATTATAGAGACCTTAATAAGGCAAGCCCCAATTATAATTTCCCTTTGCCTCATATCAACACTTTGGTCGATAATACCGTGGGACACTCGTAGATCTCTTTCATGGACGGATTCTCAAGATACAACCAAATCAAAATGCATCTCGACGATATGGAGAAGACTACAATTGTAACTGAGTATGGAACATTCTGTTATAAGGTGATGCCGTTCTGATTGAAAAATGTCGGAGCAACCTATCAAAGAGCTATAGTAACCCTTTTCCATGACATGATGCATAAGAGGATTGATGTATATGTATATGAAATGATTGCCAAGTCTCAAACGAAGGATAAGCATATTCAAAACTTGAGGAAGCTCTTCCAAAGATTAAGGAAATATCAGTTAAAGCTTAACTCGACAAAATGCATTTTCGCCGTCACATCCGGTAAACTCATAGACTTTGTGGTTAGCCGAAAATGAATCAAGATTGACCTCGAAAAAGTAAAAGCCATCTAGAATATCCCGCCACCTCAAACCCAAAAGGAAGTTTGAGGTTTCTTAGGGATATTAAATTATATATCTAATTTCATCTCTCAGTTGACTGATAAGTGTGACCCTGTGTTCAGATTGCTTTGGAAGAACAATCCGGGGATATGGGATAAGGAGTGCCAAGAGGCTTTAGACAAGATCAAGAAGTATTTGACTAATGCTCCGATTCTAATAGAACAAGTACCAAATATACCATTGATCTTGTACTTGACAGTCTTTGAGATTTTGATGGGCTGTGTTTTGAGGCAACAAGATAAGTCCGAAAAGAAAGAGAAAGTGGTCTACTATTTGAGCAAGAAGTTCACCCACTGATTCAAAAATTGTGTTGTGCTCTGGTATGGGCTACCAAAAGGCTCAGGCAATACATGTTGTATCATACTACTTGGTTGATATCCAAATTGGATCCATTGAAATTCTTAATGAATGCACCGACACTAAATGGGAGATTGGCCCGTTGGCAAATGTTGTTGTCTGAATTTGACATACTGTATGTGATTCAAAATACGATAAAAGGGAGTTCTATAGCGGATTTTCTGGCAACTCACACTTTAGATGACTATGAGTCTTTGAACTTTAATTTTCCCGATGAGGACTTGATGTACATAATTATCAAAGAGAATACCACTTCGGAGAATGATTTATGGAAGCTCTATTTCGACGGAGCATCCAATGCCTTAGACCATGGAATTGGAGCAATGTTAATCTCTTCAGAAAAGGTTTACTTTCCCTTCACCAGTAGATTAGAATTCTTTTGCACAAATAACATAGCTGAGTACGAGGCTTATGTTAAGGGTTTATATGCGTCCATTGAAAGGAAAGTCAATGTGCTCCAAGTTTTTGGAGATTCCTCTTTGGTAATTTACCAACTCCGGAAAGAGTGGGAAACGAGAGATCTGAAATTGGTCAAGTATTATGATTTGATCCAAGAGTTAGTCAAAAGCTTCGAAAAGATCAGTTGTACTTACCTTCCGAGGGAAGATAATCAAATGGCGGACACTCTAGCGACCTTGGTTGCAATGTTTGAAGCTAGTATTGAGGCCAAAATGAGGCCAATAGAGATGAAAATGTTCAAAATATCAGCTTAAGGCTATAATTTGGGAGAAAAAGTAGACGCTAACCCATGGTAATATGATATCCTACAGTATATCAAGTTTTAAATCTACCCTAAAAGGCCAATGAGAATGACAAAAGAACCATTAGAAATACCAGCTCACTGCTATAATTTGGGAGAAAAATGGACGTTAACCCATGATACTATGATATCCTTTAGTATATCAAGTTCCAAATCTACCCTAAAGAGGCCAACGAGAATGACAAAAGAACCATTAGAAGAATGGTGGCAAGACACGTTCTAGACAGGGAGGTTTTGTACAAAAGAATCCAAGACCAGATGTTGTTGAGGTGTGTCGATGCTCGAGAGGCCGATATCATTTTGGCAGAAGTCCACGGAGGCTTGTGCAGAACCCACGCCAGCGGGTTTTTAATGGCTAGAAAGATCATGAGATATGGCTATTTCTGGTCGACTATGGAAGGAGATTACATCAATTACGTGAAGAAATGTCATAGATGTCAAATCCATTCTCATAAGATACATTCTCCATCAATGCCACTCCACACCATGAATTCACCATGGCCTTTTACCGATTGGGGCATGGACGTTATTGGCCAAATTTACCCAAAGGCTTCTAACGGACATCGGTTCATCCTAGTAGCCATTGATTACTTCACCAAGTGGGTAGAGGCCGTTTTGTATGCAACATCACAAAAGCTACAGTTTGCAAGTTCTTAAAGAGAGAAATCATATGTCGCTATGGTTTGCCAAAGAGGATCATCACTGATAATGCTACCAATTTAAATAATAAGATGATAACCAAAGTGTGCAAGCAATTCAGAATAACACACCATAATTCCACTACTTACCGTCCTAATATGAACAGAGCGGTAGAAGCGGCCAACAAGAATATCAAGAATATCATATCAAAGACCACAGACACCTTCATGGATTGCCATAAAATTTGTCATTTACTCTATTTGCCTACCGAACGTCTGTACGTACTTCAACGGGGACAACACCATACTCATTGGTCTATGGCATGGAGGCAGTACTACCCATTAAAGTAGAGATTCCATTGCTTCGAATTTTAAACGAGGCGAGAATAGAAGAAGCCAAGTGGGTGCAAGCTCGATTTGACCAATTGAATCTTATTGATGAGAAAAGATTGAAAACCATTTGTCATAGTCATATGTATCAGAAAAGGATGATGCGAGCCTACGATAAGAAGGTCCGCCCAAGAGAATTCTGAGAGGGGGACATAGTACTTAAAAGAATCCCGTCAACTCAAAGGGATTCCCGCGGGAAGTGGATGCCAAATTGGGAAGAACCTTATGTTGTTAAAAAGGCCTTTTTCAGAGGAGCGTTGATCCTAACATAAATGGATGGAAGGGTTTTGAACCACTCAATAAATTCTGATTCAGTCAATAGGTACTATGCGTGAAAAAAAGAAAAAAAGCAAAGTGAAAACCTAGAAGGGCACTTCGCAAAAAATGAAATACCTAGGGAAAAAACCTAAAAAGACACTCCAAGTATCAAAAAAGGAAAAAAGAGGGTTTAAGATAAAAACCAGAAAATGACATCTTGAAACCAAAGAAGGATTTGAGTTGA
Organism: Hibiscus mutabilis; assembly: GCA_019671005.1. NCBI lineage: Eukaryota > Viridiplantae > Streptophyta > Magnoliopsida > Malvales > Malvaceae > Hibiscus > Hibiscus mutabilis. Next base: position 7,909,738 of record CM033718.1, on the reverse strand, counting down.
AAACCCCAAAATGGCGGCTCAAATATTCTCGAAAGTTAGGCATTCCAAAGTCGAACCCTTTCAAGAGTCGAGTCTCAGTGGAGAATTTCTATCAAGAGATCTACTTCGGTCGATGGGCTCTCGCATCATTCATGCAGTCAATGAAGGAGACGTAGCATCATACTTTGTTTTTCTTTTCTTCTATGTTTGCCATGACTTTTGAATTACTTTAAACATTTGAAATATTAATAAAGTATTATTCCATAAATTCTTCTATCTCTTTTACAAACATCTGACAAGTTGGTTGACATAGATTCATGAAAAGTAAAAGATTTTTTTGGTATTACTATGTTCTAACCTTTTAAGTGCAGGTAGTACAAGGAATTATGTTAAAGTCGAACCAAGAGAAGATTTCAATTGTTAGGTTAGGGTAAGAAGACGACAAGTCCCGACCGAATCAGAGTTCAAGCATGTCCCTTAGAGACAGAGGGATCACGGAAATAAAGCCATCTCCAAGCAAAAACCCAAAAGGGGTCACGAAATTTATATACACAAAAAAGAATAAGGAGAAGAAGAAGAAACCTCTAGAGCAAAAACCTAGAAAATGTGCTTAAGGGGAAAACAAAACTGAAGTGAAAACCAAAAAATGCACTTTAGAACAGAAGCTCAAAAAAGGGAGAAGACTGCTGGTCGAACCCGAATATGAGATAAAGTACCGTCAAAGATTAAGGAAGCAAAAAGAATATCAAGAAGAGTTAAGCATGAAAGTGAAAGAGTTCAAGCAATGTCCAGATCCCACTGTTCATGCATCATTTCTAGTTAGACAACCCTAGGTTAGAAACATGCTAACTCACATCATCATAGCTTTTTCATCTCTTTTCACAGATATCTAAAAGATAAGCTGGGTATCTCCTAAGAAGAGGAGCAAATGGCAAAGTGGGAGCCTGGAAAGGAATTTAGGTGAAGGACTTCAAACTTGCCGCGTCAAGATTTCAGAGCAAAGGAGGCAGATACTCAAAGCTCAAAGATTGTAGGCGAAGGATTTCAAACACGCCACATCAGGATTTCAGAGCGAATAAGGCATATACTCAAGGCTCAAAGATTTTAGGCAAAGGATTTCGAACTCGGCATATTAGAACTTCTGAGCAAGGGAGGCATACACTCATAGCTCAGGGTTTTCAGAGCGAATGAGGCAGATACTTAAAGCTCAAGGATTTCAGGCAAAAGATTTTAAACTCGCTATATTATAACTTCAGGGTAAATGAGGTAGATACTCATAGCACAGGGTTCTCAGAGCGAAAGGAATAGATACTCACAGCTCAGATTTTTTAGATGGGGAAGTCGAACAAAATTAGTGCTTATGGTCTTTACTTTATCCTTTTCATACAAGGACAAACAAAGAGGGGCAATTGCAATCACTAATTTTGTCTGAAGGTTGACCCGTTTTTTTACTCTTTTAATAAAATAGCTTAGTTAGCTTTTTTCTATTTGATTGTTCTTACATTATGAGCATATATATGGTTAAATGTTACTATCTTGTTATAGTGCATGTTTGGTTATCACAAATTAATGATACATTATATAATTGTTATTGGTCATATTACTACTATCCTAAAATACATATTAAGAGCCCCAAAATATATACAAAAGTTAATGTGAATAAATATAAAAACACATCTTTTATTAAAACATATAAAGTCCAAACATAAACACAAATTAAATAAAGGCTCAAGTCTCTTTAATTGAATAACATATTTGCAAGCCTGTTTTGGGCCCAGTAGCAATTAAACCCTAAGCCCTAATTTGATGAACACCCTAACTCTCCCCGTTATCCTTGCGCAGCCGGCTCCCAACCGTTAGATCTAGGATAGATCTAACAGCACATGATCATTGGAAGAACCTTCCAGATTTTGCACGTGCAACCGTTCGGCTTACCACACGCGTGCGTGTCGATCACGCCCCAGACGTTTCAGTTGCCGCGTCAAAACCATGCGCCACTGAGCCTTTTTAGCTCCCCACCACGATCGACCAGATCTTCATCGACGGGCGAGACTCCTCCACGTTATCTGTCCGTTCATCCATGCCAGCAGCAGCTCTGGTCCCCTTTCCTCAGAAACGGCCATGTGGCAAGAGAAACCAAATGTTAGGAAGGAAAAATACGCACCAATATACTAGAATTTTAGAAAAATGCACCAAAATTCAGAGATGTCAGAAGCAACCAATAGGAAAATTATAAATTTATTTTTGTTTTTCTAAATTCATGTAAAATAGGGTATATAAAGCTAAACCTTAAAGCATTTTGTAACCATTCTAGATTTTCACAAGGCAATAGAGTAGAGAAACAGAAAACCTCAAGATTTTCGAGGTATATCACGTCTTTCTTTTCATTTTCGAATGTAATCATACACGGCCATAGAGTGAGGATTTAGGTTTCGTTACCTTCGTCGTTTGCCTTTCTCTCGCGTATGTCCATCTTCTTTCACCGGCGATAAGTTGTCTCCTAACTGCGAATGATGAGTCAGAAAAAAGTAACTAAAAAGAGAAGGGTTCCATTGTGTCTTAGCGGATTGGGGTTCATATTTGGGTTTAGAAAAGGTAGAGTTTTGAAAGAGGAGTTTTTTTAGGTTTTCAGCGGCGGCCGGAGCGGTGGCCTGCGACGGTCGGTCACCGTGTTTTGTGAAATAAGGCAATTTTTGGGTTTGGGGATGAACACCATGGCGGTGTTCATCCCTGTTTTGGGGTTTAAAGGTGAGTCTTGAAAGTTCGAAGGGCTGTTTTTTTAGCCAAAAGAGGCAAAAAAATGGTCGGGTTTCCTCCTTTTATCCGTTTAAGCATTTTAAAAGTGGGATATTTACGTCTTTAATCCTTCCGCCCTATGATAATTATGCCCGAAGGGCTTCTTCCTTCTTTAATCACAACATAAATCCCTCTACATGGTATAATTACGCCCCTTAAGGGCTTCCGCCTTTCCAAATCCCTTCCAGGTCCTCGTTTTCTTTCAATAGTTTTTAATTTTGTCTGCATTTTAAGTAAGTCTGTCTTTTTTTTAATTTGGCCCTAAAACTTCGTTTTTTTTGTCAAATCGGTCCTTTTTCCAGTGTTGTTGTCCCATGTGTCATGCATTTTATTTTCTAGTTTCTTTTTGTTGTTAATCATGCTTTAATTTAATAGATTTGTGTTTGATGAAGTTATGTAACATGTGGTTATTATAATGTTTTTTATATGTATGATATATGCTTATAATATATAGTTTGGTTATAGTATATAGTTTTGTATATAATATATACATACAGTATAATGGTTTTTTTTCATTCAACATATGATAAATATTTTATAAAAATGTATAACGCCTAGTTTTATATAATATATATATAATATGTTTTTATATAATGTATGTATATATATTAAGGTTTTTATATATAATAAGGTTTTTATATAATATATAATATAAGTTTTTTTATAGTGTATATAATACATAGTTTAAAAAATACATAATACAGTTTCAAATATATATATATATATAATATTTTGTATATATGTATATAGCGTATAATTTATAGTCTTTAAGTGCATATATGTTTTTTAGGGTTTGTTTAGTTTGGGTGATTTGTGCCTTGTTATGTTTTGGGCTTAGGGTGTTTAGTTGGGATAGTTAAGGCTTTATTTTGTTTTGGGCTTTGGGCTTGTTAGGCTAGCCTTATGTTAGGATTAGGGAAATTAATTTGATTAGATTAAGATTGTGTGCCCGCCTCATAGGGGCACGATCTGTAAAATAATTAGATTAATTAGGTCTAGTCCTTTTAGAGCCGTAGTTAGATCTAGAGTTCGAATTAATTTAGCGAATTTAAATTTACCTTTGGCTTATTGGGGTAAATGTTAAATTCATTAAACTAATTGAACACTTCTTAATAACCTTTAAGATAAAATTAATATGAAGAGTAGATTGACATTTCAATTAAAACTATAATTAATTAACTTGATTTGTTTTAAATAGTATCCTTGGCTCATTGGAATACTAGTTTAAAACCGATCGAATTAATTGTCATGGTGTAAGATAATCCATAATTTATTAGGGTTTTCTAGTTTTTGTAGGGTTTAATTAATTTAGGGTTAATATTAGACTCCCCTAATTAATAATTAGATCACTAATTGGACTTCCATAACTTGGGCCTTTTAGGTTTGGGCTTTAGCAGGCCTTTTGCATGTTTAATTTTTAAGCCTTTCTTGCCATCCATACTAATTGTCATTCATGTGACCCATATGTTTTGAATTAATTAATTTAAATCATGAAAAAGGAGGTACTTATTAATTCCAGTATTTGTGTTGTAATAGTCTGAGCTTAAAGGATGTTGACCAAATACTTGAATTAATCCTTACCGATCCAAGGTAAAATTAAAAGTCGAAAAAATCATTATATCACGTCTTAGTTGTTTGCACCATGCATAAATGTGACGTACGGAAATCGAACCATAAATTAACACAGCAGTCAGGCTTATATGATGTCGGTTTAATCTATGGCCCGATGTATCGTCAAATCTTATTAATTAAATGTCCAATTAATTTGAATCCACTAATTTGATAAAGCACGTTTAATTAAAGCCAATTTTCAAATAAGGTCACCAAGTTAAATTCAATTCGAATTTTAACAATTTCCTTCGATTAAAAGCAACAAATATTTTGGTACCGATTTTCGAGTGTGATGGAGGTGTTAATCCTTCCCCACACGTAATCAACTCCCGAACCCTTTCAAAATGAATCTCTGATTTTGTGGTGTCTGACCCACCTTATCCAAGTGGCCGGTGGCGACTCCAAGTCTTCGTTGTTTTCAAAAATACGAGTTTTCAAAAAAGAAATCTCTTTAAACTGAAATTTAAATAGATTTTCTAAGAATGATTAGGGGTAATGTTCTTTCTTTAACAATTTCTAATCTCTAGTGGACCTCTCAGCAGGATTTGAACTCATATGAAATTATGGCCATCTATCAGAGAAAAAAAGAATAAATGGGTCTTGTAGGATTACCAAAAAATTCTTCGATTTCTTCCGAAACCCGTAACATCCAAACCTATATTATTTTTTAAAAAGATTAGACGAAAAGGTCGCAACAGTTTAAATTCCTAGTCCTTGTCTTCCTATCCGAAATGGGCCTTAATTAAACATTATTGACCAGTGCCTTTACCCCTCTTGAATCTATAATACGTGAATGATTAATTAATAAAATAGTTCTAAATTCTAATAGATATCTTGTAAGCTGTCTTCTCGCCCGACGCTAGTCAATTGTTGTAATTTTGTTTCTGATTTGTAGTAGTATATTGTGACAGTAAAGCGGAGGTAACAGGAGCACAATAGTAGATGTGGATTCTGTAGTGGGCTGGATGATTGAAGATCACCGAGAGCCGAGGACGAAAAGTTGGAGCTTGACTTGATAATTAGATTAGTGGTTGTGGTTGTGGTTGTGGTTGTGGTTGGCTCAAAAAGTAAAGTTCCAGCCTAGTCTAGCGACTTTCCCAAGCTTGGAGGTCCCTAGAACTAAAGGGCAACCGGAGGTATCAGAAAATGAGACGCTAAAGAACCTCAACACTACACAACAAATTCTTCTTCGGTCAATCATACCTAAAGGTCACATACGAGTCATTCAATTCAGTTTCACTTGGGTCATTTTAGTTTATATCATTTTAAGTTTGACTATATTCGATTTAAGTCTAGTTCAAGTTTGGTTCGCTTTTTAGTTCGGGTTTATGGTAATTTCGGTTTGAGTATCGGTCAAGATACCGATTTGATTGACTTTCAGTTTGGTTGATTTCGGGTCGGGTTAATATCGGCTTAATAGGAGATCAATCGGTTTTAGTCGAGTTTTCATGCCGAGTTAGGTTTTTCCACCCTATATATGACTTTATATAGCATGTATATTTGATTTTTTGGTGAGTTGTGCGACAGTTCACATCTCATATTTATTTATATATTTATTTTAATATATTTTCTTTATTTCAAGTTACCTTCAGTTCGGGTGAAATCGGTTAGATTACAACTGATTCGGTTAAAAATCGATTCGAGTCCATTTGGTTCAACTGAAGTTCGGTTCGGTTTATTTCGAGTTTTAAATCAAATTCGAGTCATCATTTTCGGGTTAATTTCAGGTCTCGGGTCAAGTTTACTAGGTCCAATCATACCTTGTATTTAATTACGAGTTTGATATTAAAACAAATATAGTAGGATGAATAAAATTATTTATCTTTTTTTCGTGTTGGAGCATGAATAGCGATACTAAAAAAGACCGAAGATTTTTTTGTTCAAAAATAGAATATTTGGCCCTTAATGATTTTTTTGGGTCTTGTCTGCGTATAGCTTTGCACATGACGAAAAACAAATTCGACGACTTGGCACCTGGCAGTTGGCTTGGCTCTCCACCTACGCAATAAGCAAATCCCGCCTCAACCAAATTTGAAATTGAAATCAAACCTATTAATTTCCCATTATAATATCTCCTCTCCTCCCAAAGTCTGAAAGCAGCATCCGGAAACAATGGCAAAACCGGCAACCGCTTCTACAAACAAGGAACCCCTCACTTGCAAGTCTCCTCATCCTCCATACCTCGAGGTCCCATTCTTCAAAAACTCATCAACCCTTCAACTCGTTTCATTTTCACTTTTGTTTTGGTTTTCACTCTGGTTTTTGTAATTAAAGATGATTTGTGAGGCAATATCCACCCTAAAGGACCGGACAGGGTCAAGCCAGCCAGCCATAGCCAAGTTCATCGAGGAAAACTACAGCAAAATGCTGCCTCCCAATTTCAAGAAACTGCTGTCGGTTCAGTTGAAGAAGTTCGTGAAATCCGAGAAGCTTGTCAAACTCAAGAATTCTTATAAGATCTCTTCGACTGAAAAGCTGAAGCTGGCGAGCAACGAGACCCAGAAAAAGAAAGACACTGCTAAGAACAGGTCCGCAAAGCCCAGAGAGAAGGCTGCGAAGAAGGTATCCGAGAAAAGCGTCAAGACCAAGAGGCTGAGTCAAGTTAAGACCCCAGAGGCTCTTAAGAAAGCTAAAAATAATGTGAAGAAGAAGCCAGTTTCCGGTTCGAAAGTGAAGCGTTTGAGTCAGGTTAAGACCCCGGAGGGATTGACGAGGAAGACTACAAAGTAGACGACGGATTGGTGATGATGTTAGGGTTTCTTTTTGGTTTTATGTAGATATGTTTGCTGTTGATTATGATTCATATTTGAATTTTGATGCTCTAGAACTTTGGGGTTGTATCAACTTATTACTTCTGCCTTTTCAGTGAATTTGAAAAGAAAGATTGCTTCTGCTGGTGCTGATATTGGTCCATTGTTTCTACAATTACTACAACTACTATATATTTTGTAAGAACAGATTTTGAACAGCTGTCTAAGTCTAATATCTTGAAATACGATTCGACATATGATATTGCTGGTTGATGGCCTACTAGGCTTGTTCCCTGTCTGATTAAAACTGAATTAACTGAACCAAATAAAATATAGTTCAATTGACCGTTTGAGCACCCTGCGGAATGCTGCAAACATGCAAGTATAGCCTTCTTGTGAATCTCTCCTCTTATACATTGTTAGAGTCGAAAGTGGTTTTGAAATTATTTCACTTTTGATCATTTTTGGGACAAACTCCGGTGGTAATAGGATTAATTCCTACTTAGTTATCATAAAGGGTGATGAAGGAACTTTATGTCGAGGTCAGGATATTCTTTTTAAATGGGTCAAAGCTAAATTAGAAATTAAAATGGGTTAGGTTAAATTATTCAATTTTAAGGTGCAAGGACCTTGCCCCTAACTGTCCGTGGTTTTGATTTGGTTCAACCGATGGAATTAAAGATTCTTAAGTTTAGCTAAGAAAATATGAGGTAATTAATACTCTGGTCGACTAAATTTTCTTTTCTCGGCAAATAAGGATAAAAATAAAGTTATAGTACTATAACAAATATATATGAAAATGAGTATGAGTATTGTTATACCTATGTAAATGTCTGTCATACTTGGGTAATTTACATTTTAGATCATTAAACTTAATGTTCACATTCATTTATATCACAAACTTTTAATTTAATCAAATTACATAATTCAACTTTTATTATTTATAAGCTAAGTCACTTATATTGACACAATTAAATAATTTTAATGAAAAAAATTTAAAATCAATACTTTTATTTAACATATTTTTCACCTATAACCAATAAATAATGTTTAATTGGCAATTTAAATATTTTTTGTTAAGATTTATAGGAAATTTAGTTATTTTTCTTTGAATTTATTTGAATGAAATGTTGCAAAAAAAATCTTATAGAAAATCATTAAATTATGAATTAAACATTATTTGATGATATATGTGAAAAATATGTTAAATGAAAGTGTTAGTTTTAATTTTTCATTAAAATTATTTAACGGTGTCAATACAAATGACTTAATTTATAAATAATAAAAGTCGAATAATGTAATATGATTAAATTAAAAGTTTGTGATGTAAACGAAAGTGAATACCAAGATTAGTGATCTAAAATGTAAATTAACCGTCATACTTCCATTTACGCTTTGGTCCTAAATATGATATTATCTCCGAAACCCACCGTTTCTGAAAAGATACTTGTATCTTCGAAATTTTTAGCTTTCGGGCTGCTCCTCAGAATGCTTTTCGAGCCTCTGAAGCTCTTGTTTTCGGACTACTTTCGACATGATAACTATCAGGTCTGTCTGACTCTCAAGCTGAGCTTATTGTCTGACAACCGAGTCTAATCTTGCCAACTCATGTAACCAGGCTGAAAAGCCTATTAACTAGGAGCCAGACCTAATTATGTCAACCCACCAATAGCCATCACTGGGTCAACCTCTGCCTGATCAAACAATATGATTTGGATACAGTGGCAGATCCATAATATTTTTTGAGGGTGAATACAAGTCAAAATATTTTTGAGGATGGGCACAATTCATAAAAATCTTAAAATTTTAGTGTGGGCACAAGTTATAAAATTTAAGGACTAATTCATAAAAATTAAGAAAATGAAAGTCAAATATATGAATTTTCAAAAGTTCAGGGTGAACACAGACCCGCCCAAACACATATGTGGCTCTGCTACTGCTTGGTTATATATACCCACTGAGCTAAAGATAATAGGACATATCGACTCTTTTCTCCCCATAACCCACCAACTCTCTCCACTTCACTCTACATCCCCATCATTGGCTCTCGACCCATCCTAGAACGGATGAACCACCACAAATTGCCACCAACTTTCTCTCTGATCCTCGTTTCCATTATCTTATTTGGTGTGTCTGATACCTTTAACATCAACAAGTATAGAGAAATTTGGTAAATAATGTGCAGAACATCAAGAATTTTAGATGGGTTTCGGTAAAAACGACCTTCTAATCCAAAGAATAAGTGTAAGTATTATCACGCGTAAATTGTCTAAATTTATTTAATTTGTGTCTTATTACATTTCAGTTATAAATTTGTACATTGTAATAATTAAAATATGTTGTAGTTACGTAAATTTATTGATTGTAATTGTAATTTTATTTGTCCATTGCACACAAAAATTGGTGATAGAATTTAGGTGGGATAAATTTAGAATTAATCTTATTTTTTCAAAATAAATAGAAAAAAATAGAAAAAAACGTGAGAAGGCAAGAGCACATCCCAATACTAACGTGGCTTCGTGCCTACTTGTGCACACTATATTAATTCATTCTAATTATAAATTTTGCAACTTTAGAAGAAAAAGATGTAATAATAGCAACTTTAAAAAAAATGCAAACACATTCGCTAAAGAAAGGACAAAATGTTATGAACCCTTAATCTAATTTGAAGGATGAATTTTTGTTTGTGCCTAGATGAAATATTAAATTTCAAAATGTTGAATAGTTTGATAAAAATTGTTGGTACCTATAAACACCCACCACCATGTGTCGAAATTAGAATGGGCAAGACCACAAGCGGTGTAACACAAGGAACATTCGGCGATAGGCACCATGATGCCCACAAACCACAACGCGCAGAACCATCTACGGACCACGAAAAGCCCTTCGCAATCTGTAGCGAATGAACAAGACCACCTGCAACATCGCACCACATCGGCGGTTATATGCCCACACACGTGCCCATTGCAGGTAACAAGAGGAACCTAGGACGTCAAGTCATAGCCAGTCCAATCCACACACCATAACAAACCTTTCATGACAATTGTCCCCGTAATATAAAGCTGGACACGCAGCAAGAGAGATCCAGCATCCTCTACTCCGAACATCATTACCATACAGAAAACAAGAGCAACACACGGGTTCAGACCCAAAAACAACTATCTCGACCATCAGCAAACCATTGTCTTCGGTCCTTGACCATTTTGGTCATCAACAATTGATGCGGTGAACGTGGAACCTTCACCTTTCAGCCTGATTCTCGGGAGATGACATAGAACGACCCCCCATAAGAAAAGATCATAGAGGAGTGTATGAGGGAAGTAAAAAGTTAGAAGGAGGTAGAATATGAAACCCTTCATCTTTTCTAGGACAGAAGCGACCGACTAGCCAACATGCAGAGCAAATTGGAAGTCATTGAAGAGTATACCCATTTCGCACCAAAGCAACTTAGACAACAAAAGGAATATATCAAAGGAAGAATGCAACGTTTAGAAGGAAAGCATAACAAGAAGACTGTGGAAGAATTCAGAGCTATTGCAATTCGAGAGACATGAGAACAATGTGTACACGTTACATAAATCGGCCAAGGAACCACGATGATAAGTTCTTCGGTAGATTCAGCTGAAAACATGAGAAGCATGGCCCATCCAGACCACAGTCAAGGGGAAGAGGCTTATTATTCTGTGGAGGTGGAAGAAAATCGTGAAAACAAGAAAATGGTAACGGCATTACTTAGAAAATGAAAGCATGAAGCATAAGCGAGGAAAAAGACTTGGCGGTGTAAGGAAAGCCGAATAAGAAAGGGGCCACCACTCAATTTCAGAACGTACCACCCCCTAACAGACTCGCCATCGTGTATCTTACACCAAGTGAAGCACTTAAAAAATTGAAACCTTCGCCATAGATGAGACCAAACAAAATAAGAGAAAAGTCGGTTAAAAGGTACGAATTTCATAAAAGAAAAGGAGACGACACAGATGAATGCATCCTTTTGAAGAATGCAATAGGATTAGTTGTTAGAAAGGGACAATTAGACGAGTTCGTTAAAATGAAGAGGGAATGTACCTAGTAGAAGCACAAGCAAAAAGTAAAATGACTCAGACGAGGAATATAAGGAACTATTATGATCACCTAGCTAAGGCAGATGAGGTAGTCTCGATCGATGGAACGAGCGGAAAAAAAGATGAGAGGGTGTCTGGAGCAAAGCTTGGGACCACTCAACGACCACGCTCGATGTTGGCATCATGAAAATGTGGCGATCGATCACCAAACAAGCAAAGGTACAACCTAACTCGTCTAAATTCAATATGCATTTCACTTTAACTTTATTATGAATGTTTTAATATAAGGCCTTAATCATACATATTACATTTTTGAACTTGCATGTTCAACATTGCATCCAATTATTTTAGCCAAATACATGCCTCTTTCTACTTATGTGTTTTGGTCCACAGCTCCCTTTCGAAGTGACCGAAAAGATAATGAGAGGATCGCTAGCCACTCTCAAAGCGAGCAAACATAGTAAAGCGATCAAAAATATGAGAGGATCGCTAGCCACTCTCAAAGCGAGCGAGCATAGAAAAGCGGCCAAAAACATGAGAGGATCACTAGCCGCTCCCAAAAGACTTAGCATCGTCATATTCTTCCAATAAGGATAGTTATCCCTATTTGATTTTTGGCTCCATTATTTCTGTGAGGATATAAGTCCAAACTTAGCCCAAATAATGTTTTCCAAATTAGTGTTCCTTGTCCAAAACTTCAACACCTCCCTTGTCACCTCTTTCACATATGGCACTGCCTTGAGCTACCATGTTCCACAAGCTAGAGATTGATTGCTCTTATGATCTTACTTTGCCTCTCACCGACCCTATTTTGCAGACACTAACTCATAAAGCAATAACATTTATGATGCTCATGAAGCAATAGGAGTTCGAGGTGTACTAACCTTAAGCCTATATTGTTAAAATCCTCATCCAAGCTTCCAGTATATTTCACTCGACCTGATATCTGATCCTAAATAATCCTCGTATACTAAATAATATCATAAGTATCTCTTACCAACATACTTTAAAGAACTCGAAGGGTTAGATGCTTAAAAACAACTTACCATGTTCAAATTTGGCGAAACGGACCGTGCTATTAGATCTGGAACGTCGAGAAACCTCGGGTAGGGTTCTTCAAAAAAAGTCAACGCCGGTCAACAGACAACGGCTGGCGGCGCAGCTCGGCTCGGCTCGAAGGCGACTTACTAGACCGGCTCAGCCTACTGCTTGGGTCGGCTTAGCAGGTCGGCTCATTTGGCTGACCCAATAGCTTGGCTTAAGTCGGTACAGCTGCCCATGCGGATGGATGTTGCCCACACGTAAGGGCGGCACGTGCAGCGGCTTTCGATGGCCGAACGGTGACGGTCGACTGGTTTCTAGCCTCTGATCAAGGCAGTGGCCTTTGTTTCTCGATTTGAGCTCTCTAACCTCCTCAACTAGAAAACCCAAAACTTTTTCTCTCTCTCTCTCACCCCCTCCGACGGTGACTCCGATGGTGGTGCCGCTGGTGCCGGTGAACTTGTCTCGACGAGATGAACACAATGGCGGTCGACAAAGGAAGGCTCGATCTCCGTAGATCGAAGATTAAAACTCTCTACCTTACTTCTCTCTTTTCTTCTCATCTCTCTCATCTTTATCCACTTTTTCATTTTTTCTTTCCTCTATCATAACTCTCCCCACTTTTTCCACTAACACATATATTTAAAATTCAAAACTCTCTTCTCCAAAATTAATAGGCCCACCTAAAAGTATTTAACTTATCCTTTAAAAATAAAGGCTCAATCCCTAGCCTAGGGCCCAATTCACTAACCTGAACATCGGGTCGTTACATTCTCTTTGTTGTTTCAAAGCCAGCAACTTACCCAGTAGCAGGCAGACAATTGACGACAATAAGCAAACAATCATATTTGAAAAGCCTTGAGAGAAAGGTTCTCCAAATACTCTAAATCACACAAACAAAGTCATACGGCATAAAAGCCATAAAAGAAAGAGTGTTCCATTTGCAAATCAACTTCTGAAAACACAACCCTACGAGAGTCTGATTTATAAAATAATAAAAATAAAAAAAATAGCCTAAATTACGCAACCATCAATCTTCCAATCGGTAGATACACGAGAAAGTTCCATACACTTGTCAAAGCCAATCAAAACCTTCTGTCCTCATCATGACCTGTCTTGGGTTGTCTAAATTACTGCAAAGCTAACACGCATTAAGCATATTACACAAGTGTCAAGGAACGCAAAAGCACTACAACTAACGAGATCACAAGTTATAATAATATGGATCATGTTAAGTGGCCAATACAGCCGCAAGGACATCACATGCCAAACAACGGTATTACTTCCCAAAATCCATTTTCACGGGAAAGGCAAAACTCCTTTTCAACATCAAACTAGCTACAAAAACAACTAATCAAAAAACACACAAATAAGCATATGGCGACTAAGATAATCCTAGACTGGGGGAAAGAGTCCCCTCGATTCTAACCTGCAGTACACTTGTGCAATCTGCTTCGAGGAAATGACGCAGTCCTACAAGGAAAAAGCAAAGAGAACTCTCCATACAATTTAATCTCCTTCAGCGAACCAAATACAAAAGGAAGTAAAAGTTTTGCCACCAGACCATTTTGCAAATATACAAATGAATCGAGGTTTACATTAATGTATGATTATCTTATATAAAAAACAACAAAAACAAACAAATAAAAGACACACAACAAAAACAACAGCAACAAGAGAAGTACAATATAAACACTGACATACAGATGTAGTTCCAATTCTCTACCTCATTCCTCACAAATTTCCCATCACCAGGGGGCAAGAGCTTATCACAAAGGAAAATCAATAAAAATTGACTCCCTGGTTATCAAAAGTTACCCAAATCTTACTACCAACAAGCTTCATCCTACACTAAAAATCTTAGTACTTTAATATCTCTCAAAACAAATTTTCTTGCACGAATCGAATATTACAAATATAAGCTTATATACGCAAAATAGAGAGCCGCTTGAGAATGCTCCAAGCAAAATTTGACCAGAAGAGGCCTGCAAATCAGCAAGTCCATCCGTTGAAGAAAAATAGACTTCTTAATGTTGCAGGTAGAGTACATGGAAACAACGGCCATCGCCCCCATTTTTGCTTCGGATCCACCTTTTCAATCATTCTATATGAATTACTTGCCGCCACTGTCGTGGACACCAAAAGCACCATAACTGGCAACTGAACAGTTACTCCGATGATATGCATCCAAAAACCTACAAAAATTAGGCGAATATCAATGGCATCAATGTCATGATTAGCAACCGCCGCCTCCTGATGTAGTAACAAACACCAACATGCAATAGTATTTGAAAAATCCTGCACCTAAGATTTTTTAAATACATTGACCGTTGGCACTCCTCACCACAGACGGCTAACCATCACCTCCCGAATGCTATTGCCTGACGTTGCAATTAGCCAGAACTAAAAAGTTAGAAGGCGTTGCAAAAATATTTTCTCCCCCTCTTTTCAAGGCAACACAACCTTGCTCATATATATATATATATATATGAGCAAGGTTAGGATCTACTTACATTGTGTAAAACTTATGAAGTTTTACATTATTTTTAGACCGTTGGATGATAGAAATAAATGACTAAGATTTTTTTCTTATCTTTTTTTTTTTCAAATCTTCACAGTTTTTACTGTTAATCTCAGCCATCCATTTTACTTATCCAATGGCCATGATTTAGTGTAAAACTAAATGAGTTTTACACTATATAACTGGATCCTATCTCTCTATATATATAAGAAGAAAAGAAGAGAAAAAAAGTCCCTACAAGGAGAAAGTAAACTACTAGTAAACATACAGGCCGAGAAAGCCTTATTTATAGTAAGTATGGGGCATACTAAGCGATGACATTTTATATATACTTACATGGAGAGCCACTGACATCAACATTTAATCTACAAACCCACATAATCTTGAAATAGCTAAAATCATGCAATTTTTAAAATTTCAATCAATAACTACGCAAAGAGCCGCATGTACTTGTCATTACAAATCAGAAACTCCCTCTTCTATCCCACACTTTTCTGAAACGTCTAAATCGCCGCAAACTAAACAAAACAAGGCTGAGAAAAGAGACTGCACATAGAGTCATCTTTCAAAGTAATAAACATCTGTCTCATCCTATACAATAGTTTGCTACGCAAATCGCTTCGTAGTGCTAGCACAACAAGTTAAGTTGAATTCACTTCATAAATTTACCACCCCACAAAGCTAACTAAAAAGTACAACATAATGTATCGCAAGTTGCAAAGAAATCAACAACACAACAATTCCAGACTACCCAAACCATTATGGTCTTTTTTATCATTCAATTTTTAGCAAGAAATTCACCAGGAAAAAGAAACTCCCACCGCGTGCATAACTATGTATAAAGTATATATATAAATATAATAACAAAATGAGAGAGAAAAGAAAAGGAAAAGAGTAGAGAAAGGGCAAAAAACACCCAACACAAGCTCGACATAAGAAAAGATGAACAAGCCATATGGCAAAACGAACTATTTCAGACATGTTATAAAAAAAAATATAGCAAAATATATCCTAGCATGGGTAACAAAATGACTAAAATAGACAAGGCAACACTTTCAAATAAGTTCCCCAATAATATATATACATATATGTTTATAAGAGTATAATAATCATAACAACAGCAAACAACAAGTAACAACACCACCTATACATCCCCACTGTCATTAAATTTATTCGCAACCATGTTGCGGTCGTCTAGACAAGAAGACGCGTTCAAACCTAGCATAGAAGAAGTCACGATATTTCTGTAACTAGTAGCAAAGCATTCCCATGAGGTCCCATAAGGGTTTTTCACATTAAAGTCAACGGTTCCCTCACAAAAACACTAAAATCTACATCCCTGACATCAAACGGACCCTGCGCCAACTGAAAATTAAGAATAGCAGCATCCTGCGATCTCTCAATCCCCTCAACCATATAGGCAGAAGTGGCGTCCACAATAGCCTTAACCTTTTCAGCCACATCAATATCACGGGCAGCCTTCAGCGCCACAACCTCATTTTTATGCGACTCTTTCAACTCTGATAAATCCTGAGCGAAATTTGCACGGCTTTCACCAGCAGCGCCCTTCGCTCTCTCCAACTCTTCTTTGAGACCTCGGATCTCAATATTAAAACTTTGTTCCATGGTCTCAAGAAACTTATTCCTAATTTTGAGAGCGCGATCACTCTCCCTCTGTTTCCCAGCAATTTCTTTCATATACCTCATCTATTAATCACTCACCTGAGTGCAAACACCCATTTCGTGTTTTTCTTACAACTCATTTAACTCATAGGCATAATTTTCCACCTGCGAACGCAACTCGACATTCTCCCCAAGAAGACCGGAGTACCCCATCACCTGCGAATGCAGCTTTGCATTTTCTTCAAGAAGGACCATTACATTTCTCTCGATATTAAGCTGAACACAACTCAATTCCTGAATAAGACCCCAACCCCCTCAACAGTCCTTCTAATACTAGTACAAGTAAGAGAAGTGGCGCAGCTATTTACATATAGCTGAAACAAATCCCTAGCAGCAGATTCAGGGTGCAACCAACTCTTTGCCCCCGACTTTTCCCTCCAGGGGTAAAATACGCTTAATGGAGCAACAGGTTTACTGCCATCGACCGTGGAAACCTCCCCACGCAAAAGCACCGAAGGAGTTGCCAAGCTATCTAGAAACAATGAGAGCTTGCCCGATATAGATGTAGGGAGTCTTCCCTCACTTGAACAATGAGTAACGACAGAGTCCGAGGCAGTTAACCCTGCAAATAAACATAATAAACAAACATATCACAAACAATGCACAAAAGCTGCTCAACCGAAAGCAGCAACAACGTGTAATTTAAAATACCTGGCAGCTCACAAGTGATGGACAGACCAGTACACAAATCGACAAAAGCAACACCCCTAGTAACACCAATCATAACCTCGTAAGAGAAACTTTGAAGTCCGCACAAAATAGGTGGAGCATCGTGGCGTACCTCAGGTAAAATATCAATAACCTCGACGTCAAGCACCGACTTCTTTCCCAACATCTTCTCCTCAACACCCAGAGGGCGTTTCTTTGAGCCATACACCCTCATTCGCCTTACTACGCTTTTCCACACTACTTTTGCAGTATCTGTTGGCACCTCTACAAAAGCACCCCGGTCACAAGCGAAAATCACTGTGAAACATATGATAAAAGAATGGGAGATAAACATAAAATTAATGAACCCTAACGCGCATATAAGCAGAAAATTCTTTCCCTTTCAAAATTATAGCAAACTATTACCAATATTTGTTTGCTTCTTCTACCTGCGTTCCAAGCGCGGACAACTCCCCTCGTCATTCTAATCTGAAGCAATAGACGAACTTAAAAACACCCACTTCTTTTCCCCCTGCCACGAGCAAAGCCGCAAGGACTCACATTCACACAACCCCTTAGAACAAGGGGAGCGGCTTCCTCACTAGCCCCTCTCGGGGAGCATCTTCTTCGCAATATTTCCAGGGGCGAGCACGAATGTCAGTATGCTCTAAAAATAAGTTTTCTGGTTCTTCCTCATCGCCTAGAAGAATCCTTGCAACACACTCGTCACCCTTTCCACCAAAGGGCCACGCCTCCACGTGAATAGGCACATTTGGCAAGGAACCCTCCGAAAATACATTAAAATCTTCTTTGTCTCAACCATTGGGATTTTTTCCTTGTAAGCAATGTACCCAAACATTTCTCAAGGTACATACTTCCTCAAAATGCCAAGGAGGATTGCTCTCTAACCTTCTAATAAGCATTTGCTTAACGAATAATATTTTCCCAACATTGGGTGATGCAACCCTGTCCTTCGCTGGTCGATGCCATAAAACAGGAAACAAAAAACTCCCAATAACACACTCTACCTTAATATACTTTGTCTTGTCCAAATGAAGGTTGTCATCCTGATTGCTCATCAACGACCCTTTCCCTTTGCGGTGATAAATAAAAACAAAATCCTTCGCATTCTTGTCATAACCAGCTGTAACATTATAGAAATTGCGGAACACATTGATGAAGGGTTCATCCCCATGAATCTTATAATTCAAAAAATAAGTCACCAACATCTACCAACTACTCCCACTTAATTCACGTGATGCCACATCAAACCAGTTCAACAACTCCACAAAGAAAGGATGCAATGGCAAATGAAACCCATCTTCAAAAACAAACAAAGGGATCAGAATCCATGATCGTCGTTCATCACAAGATGCACCCATGCAAAATGTCCCAATAGGCACACTAAACTGGTACCGTAAATGATCAACAGCAAGAAGACCCCGACACTCTAGCGTTATCAGCAATTTGTCTGGATTAGTGGTGCAACGCACCTTGTCGCTCACCATAATGGATAATTCACCCAACAACAAGGAAAGATTATGTTCCCGTTTCCCAAGGTTCTCTTTTACTCTTCTTAAAGCACTCACAAATGCCAAATAAAGCAAGCAATACAAAACCCAAAAATGCAATTCATTTATAATGACGAACTATGTCTTCCTTGGCACGCTTCGTTATCAACCATGCTCACAATCGGACTTTTTACATATAGCGGTTAATCCTTAAAAAAACCTCGATCGACTCATTGTGAACCTCTATCACACGACCCTATATATACATACCCTTTGAAGGCCCTTGCACGACGACGTAGGAAATCCTTTTTAGAAATCCTCAGGTTCACCAAGGTCACTTTATAACATTTCTTCACCTGAGGGACAATTGTTGGTACTTATAAACACCCATCGCCACGTGTCGAAACTAGAATGGGCAAGACACAAGCGGGGTAACATAAGGAACATCCGGTGATGGGCACCATGATGCCCACAAACCACAACGCGCAGAACCATCTGCGAACCACGGAAAGCCCTTCGCAATCTGTAGAGAACGAACAAGACCACCTGCAACATCGCACCACATCGGCAGTCTCGTGCCCACACACGTGCCCATTGCAGGTAACAATGGGAACCTAGAGCGTCAAGTCATAGTCAGTCCAATCCACACGCCACGACAACCCTATCAAGACACATGTCCTCGTAATATAAAACTGGACATGCAACAAGAGAGATCTGGCATCCTCCACTCCGAACATCACTACCATATAGAAAACAAGAGCAACACACGGTTTCGGACCCAAAAGCAACTATTCTGGCCATCACCGGATCATCGTCTTCGGTCCCTGACCATTTTGGTCATCAACAAAAATATTAATTTTATGAAACTTATAACAATAAATAAATATAGTTAGAATGTTAGTTGAAGGAACATATCAAATAATTGAAGAGTTAAATCATTTGTTTTTGTTAGTACTTGGATTTATTTATTTTTAAATATCAAGGTCATAAAAATAGATAAAATTTGTCAAAAATTTCAGTTAATATGAGATTGTTTAGAAATGAGTGACATCAAAATTATCTCTATAATATTAAAATTTGACATTAATAATATTGGTAATATTATATTTATAATGAGAACTTTTAAACAGTACTTAGTACCTACAATCTATGGGGAATGAGGAAATGTTCTTGTTAGATATTGAACCCATGACTTAGAGAATAGAGAGGGAAGGTGATATCAACGGGAGGTTTTAATTATTTGTTCTAACATTTGTTGACAATCGTGAGATTTTTATTTGATCAAATGGTCAAATATGTTCATTTACTGTTATCTTGCGTGATTTCGAATCTTAAACGATTACTTTAAAAATTTTATTATCGTTATATTGTAGAAAAAGAGTGAGCATATTTTAATAACTTCAATGAAAACTGTTGAACCAATAATATGATAACAATTAAGAGATAAAATTACCATTTGATCTCGTCTTTTGATCTTGTAGTTTTCATGTTAAGTACCAAAATCTATTGTCTGTTAAGAATTTCAAAGTCCTGATATGCCGACCAGGACTTCAGCTGAAAACGAAAAACAAATTTGCATGACTCCGTTCAATTCAAATTGATTATACATTCCCCAACTCCCAACCATATCTGAAAATCTGTTTTCTTCCATAAGTATTCCGATATTACTTTTTTTTTGTTTAAGCAACGGTATCCAATTTATTTGTGGACTACTTTAGATCGAGTACTACAACGGTTTATTATAAGGGCGACTCTCTCAATCTAATTTGCTTCTCTGGTCTTGTTTAAGAGATCTAATATCTCATCCTACTAGATTAACTGATTCTTGGTAGTATTTTGATATTACTTTTTTATTTATCATATTTCATTTCTAATTCTCTTTTTTATTCTTCATAAGTTCTGGGTTTGAAAATGAAACTATACAATCTCTGGATTAAACATCAATAATTAAAACTATAATGTAAGCATTAAAACTATGTTAAGTTGTCTATATTTAAAAGAATACAAATAAATTTAATAAAATAGAATATATAGGCTCAAAAACGAATTCCAATTACTCATTTACAAATATAAACAAGAACACATTAAATCAGATTTAAACAAACATAAAATATATTATATATAAGTTCAACCCTAATCCAATCCATCAACACTTCTACGACAAGGAAACCGTACTAATTGCAAACATTTTATTTTTAAATTAAAAAGAACAATTGATAATCATACCGATAGTCTTTTTGCACACTTTGCGGAAAAAATATGATTAGTAGGACCAAATTATATTAAAAAGTTGTGATCAATATAAATAGACGTTTCATATATATATATGTATGTATGTATGTATGTATGTATGTATCAATTTATTTTTGTTTAAATCATATTTTAAAAATATTTTCGTATAAATCATTAAAATTGATTTCGATAATTGACATTTGTTTTTGGCTGCACAAAAGATTAAAGAAAATAAATATTCCAATACCCTTTAATACCGAATGAATAACTCGTGAAGCCAAGCTTTATTCCTATTTTGTTATTAAAGTGATGGTATCGACTCATGAATCATGTGTGCTTCTAAATTATTCACACTTCAAATTCTTCTTTTACTTGCTTTAAAAACACCTTGATTTGAGCAGTAACTTGTTACTATTGTATTTTTATTGGTATATTTCATGTATTGTTTTGAATTTTACACATATTCAATATTTTGTTTATAATATATTCACACGCAAATATATATACATATATTTATATTTATATTATATGTAGATTTTAAAATTGAAAACCTTTAATATCTAAAGTTATTGACTCAAATAAAAACATTAAGAAATGTATAGTATGATTCGATAGCCTTATTAACTCATCATATATTAATATTAATGACATTTCTAAAAAAATAAAAACAATACTAAAAGTATTTAAAATTGTTCAAATAATAAAATAAGAAAAGGTAATTTTTTGAGATTCTTGAGGGTGCGGTCCCAGCCTCATTTTATACCATCCAGGATGGATATCTAGAATGGACCGAACAGTGTTAAAACTCACCCTTTAAAAAAAATAAATTCTATTATAGTTTAGATATTATTTTGTAATTTTATTGACAATATAATTTCGCACCCTCTAAAAATTTGTAATTTCGCACTCATAATATTTTTAATATAACTACCTAATAATTCGCACGTCATTACATAAAACCACGTATCCATTCTTGATCTTATCAATAAGTCATGTGTAAATTAATTAATTGTTGTTTTATTATTGTACTGATGATCGAAATTATTGATATGCTAATTTTTAGTAAGAGAAAATGAGAAGAATTATCCGAGATTGAATTTATTCATGATATCAACTATAAATGAAGGGATACCATCATTTATCAATACATTAGAGATGGTATGATAAAAAGTGTTCCTTAAAAAATATATAAAAATATATTTTTTAATGGTCTAAAGGTGATTATAAAGTATTATCTGTTCATACATATTTTAACTATTTGACAATGCGCGTACACCTTATAGGCAAACCGATTTAACATGTGTCTCTCAAAATGAACATTATTCGCTTTTCCACTAAGACACTTGTTTGGTTTATATATAAAAACATATTAATCGGTTGGAGTTGTTAAGAGTTAATATGAGTGGCAGTTTAAATACTGAAAACTGATTAAAAAGCATGACGTGCCAATTTGTTTCAAAACCCTTATAAATATGATGTACTATAATATAAGGGTAAGTTTCTAATTTACCACTCAACTTTCATCTCACTCCTGTTTTGTCACTAAAGTTTAATTTTTTTTAATTTAATCATTGAACTTTCAATTTGTTTCAATTTTAGTCACTCGAGTGCCAATCCAAAAATAAAATGGTGACATGACAGCCACGTGTGCTACTACGAATGCATATTGCTTTTACGTCATTTTCTCTTTTTCTTTCCCTTTTTAATTTTATCTTATTCCCCTAACGATGAAA
Organism: Hibiscus mutabilis; assembly: GCA_019671005.1. Lineage (NCBI taxonomy): Eukaryota > Viridiplantae > Streptophyta > Magnoliopsida > Malvales > Malvaceae > Hibiscus > Hibiscus mutabilis. The sequence goes on along the minus strand of CM033718.1, from coordinate 7,887,172 downwards.
GTCTTACACTTTCAACCATATATCACGTCAACGTTTGAATCACTATTCTCCGGTATCTTCTCTAACCAGTCAAAAGATTGACAAACTCAACTTATCATCTTCTACCCCTATATTAGTTTAGATTTTTTTTCTTCCAAAAGCACTTTAAAATTGACAAAACTCAATCCAAAATCTAAAACCTGCAAAACCTCATATCACACTAATCTATAATATCCTTCATCTAATCAGTTTGGAATCAAGATCTACATTTCGCCTCCTCCTTCTCTACCTCCCCACCATTGCAATTTGGAAGAATATTCTCTATCGCGATATATCAAAGGTACTATGAGACCATGAGTTTTTCACAAAAAATAAGGAAATTTTGGGTTTCTTTCATATTTTTTAAAATATAGATGTTCAACCATAACATCATTAAGTATTTAACTACAGAGTGATCAAAATAAGACCAAATCAAAAGTCCAGTGATTAGATTTTTAAAAAATAGAATTTAGTGATCAAAGTAGAGTGAGAAAAAAGTTCAGTGATGAAATTTATAATTTATCCTATTGATAAAGCAAATCAAATTGATCCAGAGAATTGAGAAGCGGGGTAAAGGCAAAAATAAGGATCTTTGAATCCTATTTTAATCTTTGTACGATCCAGAATTGTAAAATGCCTGCATATGACCCTTAGAGTAAACTCGCTGCACCACCATGGCGAGTTCAAAAAAAATATTATTTTTTTATTCAAACTCGTCGTATCACCTAGGTGATTTTCATTTTTTTTCCAAAAAATATAATCCTGTTTAAATCGTAATCAGGTGATTAACCTAATACTAAACCAAACTCGCCATATGGGTATGGCAAGTTTTGCATGGCATAACGTCCGTCGAACGTCTCAACCAAACGTTGTGACTAGGGAAGCAAACCGTTGGATAATGGCTACAAGTTGGAACTCGTCGTGGAGCCATGGTGAGTTCCCTTTTTTACCCGTTGCCCAACGATCAATTTTTTCAAGTTAGAGTTTTATGTTGTGTAGTATAAACATGAAGTTTGGTGTAGAGTGTTGAGCACCTAAATATTCTCCAACATCTTTAGTTCGAGCAAAGCAAGTGATATTATTGTTAAGTTGTGTGAATTTCGTAGAGCCCCGGAATCAAGCACGAAAAAAATTTCAAAAGATTCAAGGTAAAAGGTCTTTTGGTTTTTTATTGTGGTGTTTCAGAGTTTATTTGATAAAACTATTTGTTATTCGATTGTGTTGTTACGGTTTAACATTTTTTGGTGGATAATTATTAGAACAAAAATAACGTTGTTAAGACGAGAAGGGGATCACATCACGAACAACATGTACTTATTGGTAATAATTGATTACTTGTTTTTTTTAAATTTTAATTTGTAGTTTCTAAAGGTTATGTTAGTAATTTAATTTAAATCTTGTGTTTTTAGAGGGAGGAGAACAAATTTCGGCCCTCGATTTTATAGAATGAGCCGCCATGCGCAGAAATTTGTGAGTTTCTAGAGACAGCCAGATTTAATTACGCGCCGAAGATTCATGATTTTGAGATCATGTCGCATGTGATTAATGCGTTGGTAGAGCGTTGGAGACCGGAGACGCACACCTTCCACATGCCGTGTGAGGAGTGCAAAATCACCCTCCAAGATGTAGCTATGCATCTCGGCGTCCCAATTTCGGGATTGCCAGTCATTGGGTGCAACAACTATATTCCAGAATACCTTTGTATTCAACAGTTGGGGAAGGCACCAGCGAGAAAGGAAATAAGTGGCAAATGGGTGAGGATGACGTGGCACAAGAGTGCGTTTCAAGTGAATCAAAATTCCACATCAGCCAAAATTGTAAATGCTGCTCGGGCGTATATATTGTGCCTTATCGGTAGGATGTTAATGCCAGACAAATCGACTTCCTACATATACACGCAGTACCTCCAATTATTTAATACCGCGCATAGAGCAAGAAGATACAGTTGGGGATCTACAATATTAGCTTTCCTCTACCGAGAGTTGTGCAAGGCATCGACTCAAACATTCGTCAACGAGAGATTCGTGCATGCCGATATTGGTAGGTGTTTGGTGCTACTTTAGTCATGGGCTTGGTTCAGGCTTCCATTCTTGGCTCCAATTTCTGAACCTCTGTCTGAATTCTCACTCGCAACAAGGTAATAATTTTCATTCCCATAATCATATTTAATATTTTTAGGGAAACCATGATGTATGATGTATGTATGTATGTATTTGTATTATGCAGATGGAGTAGGAACATCAAAAAGGATATGTACCATATGAAATTAATCCTCGAAGTGAGAGCGAAGATTGACCTCTATTGCCAAGATCAGGTAATACAAATTTGTAATTTGAAAATTGTATCCCATATTTGATTTTCGTTGGCAGTTGCCAAATTATATTACTTTATATGCAAATTATTTTCTTTAACGGACAAATGGTTACAGTTCATATGGATGTCATATTTGGATGTTGATTTTAAAGTCTGGTTTTCCATAATGTCGTTGCTACATTTGCGATTGTTGAGATGTTTTAAGATAATCGGATCCTTAGGCAATTCGGATTCCACTAGTCGGTGTCGGTTGTGCCGTGCATCTTGGATCAATTGGAAGAGTTAGACGGACGTGGTAAGAGTGAAAAGGATAACTGGCCAACCAAACATTCGGTGTACATCAATGAGTGGCATGGAAGGGAAAACTTGTTACCTCCTGTCGAATCCATTTAAGCAGACGATTTTGACTTTTCTATTTCTGAATACCATCAGTGGTTTACCGCGAACAGAAAATTGTACTTGACGAGCCAACCCGAACGAGATGTTGTACTGTTAATTCGACAAGTTCAAAAAGCATTAGCATCTAGTGCGGGGTCATCTGTAACCATTTGATGTTGCCGGTTTTCAACCGTCATATGAGTCCCCGAGTTGGGATCAAGTTGTTTCCATGACACAATGGTCATGGAATTTGTATATTCCATATGAATCAGGCGTGTGGAGAGGTATGCCTGGTAATTGGGCGAGTCAAGAAGAAGGAGCTGCATCACAAGTGCAAGGTTCGGTATGTAATTTTTTCGAAGCTGTTTATGTGCCTGAGTTTGTGGTCTCGCGAGCTCAGTATGATGAAATACAACATCATGATGTGGAGTCACTGGCAACATTATTGTCGATGACATCAATATCAAGTCCTATATTTTCCAGCGATTTTGGGGGAATAGGTCTGAGTATGTTTAGTCAACTACGTCGTATGACTCCCGATCATGAGGATGATACAGACGAGAAGAAAAGTGGGGATGTTGATGATAATAATAACGACGATGACGATGATGACGAACAAACCCCGATTCAATCGAGAATTCGATAGACTTCGCGTCTCTATAACCAGACGCACTCAGGACACTGGTACTGCAAACGAACAATCTCAGCTCCTATTTTTAAGAGCTATTGCAGAATATCTGACTGGATCATCATATGTCTTCCACCGGTACTGCAAACGAACAATCTCAGCTCCTATTTTTCTTTCTATGTCATGCTTCAGCTCTTGAAGGGAAATATTCTTTGAAAACCTCATCTTTGTAGTGTTTTCTGAGTCAAATACGACACCGATATCAGTTTTCACAATTTCTCCATCGTAATGGATAACGGCCATAAACACGTTGCTCATTGTCTCTGTACGTTCAAAACCATATATATTTTTGAATTAAATTATCGAAATCAAAATTATCATAATATTATATTATATTATTACGAATTTTTTACCTAAACAACAACATAAAAATAAACAAGCAATCTACATATTCAAAACAAAATGTAAAAATCAACTTACTATAAATTTCTTCAAATTTTCTTCTTCTCCTTCTTCACTCAATTTTTCCAGACTTTCTTCAACTTTTACCTTTAACCTCACCTATTTAACACAAAAATACAACACATAAAATAATACACAATTTTTTTCGTTATTTACCCCTATAATCTATTTAATAACCATTGAAATTTTAAATTCAATACCCCTAAAAGCCGGTTCGCATACCCCTACAATATATTTTTAAGCCTTAAAAGACTTATCACTGCCACTAATCTTTTTTCTTCACCCTTTGAAAGGCTTAACACTGCACCCGTCTATTTTTCAACCCTGATTAAAGCTGTCCCAAGCCTTAAAAGACTTATCACTGCCCTGCCTGTCCCGCTGGGCCTGTCCCGCTGCGCTGCACCGCCTGGTCCTGCCACGCATGAGGTCGGAAGGAAAATAGGCTGCTCTTAATATTTTTTTAATTATTTTTAGACCATGAGGTCAGAAGCAAAGCAATGTGCCCTCATAGATTTTTTATTATTTTTTGGATCATGAGGTTAGATTGAAAGAAACATGCCCTCATTTTTTTTGAATTTTTGATGAGGTTGGATTGTTTTTTATCCGACCTTAAAAATACTGTAAAAATATCATAGATTCAAAAATAATCTAATGGGTGCTATAGATTTAAAAATATTTTTTTAGATACAATATCCTCCCAATTTTGCCTAGATATATTAATTATAATATTATAAGTAAAATGGTTCATGATTAAATAAATAAACTAATTATTTAAACATTAATCGATTTAAATGAGACGATAACAGTTCATTAATATGTCGAATTGAGACTTTTAATAACCAAATTGACAAATAGTTTTAGGGCTCGTTCGACAACACGTTTGGAGAAAAATTGGCTGTCGAATGAAAAAGCTTTGTTGAACGACCTGCGTTTGCTCTCTTCCCCGTATTTTTGCGCCTAATTTTGGTCTCAAACGTCCGCTTAAAAAAACTAAAAATTTCAACTTCATCAACATTATTTTTTTACCGTAAACTTAAGTTTTGTCAACTCTACTGAACAAAACCTTAATACGGTTAAACTATTATAAACACTGCTACCTACCACCATAATATAGAGCCAGTGAACCGAATCCTTATGTTAGAAATCCGAGTACCTGACATCTGCATCTGCATATAATTATTTTCTCAGATGCAGCTAAAGTGGACTCCAGGCTGGAAAAAGCAGAGACAGTGTAAAGATGTAAGAACTGCCGATGAGCTCACCGAGGAACACGCTTTACAAAGCATTATATTATCAAGCTAAATTACGATGGCTACCACCACAAGCACAAACTGTAGCGGGCTACGCTGTACCCGGTACCTCCCCCACCGCCCATTGGTGTAGGGATGTAAAAAGTTGACCCAACCTGCAAAATTAACTGAAACTGACTTGAGTCAGAACTGTTTGTGACTCGAGGTGGTGGTGATCCGATATCAATTCGAGTCTGAACTGGTGTTGACCTAAACCCGAGTTAAATCTGGAACTTTTGGATCTGCACCCGACCTGAGAACGACCTGAACTCGAATTCAACCTGATAATGTGATAACCGAACCCGACCTGCATCCGACCTGATATGAACCTGAATCCGAGATTAAACTAGTAAATAACTGATATTACCCGACTTGTTATCAACCTGACCTGCTATGAACCTAATATATAATTGACTCAACCTGTAAATGACCTGACTTGTTATTGAACTGATATGATATTTACTTGACTTGGTATTTATCTGACTTGTAATAACTAATAAGTTACAATTGATGAATTTGTGAGATTATGAATTTATTATATTATAGTGTGACAAAATACATCTTCACAATTTAAGGTACATGATTAACTATGATCATTAAATTAATATGTTTACTTTTTATATTTATAAATTATAGTATATAAAAATATTTAAAAGTTTTATTAAATATTTAAATGTTGTCAACATAATTCCTTAAGCTTTATGATTTATGGTTTAATATTAACAGTTTATGGTTTAGTTTAGTGTTATTAGTTTATGACATTAATTCTGATTCTTTAATATTTATGGTTTAGTTTAGTGTTTAGTTTAGGGTTATTGGTTTATGTGATTAATTTGAATTCCTTAAAGTTTAGGGTTTAGTATCAATGGTTTATAATTTAGCTTATGGTTATTGGTTTATGAGATTAATTTTGATTCCTTAAGGTTTATGGTTTTGGGTTTAGTATTAATGGTTTATGGTTTAGCATAGGGTTATTGATTTACGAGATTAATTCTGATTCAACTTGATAATTTATGCATTTGAATTTGATTAAATATTTAAATCAAAGCTTCATGTGTACAATTGAACTAAATTAAAGTTTCAACTTTCATGTGCACAATTTCATATTTACATCCAAATCAAGAATTTGTGTATAATTATATTAAATCAAAATTTATATGGTATAATAATAATGTTCGAATTGAATTAACTTATTAAACTTAGGATCTATTTGAGCTAAATTAAAACTTAGAAGCATAAATTACGGACATAATTAAAAGAATTCTAAAATTAAATGTGAAAATTTAATTAAATTAATTTAAATTATAACTCAATTGAATTAAATTTGAACCTAAAAGTAAAAATTTGAGACTTAAATGAAAAATATCTAAAGTTGCAAGAGCTAAAAAAATAATTTATCTAAACCTAAAAACTCACGCGAGTGGGAACTTTCCCTCCCATTGTTTCACTTTAACTAAAATCATGAAGAAAAAATAATTGGTGGGGGACAAAATTTTGGAGGAAATTAATCCACCTAACTTTTAGGTTTTTTCCCTCCAAAATTTAAATAGAATCTTTTTAAATTTAATTCAATAATTAATTGCCCATTTGGCATTTGCCTCCTAATTTTTTTGTTTAGTGATTAATTACTTTTTAGGTCCTCACTTGTTTTAATTTTTTTCATTTTAGTCTTAACATTCACTTTTAAATTTTAGTTTAATTCAATTTAGTCATAATTATATATATTTTTTAAAATGTAAAATATTTCAGCATCCTAAGAGATATTTTGGTTCATATTAATCCCTAAAATTTTATTTTTATCTGAAATTTACCCACAATTACCATACCGAAGTCTATTTGTACACGGTAAGACTCAACTTGAACTTTAAACGAAATCGATATTTTCCGACCTGAATTTTATCCGTCAACGACGTGACCCGACCTGAACGTGGCCCGATCGAAGTCCATCCGAACCTGAATTAACCCGTTAATTAACTGATTCGGACCCGAACCGTTTTAGCCTAAACTGAAACTTACTCGACTTGAAATTAACCCGACTCGAACCCAAACTCAATCTAATTTGAAATCAACATGATAATGACCTGAACTCGACCTGATCCAAATCGAACTATTAAATTAACTTAACATAACTCGTATCTAATTTAATCTGACCTGACTTGACCTGAAACCTGAACAATTACTTGATTTCACGTTCCTACATTGGTGTACCCTCAACATGGACGTATTCGTATCCTGAATCCCACGTGACAGTAATCTATTGGTGGTATTGGGATTCTCTGAGTGGGGCCTCTCTCGCGTGTGTTTTCTGACGGGAGAAGTCAGAACTTATTAGATTTTCCTGCTTCAGCTTTGTCTTTCTGTCACCTAGGTTTTCGTGTAATTTGTTTCTTGCAAATTTATATCTTACATGTGTAGCGATGTTTTTTTCTCTTATCGCTAAAATAAAAACGATGGGTTTTCGAAGGACGTTTTTGAAAGGTGTTTGTGACTCTTTTGGATGTAAAATATTTATTCCGTGGGGTTTACAAAAAACCTCATAAAAATGGAGTCGCCACCGGCCACTTAGGTAGGCCGGACACCATAAAACCAGAGATTCAAAAAGACAGGGTTCGGGAGTCGGTTACGGATGGGGAAGGATTAGCACCCCCACACCGCCCAAAAATTGGTACTTTAATAATTACCGCTTTATTAATATTGGATTTTCCGGATTAAAGTGACTATTTTAAAATTCGGTCATAATTGCGAATAAATTTTAAGGGTTCCGTTACCCGAGGATAAACGCCCAACCACTATCACTACGCTTGATACTGGCCCCGTTTACGCTCGGATAAAAGGACTCCGCATTAACAAGTTATATCTCGATATGCAATCTTAGTGGCAAGAACGTGAAACATGACAAAACATTTAAATATAATAAATATTGACATACCAGGATATTAATTCAGCATAAACGATATTCTAGACTAAAACATGTATATATACATATTATTCTAAATAATAGATAAAAACAACTATAATATGTCAAAATAACAAGGCAGGAATAAGTACATATAGACAAAAGAATATTTCGAAAAGACATGCATACTGGTAATAAAACATATTCCAACATATACGGGTCCACATATCGTACAAAAGGGGTAAATACACTAACATGCAACCCTAAAAAAGGAAACATACAAATATAAAATACAAAATACGCCATGCACGAATTAACTAAAACATAACATGCTCGATATGAATAACCGGATAAAAAAAACATGAATATCATATTTAACACATATATACATAAAAACATGAAATACGAGTCATATACGAGGGATATAAAATAAAATAATATCAATATATACGATTATAATACGAACAATAATATTTACAAAGAAAACAGGACTGAAATGAAAGAAAAACAAAAGTCAGTGGCATAAATTAAAGAACGATAATATGTAATTTAGGGACGAAATTGCGAAACAAACAAAACCTAAAAGGACCAGAATTGTAATTAGACCAAGGGGCAGACCCAAAGTGAAAAATCCAAAAACGCGGGATGGTTAAGGACGTAATTTTACCATTCAGAAACTGATTCGGTGTAATTTAGGGACGAAATTGTAACCTTTTGAAACATCAGGGGGACTGGGATTGTGATTATACCATGCGGCAAGACAAAAATGAAAATATTGAAAACGCGGTGGGATTAAGTGTGTAATTTACCCATTTAGCAAAATAAAAACAACTATAAAAACCCCCTTTTTAGGCCGAAATCAGATTTTGGTCATTCGTTTCATTTTTTGATTTTTGTAAGAATGTGTTCTTCGTTTTCCTCTCGTCTGTTCTTACGAAACCCAAAATCCGGCGGCCGGCCGTCGTGTTCTCCGCCGCCGGCCGCCGCTAACTGGCGCCGATGAGCCCCCAAAATAGACCAAAACAACCCCCTTGTCGTCCTCAATACGAATCCTAGGTTGGATTCAGAGGATATACCTCTATTCGCCCTAGATCTAGGAAATACGAACCAAAAAAAAGAGTTCTAAACCTAAAATATAACTACCAGGGGGCCTTCCCCTCCTTTTAGTTCACCAGATCTGGCTTGTAGAAGCCGAAAGGCTTATCACTGAGGAAGGGAAGACCCACAAACGACGTCGGTAAGACTACTCTCCTCTTTTATTTCTGTTTTTTTTTTGTATATGCATGTAAAGAAACAAGTAAGAAAAAGAGACAAAAATTTACCACTGGACTGCCTTTTGATTATCTTCGATGTTTACAACTTTCAGATTTTTTTTGTATTACAAGATCTCTGTTTTTTCTTTTTTTTGTTACTACCCTTGTTCTCTCTTTTTTTTTTCATCCCCCCCCCCGTTACAAAAGTTCCTGTTTCATATATATTATTGCCTCTGTTTTTTGGTTGCAAGTTGCATCTTCCTTTTTTCAGATCTGAACTGACACTTTGCTTGTTGTCTTTGGCATAATCAACGCGGGATCAATATCGGCGCGGTGGCGTATGGGCGTTCGCCCGGCCCAGACCAGCGTTTTCGGCCGTTAGATCGGATCGATCTAACGGTCGAGATGGCTTGAAGAACGATCGGCTGGATGAAGCCTCGATTTGATGAGACGGCGATTTCGCCACGCGTGGAGCTCCGCAATGAGGAGTCGAGCGCGTGGATCTTACGCCGCGGGATATTATTAAAGCGTCCGCGCGTGGACCACACGCGCGCGTGGCACTCGAACGGTCCATACGTGTGGAACACGCGCTGGCGAATATTTTGACCTCGGTTGCATCGTGGTCGTTGGATCAGTTCTTGATCCAACGGCCCACAGTTACCTGCATATTGTAATTAAATGGGATTCAGATTTGGGCCAAACGGGCCTTGTAATTGAACTTGTAATTGGACTTGGACTTCATGTTTATTTGGGTTTAATATATATTTAATTTTTTCATTTTACCAGTCCAATAATATTAATAATAATATAATTATAACAGCAATACATATACATACGAAAATATATACTTATATTATACAATCATTAATTAATATGATATTCTAGTATATGTATAATCATACATATAATTAACATAACAGCTATATATTAATCAAATACGCTTATACTCTAAATGCATACGCGACATACATACACCCCTAATACGTATACATAGCTTATATATGCACACATCACCTTATATTAGTAACATTCATATAATAAATATACATGCAATATTAATATATTTACAAGTGAAAATGAGTGATTACAACATGTTAAATGTGCGACAAAAGGAAAATTTTGATGTTGATAAAATCGGTCACAGTCGACGACTTCCGTAGCAGCAGAGGAAGAAAATGGACGAAATGGAGATAGTAAACACCAAATTGAAGGAAAGAAAAGTAAGAGGTTCGAGGAAAATATTTTGCAAAAATGGAAAAAGTATCGCCACAAAAACACAGTTTAAAACTTTGGAGATAATTATAGTAAAAAAAACAATGGAGATAAGATCACATAAACTTTATAAAAAGATAACACACGGTACGTGTCTACGAGCACATGCCCGAAAAAAAAACACAATATTTCTCTTATTTAACAGGTAATTTTATTCATATTTCATATATATTATTAATATTATCTATAAGAAAAACAATATTTTCAATATTATTTTATTGAAATACTACTTATTTCTAACACGTAAGATAAATGCACGTATTGTTTGTCGCATTTGTAAGATAGACGACACGTTTAACATGGTACAAATTTGTTCTACTTGACTGTCCAACCAACAGATGCCAAGAAGTTCTATGTTTTATGTGAAATATGCACTTGGTCAGTCGCGTTTTTCTGACATTTTAAAAAAAATAAAATGGTTTTGTATTGTGATTTTGTGGTAATTTTTCGATACCATATGGATTAAATTTAAAGAAAATTAAAGTTACAAAGATTAAAATAAAATTTTAGAAACTTTGAACTAATTATACATATAAATCCGTATAAGATAATAATATGCTTTGGAAAAAAATTGAGTCCATAAAATTAAAAAAGGTAAATTTTCTAAATCATCACACAACTTTGCTTTATGGCTTATTTTGGTCACTAAACTTTCAAAACGATCAATTTACTCACTAAACTTTTAACATTAAATTTTTTTCATCACTCCTCCATTAAATGTTTAACATCGTTATGATGTGGATTATTTTATTATTATTACTATTATGACATGACAATTTTATTAATGTTTAATTAGAAATATAATTTTGAAAAAAAATTAATTTCCTTTCATATTAGGAAAAAAACTCTTATTTGTTCTCTGCAATCAGGCCATTGTTGTTGGGGTCTCCAGCTATAACACCCTCGATCCAGCCTAGTCGCAAGACCGAACCAGACGAGCTACATTGGGTTTGCCGAAACAAACCCGTAAAGATTATCTCGAATTACGTCTATTTTTTCTTTTTATTTTATCTAGAAGCAACATATTAACCTATGGTGTGCATACTGGCAGCGGATGAAAGCTCAACTCAATCGGGTATCGAATTGACATCCAATTGCTCACAATTACAATTTAGGGACCAAATTGCAGTTCTGAAAAACTACAAGGACTTAACCCATTTTAAGTTTATCGATCATCAATTACTCAAATATTAGCTCAAAACGATCATTCAAGCTCATCCAATTACATTCATAACATTTAGAGACTAAAACGAAAGAAACAGAAACTTCCAAGCATCTCAGTAACTAAATTAACAGTTGCTCGTAACGATACACGAGCAAGTGTATCAGTACGGTTTGGAAATTTTCAAAAATCAGATTCCAGCAGCTCAAAACTATATCGATACGGCTTACGCGTATCGATATGTCTTGCCAATTTACTCTTGCCCATATCGAAACAGTTCCCCGCGTATCGAAGCACTATGCCTGAAACAGCTTACTCGTATCGATATGGGGACATGCGTATCGATACGCTTAGACCTGTAATGTCCAATTTTGTTGAGTTCAGAAGCTTTCAAGGCTACGACAACACTCCAACATGCTTCACACATAAGCATAATATCACTAAGGATCGATCCCTACCAAAGCATCATAGGATTAACATCACAACATGGCTTTAAGCTTCAAATGGTAAAATATAGGCATGCTTCCTAAAACCAAGTCAATTAAAGCATGAATTGTAAATCCCAAAGCCGTACCAAATATTAAAGGCCATTTACAACCTTAAAACAACATAGCAAACATGTTGAAACAAGGAGTTTAAACCAAACCATCCCAAAATCAATAACGAACCCCATTGCCTTTATAACTACAAGTCCAGTTCGAAACCGTACTTTCTCGTTACTCAAGTCCTTGGATTTTTTCCTCACTACCTCTAACCTTCAATTCACTACATTGATGGACAAAGAGAGCGTAAGCACACAAGGCTTAGTGAAGAGCACTCAAAACACAACACCATCAATGCATTTAAACCATTTTCCAAAGCCACATTGAAATCACCATTTCAATCATTATTTAAAACATCATGCCTTAAAAATCATGCATTTAACACTTTCAAAAACCAACATATTAAACCATATGCAACATGTATCATGGATCAACAACAAATCTCATTGCTAACCCACAATTTAAGCCTTCTCATACATAACAATCCATATGCAAAGCTTAAAGAGTAAACATGTATAAACCAACATTATACATCAACATCCATCACATGATACATTAACAATTATATTGGTTTCCAAGTGATCATAAACCAAGTTTCACTTTCACAAAATAGTTTATCGAATAGAGGGATTCAACAAGTGTCCTCTCAACACTTCATGTCATCTCAACCGAAATTTAAGGGTACATTCACAAACTGAGGACACCAACCTCAATCATCGGTTAGACGCATAATCCACTAACGGGTGTTTTCGGTGCCATATAACCCCTCAACTGTTAGGGTACTTGGATGAAGTATTCGGTACACCGTATAAACCCATCGACATCTAATGCGACTTTTTATAGTGTGCTATCAATCCTGTGACCGGCCAACTATATCCGATAACATTTTAAATCACATCACTGACCAATATAATTTATTATTAACCATGCACCTTACTGTTTTTAAAGCAACAAATCAAAATCATTTTTCCAAAGCATTAAACCATGCTTTAACAAGTATAACACATACTTACATGGATCACTTACCGCATGCATCCATCATCATTTCATGATCAAAAATAGTATATAACATACTCAAAAACATGCTTGAACAGTAGGTACATGTAATTTAAAATAAGTGCATAAAACTCATTTTATAAAAACACGACTGAGGGAGAATTTTCTTATACTTACTTTCGAGTTTAAATCAACATTTCAAGATTAATTTTAAACTCCAAATACAACCTTTAAACCATTTCAAAGCTGAAATACACGTTCCCACTCACCGACAACACAACAGTTTTAATCGCTGATGCAAAAATAAACGTCTGAAGCCTTTGAAGCTTCACCGACGACCTTAGGATCACTCTCCCCTGTTTTAATCACATAAAAATATAGGATTAATGCATCATCATGCATTCTTAATCCCATCAACTCAATTCCACAACTTCGCCTCACAAACAACTATCAAACGACTTCCGAAAACAACCGAAAACACCTTCAAACTCAACCCAGCCACAGTATAACATTTCAACCCATCAATTAACATCAATTGACATCCAAAAACAATCCAAATCAATCCTTATATCTCCAACACACATTAAACTTCCACAACTCCTCAAAAACACATAACTAGCAACCTAGAAAATTAGAGATTCACATAGCTTCGGGATTCCAATGTTAAAATCAATCAATTAACATTATTAATTATCATAATATTTATTAAAACCAATCAAGAACTCAACAAAACATATCCAATTCGAAAATCATATAACCATATCACTTAAACCTTGATTTAACTAATTTTCCATAATTAAATCATTAAAACTCATTAGAAAATATTTATAAAGGATCAATAACTTGGGAATTTCAATAAAGAACCATAAATTAGAGGAGAATGACGAAGCTCACCTATAATATTGACTTTCCTCCTTAATTGTATTGATTTACATGAGAAAACAAGATTAAAACAATAAGGTTTTGATAGGAAACAATTAAGAACTCATTTGCCATAAAAATATTGAAGAAATCAAGAAGTTACCTGAATATTTTGAAGAAGAAAAGAGTGTTTGGCTGGAAAGAATTTGAGAGAAAATCTTTTGGAGAGAATGTAGTTACGTAAATTTTGTTTAAGCAATTAATTATAAAATTAGTTCTCTCAACCTATTTATATTTTCCAAAACCTTTTTTAAAATAACCAATTAAGGAGAAAATTTTGATATTAGACTTTGGGAAAATAGCTCATTAAAAATTCAAAAATCTGATTCTTTTACAAAACAGTCACTAAAAATAGTTTCCATTCTTTACATTTTGGTCACTAGTCAAAATGTCACATTTTTTAATTCCATTTTTCAAAATTGACTTTACCAAAAATATTCACATATTAAATAATGATTTTTAGATATTTTTCCAAATATTTTCTCACTCAAAAATATTTAATCCAATTTTAATCCCAGATCTCTAACCCAATCTACTGGACCGTCTAGTCAGCCTATAAACCGTCAGGCCCAAAATCGGGGCGTTATACCGGCCACCGCCATCCCCCATCAAGGGCGACCATTGAAGCCTGAATTTTTTCAGAAGACTTGTCCGACATATTGGGTCTTCATTTGGATGGTCACCGAATGATGTCCAAAGCTTGCGAATCTGGATTGAAACCTTTCGGTTTCTTTGTCTATAATTCTCTTTATCGTCATTAGATTAAGCCGAAATCAAAATATGTTGTTACCGGTTTCATTCTGCTGCTGCCCATAGCTGAGATTGAAGGATGGAGGCACTAGTCATCGCGAACGAATTCCAGCCGATGAGTGAGTTCTATTTTTCTCTCCTCTTTCGATTCTCTCTTTTTTAGGTTTATTGCTGCTGATTTTTCCTCTTTTCTGATTTATATTCTCTTTGGTTGTTGGTATAAAGGATGATGGATTTGGGTTGTGAGGATGAAGATTGGTAATTGGCGGTGAAGGATGGTGACTGATGAAGACAGGTAATGGGTGTTCGGGTAAGATAAGTTTATAACGATGATGGTAGTAAAATTTAGGTGTTGTTGGGTGATGCTGGTTCGAGTGAAGGCTTGTGATATGGTGTCGGGGTTGTGCGTAAGGGTGGTTCCGGCATTGCTTGTGTGTTGCAGATGATATCAATGTGCGTGGGGGTTGAGAGATGGTTGTGAAATTTGTAGCAATGGTTCTATTTGGTTCCCAAAATTTTTCCAGCAATCGGTGTACAGGATCAAATAGAAAATTGTTTTGATAAATTGTGGTTGCTGGTAGTGGATGTTGTCGTGAGTGATGGAAAGAAGCATGAGACGTGGGCGAGGACGAATGGGAACATGCAAGAAATGAGGGGAAGTTTGAAAATTATTTTAAGTTATATTTTTACTTAAATATTAATAAAATTATCTTGTCATAATAATAATAATAATATAATTCACGTTATATTGATGTTAGAGATTTAACGGATGAATGGTGAAAAATGAATGTTTAAAGTTCATTGAATAAATTAGTCATTTTAAAAGTTTAGTGACCGAAATAGGCCAGATAATAAAATTAAATGATGATTTAAGTATTTTATCCTTAAAATATCATTTAAAAATTATAGACAAATATAAAACAAAAACATTAAAGGTCAAAACAAGACTTTAACACAGTATATATTTTATTTAAATTTGAATATTTTAAAATAAATATTATTTTTTTATTAGGAGTACTTGTTTTTTTTTAACAATTTCCTAAGACTACTGGTTGGATTACGGTGGCAAGGGCGTTTCTGAATAACATGTTGGTACAACAACAGTATGCAGCATACTAAATTAATTAGTACGAAATTATAAATAATAGGTTTGTTAGATTTTCATTTTGGACAAGTGGTTTTACTTTATAGAGTGGTCAAATAAATAAACAAGGAAATAGTATCTCCATCTGACCTAAAAAGTCTGTATCAATGGCATTTATTACATATGAAAGCATTTTAATTTGCTAAATGCTATTAGAGATTTAACATGAGTAATTAAGAAAATTCCCACTATGTACTTTATTATTTCCATCTATACCTATCAAAACGTAAACTTTCAATCCAAACTCAAATAATAATCAATTAAATTTCTCAAGTCAAATTCTGTCATAATTTCATATACTATGCATAAATCATGGAATTAGCTGATGTTTTCCTAATTGATCATTTGTAGCAGAAACAAATAGAGAAAGGTATTAAAGATGTAGCAGAGGAATAGGATTATATAAACTCCATTTGAAATGGGTAGAAACAGAAGCACACACAACATACGTAACAAAAGACAACATTAAATAAACCAACAAACTGCAATCTCGTCATTGTTGTCGAAACACCATTCCCACAGAAACCTCCATAACTTGTTATGCCACTCTTAGCGGGGAGACCTTTTCCCCAAAGCAAGAAACGGGGCCCATTACTTGTTATACCATGGATGTAGACCTTGATTTTTCCATTTATTTTGTCATAATTTGCAAGAAATATTGGGGTGACTTGGGTTATTAATTTGTAAGAATACCAAATTCCATAACTGAATTTTGTTTTATCTCGCAACAAAAAGGTGATAAACAACGGAAAAACATTTTCCGTTTTAAAACTGTAAAGCAAGTCATGCACAGGTCAAAGGCTAGAGAATGTGATCCCCGGTTGTATTAATTTTTTTAGTGGGAACACAATCAAGGATCACCGTGTCAAATCAAAGTAAGTCTTACTGTTAAAGCTAATATGATGCGATCCATTGCCCCACCTTTTAGAAGGAAATAAAACAGGAGACTTGGATCTAACCAAAGCGATACCAAGCTACGAACTAATCATGTTGATGTTACAAACGTAATTATTGAGCTTTAACAATATTTGTTGAGTTGAGTGTTGTTGATGCCGTTGGTGTTTAAGCTATCAGACATCAAAATGAAATACTGGAAATAAGGACTAAGAAGAAAGTTGGTGGTGATTTTGTGGTGGTTTATTTATTCTGAAAAAAAGCGAAGAGTCAAAGACAGTGATGTTGAGTGAAATGAAGAGGATTGGTGGAAGATAAGGTGAGGGGAGTTGGCTTGCATGTTCTCTTCAGCTCAACGAGTATTTATAGCTAAATAGCATTATTTGATGAGATAGTGATGACTAATGATGGCTATTGATGGATCGACATGGTTAGGTCTGACTTTCAGTAGATAGATTTTTCTGTCAAGTCACATGGGTTGATAGAATAGACTTGATTGTTATGTAATAGGCTCAACTGGTAGGTCAGACAAATTTAATTGTTGTCACGTCCAAAGTAATTTAGAGACGAAAGTTTCGAAGGCCATTATACTTTGCATGCTAAGGTGTGGTGTAGAGACTAAGAGCACCAGGGCCATAGACAGAGCTATAATAGGGGGAGTCGTTGGCGGAGGTATAACAAGTTTAAATAAAATATTAAATCTAAAGTTGTATAGATAAAACTCAGACACAATGGCGCATTCATGAATTTTTTTTAAGGTGGACACAAGTCAAAATATATTTGAGGGTGAGCACAAATCATAAAAATCTTAAAATTTCAAGGCGGTCACAAATCATAAAATTTAAGGACTAAGTCATAAAAATTAAAGCTATATATGTAAATTTTGAAAAGTTCAAGGTGAATATGTGCCCACCCAAATCATACATGTGCTCCGCCACTGCTGAGGCAACTTTATTTTGTATTTAAAGGCATAGTTTGGTTCAACTAAAAACTAATATGAGTATCAAATATAAAAAATACTAAAAATTAATTAAACTAACATTTTTTCCCACTAAGTTGAATCTTCAAATAAAAAATTTAATTAATTAAGTTCTTTTACTATTTCTATGTATTAAATTTTAGAGTTATATTTTAATACAAAAGTGTAAAAAATATTTACCCAATTCTCTTATAAAATTTAAAACATAAATCACAAACTTTAACGCCCTCAAATTTAAACCTTAAACTTTAGCGGGAGAGATACTTTCCTGGTTAGAATCATGCCGGTTCATTTATTTATTTTTATTTGATCGAACCCCTGATTTTGACATTAATCAAAATGAATAGCATTATGTACTGTTTTATTTGGCCGTGGATTGCTATGGTAAGACGAAAACGCAAAGCTAAGGCCTAAGGCTAAGGGGGGAATTAAAGTAAAAATATCTTTATTCCTCTGCCTCTTATCGCTCTATTGTGCTATCCCATTGAGAAAGAGGGGAAATAGTGAAGGAGTGAGAGGGTTCATATGGTGGCGCACGGTAGCACCGGGCCCTCTTCTTCTACGTTCTGCTTTCCCTGCGATTCTTTCATTGGAATATGTATATTTCCTAACCAAGGTCGCTTCGTTCCCACGGCAATTTCCATTTTGACACAGAGCCCAAGGAAACCTTCTTCATATATTTCTTGAACTCTGGCAGAACTGAAAGGAACCCAATCCTGCTTCCTATCATCCCTCTCTATAATATTGGCAGATTGGTGCGGTTTCGAATCTGAATAAAAGGTAGCGGAGGAGAGGAATTTATTGTAGTAAGATGCTTTGGGTAATACGTTTCTCTGGGTTCTTTTCAGCTGCAATGGCGATGATTGTTCTCTCTCCTTCACTCCAGTCGTTTCCTCCGGCGGAAGCCATTAGATCCTCTCGCCTCGATGGCTACCTCCGGTTACCGTCATTTCAGGTCTCCACTTCACCGGAAGATCGGTTCACTTTCCGGAAGGCCTTCGAATTTCGCAATGCCGACGAATGTGGCTTCGCCGACCCCAAAACCACTGGCGTCTGTGACCCTTCTTTGGTGCACGTGGCTATAACCCTCGATGTTCAGTACCTCCGTGGGTCAATCGCTGCCGTTCACTCCATTCTCCAGCATTCATTGTGCCCGGAGAACATTTTCTTCCATTTCCTCGTCTCGGAGATCGATTTGGAAACCCTAGTTCGATCCACTTTCCCTCAATTGAAGTTCAAGGTTTATTATTTCGATCCCGAGATTGTGCGGAACTTGATATCGTCTTCAGTTAGGCAAGCGCTTGAGCAGCCGTTAAATTATGCTCGGAATTACTTGGCTGATCTGCTAGAGCCGTGCGTTCGGAGAGTGATTTATTTGGACTCTGATCTCGTCGTCGTTGACGATATCTCTAAGCTGTGGAGTACCAATCTGGGTTCACGAACAATCGGAGCACCGGAATACTGCCATGCCAACTTCACAAAATATTTTACAAACAGTTTCTGGTCGGACGATCGGTTTTCAGGGACTTTCAGGGGAAGGAAACCATGCTATTTTAACACGGGAGTGATGGTGATAGATCTGGGAAAATGGAGACGGGTCGGGTTAACAAAACGAATCGAGAAGTGGATGGAGATCCAGAAAAGTGACCGGATCTACGAGCTGGGTTCTTTGCCGCCGTTCTTGCTGGTTTTTTCCGGCCGCGTGGCACCGATTGGGCATAGATGGAACCAGCACGGTCTAGGTGGGGACAATGTGAGAGGAAGTTGTCGAGACTTGCATCCGGGCCCTGTTAGCCTCTTGCATTGGTCCGGCAGCGGTAAGCCATGGCTTAGGCTTGATTCCAAAAAACCGTGTCCGCTCGACGCATTATGGGCACCCTATGACTTGTACGGCCACCCACATTGAAGTCCCGGCTGAGTTTTAGTCGTCGGTAAATTCCCACTTTTCAACTTGTCATTTCATCTACATTATTTGTGTGTCTTCTTCACACTGATGATTGATGCCCTTTATTATCAACTCATTTGTTAATCAATTTTGTATTCTATTTTTCCTGCACCTGAATTTTATTAAAACCAAAAAGCACAAAAAAAGAGTAGATATTCATCTTGTTACATACTGCATAAGGAGCATTTCTCATGGGGTTGTTCTGTAGTTTTAGAGTTTGAGTTGCTTTCTATGTCCAAACACAATCAAAGTTTATTCTTTCCGTGAAGCAGTCTTTAACACGGACTCTACACTGCTCTATTCTAGCATCTTTGTTTCCTTTAAGTAACCCTTGTGCTATGTTACATTGATTGGGATTGGAAGAGACGGAAATGAGAAATGAAGTCAGCCGAATTTGTGTTGTTGTAGGCGGAGCTGCAATGATCAAGAAAAGGAGTGGAAAAGGGGCATTTGATGGTTCGTGGATTGTTATCCAAATATTCTTTCACTTTCGAAACTTGCTTATGAGTTTCGAAACTTACCACCAAATTATAGGCACTGGGAATGATCTTTTGGATAACCCCTCTTGTTTGCTTGGTTGGTTCATGGAGCTTGTTGAATTTCCAATTTGGTGGCAGCGGCGGAAGGCTTGTGAGCTACCAACCTGCCCACACTGTTCCTTTGCTCCTTTTTAGCGTCGGATTCCTGTGTTGTGTTTATTATTTCCTGGTAAGTTTTTGTTGGTTTTTAGCATTAATTTTTAAAGACCTCAATAAAGTGATGCATACATTTTTACACAACATTATCTATTTTATCCAGTAAATAAATTATTATAATGAGGGGTTTGTTTAAAAGAAGCTCATTATCTTAGACATGGTGGCATCACCCAGATGTCATTGTTGCGTGGAACCGATTTGTTTAGAACCCTATGATTTTGATCCTTTGGTCTTCAATCTTAATTTTTGTAGCAGCTTAACTGGTTACGTGGCATCATTGGGCAGCTTTTGTTCAGTAGCTTTGTCTTTGCTATGTTTATAATATAATTAGTTACAAAAATAGAATGTGATTTAATTAAATACTCGATTGAAATCTGAGGTGGACATAGCAACAGATGCCTGCTGGACCCACCGGAAAATGCCATCTGACGCTGACAGCTTTTGACCTTAATTGTTCTAATCATTACCTAATCCCGTTGGTTTTAATCATTTGGCGAGGTTATGTGATTCTGGAAGGAGAGGTGGCCATGGCCGCCTATATTACTTTTATGCATACCTGTAAAAAAGGACGTAAATGCGGATTTAACCCCAATTTTGGGGCACCTTGGTCCTTGCAGTAGGATATTAATGTAGATAAAATGGAATTTTGCTTGCTGGCTAATAATGTGATATGCAGAGTGGGGGTGAAAATGGCAGCTTCTTCATAAATTTGGTCTTTGTCATTCCAAGGAAAGATCACTACTATCTTACAAGGCATTAGAATTTGTGTCGAGCTCAAGCCGGTCCCAGAAAGTCACCGACATAGATTGGTCCCCGAGGATAAATTTGCTGTGTTAACAGCGTGAAATCTTGGGTTTTCACCAGAAAAAGAAAAGAAAGAAAGCTCCAACTTATTCCAACATAATATCGATTTTGTTATGGGAATTGGGTATTATGCTATTGTGCAAGATGTCAGGCATCTTAAGTAGTGTGTTCAGGGATGCGACACGAACCTATTTATTGACCTTAACTGCTCTGAGAACCCTCCAAACTTGCTCTCTCTTTATCCCATGTGCGCACAAACACATCAATTTTGTTCTAGTGTTGACGGCGATTTCTATGGCTGCCAATGCCTGTTGTTACCAGCTATAGCATTTAAAATCTTCTTGTAGTTAGAATCCTATCAAGTTTCGCTAGCCACGTAAAAGAGGGCAGAATAAATTGGCTCCGATAAAATGCTACTATTCTTTCGCCATAAAGGTGTCAAAAGTAGAGAGACATGTTTGGTTTCTGGTTCTAAAACCATTGATAAGTCTACTGTGGCATGTGAGGGAAAAGGGCCACAAAAAGAAAGAATAAAAGCAGATGTAAAATGAGTGCCCAAGGCCCTGAGAATCTTTACAGCTAGAAATAGCTTGACAAGGGGACCATCAAGAATAATTTGTCCCCCAGTACCGCCGCCACATTCTAATACTACTGCAAACGATTTCAAGCTTCCGTGCCTAATCTGGAATAAAAATGCTATTGCTTCCTTAAACTTGAGCCACTCACCTTTGCCGTCTTCTAAAAAATTCTATACAATTGGTGTAATATGCACGAGCCCTTGAAAGAAACACTTTTCCCTCTAAAATTGGCTGCTATTAGCATATGCTGCAATTTGTAAACAAAAAAACTGATGAACTGCTAACGATGGTGTTTCAATATGGTATCGGAGAATGGGACGGTCCGCCGCCGGTGTGACAGCCGTTAATTCTCGATTCTTGATTCTCTTGCGTCGACGTTTCTTTTCTTGTTCCCTATTTATCCATTCTGTTTGTGCTGCTCAATATGGTCGATCTGAGTGAAATCTCCAATGTTGCAGCTGATATGGCGGCAAATGTGCAAATCTCTGGCAGCTCTGGCGAATGAACTTTTGCTAATAAGCAAATCAATATTCGTTTAGATGAATCTAACTTCCTACTATGGAAGCAGCAGGTAATCCTTCTGATTCGAGGGCATGACCTCGAGCATTTTCTGGATGCTAACACGTCCTCCGAAAGTCATTACTGGTGCGGATGGTCAGATCTCAATTAACCCGGTGTTTTCAAGAAGTAGGATAGCTCCCTTGCCTCATGGTTGTTGTCGACAATTGGTTCATCGATCCTTCCACAGCTTGTTGGGGCAGAGACTACGGCTACCATCTGGAACACAGTCTTGCCGTTATTCTCGAAGCTATCTACCACAAGAGTGATGAACTTGCACTGTCGATTGCATGCTTTGAAAAAGAATACGCTTACGATTGCTGAGTACACAACACAAATCAAAGAGATTTGTGATCTGCTAGCAACGAGTGGGAGTCGCGTCTCTGAGGTTGAGCAAATCGCGACGGTTCTTAATGGTCTAACGATCGAGTACGAGCCCTTCATTGCTGCAATCACAGTCAGTTGTGAACCCTACACTCTCGAGACAATGACATCGGTTCTCAAAGATGCTGAAACCAGAATTACAGATCCTACTCGTATTCCCGCTGGAATCAATCTAACTAGGTATGCCAGCAACACTGGTAATGAGGTTTACAATTCTGAAAGAGGTGTGCCTCAGTCCTACAATGATACACGGACACAAGGTCAACGCTCGAATCCTCAATATGGTGGAAGATTTCGTGGACGACCGCGGTTGCAGTGCCAGATCTGTGGTAAACTGGGGCACCTTGCTGACAAGTGTTGGCACCGGTTCAATCAGACTTACAAGGGAGTGTCTTCATCCTCCCAGGCTACTCAGTCTTCATCCTGCAGCTCCTATTGAGTCGGCTGATGAGACAACTGCTGATACAGCCATGGTGAATTCTCTAGTGGTTCAAGGGGTGCTTAGTGTCAACAACAAATGGTATCCTGACTCAGGTACCACACACCATGTGTCGCGCAATCAGTCCTTGGGTCAGCAATACTCAGGTACGGGAAAAGTTTATCTTGGCGACGGGTCTCCTTAAATATATCCCATGTTAGGACTGTGTCTATTACTACTACTTCTCGTGTTCTTGTGCTTCGTAATCTACTTAATGTGCCTAAAATAACTAGGAATTTGTTGTCAGTATCCAGATTTACTCAGGATAATCATGTTTATTTTGAGTTTCATAATGACAAATGCTTTGTGAAGGATGAATTGACTGGTGATGTGCTGCTGGAGGGTTTTCTGGAAGATGGCTTGTACTGCTTTGTTTTTGATTCGGCTTTTCTGTTTCTGGCTCCTTGTGTCATGCCACCTCTTCAGTCACAACAACACAACCTGTCGTCCCTCAGTCACTGTATTGGTTATCATGAGACTTGGTCACCCTACTTCTACTATAGTTAGTTTGGTTTTGAATAAGTCTGTAAATGTTGATAAAAAACTTCTTTGTACTGCCTGTCAACTTGGTAAAAGCCACAGGCTTCCATTTTCCCCATCTACTACTGTCTATAATGCATCGTTTGAACTTGTTGAAGCAGATGTGTGGGGGTCCTGCACCTGTTACTTTCTCTAGGTACAAATATTATGTTTCGTTTATTGATTTGTATAGTCAAAACTGTTGGGTCTATCTTTTGCACAATAAAGCTGAGGTTTCTTCTGCATTAAGTTTGTTTCATGCTTTGGTTAAAAATCAGTTCTCTTCTAATATTGTTTCCCTGCAAACGATGGAGGTGGTGAATTTAGAGGGTTGGAGACTGATTTAGCTCGTTTGGGAATTAAACATAGAGTGACATGCCTATATACATCTTCTCAAAATGGCATAGTTGAACGCAAACATAGGCATACAGTTGAGACTGCTCTGACTTTACTTGCTCAAGCCTCTATTCCTTTACAGTTTTGGTCTCATGTGTTAGAGTATGCCCAAAAACCAATCATAAGATTATTGTAAATGATATTTATTTTTACCTTGTTTATTCATAAAGAGGCATTGCCATTATTATTTTTAGTTACAATTCTACGTGCATAAATAAATTGAATTATAATAAAGTTCTTAGAATAATATGGTTATTCTAAAATGTCCTTAGTCGAGTATTATTATGAGCATGGACAACAATAATGCATTAAGACTAATATGTAGTTGAGTGATGACAAAGTGTTGTCATTGACATGGAGATGTCAAAATCAATACATAAGTATGTGTTAGAGAACGACATACTGGACTGACCCGCTATGAGAATGTTTCTTGGATTATTATGTGACAGTCATAACATTGCTCATAGTGATAACTACATGTATGATCCTCAGACTTGAGATCATCATTATTTCAACATCGTGAGTGACA
Source organism: Hibiscus mutabilis (assembly GCA_019671005.1). NCBI lineage: Eukaryota > Viridiplantae > Streptophyta > Magnoliopsida > Malvales > Malvaceae > Hibiscus > Hibiscus mutabilis. The sequence goes on along the minus strand of CM033718.1, from coordinate 7,862,389 downwards.
TATTTTGATACGGTCAAACGTGTGTCGTAACTGATTACACTATAAAGACTGATATTGGATGTGTCACAATCAATGTAGTGGAATATGGTTGATCAAGATAGGATTTGTCCCCTCCTACATAATAGGAGTAATATCGTAGGCCACTTGATTGAGTGAGACTAGAAATGCATGGTCATGCTCGAATAAGTTGATATGAGACATCATAGTTATTCGTTTATAATAGTCTACTCAAGATATCAAGAAACATTAGATGGACTATACAAGTGTGATTGTTCCATGACTTGTGTCTAATCTAGATATAAAGGACAAAAGGATGTAATACATTGTAGCGATGTTTTTTTTTTGTCGCTAAAAAAAGATGGGTTTTATTTTGTTTGGAAAATATTTTCTTCCGCGTGGGATTTTAGAAAACCCACATTTTATTTAAAAATTGGAGTCGCCACCGGCCACTTAGGTAGGCCGAACACCATAAAAAACCAGAGATTTAAAATTGATGGGTTCGGGAGTCGGTTACGGATGGGGAATGATTAGCACCCCCACACCGCCCAAAATTGGTACTTTAATAATTACCGCTTTATTAATATTAAACTTTCCGGATTAAAGTGACGATTAAATTAAAATTTGGTTATAAGTGCGAGTAAATTTTAAAGGCCCCGTTATTCGAGAGTAAACGTCCAACCACTATCACTACGCCTGATACTGGCCCCGTTTACGCTCGAATAAAAGGGCACCGCATTGACAAAATATATATTTGTTATGCAAACTTAAAAACACATGGCAAATATGAACAAATATAATGCGATAAAAATATAAACAAATAAGAGCATAATAAAATATTAATCTAACATAAATAAAATACTAATCTAAAACATACATACATACATAACTATTAATTTAACATATAAATAAAAACATATCTAACATAAATAAAATACTAGTCTAAAACATACATACATAACTATTAACTTAACTTATAAATAAAACATAACTAACATAAATAAGATAAAAATATAAATTTAAAACATACTAATATAAAACATAGATAAACATACAAATTAAAAACGCAATTTTAAATTAACTTCTACTTCATTAAAATATAAAAATTACAACATAAATAAAAGGAAAGAAAATATACCTAATTAGGAGTTCGAACGACGAACCCTGACTGGACTCCACCGAGATCTACCACGACCTCTCCAAAAATATTAACTAGATCGGACCTAAAATAGGACCCCGATCGAACCGGTTAGGACCGATGATATTACCCGGTCCTGGGCTAGCCGAATTGGCCTGCCGCGATTCTCTTTGCAATTTGCAATTTCCAATTGAAATTGCTTTTGCAATTCAAGTTTTGCTTGCTGCAAATTGCTTCCAATTCCTTGCAATTGCCATCTTGCTGCCTATTTATAGAGGGGAGGAGGGTGACGTGGAGCCTTGTGCTCCACTCCCCTCCCATTTTTTTATTATTATTATTATTTTTTTTTTTGCTTTTTTGCTTTTTTTTTTATTAATTTTATTATTATTATTTATATATATATTATTACAATAATACTAAAAATACTAAAAACCCGTACAAAAATGAGTGATTACAGTTGCCCCTCTTTGCTTGTTCTTGTGAAACGAGAACAAAGCAAAGATCAAAAGCACTCATTTTTGTTTTATCTCAACTAAACTTCTCTCCTTTTGACGTGTCTTCTTTCTTCTGTAGATCTTCATTCTCTTCAACAAGATGTCTTCTTTCTTGTTTTGGTTGATCCACCTTGTCACTCTCGGGAAGCAAAACTTTCAAAATGGGGGTTGTTTGTTGGGGAAGCCAAACCGAGTTCTTCTTGCTACATTATTGGTAATAAGCTAATACCTAAAGAGAGTTCGACCCAGCTGCAACACCGACGAAGAGATAGGGTCTACAAAATTCGATCCAGCTGCAACACTGACGAGGAAGCAAGACCGATAGGTGAAAGTTCTGATGTCTGATCCAGCTACAATTCTGACGAAGAGGCAAGATCAGAAAACTGATAATTTTTCTTTTTTCACTTTTTTTTTCATTTTCATTTTTTGATTGATTTTTTTTTGATTTTTTTCTTTCTTCTTTTTCCTTTTTTCTTTTTTTTCTTCTTTTTTTTTTGAGATACAACATTGATACAACTAGAAAGTTAGTAAATTTTGACCAAGCTACAACACCGACGAGGAGGCATGGTCTGAAGATTTGATCCAGTGGAACCCTACTACACCATCACGGATAAGTAGGACAAAGAACAATCGGGACCTAGCCACTCCATCAGCGGAGGATCGATCGGATAATGATGACTGAACCGCTACACCATCAGCGGAGAGCGGGATCGGAGGGACAAAGGGAGCTTGGACCCGGTCACTCCATCACGGAGGATCGGATTGGACAATTACGACACAGAACCGCTACACCATCAGGCGGAGAGCGGGATTCGAGGGCGACCACTCCATCAGCGGAGGGTTGGATTGAATCATGACGACCGGAACCGGCTACACCATCAGCGGAGAACGAGGATCGAGGGACGACGGAGCTTGGACCCGACCACTCCATCGGTGGAGGTTAGATTGGATAATATGACGACACGGAACCGCCTACACCATCGGCGGAGAACGAGATCGAGGGACGACGGGAGCTTGGACCCGACCACTCCATCACGGAGGGTTAGATTGGATAATATGACGACACAGAACGGCTACACCATCACGGAGAACGAGGATCCGAGGGACGACGGGAGCTTGGACCCGACCACTCCATCGGCGGAGGGTTAGATTGGATAATGTGACGACACGAACCGCTACACCATCGGCGGAGAACGAGGATCTCGAGGGCGACGATAGCTTGGACCCGCCACTCCATCAGCGGAGAGACTAGTCGGGTAATGACGACCAATAATTGGCTACACCATCAGCGGAGAGCGAGATTAGGACGACGGGAGCTTGGACCTGACAACTCCATAAGCGAAAGACTAGATTGACCAATGACGACTTAGAACCGGCTACACCATCAGCGACGAGCAGGAACTGAGGACGACGACAGCTTGTACCTGGCCACTCCATCAACGGAGGACTGGATTGGACAATGACGACCTAGAACAGGCTACACCATCAGCGGCGAGCAGAATCTAAGGGCGAAGAGAGCTTGGACCTGGCCACTCCATCAGTGGAGGACTGGATCGGATAATGAAAGTTGATGAATTTTCTTTTGATTTTTTTCGACTTTTGATTTGTTTGAATTATTTTTTTATTTTTCTTTTTTCAAAATTTTTATTATCTCTTTTTTTTGATAATTTTTCTTTTTTTTCTTGAACTGTACAAGGAAGTAAGACTCGAGAAAAATAGGTTTGGTTGCATCGTCATTAGAGAAATGAGACCTAAATAGAATTTTGATCTGCTTGGGGAAAGGTTCGGATCTGTTGCACCATCAACGGAGAAAAGAGATCTTCAGGATGTCTATACTGCTCTGCGGCTCTACTGGCAGAGAGGTATGACCTGAAAATTGAAAACATTAATCAGTAAATGTTCACAAAACTTGTCACTGTTACCTTTTACTGATGTTTCAGCATCCTCTTTGTGTTTGGCCTCCCCTAAGACTAAAGTTGGCCTTCTTGTCATTGCCCCCACAAACCGAGGATGTTCGGTCTCTTTTTTGAACCTTTTTGTAAGCAAAAATGCATGAATTTTATGTCTAAATGCATGTGTCTATTCTAAATGCAAGGTGACTTTAGTGTATGCATTGAACATAGATGTATGATGTATGCAATGATGGTCCAATGCAAGATGAATGCAACTAAATTTATGAATGCGACATAATTTGATTTTTGGTCTTCAAAGGATGCCCGACTTTCGATTGGTCATGTCGGGATCTTGGTTTTTCATGCGGTAGTGCCCGACTTTGCCTTGGGTTCGATCAGCTTTCATTTGAGTGGATGCCCCAAAAGTTCATTCATTACATGACATCATCTGACATTGTTCTCGTAGTAAATTTGAAACTTTAAGGTGGTGTATTTTGGATATTCAGGACTCAGATATGAACAAAAGATGTTTGCATTGCTACTTGTAATTTTGATCCCTTACAAAATATTCTCACCACTATTGTACTCAAGTCGGTGAGGTTAGTTTACAAAAAGTATTACTCGGAAAGTGATAAAAACTACAAGAAAACATGTCATGGTCAGGACAGTGCAATATGGTCCAGCCTCAAAGAACCTTCAACACCTCGGTTGGCATCTTCATGCTTCGGAAAAGGGGTTCCACTTGTGGCTGAACTTACAGGGTTTTCAATATTTATAACACCGAGCTTGAGGTACTTTTCTACCAGCCTCTTGAAGCCCCAACAATTTTCAATCGTGTGGCCCACCTGTCCAGCGTGATATTCGCAACTCGCATTAGGATCATACCACTTAGGGAATGGGGGTTGCGTCGGAGCCTGGTGGAAAGGTACCACTATATGGGCTTTTAGCAGTTCCTTGTACATATCTCCATACGACATTGGCAGGGGAGTGAACTATATCTTCTCAGTGTTCTTCCTCTGACCAAAACCTTGGCTTGAGGTAACGTGAGCGCTTGGCACGACCTTAGATTGTACAACTGGGCTGGGCTTGAAATAATTTGCATTGTAAATTCCCGAAGAGTTCACTTCCTGGTCTTTCCTTCCATGGTAAGGTTTCTTATGGGACGAACTTCCGTCGTCAATTTTGCCAGTCTTGAAAGCATTCTCGATGAGCTCACCGGATAACACGAGGTCGGTAAAATTGGTAGTCGTGTTGCCTATCAAGCGACCCAAGATCGGACCCTCCAAAGTTTGTACAAATGTGACCACGGTCTCTCGCTCACCGAGCGGGGTTGGACTGAATCGCTATATCCCTCAGGGCGAAAGAGCGTCTTGCTGAAGCTTTCATTATGTTTTTGTTTCATCTGTTGTAACGCCCACCGGCCGCATCATGTCATTGACGTGTCGGTATTGCTCGAAAAAGCTTTTGCCAAGTCTCTCGAGGATTTGATATGATGTCGGCTCAATTGATTATACCATCGGGCAGCAGATCCCGATAGACTCGTCTTGGAAGCGATGAATTAACACTTGTCATCTCGGCCGTATCCTGTCATCTTCCGCGCAGAACATAGTGAGGTGAGCGCGAGGACAGCTTGTTCCGTCGTACTTCTCAAACTCCGGGACTTTGAATTTATGAGGTAAAACCAAATGCAGGACAAGACTGAGTTCATTGGCATCGAATCCACTAAAATTATCTTCAACTCCCATAGCCTCTAGCTTCTCTTCAAGTTTCTTACATCGATCTTGATTTCCTTTGAAGCTTCTACCTTTGGTTTCGATCTCAAACAGATGATCCATTTCGAGATAAAATTTTCAGCTTGATTGCCCCGGTCTTAACTTCCGATGCGGATGGATGATTTATAGGGATTGAAGTACCGGCTGGTGTAGATGAGACTTTCCCGTGAAATGATCACCGGGGTTGAGTTTCGGGTCAGATCTGGTTTGAACGGGCGTGAACCCCGGAGGATACATAAGATCCTCGTCCCCGGCAGTGGGTCTAGGATTTGCGATGGGATTTACAACAGAGGCCTCTCCAGTGCTCGGAAAGCCCAAAGATTTGTGCCATTTGGCCCAAAGATGTCTTGTTGTGACTTTGCAAGTTGTTCCCTCATATCCTCGTTGGACTTTCGCCAACTGTTCTCAACCTCGCTTGGCTATGTTCGCTTGCAATTCTTTTTGGTCTTGCTCGATTTTCTTCAATCTTTCATCGTTCGCCATCTTCGTTTTGTACGGGTCTCGTATGGATGCTTTGGTGACCGATCTTCTCGCTTTATCCAAGATCACTATCATAGGGCATCCCCGAGTCGATTTTCTTATTTTGAAAATGAATGTATATGCATGCAAAATGTGTCCTAAATTGATGTAATGCATAATCAAGATTGTGATGATGTTTTGCAATGATGCAAGTGAAATCAATGTGATGAGAATAAAATGAAACGAGTTAGTATCAAACAAATAGAAAATAGAGTAATAATAAAAATTGTACATGAACAAGAAATACGGCACCAGAGCCTAAATAGGGTGACCACTAATCGGGCAGAGTTTCACATGGCTCTAAAGGGTTGGCTTCTACGGCTTACTATATGCAGTTTTGGTGCTAAAAGGTACCCGAATTGTCCTTGCTGTCCTCTACTAAGAGTAGCAAGGCCCCCGGTCATCACCCATTATAGGCTCCTTTCAACCGGGTTCAATTCAGGGGACCCATTCGCTTATACCCATACGAAGGAACGATATCCTCACGAAAGTATAAGGTACTCGAGCCCCGAAGGTACTTGCTAGGCCCATACGGGAGAACGATATCTCCACGAAAGCATTAGCGTATTCCCCCCACTTAAAAAGAACAGGTTTATATGCCATATTTTAAATGCGTTAAAATAAACGCGCAATTATAACCGAATGTTACTTTAATAGTCACTTTAATCCGGGATTTCTAATATTAGTAAAGCGGTAATTATTTGAAAAAGCTCGACTCTCTTATTTTTTGAAAAAAAAAATTTCCCCAGCGGAGTCGCCATCTGTAGCGATGTTTTTTTTTGTCGCTAAAAAAATATGGGTTTTATTTTGTTTGGAAAATATTTTCTTCCGCGTGGGATTTTAGAAAACCCACATTTTATTTAAAAATTGGAGTCGCCACCGGCCACTTAGGTAGGCCGAACACCATAAAAAGCCAGAGATTTAAAATTGATGGGTTCGGGAGTCGGTTACGGATGGGGAAGGATTAGCACCCCCACACCGCCCAAAATTGGTACTTTAATAATTACCGCTTTATTAATATTAAACTTTCCGGATTAAAGTGACGATTAAATTAAAATTTGGTTATAAGTGCGAGTAAATTTTAAAGGCCCCGTTATTCGAGAGTAAACGTCCAACCACTATCACTACGCCTGATACTGGCCCCGTTTACGCTCGAATAAAAGGGCACCGCATTGACAAAATATATATTTGTTATGCAAACTTAAAAACACATGGCAAATATGAACAAATATAATGCGATAAAAATATAAACAAATAAGAGCATAATAAAATATTAATCTAACATAAATAAAATACTAATCTAAAACATACATACATACATAACTATTAATTTAACATATAAATAAAAACATATCTAACATAAATAAAATACTAGTCTAAAACATACATACATAACTATTAACTTAACTTATAAATAAAACATAACTAACATAAATAAGATAAAAATATAAATTTAAAACATACTAATATAAAACATAGATAAACATACAAATTAAAAACGCAATTTTAAATTAACTTCTACTTCATTAAAATATAAAAATTACAACATAAATAAAAGGAAAGAAAATATACCTAATTAGGAGTTCGAACGACGAACCCTGACTGGACTCCACCGAGATCTACCACGACCTCTCCAAAAATATTAACTAGATCGGACCTAAAATAGGACCCCGATCGAACCGGTTAGGACCAAGGATATTACCCGGTCCTGGGCTAGCCGAATTGGCCTGCCGCCGATTCTCTTTGCAATTTGCAATTTCCAATTGAAATTGCTTTTGCAATTCAAGTTTTGCTTGCTGCAAATTGCTTCCAATTCCTTGCAATTGCCATCTTGCTGCCTATTTATAGAGGGGAGGAGGGTGACGTGGAGCCTTGTGCTCCGCTCCCCTCCCCCTTTTTTTACTATTATTTTTTTTTTTTGCTTTTTTGCTTTTTTTATTAATTTTATTATTATTATTTATATATATTATTACAATAATACTAAAAATACTAAAAACCCGTACAAAAATGAGTGATTACATACATAAATAGAGTTAATCACGAAAAGATTATGTCGAATCATGATTTCTTATAACTTAGGTGACAATGACATATTGCTAGATGTCACTCATTGTATGTAATATTAGAAATGTTCTAATATTTACTACTAACGTTACATGAACTTACAGGGTCACACCTACAGTTGAAATGAGCGTATATTAAACGAATTATATATGTACAAATTTGTTGTACACGAATTTAGTTAAATTAATATATATTTGATATATATATAATTTAACTATTGAGTAAATATTAAAAGAAAAATAATTATTGTAATTATTACTCTTTTAATATATAAATAATATAATTCGATTTAAATTAATATATATAATGAAATCCTAGTTAAGTTGAATTGGAATTATATATATTTAATATATATATTGAAATCTTAATTAAAGTTGAATTAGGATTATATATATTTAATATATATATTGAAATCCTAATTAAAATTGAATTAGGATTATATATATTTAATATATATATTGAAATCCTAATTAAAATTGAATTGAGATTAGATATATTTAATATATATATATATATTGAAATCCTTATTAAGTTGAATTAGGATTATATATTTAATATATATATATATATATTGAAATCTTAATTAAGTTGAATTGTGATTATATATATATATTTAATATATATTAAAATCCTAATTAAAGTTAATTTGAGATTATATATATTTAATATATATTGAAATCCTAATCTGAGTTGAATTTGGATTACAAAGGCTATATAAAGGCATAAGAGATCTAGCAGTCATTAATGCTTTTTGGGAAAAACTCTCTAAATAGTTTAGAGAGTTTTTATATGCTCGTTCCCTTCTAAATGGTTTAGAGAGTTTTTATATACTCATTTTAACTGGGTGAACTACGTAGAGGTCGGAGCGTTATTGTTGTGGCTTAAGAATCGACATCGTGGAATCGTGATTAAATATCTATCTCCTCCAAACTCAGAATTCCAGATTTTAAATAAGTAATTCTTCACCCTTATTCACCCCAATTCGTTCCTCGTACATGGATCTCTGGTGGTAATCGTCGGATAATTTTTTCTCTGGGCCACGAGGTGTACTGGCGCGACCCAACAACATGCTGTTTTGAGCTCCGTTTATTTAATCAATAGAATGCCGTATGAGGTCTTGGGTGGTCTTTCACCTCATGAGAAACTATATGGTAGAAAACCTAACTATCATTTTCTGCGTGTATTTGGGTGTCAATGCTTCCCTTGCCTTAGCCCTTATAATAGTCATAAATTTGACTTTAGATCTAAGCCGTGTATTTTTCTAGGTTATTCACCTAGACACCATGGTTATCAATGCATGGATGATATAGGCAGAATTTTTACTTCTAGAATGTGTAATTTAATGAATTCTGTTTTCCATATGCTTCAAGTAATTCTTCTAGACAAGCTTCTGGTTCTTCCATCTTGCAACAGTCAGCCATATTCTCTTCGCCAACATCTGGTGTATATCAATCAACACCAGGCTTAGTGCCTGAACAACCTGCTGTGACTCCAGTATCTTCTGCTGCTCTTCAGTCAAACCATGATCTTCCAGCTCTAGGTGTTGCAACCCCTGTTGGGCACTGTGTGGCTGAACCTGCTTCTCAAGTTAGGCATACTCAATTAGCTTCAGATGTGGAAGTCTCTGCTGAGCGCTGTGAGACTGGGCGTGTGTCTTTGAGTCCTTCAGATCATGGGTGTACATCTTCAGCTCTCAGTGATGACAGTGATAGTGCAGCTCAGTCCCCTGACTTCCCTGCTACGCAAGTTAATTTACCAGTGTATCCTACCACAATTGTTCAGGATGAAGCTCCAAGGGCATCTTTACCTCCTGTTCTTAACAATCATCCCATGGTCACCAGGAGCAAGGTCAGCACTTTTAAGCCTAAGGTGTATAACCTGGAATGCCAACAGCTTCATGCTGTCCCCAGTTCTGTTCAAGAAGCATTGCAACAACCACTTTGGAGAGATGCGGTTCACTCAGAGTATGAAGCTCTTCAACAGAATGGCACATGGGAGCTTGTACCTCTTCCCCCTAACAGGAAAGCGATTGGTTCTAAGTGGTTGTTTAAAGTTAAGTTCAATTCTGATGGCACAGTCAGTAGATACAAGGCACGGCTTGTTGTAAAAGGTTATTCTCAAGTGCCAGGGTTCGACTATGGTGAGACCTTTAGCCTTGTTGTGCGATTCTTTACAATTAATACCTTGTTCTCTCTGGCCATAACCAACAAGTGGCACATACATCAAGTTGATGTCAACAACGCCTTCTTGAAAGGTGAGCTGCTTGAAGATGTATACATGAGGTAGCCCGACAGTTTTGAAACTCAGAAGCATGATGGGAAGGTGTTGGTTTGCAAGTTACTAAAGGCCTTGTATGGTTTAAGGCAAGCACCGAGGAACTGGTTCACCAAGTTGAAGACCTTCTTATGCAGTCTTGGATTTGTATCTTCTCGGGCCGATTCGTCTTTGTTTGTTCACAAGCATGGGGATATAGTCACGTATGTTGCAGTATACTGACATACTGGTGACAGGTGGGTCCCCATCACATGCCAAAGATGTGATTCAAGCTATGAATGATAAATTTTCCCTCAAAGACATGGGTCGAGTGCATTATTTTCTGGGCATCGAGGCTATACATACTGCTGGTGGTGTGTTGTTGAGTCAGCGAAAATATATAGACGAGCTTCTGAATAAGTTTAACATGGGCAGCACCAAGTCTGTCGAAACCCTTATTGTTGTCGCTCCGAAGTTAGGCAAAGAGTGTGGTGTTCTGAAGACCGATGCTCAGCAGTATCGAAGTGTGGTGGGTGCGCTTCTATACATTTGTCACACACGATCGGATATCTCCTTTGCTGTCAACAAAGTAGCACAGTATATGCAGCAGCCAAGATATGCACACTGGTCAGCAGTCAAAAGGGTGTTGTGTTATCTTCAAGGGACAATAACCTATGGCCTGTGGTTTGCTCCTCAGGAAGGTGAGCTACATCTACAGTCCTTCTCCGATGCGGACTGGGGTAGCGATGTGGACGATCGTCGGTCTATATCTGGCTACTGTGTTTATCTTGGTTCACATCTTCTTTGTTGGAGTTCAAAAAAAACAAAGATCCGTGTTAAGGTCAACGGCTGAAGTTAAATATAGAAGTCTAGCTGATGCAGCTTCTGAAGTTCTATGGATTCATTCACTTCTGCATGATATGGGTGTTTCATTAGTCGACACACCAAAGATTTGGTGCGATAATACGAGCACTGTCGCCATGGCTGCTAATCCAATGCTACATTGCAAGACCAAACATGTGGAATTGGATCTTCACTTTGTTCGAGAGAGAGTGTTATCCCAGCAGTTGGATGTCTGCTATGTTCCTTCGACTCATCAAACTGCAGATATATTCACGAAGCCTCTGGCTCACTCTAGATTCCAGCAGCTACGACAACAGCTTTCAGTTTGGTCTCTTCAACAAGTTCAAGGAGAAGAAAAGTAAAGTGAATATTAGCATATGCTGTAATTTGTAAACAAAAAAAAACTGATTGTAACTAATTTCAGTTTTTTTGATTGTTAGTTGTTAAGTCTGTTTCAGATGCCCAAGATGCTAACCAGTTGGTTAAATGTGCCAACTGTGTGGGTGTTTGTCGGCTATATAAACCATCTAGATAGCACTGGCCCGATAACTTTTTATGGTTTTGTGGCCTACATTGAATTGGAAAACCTAAACCGTCTGGGGATACGCCTTCCATTATTATTTAAGTTCCACATAAAATATTCCTAGCCGTCTGTTTAGTTGTGAAATGGAGAGTAAAACACCCGACTTGGAAATCGGAACCGGTTCAATTTCTAAATGTGGATTCAGCCAAGCCATTGGACAAATCAATGCAATAAAAACAGAGGGCAGACTAGATTCTTGTGGGCAAGCATACAATAGAAAAGAAAGGTTTTAGTAGGATAAAAGAGAATAAAAGCCGATCCAGCTTAAAGACACATGACAATGTTGAAAACTTGTTTATGAATTTCTTTTATCCCGTATTTTGAATAGAATGAGTCACCAAACGAGCGGGAGCCGGGAAGAGTCAAATTATGGGCCCCTCAAACTCTACCCGGTCTCATTTTCTAATCTAACTGCCTCATCACAAAACATTTCTATTGTATGCTTTCGTTTGGAGTATTACCACGTCTAATTATTGTATTACCTTACGAATATTACGTAAATCAAAATTTAATAAGTGGTTTAGGGGTTCTATTTTTTTAGGTTCAGCCGTTTACTTTATTTTTTTTCTCTACTTAATTTTTTATTTTACTTGGTTAACAATAATATTAATTTTGTGTTAATTTCCTATCACCGTACTTCTTATATTTCTTTGTTGCTTATTTTTTTTAATTTTTTTTAAATTTCATATGAATAATTTTGTCTTTATATTACGTTTTTCTTTACATTTTTGTGTTCTTTTGTTGGTTGTTTGATTATTTTTTCCGGATTAAATTTGACGTCGCATCTATTAATTAAGATGGCGTGTTGGTTTGTTATCCTGCTAATCTTCTCTGCTTTAGACCATCGGATTGGATATGAATATTCGATTCACATTCATGAATAACCTTCTCACAACACTCAGCTCTAATTTGTGATTGTCGGTGGTCTTTTAGTAGTTTGATCCCCTTTTCTTGTTCGTTCGCTGATGCAATCAGATTTACTTGCATCTATCTTTTAGTTAGGTTATTTTAACCTTTTTAATGTATGGTCCTTGTGTAATCTTAAGTAGCTGATTTTTTTAGATTATAAAAAATATATTTTTTAAAATATAAATTATAAAAAATATCTAAAATAACATATTTAATTTATGATTATGATTATAAATTTTTTAATTTTAAATATATTTTTTAATAAAACAAACGGCCGGAGTAAGTTATAGTTAAATTATTAGAGAATTATAATATAAACATTTTGTTTTAAAAAAATAAGTTTCAGCTTTTGAAAATTATAATTCGGCCACAAAATGATAAAACTCGGTCTCCTTTTATTTACTATCTTAATTTGAATTGAACAAGTAAAACCAAGTATTTAAAAAATGTAGAAGAAGCAAAACAGAGAAAGAGTGGCAAGACCAGTTCTTGCTCTTTTGCTTATGCCAGCCAAGTTGCAGTGAAGAAGAAAAAGAGACATAGCCGGCTCTCCACAAATTATCTCCTTTCCTTTAAACCCAATTTCTCACTTAATCAAACCACCTTCTCCACTTTGATTTCCTTCAAAAAATTCTCTCTCAAAACCATACAATCAACCATGGCTGTGGTTGAACTTGACAAACTCCATTACGTCATCTTAGTTTTGCTTTCTCTTTCTCTCTTCAACACTTCACTTTCTCAACCCCAGTCCCCTGCGCCGTCTCCAGCCCCAGCCCCGGCGCCGGCCTCCGACTCATGCAACGGCGTTTTCTTATCCTACACCTACAACTCAGGCCGTGCCATCCCTCCCACCGACCCAACCAACCAAGCGTACCGTTTCGAGTCCACTTTAAGAGTTCGCAACAACGGACGTCAGGAGCTCAAGTCTTGGAGAGCGTTTGTCGGGTTCCAGCACAGGGAGCTTTTGGTCTCCGCTTCCAACGCTGTTTTGGCTGATGGGAACTCGCTCCCTGCTGAGTTAGGGAACGGTGCCGTTTTCGCCGGGTTCCCATGAGTGACCTTAAATCGGCCGTGGAGACCGCCGGGGATACGACGCAAATGGAGGTCAGCGTCGAGTTGGTGGGTACACAGTTCGGCGTCGGAGCTCCGGATGTTCCCATGCCGATTAATATTAGTCTTGTTAATGATGGGTATACTTGTGTTAATGCCACCAATCAAGGTCTAATCTCTTTTGTTTTCTACTATTTTCTTTTTATGAATCTTATTGTTAGTGCAACGATTCTATAATTCAATATTAGAAACAGAGGAAAATGGAAAATTTGATGTCTATCTGTGCAAATTTGATGAAATTTTGTTGTTTTTTTCACTAGGGAATCGTGTGATGCAAGTCTGCTGCATTATTCAAGATATAAACCCGAACACTGGTGTAAATGAAGAATTCTTGCCCAGGCAAGAAGGTGATCTTATAATAATGTATGATGTGATTAGGGTGTATGATGATAATTACTGGGCACAGGTTTCGATCTCGAACCATGACTTGCCTCGATAATTGGCATTTGAGCTTCCATTGGATGAGGGAGGAATTCATTTACACCATGAAAGGAGCTTACCCTTATGTTGTTGATACTACAGACTGTGTTTTTGGTAGGCAAGGTCAGTACTATCAAGGAATGGATTTTTCGCAGGTATTGAATTGTCAGAGAAGCCCTACCATCGTCGACCTACCTCCGACAATGGCAAATGACTCGAATCTCAGACAAATCCCTTTCTGCTGTCGAAACGGGACGATTCTGTCGCCTTTAATGGATCCAAGCAAGTCTTCATCATCTTTCCAAATGCAAGTTTACAAAATGCCACCAGACTTGAATAAGACAGAGCTAGCTCCACTCAAAATTGGAAGATCAATGGCACTATGAATCTGGATTATGAATGCGGGTCTCCAATGCGAGTTAGCCCGAGTCAATTCCCTGATCCAAGTGGTTTGCCTTCAGAAACAGCAGCAATTGCCAGTTGGCAAGTAGTCTGCAATAGGACACAGTCCAGGCAGGCAGTTCCAAGATGTTGCGTTTCATACTCGGCCATTTTCAATGATTCTGCCATTCCATGCAATACATGTGCCTGTGGCTGCAACCGCAATCCGAGCCAAACCTGCAGTGCTACAGAGCCGGCTCTACTTCTTCGACCCAATGCTCTTCTTATACCTTTCGAGAACAGAACTGCTGAAGCTATGAATTGGGCTGATTTAAAACGACGGAAAGTTCCGAATCCCTTGCCGTGTGGAGATAACTGTGGAGTTAGCATAAACTGGCACTTATTATCCGATTTCAAACATGGTTGGAATGCAAGGATCACTATTTTTAACTGGGGTGAATCTAGCTTTGAAGATTGGTTCGCGGCCAATCAATTGGATAACGCCGTACCAGGCTTCGAAGAAGTCTACACCTTCAATGGAAGCGTGCTGCAAGGATCCAACAATACAATATTCATGCAAGGCCATCCCGGATTGAATTACCTCCTAGCGGAAACAGATGGATCCAATCCAAGAAAGGATACCCGTGTTCCTGGGAGTCAACAGTCGGTTCTCTCATTCACGAAGAAGTCTACACCGGGTATTCAAGTGGCAACCCGGGATGGGTTTCCGACCAAAGTGTTGTTCAACGGAGAGGAATGTGCACTTCCCACTATACTTCCTAGCAAAGCTCCCATGGTCAGTGCAGCAAGCAGCATTGTTGGCATTCTAACACTTGCTCTTCTATTGCTAATGCAGTACTGATGAATTTTTAGTATGAATTATTGGTGCATATAGAAATGTTTTTAAGTTGCAGTACTCCATATATTCAATTATTTATCCATTTGTTTGGCTTCTAAAGTATAATGTGAAGATATGTGCTATGCCAATTGGCAAGCAGTGTTCCATAATGCCAGAAGAAAATAGAAATTGCAGCAATGGGGAGAACAAGTCATGATGTCCAGAGCTTCCAAAGTCGGAAAAAAGTTCGAATTCGAAAACTGTATCAATTCCTATGTTAAGCTAGCTTCTTGTTAAGCTGAAGAGACAGCAAAATGGACCATTGAAAGAAAACATTTAGCTTTGTGTCAAACAAAAACAATTAGAATTGCAGGAGAGCTTAGCAACTAATGCTCACTCTACATGCAATTGTCACGGACCAAACTTTTCAGATCGAGACATTGGCGCGAGCATCAGATAGGGAGGTTGTGCGCAATGTAACGGGCTTGCCAAATGTGGCCCAGCACTCGGAGAATGTCGTGGACCATACCTTTGGGACCAAGGCATTGGTGCAAGAATCAACCAAAGAAGGTTTGCGCGGTGTACCAGGCTTGCCAAGACCATTACACTTGGCCCAACACTTGGAGAAATGCGTGGACCAAACCTTTGGGACCGAGGCATTGGCGCAAGAATCAGCCAAAGAGGGTTTGTACAGTGTAACGGGCTTGCCAAGACCATCACACTTGGCCCGGCACTTGGGGAATGCTAGAAAGCCCGCAAGCCCACAAGACTTAGCCAAATCCATGGAGGATTCATGAGGGTAATTCGGTCAAAGCATCACCAAATCCATGGAGGATTCATGAGGGTAATTCGGTCAAAGCATCATCTATTTATTTGAAATATAATTTGTAGATAATGTTTGTGATAATTAGAGATTTGAATTGAGATTTGATTAGATAAGATCAATCTCGACCGTCGATGTAATTTAAACGGAGCCGTTGGATGTAGGGGAGTTCAACTATAAATAGAGGCTCCCTCCTCACTTGTAAATCACTTCACTACTACTTCACTTCACTTTGAGTAATACAAAAAGCATTTACTCTAAACTCTTTGAGTGTTCTTTATTGTTCTTGAAGGTTCTTCGTTGTTCGTGTTGTCAATCTCTTTCTGTTGTTCTTTGATTAGTTTCCGCTTAGAACGATCTTTCGTTCGAGGGCTTCGGGAAGTGTTTGATCTTCCGGAGCGAGAATCCTAGCTGAGTTAGGTGTCTGTCGAGAGAGCTTCACCTAAGGCCGTGACAAGGGATTTCAGGGTGACTTAGCCGACATTTCAACCGAGAAAGCGACTAAGGTTCACACGATTCGTCTGGCAAAGGTCTAGCCCGTGACAAGATCCATCGAAACCTGGAGGGCTTGTCGGAGCCGTTATCGAGCAGGAGTACTCACAAGGCTAGTTGAAGGCTGACTTAGGCGTAGGAATCGACTGATTTGCGTCGAAGGCGTCTAAGGCCGCACGGATCCGCTAGGGTCAAAATCTAGCCCCGTGACACAATGGATTCAGAAGTAACCGTATACTAAATGAATGAACTTTGGTATCCAAAGATTTTGAAAGGGAAATGGATTAGTATATGGCTGCAAAATAAGGTAATGAGTTTGCCTATGTGTATGTGCACGCAGCGGTGGATCTTGACAAGGTTTGAAGGGGCCTATTTAAAAATTTTAAAAATTTGAAGGTATAAATTAAAATTTTTAAAATTTTTGAAAGGTTTAATTTTAAATTTTCAAAAAAAATTAAAGTTTAACTGAAACTTTTAAAAATCTTGAGACTTAATGAGAAATTTTAAAAAATTTAGAAGGGAATTTAATTAAAAGTATTTAAAATTTGTAGGAGTCAAATTAAAAATTTTAAATTTTTAAAGGACTAAATATTAAAATCCCCAAAATTTTGGGGGGCAGGGCTCCTCCGGCCCCCTGTAACAATCCGCCCTTGTGTGCACGCATGGATGAGAGAGGCAAAAATATATGCAACCTTATGGAGCTGTTTGAAACCCTCCTCAACTGATGAAGCAACATTTTTGACATTGTAGTCTTAACGGTGTAAACGAATCGAGCTTGAATGAATAAAGGTCTATTCGTATTCGTTTATTTATTTTTGGAGGTATTTATGTTCGGTTAAATTTTAAATATCGTGTTCTTTTGTTTTTTAGGTGTTCGTATTTATTTATTTGTTTGTAAAAATGGTGAAATTACACCACTAGTCTTTAAGCTCCTTAGGCTTCACAATTTAAACTTCAAAGTTTATGATGTGTTCAATTTAATTCATACATTCACCAATATTTAAAATATAAAAAATAAAAGAAAAATGAGAATTGGATAACGAGCTTATAAACGAGTCAATAAAAGAACTTATAAACAAACCAATAAACGAGCTTGTCTGTGAACATAAACGACCGAACACACTTTTGTTTGTGTTCTTTCGTTTATTAGATGAAAATAATTTTTTTTGTTAATACTCGTTTATTTAGTTTAATAAACGAATATTATACCAATCGTTCACAAACAGTTCATCGAATGCTCTGTTCATTTACTCCCTTATATAGTCTATTTGGTCAAACAATCATGCCCTGATTGGAGATATTAGATGCAAAAATCAGTTGGTATCATTCAACCACAATTGATAACATAGCAGAAAGATGTGTCATACCTGGTCTATCACAAGAGCTGATAATGAAAAACTAATAAGATTAGTGACTAAAGTGATAAGAAATTTGCTTCAAACGTCAAAATGATACAAATGTACATATTCAGTAGCCAAATATGCATTTAATCCTAAAAATAGATTGAAAATGCACAAAGTTCCCTTTTTTCTGAATCCCCTTTCCTCCTTTTTTAGTCGCTCTTTGTTCTTAAACCAGAGAGGCAGCAGCAGGCAGCAGCAGAAGAAGAAGAAAGAGGAGGAATAGAAAGGAGAATTTAGGAAGCAGCCGTGTTAGATTCTCTCCTTTTCCAAACAAACCCAGCTGCAGTTTACAGCGTTATCAAAGTTTCAATGGAGGATGATACTTGGAGCTTTGCGTTCTCAGCTTCATCTAGGAGCTATCAATCCACTCTTAAATCCCAAATCGGTTAGTATTTTATTTATTTGTTTGTATTTTGTTATGTTTTTGATTTTGTTGTTTTTGTTTTCTGGATTTTACACGGGGAATTATTGATTTGGCAGCAGATCTTTGTTTTGATTTTGAAGAGATTGAAGAAGACGATGAATTGATGACGGAATACCCCTGCCCGTACTGTTCGGAGGATTTCGACTTACTCGGCTTGTGCTGCCATATTGACGAGGAGCATCATCTCGAAGCGGGCTATGGGGTATGCACTTACCTTTTTGGATTTATTGTTAGGCATCAATTTTTCTTTGGTTTTGAAAGATTGTTAGAATTGATATTTAGGGAATGTTTTTACTCTTCCTGGATATGCTTTTAGTTTGGTCAAAATTGTGGGTCGAAACTCTTTGAATTCTAACATACTGATCCATGTTTTAATGCTATGCCTTTGAATTCAGCTGGAAACTTAGATCAGTGATTAGAATTATCACTCTAATGTTACTCATTTTATAAACATTTACTTGCAATTTTGTATGGCTGAAATTGTTCTTGTTTACCTATAGAAGCTTTACAAGTGATCACTATTCGTCCATCTTTCCCCAAATTTTGTCTTATAATTGATTCTCTGACTGTTAGTGAATAGTTGATTGCTAAACCTATTGAGCAATATTTGTTATCACCTTCATGCTTATAGTGTGAACCTATCTTTTTGTTATTAGTCCATAATGCCCCATTTTGAAACCGACATTGATTCAAAATATTATAGAGCCCCTATTAGTTTATGTACTTTGGTTTCGCTAACCGAAGTTAAGTTGGCCGATCATATTCTCTCTCTCCCTCTCTCTTTTGTATATGCGTTGGCTTGTTGGCAGGAATTAAGGCCTTGTGCATTGTCAGGGTAAGTTATAGTTTATGGAACTTCTCCTTAATATGCTTCATTACATAACATGAAGTCTTCGGTTTGAGAAGAATAAATCCACTGCTGACCTTACCAAAAGGAATTCTTCTTATTGAATCTCAAAATGATCAGGGCATTTTAAGATAGCTTAGTTTTAACTGCAGTTTAGACATAAAAGATGTTTAAGATCAGTTAATCAGTATTGCTTATAATTGCAGGTGTGTCCCGTTTGTGCTCATAGAGTAGAGATGAACATGGTTGACCACATAACGACGTGGCATGAGGATATTTTCAAGATATCCTTTTATTACTTTTCAGTTGAAAGATTTTACTTATTTTGTTATTTTTTTCCCTTTTTCTTTCAACTACCTATTCTAGATCATGTCATTGTGCTTGAATCAATTCTCACGACATCCTCTTTCTTTTACTTTCTTTGTGTGACTATGACCACAAGAATGCTTTGAGTGTTTTTTTTCTTCAATTTTAGGCCAGATGCCTTGAAGTTCATGATCCGTGTCCCTTGACCATTGATTACAGTAACCACAGATTAAATTTTCATAGAGGCGACTCTTATTCAACTTTTTCTTCCTTGAGGAAGGAGTTGCATGATGCACATTATCAATCTCTTCTTTCCAGGTCATGGTCTTCACTTTCTTCCTTCAATACAGGACAGGATCCGTTGCTTTCATTTCTTTACAGTGCACCTCCTGCTGATTCATCCAAAAGTGTACAGCCCGCCACTCCTACTGAAGTGACCTTGGAAGAAAAGAGCTCAAATGAGAAAATGTTAGAGAAGTAAGTTATTTTATCTATTTTTAAGATGTTTTCTTCAGGGTTTGAGCTAAGCAATACCCTTTGGATAGTGTGCTGTAACAGCAAGTTGAAAAGAGGTATAGTAAATACAACAATCCCTGTAAACTGGAGCTTAAACAATGGTTGGTATGAAAATAAGAAAGAAAACAATGTCTTTTTAATCTTGTAGTAGCAAGTTAAGCTTTTTTTCTAATTGATTTCTTTTGCTTCACAACTTTAATGATATCAGAATATGATTTTACCTCCCCTCCCCAACCGAATGCAAATTCATGATTTTCTTATGTTGTACAGAGATGTTCACCCGTTGCCATTGTCAGATAAGGAGCACTCGGAGAAGGCAAACAAGTGTGAGTTTGTACAAGGACTATTGTTATCAACCATCTTCGATGGTGGCTTATGATCTAGACAGAACAAAATCGACGGCCCGCGACTTCAAATTTTAACAAACGTGCCGTCATTCACATTCTTGCATTGAACATTCTGATACTTTAACGTAGAAGCTAGGGCAAGATTCAAGAATGTAATGTAATTTATTTAAGTAGGTTGATGTTTTTCAATTAAGGTCTCAACTATCAGACTGTATTTTTCCCTTTCAAAGCATCATTTCATAAAGCCATTATTAGCTTTGTTTACACTTACATTTGCTAGTTAACCTTAATGTAAAGCTCCTTATTAATAAAATTGAACAATGATTTCAATAACAGTATGTGCCTTGATAATATCTGTGCAATGGTCTGTTTAGGGTTCTTCGTATTTGTGATTCAAAGGCCTTAATTACAAGAATTACAGTATGTGTGCCTTGATAATACCAAGTATTCTCGTAATTACAGAACTGAAGAAAGCTTTATAAGCCCTGATAACTTCATGAGCATTTCGTCTTCTGGAAACAGCAGGTATACGTGTATATGCGTAGATACGGTACAGACATTCGAGTTGTTTGGTTAATAATTTACAGAGTGGACCGAGAACAAACATAACTTGAACCTGAAGCAGAATATATTGCAAAATAGCTACCTTGCATTCAATGAATGATTGACTGCAGTCTAGTTGCAAAAGCTGAAAAACAAACTGCTTCTTAGCAGAGTTTTAAGTAAACTATATCATTTGTCACCAAGTATCATTCCAACAAAGCCTTTACAGTTCCCCTATCTACCACTCAAAAGATCAGTTACAGAGAATTAAGGTACCTCAGTTATCTCCACTGTGAGTTGTGCGATGCGAAAAACTGGAAATCAGGATGATGCACTTGTAAACATTGCAGCCAATTGTCAGCGGCTTGTAACAGAGAGCTTGCTTGCTGCCATTCTTGGGCACCATTGGGAGCCAAAACTGAACCTTTCAGCTTATAGGAAGCAAGGCCAAAAACTGGCAGAGGGATATTTGTAGATGCATCAACACCACGGGCTTTCCAACCGCTAGAAGCAGGATACCGCAGATGGTTTTTACCTGTACCAACTGTAAAATAATGAACAAAATTAACTCAACAGAACACACCACCCGTCGACAGGCCCCATGATCATAAATGAGAGAGAAAGGGGTATACTTTGAGAATGTGTTGACAAAGAATGGAAGGTCAAGAAAGATGCATCCTGGTTTTGTAGGGTTAGACCCATAGGTATTCTGTATATTGGGTACCTATAGACCAAAAAATAATATAACCAAACATAGATAAAGCTTAAAACAGCAGTGACTTGGTCAATCTTTAGAAGTATAAGATGTCCTACCAAGCCACTGAAATCCAACTTGCAGGCAATAGATCAGAGCTCCTGTACATCCTGATCTCTGGAAATTGAGATGCAAGACTTGAAATCTGGTGGATTAAAAAAGATGTCACAAGCATTTGAGTCAGAACACAAAAACATTTGAAGAGAAAGAACTTCACATTCTAAGTCATCACATGTGAACATGCCTTGTCATATAAAGGTTTCCGATGATGTGGTTGCTCTTGTTCAAAGTATTCAAAAATCAGCAGCCGAGTTGACTTGCCAACCTGAATTTCATCACTAGAGGAACTCGAATGTGCTCTATTCGTACTCTGGGAGTTGGGCTGTGCCCAAGCTCCATCAACACCACCTTTTACTCTCCTGCCTGTTCCGGAGTCGCTACTTCCAGCATTACTAGTTTCTCTTGAGGACTCAGCATCACCATCCTCGCTAGTCCTGATAGTTGAATACATTGGCAGTATATTCCACTATTAATGACAATGCAACTAGACAACAAGTCAAATTAACATAATCCGTTCGCAAAAAAGATTGTAACAGTGGATGCATTATGTAGGAAACCCAACCAATCATTCCCAAACAAGTTAGGTTCTTTAAAGAGAGAGCATCCAAGGTTTCTTGCTGCCAGATAATATGGAAAAATTTTGATATATTTCAATCATCAATATAACTTATTATCACTTATCAAGATGAAGCATAAGAACCAGTAATGTATAAAAATCAAGAACTCCACTGCCATGTATTTAAGTGAGAAATCTGACATAATGAAGAAAAAAAACATTAACTCCAACTACAATATTAAAACGGAAAAAGTAGGAAGGACATGGCAGTAAGAAGCTCACCTTGGCCTATGTGGATCTATGTACAATTGTATGCCTGACAAGTAAGGAACATAGTATTGCTTAACAGAATCACTCTCATTCAACACTAGCGGGACTCCAACACCGTATGCACTCCACTCACTAAAACATTCCCAAAGATCACCGAGACAATAATATGAGTGCAAATCCGTTTCACGATTTTCGCATCCCCTAAATTTTGCCTGTCAAACCCAATAAACAGAAGAAAGCACAAATGAAAGCCATGAAGTAAAAAATTAAACACAGATTGCTAAGTAAATTATAAATATATAATGAAATCTCTTGCAAAGTCTGCCCTTAAATAAAGCTTGAACCAATTAAAGCATTATACTATTAATGGAAACATTAATATATGAAAGAAATAAATCCATTATTGCATTCCTATTAAGGAGGCTGCACCTCTGTTACAAACCAAGATAAATCTAATCTTCTTATCACTTTAGGACCGCAAGAATGCTGCAAGTCATAGATTAATAGTAACCCCCACACCATTAATTAGCATAATTAAAGCTAATTCTCTACACATTGAAATTTGTAACAAACTGACCATTCCATTTCTAACAACTAATATTTTATAATCATTTTATTACTTTTATTTCCACCAAAAAAGTCATTTGCATTACTTTCCTAAAACAAGCTCATCTCTACACAGCCAAAAAACAATACACTGTATCAATTAGCTCTCCATGGCTTTGCCGTTCTTTTTCTTATAGCCATTAAAAAGTTGTAAACAAAACTCAAATAACAATTCCAGAAGTTACGTTTATGTTTAAGTTTCAAAGAAAAAAAATTGTCTCCTTTTCAAAATACCTCAGAGAAGCAATGAGCCGGAACAAAAGGAGTGACCGCCTCCATAAGCCTATCCAAATTGGAAAATTTAGCAAACTTCGGCGACGACAATGTAGACTCGTCAAAATCCTTCCGAGTCTCAGCCACTGAATCAACCGAGCTGACTCGGCTCTCCTCGTTCAACGGTCTCCATTTCTCATTTTGCAACAGTCTGTGCGACAGCTGTTGAATCCGCCTTACCGCCGGCGGGTTGTAGAATCGGTCCCTCGTCCGATTTCGGGTTACTGCGAACCCTCCCGAGTTTGACATCTTACTGCTATGAAAAAAAGAAAGAAAGTATTGCTCGTTCTGCGGGAGTAATGAAACCGAAAGGATATGGAGGGAAATAAGGGGCTTTAAAGAGGCAAAATAAAGAAAACGAAAGTGAAAAGGCGCCCACGAGCGTTTGTTTGTTTGTTTTTGTAGTGGTTTTTTGTCTTCTCCAGTGGCTCGACTTCCGAGACTGAGAGCAGATAGGTAAAGAAAAGTTCAACAAAGAAAAAAAAAACAGCTTTGTCGTCTTGAATTCTGATTCCGCTGCTCCGCGTTGCATCTCAATGATTGTTATAGCATGAAGTGATCTAAAATGACGGTATTGACCCTCTCTTTCCTAAAACATTTTAATCGTTTCTATTATTTGTTGTCTTTTCGTAAATTAATTACTCACCTTTAAATATTTTTTGGGGGTTGTTGAACCTCAATGATCACAAACCACGTAAATATGTCGCGTGATTAAAATATCGGTCCTCACCACGTAAGTCACTCATTTTATTGATTGTTTTCACATTATCTTCACTTGGATGAAAGAGGCATAAAAAATAAATAATTTTTATTAATTTTTTTAATAAAATAATTTTTATTAGTTAGATCAACGAATAACTTAGTAAAAAAGGCTAATATAATTTCTCGTAGGTTAAACGTTTTATATTTCATGTTTATTAAACTTTTGATTTAATTAATATTATGAAGTGACATGTATTAGTTGGATAAAGATTAAGAGTAAAAGACAAGTAAATATTATTATAACTGCATTTTTCACATTTTTATACCCTTGATATCAATTCAACTCATAAAAAATAAAAAATTTATTTAAAATTGTAAGTAATATATTTTTTAAATTGTTTTGACGTGGTTACAAGATAATATTTGTTCAACTTAATTTTTTAACAATTCATACACACCATATCATACGGATAATACTACAATAAATGACATGTATCGCAATGTACCACTATTCATGTGTACCGCAATATATTATTACTTATTTTAATTAGTTTTGAAATTATAGGGACCAAAAGTGTTATTATCTTCTTTTAGAATAAAATCTTAAAAAATAAATTTTATATTATTTTTCAGATTTTTTTATTTTTTTAATTTAAAAAATAATTATATTTTTATTACTATAATAATTTCTACATTCACTTTAATTTAAGGGTAAAGTTCACAAATAATCACTAAACTTTAGTGAATTATTCAATTTCATAACCAAACTTTTAATTGCTTCAATGTTACCATTAAACTTTTAGTTTTGTTTTAATGTTACCATTAACCCGTTAACATACATTAACAACAGTTAAAAAATTTGTATAATAAAACATTTAGTCTTTCACGTTTGTACATTTAAACAATTTAGTCATAATTCAAAAAAATGATAAATTTAACCCTCATTATTTAAATATTATTTCAATTTGGCCCCGTTTTTAAAAACAATTTAACTCTAAACCTTTAACTATTAAACCCTTAAATCCTTAAACCATAAACCCCATAAATCATTGTCTTATGTTGTCTTTACCAAAGTTCAGTTACATAACTTTGCTTGTCCAGTTACTGCTTGTACCTTACAAAGATATTACTTTCTGCTCTGTTTTCATGGAGTTAAGTACATTTTTCAACTATGCTTCGTTTATTCTTTCAATTTCGAGTACTAGGTTCGTTTTATCTACTTGAACTCCGATGAGACCGAATTTGAATCTTAATATTTATGTTTTTGTCCTCATATTTGATTCTGTTTTAAATTCCTTTCAAAAAAAATATTTATGCTTTTGCTTTGTTTAACGAGAATATGGAACTAGGACCTACTTCGGAGGGGAATTATAGGTCATTTTAGCCTGATAGGACACTAGTTTATGCTCTTCGGATAACTAATAGCAATGATTCCACCGGCGGTAGATGTTTCCACCGTTATTTGTCTATTTCTTGAGCGACGCTAAAGTTGGGAGCTTTTTCAGGTTTTTACTGTTGAAAGTTCTCACTTTTTCATTGATTTTTCTTTAAAATGACAAACAGTGGAACATGAAATTTTACCAATTTCGTTTTCTCAATTTTTTTTTATTGGTGACAGGTTTTTAGTTTAGATTTTAGGGTTTATTGTTTAGAGTTAGATTATTTTTAATAAAAATAGGGTCAAATTAAAATAATATTTAAATAATGAGAGTTAAATTTATTTATTTTTTAAATTATGACTAAATTGTTTGAATGTATAAATGTGTTATTATAAAAAAAATTTAACGGTCGTTAATATTTGTAACGGGTCAGTGGTAATATTGAAAGTATTAGAAGTTTGGTTACCAAATTAAATAATTTACTAAAATTTAGTCATTATTTGTGAACTTTACCCTGTAAAAATTATTATAGTAATAAAAATTTTATTATATTTTGAATTAAAAAATAAAAAAATTGAAAAAAATAATATAATTTTTTTAAGATTTTATTCTAAAAGGGAATAATAACACTCCCGATCCTTAAGATTTTAAAACTAATTAAAATAATTAATAATATATTACGGTACATATAAATAATAATATATTACAGTACATATCATTTACCGTAGAATTATCTCATATCATACAAACAAAACATGTTATTCCCGCCCAAATCATCTAAAGATAAAAACATTTTTTTACTAAAACTGCTTGACGTGTTCATAAATAAGACAATTTTTATTTTGAAGTG
The DNA here is from genome assembly GCA_019671005.1 of Hibiscus mutabilis. NCBI lineage: Eukaryota > Viridiplantae > Streptophyta > Magnoliopsida > Malvales > Malvaceae > Hibiscus > Hibiscus mutabilis. Next base: position 7,836,025 of record CM033718.1, on the reverse strand, counting down.
ATAAATAAGACAACTTTTTATAATAGTTTATTGAAAAATATTTATATATTTTTTTAATTTGTATCACTTATGTCATGATGTGACATAATTTAATATAAATAATATTACGAAAGAGCTGTAAAAAATATATATTATCAAAGATAATGCATTTACTATCGTCTGAACTATTCTTATTTAATAAGTATTAAATTTCTTTGCTTTATTACCCTAAATTAAAATGTGTTTTCTATTGAGATAGCTTTGATTGTTCGACTTATTAGGATTCTTTTCGGGGACAACTATATTTTTGGTACCCCACCTTTGCCTATTTTTTTATTTTGGTACTTTACCTATTTTTTTAGCAAAATAGTACCTAACGCTACGTTTTGTTTCTATTTTGGTACTCCGCTTTTAAAAAATTAATGAAAGGCTAACTAGGAGAGAGAAAATCACACGTGTCATGCTACCACATTATTTTCTCTCTCCTAGTCAGCATGCCACATCAACTAAAATCATGAAAAAAGCACACGCGGCATGCTGACTAGGAGAGAAAATAACATGGCAGCATGCCACGTGTGATTTTCTCTCTCCTAGTCAGCCTTCCGTTAATTTTTTAACGGCGGGGTACCAAAATAGAAACAAAATATAACGTTACGTACCATTTTGCCAAAAAATAGGTAGGGTACCAAAATAAGAAAACGAGTAAAGGTGGGTACTAAAAATATAGTTATCCCTTCTTTTTAATATGTAGAATTTTATTTATCTAGAGTAAACAATTGTTTACTACAAAATCAACTAATCAATTCTACAAAACAAAGAGTGTAATATATACGATGAAAATATCTCATACACTAGTAGTAGAAACCAAAAATTTCTTCAAACGTCTTAGTTTTAAGATTTAGGGGTTTAAGTGTATGGATTAGAATTTAGGTTTTGTGGTTAGAATTTAGGCTTTAGAAGTTAAGGTTTAGATTTAGGGTAACACGGTTAGGAATTCAAGTTTTAACATATAAACCCTAAATTTTAGCCCTAAAACCTAAATTTTAACCACATCCCCTAAATTCAAAACTCGTACACTTAAACTGTAACACCCCGATCTCGATCCGGATCCGAAGTATTACATTCGGGTCACCCAAAAATTGACCCATCAATTTTCAATTTAAAACCACGAGTTTAGTCCTCATTTAAAGACATTAGACATCCATTAATTCATAAAGTTAAATAAACATTATAATTAAGTTTACAAAATGTGAACTCGAAGTTTAAAACACGAAATACCAAAATAATATTTCAAAAAGAGTTTACAGACTCAATAACCCGTAAGGTCCTATGAATATATAAGCCAAAAATTAAATATTAAGTATTGTACTCTGAAGCAAAGCGGTGCTAGGAAATATCTTCTTGATATGCTCATCGGCTACGATCCACCTACTAACCTGCGAACGAAAACAACGATTCTGAATGCTGAGCTTACAAAGTTTAGTGGTACATTTTTACTCTACCACAATTCGTAGTTATTATAAATTAAGCATACAAGATAATTATAGTTTAGAGAGCACGTATAAAGCTTCACTATTTATGAGTTATCATCTAGTCTACACTAGCTAGAATTCTTAGATCACCTATATCAAGGAATCAACAAGTCTACGAGAGATCTTACATGATCCACAAAGCTTTGCCATACTCGAGGTCACATAGCCTATCGAGTTACTCGAGCTCACACATCCCATCAAGTTAATAGATTCATAAGCTATAATCCATAACATCCACACAACATACATAAAATACATCCATACACCATCTATATAATGGCCAAAGAAGCCACACTTTACCCGTGCCCACATAGTCGTCGGGTTATCCGTGTTCACACAGTTGCTGAGTTAGATGGACCATATCCGGATCACCATAGTCGTGGATATGTCCTAGACATACTTGGATCACATTAGCTACAAGTAGTCATACATGAGGTCATTCAGCCTATAAAGTTACTCAAGCTCACCCAGCCTATCGAGTCAATACCTTATCTGGATCACCATAGCCACAAATAGGTTTCTAAATGCACTAGATCACTCAGCATGAAGTATGCATCCCCTTATATAGGTACCATATTACTGAATCTAGGACATTTGGATTTATTTACAACAATCATAAGATAATACATGATTCTCGGGCATTCCTACACCTCACTAAGAGGTAAGTGGCACCAAGTCAAGCCATCAAACAAAATGCCCAAGGCATGATACTAATCAACACGGTTATCTCGATTTATCACTTACCAAGTTATTATCCGATACACTCACCATGAGGGTTAAATCTCAATTTCTCAGTTTTACCATTCATTTTACTACATTAGAAGTCCCTTGGACTATAGTCCCCGAATTATAAGCCCCTCAAACTCAAAATGTATTTTCGGGCAGATTGTCCAGTGGGTATCGATAATTCATCGATACCGATACCATTTTTTTGTTACTAGAATTTTAATGGAACATGTGTACCGATATTGAAGTCTAAAAATGGCTTCCAAGGCTCGAAAAATCACTTATCATTCCCCCGAAATGTGACCTTTAACCCTTTAACTTTATCATACCTCTTATGGGAGTTAATTAGAGTGGTTTACTACCATTTTTACACCTAACTAACTTTTAATTTAGGATTTACCATTAACAAGGCTTTAAGGTACCTTAACACTAGAGCAATCAATCTTAACCATAAAATCAAGCAAATCAATCACCTTATAATCCTCAAGAAGAGTATGAGTCAGAGATGTAACATCTCAATAATATGTCAAGTAATGTTACATTCCAAGAATCTTATTTTCAAAGGCAATCTTACATTCCGTAAACCGAACGAACCCTAAGAGTATTTTTTAACCAAAACCTGTTTTTGAAAATATGCAATCATTTAAGGGTATTTATGGAAAATTAAATATAACCCGGCGAATATAGCAATGATTATTAGAAAACGAAACGCCTCATGCAGTCATTAATTATGCAGCCGAGTCCTTAGGGTTTTGCTAATTTGCTTAAGGGTGGATTTACGTTTTCTGGTTTCGCAAGAAAACGAGTATGATCCAACCCAGAACAAAAGTCTTACAATCTTGATGAAAACTTGGCGGGAAAAAAAAGGCATAAACATTAACCAAAAGCGAATCTGCAAGTGCTTGTCTGCAAGTTCAGATTTTCTCCTTTTTTTGGTCTTATAAATTATCGTTTTCATCAAATTTAGAAGATACCGATTGCCAGGAATCTCCGAAAGAACGCTCGAGATTTCTTTCTTTCATTTCATTATCATATGACACAATAAGTAATGGAATCACGTGTTAAATGTTAATCCTATCTTACTTAAAATAAATCTCAAAACACCATGGTGCTGAGTGGGGACCGGGGAAACTTACAAATATAAAGAGTTCGACGTATGATGGTTGGTTGCTCTTTGGATGATGATGATGCATGAACCGGCTTGAGGTTGTGGCCAAATATTTGTTGGAAAAATTAAGTTTTTTTTTAAAGAACCTCCCCTCGTAATCTTAGCTTGAGCTTGTAAAAGGATGGCTCGCAAAAATTAAACACAAAAAATCGTGTATTGTGAGAAATTATTTTGGACCAGCTCATTAAATCATCCATGATCTTCATTTATTAAAAACCAATCAACTAATTTTTTCTCTCCATGTCACTAATTCATTCACAATCAGTTTTTATGTAACCACTCACTTTCTATTTACATGTCATAAAAGGTGGAGATTCATCTTTGAAAAAATTACATAGAAAAAAATTAACTGGTTGATTTTTAGTGGATGGAACTATAAATGGCGTAGTGAATTTAGACCATGTAATAATTTTTCGTGTATTGTAAATCGGCGGATGGTGTGGAGCAGTGTTGGATCTACGTTGATTTTTAGGATAGGTATAAGTATCCATCCTAACATTTGATTTTTTTATGTTAGTAATCTATTTGGTCGATTATGTTCACCTTGAGATTTTATTTGTGTCCACTACATACAAATTATAATGAAAGGCTGATTACATTTCCTTTTTTTTAATTCTAGTTATTGCCACGGGACGGGGCGAAAAAAATTAGATCGAGATACAATCAAATATTTGTGACTACTCTCTCGCCTCACTTTATTTTTATTTTAATTTTTTTAGAATTAGATAAAATAAATAAGGAAGGTAGACAAAAAAAAATAGATTCAACCTCGCCGAAATTCGGGTTCAAGCTCCAATTAAATACTAGTAGAGCGAAAAGAGAAATGTAGTTGGAACAACAATATCCTACAAGATACTTAAAGAAAATACTGTATTGTTATTTGATTCTAAATAGAGTTAGAAATCGTTGTATTACTTATTCTTATTATTTACTATTACTATAAATCTATATTGATTTACTATATTGATTGCAACGAAATCTTTCAAGATTTAGTTTTGAGTTAGCAACTTTTATTTATTTATTTTTCAATCCTTTCTTCTTTGCTTTTGATCGGAAAATAGAAAAGTTGGGTGAATTAAAAACTCAAAGGAGGTTCAGGGCCAAGAGTAAAGATGTCCGGATAACGCTTATTTTAGAATGTACCAGTTGTATTCGAAACGGCATTAATGTTAATGTTAATAAGGAATCAACGAGCATTTATATTCACCCTCCCTCGAAAACAATTATGAATCTGTCACTGGTATGGAGACAGATGAATTATCGAGATCTTATTGTAGCTAAGGGCAGATACATGATTTTATATTACATATACAAACTTTTATACTTAATAAAATTATACAATAATTTAAAAATTTTAAGGCTGTAAAATTAGATCATCAAGAAAACCTAAAATTTTCTGGGATAGTGGCATCCCTAGCACCTACGAGTTCGTCATTGATCTCAGTACCATCTGTTTAGACAATAGGAAACTGTAAAACATAAAGAAAACGAGAGAATAGGATGATTATGAAGAGACCAACTCACGTGCTTTTCATTTACCGTTAGTTTGATATTTATTTTTGATTAAGCAGAGAAATATTTGCATTCTTAAGATAAATGCTGAGATTCGAACATATATACGATAAGATAATATGAATATCATTAGCCCTTGACTAATTAGTAGATTTCACTGTTAGTGTGATATATAGAAATGGAAGGCAACTGCTCAATAACAACCTATAAAAATTATGGTCACACTAATTTAAAAGTTGTTGCAAGTGATAGTGTCTATACTCCATGAGAGAATAATATGTGGTGAGCACTGTCTCTACAATTCGGTGAAATCTCAAAGCATTAAAACTGTAGATTTATAGAACCATTGATTTTGGTAAGCAGAAAAATACGAGTTAATTGAAAAAGGGAAACAAGATTGTCATAAGATTAATGTATAGTACATTGTTTGGTAACGAGTAAATACTTGTTTGAATTCATAACTAGAGTAGACTTATCTTATTTTAGTTGGTATTGGATAGGATTTAAATAAATATTTGCTTAATTCAATTTAAAATTAGTACAAAGCCGGCGCTATTTGTTTAAAACCTTTAAACTGAAATCGAATACCTAACTATAAACAGATATATATATATATAGGCTACATAAATCATCCACTAATAGTGACAGAGCCATATGTATGATTGTGTGGGCACATATTTAGCTTCAATTTTTTAATTTTTACGAATTAATCTTTAAGTTTTATGATTTATGTCTACCCTAAAATTTTAATTTTTTATAACTTGTAATCACCTTAAAAATATTTAACTTATACTCACCCTTAATAGATTTCTGGATTCGTCAATGTTGACTAAGGTTTAAACTACGAGTAGATTGGGATTAAAGCCCACAAAGTATCTTGGTTTGGTCCAATAGCCAAAGTAACAATGTGAATCACGGGGCCGCCTCCTTTTCTTTAAGTTGTTGAAAAATAATGACGTTGTTTATCGTTTCTTTTAATCACATCAATTTAAATTTCAAATTTCTTAAATAGTATTAATATTGCTCATTGATTTAAAGAAATCTTCGTTGATTGTAACAACGTTAATGTGACAATTAATTGTCGATGTGATTGTATATGGCATTGATGTGACATAAAGGTAACATAATTTTTTTTGTTCAAGGACTTCATTGATTGGTATAAAAATTCAAGAGCTTATTTAATTTTTAAAAATAAATAATAATATAATAAATTATTAAAATTTATAAAATATAAAAAATACTAAAAAATAAAACAAACTCTTAAGAATTTTAAAAAGTTAGGTAAAAATTAGAAAATTTAAAATATCGGAAATATAAAATGACAAATTACTAAATATTTAAAATATTTATAAATTATTAATATCATTAAAATATTCTTAAAACATATTTTCAGTAAAATCAACATTACATTAGATAAAATTCAAATTCTTTTCTGATTTCATTAATGTTATTTTGGACCTTTATTAATCTTATAAAAACTAGAGAAATTAAAGGAATCTTAAATCGAGGACTTAAACTTGGATCTCTTAAGAAGAGAGCCCGTTGTCTAACCACAAAACCTAAGAAAAACTAATTATATTAGTTACAAAACTTATACTCTATTTAGGTTATACCATGGTTGAAGTTTTTTTTTTTTAAATAGAAGTCACTAGTCTTATTAAAAAGAGAAAACTTCCAAGATTACAATAAGGTTTACAACTACATTGTAAACTAAATACATGATTTGAACATTTTTCCTATAATATTAACACTAGCCACTTTAGATCATACATGGACTGGAAATGAAAAAGGTTAAAAACCTAACCAAAAGACTCAAACGGAAAATAGACACGAATAAATCTGAATGCATCGACAAACAAACCACAAAAGGGGATTAAGCTATTGAAAGATCACCAAAATTTACAAATCAGAGTCGAGTATCGTGAGAAACTATCCACGAACGCAAACCGCTCATCCTTCAATCCGAGAGTCCAAACAAGAAAGATCAACAAAATTACAAATAAGCGTCATAAAATAAAAAAACGGCCAAATGACCGAAAAAGAAAACAAAAACATGCCAAAAAACAAATATAAATGTGCCACAAAGACAGAATTATTCTTGCGAAAAACTAAAAAATAAATAAAAAAAGCGGTCAATAACCAACATCAAAGTTAAAGCCGCCATCAGCTAATAAAAAAAAATTGTAAGCAGAGGAAGATGACTATACTGTCGTTGAAGTTAATTACATGCATATTTATAAAAATGTATATAATATTATAATAATATGTTTAGAATATCAGTTACAAATTTAATTTTATAAACTTATTATTTATATTTATAAAAGTATATTGATTATAATATAAATTATAAAATATTATAAAAATGTTAATTAATACATTATAACATACATGAACTAAAAACAAATAATATAACATAAATTATTGCTTCTTTATTAATTATTTTCACAACATAAATTAATTGAAAACAATTTAGGCTTATTGGTGTAAAAGGCCCTTGAACTTTTTTTAAAAATTAATTAAGCCCCTAATTTTTTTGCATTCAATTAAGCTCTTGAACTAAGAAATTTGATCAATTAATCCCTTGAACCAAGAAATTTAATCAATTAAGCCATTTGACCAATTTTGACCATTAAATCTTGACAGTTTTTTTCTTCATATATTACCGAAACATGATACATTACAATTCTATCATGTTTTATTTACAAGAAATTTTTAAAAAATATTTTTTAATAAATTTTATAAGTTTTTTATAGAATTTTTAGAACATTTAAAGAATTTTTTAAATAAAATAAAAAATTTAAAAATTGTCAAGTGAAAATACTGTAATACAACGCACTGCAACAATAGATCGAAAAAATATTCAAATTTAATGGTTAAAATTGGTCAAAGGGCTTAATTGATTCAATTTATTGGGTTTAAGGGTTTAATTGATTAAATTTTGTAATTCAAAGGCTTATTTAAGTGAAAAAAAAATCAAGAACCTAATTAATTTTTTTCAAAAATTCAAGGGCTTCATGCCCCTTAAACCAACAATTTATTAGTATCATTTCTTAAGTTCCTCCTTTCAATGTTGTGAACCTCAGCCATTAGAAAAAGATAATATATTATATCAACAACAACAAAATGGCAAAGAACAAAACTTGAAAACTGACCTTCAACTGCATTATTAATGAATCCATTTTACAACTGAAAAAAAAAGAATACACTTTCCCTTATCTCATCATACACTTTCTCCAATTTGTTTTAGACTTAATTTTCGTTCTATGTTACTTCTATATTTTCATTATCGTTTTTCCTTACTTTTTTACTAATTTCTGTAATCTTTCATTTCGTTTTGTGTTTTGGATTTGTGTTTTAGATATAGTTACATTTTGTATCTTCTTTCATATTTGGGTTTGGATTCTTTTATTTGCATATTTTTTGGTATGTTTCGGATTTGAGTTTTAGATTTGTCTGTTGTCTCATATTTTTATTTTGTAAGTTATATGTTTTTCATCTGAGTCGGTTCTTTCAAGGATTTGATGTTGGATTTTAGTTTTTCATTTGTAAGCTTTGTTTGGTTGATGAGAAAATATAATATTAGGTGAGATAATCTAGAAAAAACGTTTGATTGGTGAGATAATTGAGACAAATTAGGTACGAGATGAATTTTTATCCTAAAAATCAAGACGGGTGAAAACATCACAAAAATCAAGGTCGAGCAGATACACGTACTTTTCGAGTCGAGATCGAGCCGACTAAAAAACTTGTCCTACCTCGTCTCGTTATCAACCTTAGTTAAGTGTTGAATTCTCTGCTTATGAAACTCAAGTTCAACCTCTCCATTTGCAACTTGTAATTTCTTCCCTTTTTCAGCTATGAGACGATGACATGTGTCATTGTCTTATGATAAAAATGTTTTTTTATCGGGGAATCCGAAAATATCAAACCGAGGGGGGAGAATTCGAAAACTCACCCACATCCCCTTTACCGTCTATTGCTTCGACCACCCCGTTTCGATCGTGCGTGGCCACCACCGCTGATACCAAACGAACCGTCTCACTCTTGCTGTCATAGTTGTGGTGGTCGTCTGCCCTCACGGTCTGTCGTCTGCCTCAAAACGGTAAAGAATTGTTCGAATTCTTCATCGTCGATCTGCGTCACCGCCGGTCCGTGGTGTGCACCGCCAACTTCTTTTGAAGCGCCTCCTCACTCCGATCAATCCCTGAGCACCACTCGCCGTTATGTCGCGTCGTTCGACGTGGAGTTCGCTTGGAAGGTTCGTCGGACCTAAGGTTCATGTGTTCTGATCTTTGCGACGTCGTTCATCCTGTTATGACCGTTTGCGTGCGACACCGCCCTCACCGGTGCGCTCCTCGTCGGTCCGCGAGCAAAAACTCTCCCTCAGTTCGTCGTGTCGTCGCCGAAATCTCCCCCGTTGTGCCTCGTGAAAACCCAGTTTTGGGTAAGAAATTTTGGGTTGGTTGCTAGTGTTTTTATCTGATTCCAGTGAGATTGTTGTTTGTTGCACGTTTTGGCTGAAATTACCCTTGGGTCATCGTTGTTTCACCGCCGGCGCCGTCAAGGGTGAACAGGTCAAATAGGTCTGACCCAGAATCGGGTTGAACCGGTCTGACCCAAACCGAGTCGACTTGGACCGAGTCAATTCGACCTGAGTCAACTTGGTTGGCCATTGGCTGACGTCAGCGTTGATCTAACAGCTGACTGATGACATTATCGTTGACCTTGATGACATCAACGTTGACCATAATGATGTCAGCGTTGACTTTGATGACGTTGACTTTGACCAAAAAATCAAATTTTTTGAAAACTCATATTTTATGTTTTTCGATGTTTTGAGTCTATTTTTGAAGTCTGTTTTGCCAAATTCGAATCCAGTAAGTTGTTATTTAGCATTTGACCTTCTGGATAAATCTAATTATCATGTTTAAGTTATGTTTTGATATAAATTTGTTTTGCCATGTATATGAGTTATTGAGGGACGTCGAGTTCGAGTTCAAGAGTGATCGAATAGAGTATCAAAGGTTAACCAATGTAGCTCGGAGCTGAGGTAATACCTCACCACCTTTTTCATGCTTTTTGGAACTCGTTGATAGTTGGTTAATGTATGAATAAATATGATTAGTCATATGATTATCATTGATTATTTTAAAATGGTACGGTTCACGTTAATAAGATAATAAAATGGTTAGGACCGAGGGACTTAAATAAGAAATTGACGATTAGTAAAAAATCCAAGTTTAGTGAATAATTGATAAAGCAGTTAATCTCAGAACTTTCAATTTCAATTATTTCTTGTTATAATAGTTAATATATGAAATATTTGGGTGAGAAATTATGAAAATATCATTGAGGTGTAAAAAGACCTAAATACCCCTAGAAGTCAAATGATTAAAAAACCCTTGTAGGCTCAATGAAAGGATAAATCCTAATGTATCTGAATCTTGTAGGATCATGATAGAACAATTAATGAATGATTGGGTGGATCCATTAGTTATCGAACCCCTTCATTAGGGATCGCGTTTATGAAATTAATTTGAATTTGTCAGAAGTCTAGTGTTCCCTTTCCGGTAATTACCAAGTGCCCCCGAGAATTAAAGTGGACAATCTAGTGTTCCTTGTGTGCCACACGAATGTTTTGTATGCTTTTTGGATTTTGTTTAACTGAATACAAATGCTTGTTATTTCTTATTGTTATTACTGTTTAATGCTGCACCATGGAATACTGCCTAGACTGATTCACTGGTGTATTTGGGTTATGATATGAAGTCTCTGAAGGTTCAACCATGCTCTGACTGTTAATTTCTTATGTATCAGGTTCCTCCGCTTCGGCAAGGGTAATTTCTTATGTATCAGGTTCCTACGCTTCAACGAGCGTAATTTCTTCTGTACCAGGTTTCTATGCTTTGGCTAGAGTGATTCTTTCTGTTTCTGTATATAACGCATTTCTTAGTTCGACACCTATGCCTAACTGGTCGAGGTTAAGCCTTTATCGAAGTCCGAAACTTTCGATATGGTTTCGATCTGCATTTAATGGAACACACACTGAACTCCATAGTTTAACTTTCGTAATCTATCTCCCTAATTATTCTTTCTCTTGATTATAGGCTTCTCGCCTAATACTCAGGTAATCGAATAAAGACAAACCTGCTACCTTCAGATATAACATTTTATAGAAATATCGGATTCATAATTGGAACTTGTTGTCGCCCGAATACCATGACAATGCTATGCTTACCTCATGCATGCTTGCACCTTTAACATCCCTTGGTAGTTCTGTATTACTGAATTTCTCCAAGCTCATATTATTTACCATCGTAGGATAAAAGAGATTTATGATGATGTAGTGATCGATGATAATGTCAAAAGTTCACTCGACGTTGCTTGTGGAGTACGGTAATGGTATAATTAGTATGCATGCATATTGTGTCTTATTTTAAGTCCGGGTCTGTAATATACTTTTTGAATTTCTGTAATAATGTTCTGACAAATATTTTTATTTTACAATTATAAATGTATTAGAAAGAAAAAATATATGAATTTTTATTGTGGGTCGCTCTTTTAACCCTAATGTGACATCTTAGAATCAGGTGTATCGCATAAACATGTCTAGGGGGTTACAAGTAATATCAAACAACCATGAGATGTGTGCTAAACAAAAGTTTTCACCCATGATTTAGTGTGAGCATTTTGCCACATATGAAAAATTTAATTTATATGCAATCAGTCGTTCCACCACAATAGATGTTCAATATTCCATGCTGAAAAAATCCTAAATAGTAGATAAAAATATCTGTTAAAGGGTAATCTTCACCAGTGGTCTATTTTGTTTAGAGCGTGTTTTATTTGGCCACCAAATTCGAAAAGGATTATTTTGATCACTTATGTTTTTAACATTTATCGTTTTTATCATTTGTCCATTAGCCTTTGTTAATAGACATTAATACGATGATGTGACACGTTAAAAAAGTTAATTTTAAATCTGGCCCTCAAATTTTTAAAAGTTTCTTTTTCACCATCTTCATCAATTTATCAAATCCCGACGTTGTGAATGAAAAAAATAAAGTTGAGAATGTTGTCCAATAATAGACCTCTAGAAATTTCGATATAAATTAACCGGTCAGTGGACAAAAAAATGGTGGTTAAACAAAGGGGATATTTGGCAAATAGCTGATAGCTTGTAGTTGATTGTAGTAGCTTGTTTGACCAGTTGATTTGATTATCTGTGTTTATATAAAGTGTTTGGTAAAACTTAGTTGATATGGGTAAAATGACAAATAAGGGTACGATATATTTAGTTGTTAAGTACATATATGTTTTTATAATACTTTAGTGTTTATTGGGGGTAAAATTATTCGCATAAAATACTTTTGACAATGAATTAAAAAATTTCTTAAGAAAATTAGTGAATACTTTTGAAAATTTTGAATATATTTTTCAAATTTAATATTTATAAATATTAACCTTGTGGAGATTGATACATACTATTAACCTTTTATTAAATATCAACACTACTGTTTTTTCTCCACTTTCATGTTTTGTTATATTTTCTTAACTAAAATGCACTTGAGAATCTACAACTAAAAAATAGAATAATAAAATAAAATTCTACAAATTCATCATTAGACGTTACGTAAAAATTATTTTACACAAGTTCATTGAAAATATTCAAGAAAGAGATACATATCCAAACAAGTACAAACAAATAGAAGTATTTAAGAAATATGGTGTGATCGTCTAACTGCCATCAAACTGGTAGTGATGTCATTAAACACTTTTGTCATTTTACTAGTACCCATACACTCACCTTCTTGAGTGAATTTAGTATTCAAAAATGCTTCTGGAGGAATAAAATTCGGATATGAATTTACGATCCTAAAAGCTGGGTCGAGAACTTTACTTAATCTGATGTAGTTATGTAAAACAAATACAACACAAATTATCCTATTTTGATCTTGAAACGAATATATAGACATTTTTGCTAAAATCTTCCAACGTGCCTTTAGAATGCCAAATGACCTTTCAATACAACTTCTTAAGAATGAATGAGCTCGATTAAAAATTTCGCGTGCCCCTCTTGGATTTGCACCATGAAACTCTGATTGGTGATACTTTATCTTAGGATATGGTGTCAAGTAGCCTTGTCTTTCAGGGTATCCTTTGCCTGCTAAGTAATATTTGCTTAAGCATAATAAAAAAGTCACAAAATTAAAAACATTTATTTTAAAAATAAAAAATGAATGTGCCCAAACAAATAAGAATAGGCGATTAACTAAAATGAAGGCAATTCCCTATAAAAGGTTTTAGAAAATTTAAATTGGGTTCCCAATTGTATCTAGGAAAATAAGAGAATCATGAGCCGATCATTCCTAACCACTTAGCATATATTTGAAAAGCAAATCAAAATCACATGCCGCTAATACATTAATGGTGGGTGTTCATGCCCTTCCTCTATAACGCAATTGATCTTCCTCACAAAGAATAACATATATATGAGTACTGTCAATTGCTCCAATGCAATCTTAAAATGAAAGAATTTATTATGATATGCATACAAATGAGATGTAAATTATTACTATAGAATAACATATATTAAATAACACAATTCATTAAAAATTACCTCAAAATGTGGTATATATTTGGTGTTATTAGCAATTTGTGAAGGAATTTCTTTGAATTCAGGACCTCTTGGTCTTATTATGTCCCTTGACAAGCCATCCATGACATCTAAAACATCTTTAAAAATTTTACTTACAGTTTCACATAATGTTGAAATCGCTCTTGGACATCCCGATTCGAGGCTCCTTTACTTAGAGTAAATACAAATAAACTTACCTTCTCCAAAGTAGATATTATATCTGAAGGAAACAGCCCATACTTGCATTCCAAATCTATGCATAGCTGGTGAAATGTGCATTGTGTCATTTTAAACATGTTAAAACAACGCTTTTCATGACCATTCAACAATTCTTGCATCCATTTTTCTCTTGTTTGAAAAGAATTCATGCATGGTTCCTTGTGTATGTACTTTACATAGTAAAGAGATATATAACCAAATGCACAAGCTACCAAGTCCCAAAATTCACTATTTTTGCGCCTCTTACGTATTCTACTGCATATAACTTGAAGATCCATGCCTATAAATATTTGTATATATAAACAAATTATACTTTCTCCAAAGTGCAACTCACATCTAAAAATTAATAGAACACATATTACTTTGGATGTCAAAATAAAAAACTAAAGGTAACAATTTAACTTTAGATAAACTACTTTCAAATTACAAACAAATTCCAATACAAAAGGTATATGTAGCATCAACTTGCATTAAAGCTATTGTGATGTTCATTAAAGCTGCTATGATAAGCCACTTTCACATTACAAATAAGTTCAAGTACCAAAAAATAGCAAAAATTCGCTAAATACTAACTAAAAGTTGATTTCAAAATGTGTTTACAAGTGGATAATAAGACTAACTTCAACTTGCATTCAAAGCTACTATGGTGTTCTTTTTCCCCTCTCAAACAAATACTTAATCCAATTAAGTCTAAAAAGTGTAAAGGAAAATTCAACATTTGAATGAGAAGATTCAACGAGTGAGCGTGTTTCAACATTCATTAACTTCATATCTTTAATATTTCTCTTAGTAACAACTTGAACCATAACATCCAGTTTCTCTAGTAACAGTGTTGATCCTCCAACTCTCCTAGACATTTCAACCTTAGAGCTCTTATTACTCCCAAAAGCATCACTCTCATAGGCTCGTTTGCTTCCCCTTCTTCCAACTTCTTGTTCATTAAAATTAAGAGAAGGGGAAGAAATTGAGCTAGAATCATTTCAAACTTCTTGCCATTCTATATTAGCTTGCATAAGGTTTACGACATTCTCTCACTTTACACATCATCATAGTTAGATATAGCACTACTAATGTTATAATTTGAGGGAGAAAGGCATATATTGTTTCCTTTTCATGCTCAACAGGAGTAAGCTTAAGAACCCTTTATGCAACTGAAACATCAAACAATTGTTCCATCTTATATTTTAGTTCGGGTTCAATCCATTCATCTTGAAATGCTTTAAAATGTATGTTTTCCTATAAAGCAAGATAAATAAAATCAATTCTAAAAATTTAAACCAACTTAGTTTGTGTAATTTTGACAATAAAGTAATAAAGCAAGTGTAGATAAATATGCTAACCTCATTTTTCTTCATCCACCACTCACCACTAGCGTTTATTGTTCCATTTTCATGATCCCAACTTAATCTTATTTTTTTCCTTTCAAGGATTTTCAAAGACTCTATCTATTCTTTAACCAATCCTACTTGTTCTTAAGCTTAGTCTTCTCATATGTTAAGTCTGTCTTTTTTTGAAATTACAATTCTATCATCTTCTATAGCACTCTTTGTAAGATCGTCACACCAACGTTTCCCTTTCTTCTTTCAACATATTAGATACACAAATCACAAAATATGTGTATATTTTCTTTCATCCAACTAGCCCTACTTACATCTTTCTCCCCGCTCTCACTTTCTTCATTGTTCTTTTTCTTCCTTGGTTTCATCTAAATAGTGTATAACATAACTAAATTCACTTATTTTACTTATATACCTCTTAAAATTTTTGAAACAAAAACACTAACATGTCCAATAGTCATTGTAATCGGATTACATTTCAATCCAATATTACTCATAATGTATTGTCACCAAATTACCATATCAAGCAAACATGTCACTTTATTGGACAATACAATAATGTGATACATATAGCATAAAACAAGGGTGAGTCTAAAGTGCGGTATATTTAGGGTGTGGCTAAAAGACAACAAGTTTTGAAACCTTTCTTCAAATTGAAAATTTTAACTTCTTGATAACATTGTCGGTTGGTTTTTTGAGTTTTTTATGCAAGTATCGATACTTGTAGAAAAACTAAAAAAACAACAACCAAAAACAAGCATTTGAACAAGTAGGTAATAAGTACTATAGAGATTGGAAACAAACTTCAAATCTTTAATTGTAATCTCAACTTGGAAGGCTTCTCTTCTTTTATCATACAATGATTTTCTATACAAAATCACATCACCAAACAAAAAAAATTGATTAATGATAGGAGGCAAGAATGGATGAAATTATCTTGCAAAGGAATCTTGCACAAGAAAAAAATAACTCATTAAAAGCATAGAAGAAAAGAACTAACCTTAATGGGTGAAATTATCTTGCAAAAGAATCTCCATGGTTTGGTTGCTTGATGTTGTAGTTTGACGATGGAGAATACTGTGATAAGAGATTCGTAGATTAGAATGAGGTATATTTTATTAGATTAGGTTTTATGACAATGATGTAATTATGGAAATAACAGGGTCAAGTACGTCATTTAACATCTTATTTTGCAATAAACTCTTCCAATCCGCTATATTTTCCAACTTTTTCTATTTTAGCTTATTTTGCACAATCAGCTCTTTTAAAAAGGTGTTTACCAAACACTAAAAATAGAGAGTTTGACTACCAATCAGCTATTTGTACCCAAATAAATCTAAAAGATCTTCAAAAAAATTGTTTACCAAACAAAAAAAACAAACTTATACTTCACTTGGAAGTTGGGAGTATTGGGACCCATTATGGCTAATCGTTCGTGTGTGAGAGTAGGATGATAGCCAAACAAGAACCTTACGCTTTTAAAAGCCAAACCAACTTGAAAGTCTCTCCCCCTCATTTGAGCCTTCTCCCAAGGCCTAATCTCATGCCCATTTCTCCATTCCTCTGGACCCAATCCTTTTCCTAAAAGCTCATTTTTTCTCACGCCTCCTCCGAATTAAAAACAACGAGTTTTTGGAAGACTTAGCATAACTTTGACGATTTGACTCAGTCATTCGCAAGCCGACTCACTTCCAAAACACCTATATCCTTTACCAATGCCACTCTGGTTCTCAGCGACACCCCTCTCGATAGAGGACTCTTTTTCTTCGGCTAAAACTGTCGCTTCTTTACAGATTCATTTGAAAGGTTCTAAAAATGACCAATGATTCCCATCCCCCTAATTATAGGGATCTCATTTGCAATGCTGCCTCTGTTATGTCAAATACTTCATTTTTTCCAATAAAGACGATATCTCTATAACTGAATTTCAGAGTTTTCTTTTGCAGACGTACAGGTGCTATTGTTGCGACATTCATGTGCCCTTTAGATGTTTTCTCCCATTTAGCTTTTTATTTAACGTCGTTAGCTCGACGACCTGATTCAGACTACAGGTACTGCGACAAATATTTCCTCCAATTCATGTGCTTTGTCCATCGAAGAAATTTCTTACAAGAAATTTACGATCACAAAGTTCCTTTATTTTATCCTTGTAGCTTCGAACTTTCTCATAGATTTTTTTTCGGATCTTTTTTAGCTTGTCCACATGTTTCAACGATGGTTTTAACTTCAATTTTGGTGCATGCAAAAAGGAAGGTATGAGTTTAGATTTAGATGAAATAAGGCTTAAATTAGAATCAACTGAAATTTTTTTCTTGAACTCCCTGATTTCCTTTTCAAAGTCCTCCAATTCTCTGCACAGATCATCAACAAGGTTAGGCTCGAAAAACTCTTCAACGGTAGGTTCAATAACATCAATAAAATTAATATCAGCGACATTATCTGGATATCGCATTGCTTTGTAAACGTCAAACTTAACAACATTACCGTCGAACTCCATTGTAAGAATTACGCTTCTTACATCAAATTTTGTATTCGCCGTACTAAGGAAATGACGACCAAGAAAGATATCAGAGGAAGAGTTGGTTCAATCATTTTCCATGTCGATGACATAGAAATCTGCCAGAAAAATTAAATCATTTACCTTAACCAGCACGTTCTCAAGGAGTCATTCAGGATAAATGACGGATCTATTGGCGAGTTGGATTGTCACTCTTGTTTCCTTCAAAGGTTATACACTAAGTGAATTGTAAACTGAAAGGGGCATAACATTTATAGAAGCACCCAAATCACACATAGCACATTTAATTCCTACTTTACCAATTTTACAAGGAATAGCAAACATACCTTGGTCTTTTAGCTTAGGCGGAAGCCTACGTTGAAAAACAACTGATATGCTTTCACCCAAATTTACCTTTTCATTATCGGTAAGTCTCATTTTGGTTGTGCAAAGGTCTTTCAAGAATCTGGCATACCGTGGAACCTTTTTAATCACATCAAGGAGAGGTATGTTTACCTTCACTTTACGGAACATATCAAGAATTTCTTGTTCCTCAGCTCGCTTATCGCACTTCACCAATCTTGAAGGAAATGGAGGTGGAGTAGCGTAAGAAGATGGCACAAGAGGAGTTTGTGACTCATCTTTCTTCTTCTTCTGGGATTTCGATTCATCTTTTTTCTGGGATTCTTGGCAACATCCTCAGGAACTGACGGTGTGATAACAATGCCACTCTGAAGGGTGATTGCACTAACATTTTCTCGTGGATTCACCTTGGTTTGTGACGGCAGCTTCCCTCTGGATTCTAAACGACTTACGATCTGAGCCAGTTGACTCATTTGCTTGTCAATTGCTTGAAAGTGTGCTTCAGTCTTTAGTTGAAATTTTTCTTGGGATAGCGCCAACTTTTCAACAATCGACTCCAAGAACGGTTTTTACGATTGATACTGCTATGGTGTAGGTGGTTGATAAGCTTGATTTGGTCTCTGGTTTTGCGCATAACTGAAGTTCGGATGATCCTTCCATCCCGGGTTGTATGTGTTAGTGTTGGGATTGTATGGTTTCTAGGGAGGTCCGGGAAAATTACCCATGGCATTTACTTGTGCAGCATTCTCCTCTTGTATCATCGGACAACAATCTGTTGGATGTTCTGGACTCGTGCATATCCCGCAAAGTCTAGCTGCGCTTCTTTTATCTGCAACAAGGGATTGAACTATGTCAGCTAATTTGTCAATTTTATTTTCTAGGGAAACTGTACTTACCTTGTGAACTCTTCGAGAGGGTTCACTTGAAGGGCAAAATTGCTGGGAGTTAGCGGCCATCGTAGAGATTAGATTTTTTGTCGTTGTTGGGGTCATGTTCACAAGTGCCCCTCTACTTGCTGCATCGATCATCTTCATTTCCATAGGAGATAGGCATTCGTAAAAATACTGAAGAAATGTTTGTTACGATAGCCCGTGTTGTGGGCAATTTGCGCACAACTTCTTGAATCGCTCCCAATAGTTGTATAACAACTCAGTATCCTTTTGTTGGATACTAAAGATGATTTGCCTTAGTTCGTTCGCCTTGGCCGCAAGGAAGAACCTGTCAATAAAAAGCCGAGCCATGTCAGTCGAAGTTGTAACCGAGTTGGAAGACAAGTCAAATACTAATCTTTGGCAATATCAGCTAAAGAAAAAGGAAAAACACGAAGTTTAATTTGATCTTCGAATAATCTCTGTGGTTTTCTGCTTAAGCAAACCATATGGAATTCTTTGAGGTGTTTGTGTGGATTTGCATTGGGCAAGCCATGATAAGTTGGCAGAAGATGTATCAAACCCGTCTTGAGTGTGAATGGCATTTCGCCATTCGATAATGTAATACACAAAGGTTGTTGATTATCCGGTGCCGCGAGAAGTTGGCGAATGGTTTGGTCATCGTTCGCCATTGAAGTTTGCTCGTTGTTTGTGTAATCGAAATTTGTTTTAGCTTCAGAAGATAATTCTAGATCACGTTCGAGTTGTTGTTGTCGTAGTCTTTGCTTCTTTTCTCGAAGTGCTTGTGTGTGTAATCTTCGGGCTAATGCTTCAATCTCTGGGTTAAAATCTGCTAATTCACCCGGATTCTTTTTGGTCATAAATCAAAACAAACAATATTAGTAACTTTGCTGAAGTCCCTAACAACGGCGCCAATTTGACAAGCGTCGTATTTTGTCAAATAATTTAAGCCTTAATCTCAAATTAAATATAAAGCGTAGTATAGAGAAGAATGTGCCGGTCCACAGGGACTAAGGAGTTTCTGATATAGGGTGGTTTTGATTATGACTGTTGCAAGGTAATTTAGTGAATAAGGGGTTTTTGATCGAGAAAACTAGAGAATAAATGTAAAATGAATGCGAGAATAAATTAAGTAAAATAAATCAATTGAATTAATTAGCCTCAAGCTTTTGTTCTGCTTCAATTCAAAATGATCATCGAAAAGAATTTTCACTCTAGATAAATGTCGGTTACATTCTACAAGGCACAACCCTTGTAACTTGTTTTTCTCTCCGGTAAACCGATAATTCAAAATCAATTTTTGAATTCCAATTTTCTGGCTATACTAACCACGACTATCGTTGTTAGAATAAAACAGTTTTAAACTTGGAAAAACTCAACTCGGACTATGTTGTCTCGATGAGAATCGAATCTGATCTCAATTTCCCTTAGCGAATCCGTCACTAAGTGTGTTCATAGGAAGTTGAAACCATGACTATCGTCGATCCTTCCTCCCAACTATAAATCTCAACAACAATCAAGTCAAGGCTAGCTTTTGAAGTGAAAGCGAAAAGATTTTAATAGAAATGACGGTTGCCGATATAAGTTTTCAGAAAATTGAGAATGTAAAACGAAGTTGTTAAGTGCTTTTAATTCTCACAAGGTGAATTGAAGCTTCGCTTTAAGCCCTTAGCTAATAGGAAAATTAGCTAAGCATGATTATGGTAAAAACCATGCTTAGCATTTAAAAGAAAATAAATAAAAACTAGAAGAACAAAAATAAAAAGGGAATAGGATTTTATAAAACTTCCAAAGTAAAAACAAACTAAGAATGAGATATGAGATATGATTTTCTAGCTTACCCTAATGGGGTATTTATAGTATTTTAAAACCCTATAATAACCCTAAAGATGATAAAAGATAAATCCTAAAATATTTAAATTAAATACAAAAGATAATCCAAAGTTTAAATTTTAAATCTGTCTGATAAGCTATCAAAATGTGGCTGATAAGCTATCACCACTACTGATGTCATCTTCTAGAATTGCTGACGTGGCGTCCAGTCAGCCTTTTATGCCCAGATTCATGCCCACTAGTCCAGTATTGACTCCAGAAAAATAAAAGCTGCAGAATTTTGCCCTTTTTAGCAGTTTCTGGAATCCATTGTCCTGCATAGAAAATAAGAGAAAATGCCCAAATTAGCAACATAAACCAACAAACAAGGAGTAATTAATAACAAAATAATAACTATTTAAATCACTCATTAATGCTAAACTTGATTGTACAATGTTGTGGCTTGATTGATTGAAGGAATTCTAGTGGACTTAGGTGAATTTTTAGAAATTTGGGTAATTAAAAATTGATCACTAGAGGTGCCCGAAATCAGATCTAGTATTGTGCTTAAAAAACTTATGATCGCTATAGGTGGCCGAAATTGGCTCTAGTAAAAGTATAACAAAAGAACCCAAAGAAGTAATTTTTAAAACCTATTGTTCACATAGAATCTGGAAAATCAACTTGCACACAACTCCGCACACACTCACAAGCATTATAGTTCGATTTCGGGTAATTCCTAAGCCGTCTGAAAAATTAAAGGGCAATCATACTTTGTGCCACGGTTATGAGGAATGAAGTCAAGTTCGAAGCAAATTTATGATGATTGAAGTCACAGCAGGTAATTGTTAGTTTGCATTGCTTGAGGACAAGCAATAGTTTGAGTTTGGGGGTGTGTTAAGTGTGAAAAAGTACTAGATTTCCACATTTTTACTCATAATTATTGTTAGACTTAGGCTCATCCTAGTTGCATTTTTAGTCATTCATGCATATTGGCATTGATTTCCTTGTGGTTATGCTTGATTACATGTTGCGGTTACTTTTTGGTGAAAAAGGGTACTGTTTGTGTCTGTTTTATGTGTGCAGAATTAATTGTCTGGGCAAGTTGGAGATTGCCAAAGCAACTGGAAAAGAAGAATGAAGCTGCACACTTTTGTGGGATGAATCCATACAATTCAGATAATCATGAAAGGCAAGGACAACTCCTAAAAAGTGTTGGAATTCCATGAAGAAGTCAAGGGGAGATGAAATTCCAAGAATTTAGGAGGGGTTTTTGGATGATAAATAAATAAAAGAGATTTATCTCTTTCATCATATTATAATTCAACTTAAACTCTTTCCTATCCAAAAAAGAAATAGGCCAAGCCATCTCCTATAATAGAAGACCTAGCCGCAACCTTGGAGACATTCGATTGGGAGAGAATCCGAGAGAGAGCTGCATCGACTTCCTCTTGTTTTGGTTTATTTAATGTTGGAAGCTTTTTGTTTGAGTTTATTTTTAAACCCAGCCATGAACTAAACTATTTGGGGCTAGGGTTATTGTGTTGAATGATTGTGAGAATGATTGAATTTGTTTTAGGTATTTGATTTTGCAATTTAGTTTGAGGTTTGTTCATTCTTGATTTTTAATCTTCAATTGCGAGTGAATTGGGAGAGGATCTCGTGAATGCATATATTTATTTAATAACGGAAGAGTTAGATTCAAGAAACGAATGAACATGGTTTTCATACAAACTTATGTTGCTGAAGACTAATTCGACTTAGGGATAAGTTAAGAATTTCAACAGCTAAAAGAAGCGCAAGATCGGTTGATGTTCACCCATGGTTAACACAGGAATGTATCACCAATGCAGACTCAATTAACTAGTGTTTCAAATTAGGGATAAGGAGAAACCATTGAAGAACGCTTCGCCAAACCTTGAAGGATGTCGCCCAGTTGCCCAGGCAATTTCACTTGCCCAGGTAATCCGACTGTTGCTAGTTGCCAAGGCAATTGAGTTGCTTTTGCACTCAACACCTAGATGATTCATTCAATTATCATACCACGACCCGCAATAATCTGGCCTACTCTCTCTCATTTGATTACATCTTTCTTTTATTTTATTGCTCTTTTATTTACTTGTTAATTAGAACTCTTACAATCACCAATTTGTGTTTTTCTTTTCAGTGCGAAAAAATAGATTCCTGAAGTAGCATCAATCCTTGTGGAGACGATATCTATTCTATACTATAACTTGCGACGTGTACACTTGCACCAATTGCGAAGCACTCAAAACACACAACACTTCCTACTAAGAATTTTCTCAAATTCACTAAGAATTTTTTTTTCCTTTTTTATAGGCTCAAGAGGAATTCTTTACACACTCAAAGCTTATACCCAAAGCTTTGAGCAAACCCTCTTTTACAAAGAGGAAAGAAATTAGCAAAAATAAAATAAACCTTACAAGGCTAATTGTTTGCAATTCTAAGCACTCACCTAAAACCTAACACTTGAGCATATATGACAATTAAGCTGACAAGTGTGAAAATTGACAATTAAGTACGAAAGCACTTTCTCTTAATCATGGAATATTGGCTTGTTGTTTATTGTTCTTTCATGGATGTTTGGAGGTGTTTTTTAAAGCCTCTAATAACTGCATGGTCGTTACTAGCCGTTGGGGTTGTTAAGAACCGTTGGGGACATAAATTCCATCCATAAATGCAGTTCTGGGCACTTCAGTATCAGTACGCGGGACTCCGGTATCGATACTTGCTTTAAAGAAAAAGAGTTGTTGGAGTATTTATTACACAGAGGTATCGGTACAGATAGATGTGTATCGGTACGTTTGAAACCGTATCGATACAGAATTTGGCTACTGTAATATGGAAAACTTGGGGATGAAAAATCGTATCGGTACTCTTAAAATCGTACCGGTACGAGCAATCTGGGTATCAGCACATGTTGAACCGTATCGGCATTAAATTCTTATTTTTGACATTTTTCTTTAAGTTATATCAAAATCAAATAGGTTTATCACTTTATTTTTCACCTCCCTCTTTTCTTGGTTTAACCACCGGTATCCAATCCATTAACTGACTAATCCGGAATGGATACTATAAAAGACATCTTTAGTTATAGTTTATCTGTCAGTTTTAATTGACTGCTAATCATATGATTTCACAAAATACACAAAGATAGCCTAATACAAAGTGAGTTTCAAGATTGATATATCCAACGCAGATTTAAATCTATTAAGGCTTTGTTTTTGGTTGCATTTGCTGTGGCCAACGGCCGTTCACTAGCAACAACAACCTCAAACACCCACAAATTTAGCTCCAAACGCCCGTTTACCAACTTATCTACGCATCTAAATGCCCGTTTCACGACAGCTAGATTTTCTGGCTTTTGGGGAATGCCCGTTTGCCCCCAATTATGCATAATACTATTCTGGAGAAATATAGGTTTGATTTTTGAGGATTTTATTGTCGAGTAATTCAAATAGGAAACCCACATATTTGTTTAGATTTCCGTGGATCTTTTTTTTATTCCAGATTAAATTATTAGACTTGACGCAGAAGGGTTTAGCATACCTCAGTTATTGGGATTCATCTCTGTGCGCGCGGGCGCTTGCGTGCTTGATTGAATTGAAGCATTCCATTCCTTTTGCAGGTATATTTTCCAGTGTATGAGCAACTCAAATACTTTCTTTGTTCTAATGGTTAGTCGCTAGCCTACGGGTTCACAATTCAATCTTATCTTAGATCATTTATTTCTTCCTTTTAGCTTATTTTTCTCTATGCTTGTCTTGCACATTTTCTTATGGATCTCTGACTTAGCTTTTCTGTGCATGTTTAGATGAGAATCACCATCTTCCAATAGGTGCTAACATGCTAGCTGCAGCTGGTGCTGGAGTTGGTACAATCATTTCCACAAATCCACTTTGGGTTGTGAAGATAAGACTTCAAGTGCGTCTCTCAACTATATATATATATATATATCTGCCATGCTCTATGCGGCAATTTTCACGTATATTGAGCTTCTAAGTTATCTTGCCTTTTATTTTGTTCCAACTATACTTTACTATAGGATATGAAACTTTAATCTCTAATCCTTTCGTTGTTCTTTATAAGTATCTCTCTCCACACTGCCTACAAGTGTGGAGGAATCAGGAAGCCCTTTCCAAAGTGAAGTCATAATTGTAACATCCTTACTTGTCCTGGAAGTCCTGATGAGCGAGTGATGTCATATTTTGACATCGGATAAAATACTTGAAATCTTAAGCTAAAAATGTACCTTTAGTTGACAAGGGACTTATTTAAACATAAAGGCAATGTTTAGGGGGTATAAAAGACATTTTAAAGTATTCCTTAATAAAGCTAAAAAAATTCGGCAGGCCATGCAGTGAATATCAATACTCAATGTTCGGTATCGATACCGCTAAGACAGTATCAGTACCAAACTTCAGCACTGAAAAAATTTTGCAAATCTCGTTCGATGAGTATCAATACTCGTGCTAAGAATTGCAGAAAATTTAGATTATATACATGATTATACGGCGTTGATCCTTGCAAAAGCTTGTGTACAAGTCAATCATCTTAATCTGCATGCAGAACCACTGCACACTGAATTCGAACTTGGTGAAACCATAATAAAACATATAAAGCTCATGTTATTATAACATAGCCAAACATTATAAGTCATGCCGGTCAATAGTAATTTCATATCATCATTCATCAACATGCATACAATATTTTATCCAATTTAATTGACCTTCGTAATTTGGTGGATTCTCTGGTAGGTATATGGTAAACATAGAGCCCTGAAGGGTGAACATATAGTACACGGTCCTTATGGATAGCCAGTTATACCTAGTACGACTCCACGACTAGGGGTGCTTATCGAGCGAGTCGATCGCGAGTTGAATAGTGTTTGACTCGTGCTCGTTAAAAGATTTCGTTGCTCGACTCGTTGCTCGTTAAGCTCGATAAAATTTTGCTCAACTCTTGCTCGTTAAAAAATCTTGTTGCTCAACTATGTAATATTGATAGTTGCTAGAAAGGTGGCTTGGGTTGTGCAGGTTCTTGAAGCTTGCTTGCATGATTAGATCTTATATCACAAAGATTGGTACTATAGAATTATTCTTGCAAATATTGGCTTAGCTCGAAATCTTTCATACGGTATGTTGGTAGATTGTTTGGACTCTTAATTTGGATGGTTCGGTTGTAGCCATGCTAACCAAATTTAACTGAAACTGCTGCTGGGCCTTAAGTACTAAGTAGGCCTGACCCCAAGATTAACACTGTTTCGGATTGAGAATACTAGAGGCAGGCAGGCAGCCAACCAACCGTGGTGGTCTGCTTGGGTTGAGTACATGTTAGCTTCTCCAACTTGGACTCTTGGGAGTCTACATAACTAAAATAAACAACTCAAATAAAAAGTTTCTCTACTTACTCAAAAAGTAGTATATCACCGCAAATATATTCAGATTAAGATGTATAATTATAATCATAATAGAATATTTATTATATGCTCTTAAAACTGTAGTACTAGTACCCCACTCGAAGCACTTTAGGACTGTGACAATGTGCTCGTAAAAAAAAGGGGTGGGGGATGGCATAATTTGACAGCTCATTAGGCTTATAAAGAGAATCCTAAGAGCTTCATCTTCTCACCAGAAGACCCATTTAGTACCTTTCCAGACATCATTCTTCATTGTTTTTTATAGATACATTTTGTTAGGAAAACAAAACAAAATCCAAAACAATGGCTCTTTATACATGTAATGCCATCATGGTAGACTAGATTCCACATTTCTCTCTTTCACCTCCCATCATAGCCTATTCCATATTTCAGAATTAGGCTCATTTAAAAGACTAAGAGTGCAATGCTTTCATGATTGCTTTTGAGAAACCTAGCTGTCCATCATCTTTCACCTCTATATTCTAATCTTTCTTTATGTTTCCCATCAATTTCTGGGATTTATTAAAGTTGCTAAACTGTACGTTTCTGTAACAACAAGCACTTGCTTTTCCAAATCTTTTTTAACCTAAAACTACCATCAAGTGGCCTGTTAATAAACAAACTGGCTTTTTCTTGAAAACAAAGTCTTCTTTTGCCAGTTGCTACTCACCCAACTGATCACCATATATTATGTTTAGTCTGGAATTTCAGCTCTTATTAACATGTAAAGTGGTATGGTTAGGAATTGGGGTGGCGTTGGCTTTCCAAGTGGGATTCGGATCCAAAGTTTTCTTTCAAAACACAATAATTATCATGATCATGATGATGTGTGCTTTAACTTTTCCAATATAACATTCATTGGGACTAATTTATTCGTTTCCTTACTGGACATAATGGGATTTCCCTAAAGTTTACTGCTCAAAAGTAACTGTTATTATTACACCATGTAAGTGGTGGCCTTAAAGCTTCTTCTTTTTTTGGCAATGCTACAAGACATGAAGCCTTTTTTCTTGCAGGCGACAAAAGCATTCATTTCATGCACAAAATTAACGATGGTAATCCCCTTAATGATGAAGCTATTAATGAAGTTTTATTAAATAAAATAATTTTAAAACGATTAATATATTATGGCCTCGGTTGCCACCTTCACAACATGTGAATCAAAAGAAGCATTCACTACCAAAGCATCTGTAAAGAACTGAGGATCATCAGTTTTCTTGCTCAAATTAGTATTCTAATTATGATTTAACTGTTAAACTACAACTTGTTTTTATGTATAATCAGGAATGTTACTGTTTTGCATGAATAGAATAATTGTTGCATTGGACTTGGGGATTTGCATAATCGCACATTCTGTCCTACAAAAATGGACTCTGAATCACTTGAGAACAGCATACGATGCACATCTAAAGGGAATGATGAACCCTTTTGTCCTTCTTTGGAGTGGAGTGGAGTTGAATTATGGAGATTTTGCTTCAGTTTTGTGCAATCCCAGCTACTAGAGAGCATGGATTGCAGCCTATAGTACTGAATTTCGGTTGCAGTTGCAGTCGTTGTTACGGATGTGGTTTTCTTTAAACAATAACTATAAATTTCGGTTGCAGTTACAATCGTTGTTACGGATGTGGTTTTTCTTTAAACAATAATTAACAAGCGTAGTAAAGAGAAGAATTGCCGATCCACAGAAACTAAGGAGCTTCTGATATCTGGAGGTTTTGATTCTAACTTTAGCAATTAAGTAAAGAAGGGGGTTAATGTAGAAAGTAGATGTAAGCAGTAAAAGCGAGTTTGAAAATAGATTTAGAGAAAATGACAAAAGTAAACTTTGAAGAGAAAACTTGATTAAATAGAACAGCCTCAAGCTTAGCTTAGCCTCAAACTGATCATCGAAAAAGATTTTACACCGGATACATGCCGGTTACAGTCTACAAGGCCCAACCCCTGTAACTTACTTTTCACTTTGATAAACTAATAATCCAAAGACAATCTTTGGAATTCAGTTTTTACTTGGACTAGCCACAACTATCGTTGCTAGCACCAATGCAGTTTAAGTGTTAGAAAAGCCCGACTCAAATTATGTTGTCTCAATGAGAATCGAATCTAATCTCAATTTCCCTTGGCGAATCTGTCGCTAAGTGTGTTCATAGGAAGTCAAATATGCTACAATCCGATCCTTCCTCCCAACTTTAAATCAGAACAACATTCAGACTAACGTGCGCTTTTTGAAATGAAAGTGTAAAGATTTTAAAAGAAAGGTTGATTGCCAATCTAAGTTTCCAGAAAACTAAGAATGTTATCCGAAGATATTAAGTACTTTTCAATTCTCACAAAATGAATTGAGTTGTTGCTTAAGCCTTTGGCTAATTGAAAAATTAGCTAAGCATGATTATGGTAGAAATCATACTCGACATTTTAAAAGAAAATAAATGAAAACTTAAAAATAAGAACGTAAAGAAAAAGATAATTTTATAGAACTTAGAAAGCAAGAACAAAACTAAGAATGAGATATGTTTCTAGCATACCCTGAGGGGTATTTATAGTTTTCTAAAACCGTAAAAATGACCTAGAAATGATAAAAGATAATTCTAAAAACATTCAAATAAATTTCTAAAATGATAATTCTTAAATATAAAATGATAATTCACAAATATTTAAATTCAAACTTAATCCTAAAATCCTAATTAAATCATTTCCGCTAGTCCTTCTAGATGATGCTGACTAGATCGCCTTCTAGAAGCTTTTGCTGACTGGACTGCCAGAATCTGCCACGTCAGACATCGTCATGCCCTTGTTTCCAACCATAATTCCAGAAAATAAAAAAAACTGTAGAACATGCTCTTTTAACGCTGCTTTCTGGAATTTAAAGTTCTGCACGGAAATGAATAAAATTGACCCAAACTAGCAATATTAAAGATTCAATAGGGAGTATTTATCGATAAAATAGTAACAAAATAAAACACTCATCAAATTCCCCCTCACTTATTCAATGCTTGTTCTCAAGCATGCCTTAGTCAAATAAAAGAAATATCAAGTTACTATCCTTCATCTCACAATATATCAAAGAAAACCAAATGAGTCAAGATCACAACAAGTATCAGAAGCAAAGTAACAATCAAGTAAAAAGCATAATTAGGAACGAGTGCAAGCAAAACCAAGATATCCCAATAGTCCATCAATTTCAATGTAACAAAACTCAATACCTTACAAGGATTCCCTCATTGTCGCTCAAAGTGTTTAAGGTAAAAAAAAAGTCGCTCAAGCCAGAATCAAATATGACATTACCATATGCTTGTAAGAAAATCAAGTCTCCGCCACTAAAAATGAACAAGATACATTAATCAAAGGGTATTTAAAGGTTGTAACGAGGCTTAGGTAAAGTTAGGAAAAAGGCCAAATATATGGGGGCTAATATCAAGACAAGAGATGCAAAAAATATATGTGTCCAAGCCACAAAACAAGCAAAGTAAACAGATGAAAAGAGGCATAAAAATCAAGCAACCGAAGTTTTTCTTTGCTCTTCTTTTTTGAATCTATTTTGTTCTCTTTTCTCTTTTTTTGCTTGATTTTTCTTTTTCTGTTCGAGCACAGTTCGAACCAGATTTTTTTCTTGTCCGAAACGTTTCTTCTTTGCTGAATTTTTTTCATATGTTTTTTTGGTTCGTGGAACATATCAATCTTTATCTTGACAAGGATAACAAAAGATGGTAAAAATAAAAGGTTTTGGGTTTATAATGCGGTAAAAGCAAACAAAATGGTAAATACACAAAAATGGTTCACTAATGGATACAAACAGGTAGGCAATTTTGAGTTGAGAAGTGGGTTAAACCTAAGTGCCCCTATCATATTAAAACATCAAGTTCAAAACATATAGTCTCGATATGCATTTACTCACAAGTTCTAGAATATCAATATTAGTCTGGCACACTCAATCAAACAAACGAGCAAAAATGAAAAGTTTGCTCGTTTAAGCAAGAATCTCACAAGAAAGTGTAATTTGTACTAAGTCAAGAAACATATCAATCGATAAACGCATGGGATATCAAGCAAGATTTAACGAAAAACACTAATCATGCCATTTCACTATCATGCACCATAATTCCAATAAAAGTAGAATCACAAACTCATAAGGTAATCAATGCAATAAGGTAAAAATCGGGATTGGCAACAAAACGTCTCAGATATCAACTAAGGCTACTTAAATCAAACATATAAACAAGCGAGGAAAAATTCGCAAATCTCTACCCCCTCACTTAAAACATATTATCCCAATATGAAATTGAAAGCGTAAGAGAAGGAATAGAGAAACTCCCCATGTTTAATGACGGCCACAACCGCAACGAGAGGTACTCAGGCATTGGGTCTGGTTTAGGGGCGTCGCACGACTGAAGGAAAAGAGGTGTTTAGGTCGAAGACTGGCCGTGGTAATTAAGGGTGTGTGGTCGTGGGGTGATTATGATACGAATGAGGTAAGGGTTGGGTAACTATGAGTGGTGGATGTTGCAGCAGATATGGGATGGTGGAAGATTGAATGGCAGCTGCGTGCTTGGGAAAAAAACAAAGAAAACAGTTTTAGGTTAATTAGTCACGTGAAGAGTTTTAGAAAGAAATGGGAACAAAGTCAAATAAGTGTGGGGGTCCATGATAAGTTAACTGGGTAGAATGACGGCAGGAGCTTTGGGCTTTGGGTTTGGCTAACATGTGTCGAGAGGTGAGGGTTTGGCTAACGTGTGTCGTTTAGTTAAACGGTGCGCACGGGGATTGTGGGCATTTATCAGATGCTACTCACGATGCCACTGCCATCTCAATGGTCGAATTTTGGCCATATTCGATCAAGAATATTGTATCTGAGGCCGATTAATTTTGAATGAAAAATACTTGGGGTACCTAAAATTCACAAAAAAACGTCATAAATATGAAATAAAAATGAGAAAAATTAAGCAAACAAAAATAAAAAAATGGGTTACCTCCCATTAAAACGCTTTATTTAACGTCATTTAGCTCGACGACCTGATTTAGACTACAGGCACTACAACAAATACTTCCTCCAATTCGATCGCTTCATCCAACTGAGAATTTCCCTATGAGAAATTTTGCGATCATGAAGTTCATTTATTTTTCTTAAAAAGTATATTTTTTACTCTTCAGTTTATCTGGCGGTAATTTTAACTCCAAATTTGGTACCTGCAAAATGGAAGGAAACATTTTAGTTTTCGAATGAGTTAGGCGCAAGTCAAAATAAATAGAATAAATATTTTCCAACTCCCTAATTTCTTTGTCGTGATCTTCCATTTCCCTGCACAGATTATCAACAAAGTTAGATTCTATAAACTCTTAAACGGCGGGCTCAATAACATCAATAAATTTTATACTAGCAACATTATCTGGATATCGTATTGCTTTGTAAACGTCAAACTTAACAACCTCACCGTCAAATTTCATGGTAAGAATGCCACTCCTAACGCCAATTTTAGTATGTGTCGTGCTCAGAAAAATGCGACCAAGAAGGATATCAGAGGATGAATTGGTTCAGCCATTTTCCATGTCGATGACATATAAATCCGCCTAAAAAATTAAATTATTTATCTTAACCAGTACGTTCTCAAGGAGTCTTTCAGGATAAATGACGGATCTATCGGCGAGTTGGATTGTCACTCTTGTTTCCTTCAAAGGCTCTTCACTAAGTGAATTGTAAGCGGAAAGCGACATAACATTTATGGAAGCACCTAAATCACAAATAGCTCGTTTAATTCTTACTTTACCAATTTTACAAGGGATAGCAAACATACCTTGGTCATTTAGCTTAGGTGGAAGTCTACGCTGAAAAACAACTGATACGTTTTCACCCAAATTTACCTTTTCATTGTTGGTAAGTCTTCTTTTGGTTGTGCAAAGGTCTTTCACGAATCTAACGTATCTCAAAACTTTTTAGATTACCTCAAGAAGAGGTATATTTATCTCCACCTTTTGAAAAATATCAAGTATATTTTTTTCCTCGGCTTATTGGTCATGTTTAACCAATCTTGACGAAAAGGGAGGTGGTGTGGCATAAGGAGATAGCATGGGAGGAGTTTGCGATTCATCCTTCTTTTTCCTCTAAGATCTTGCATTAACTTCTTCCTTTTCCTTCTGGGATCTTGATTCATCTTCTTTTTGGAATTCTACAGCAACATCCTCTGGGACTGGTGGTGCGATAATAGTGCCACTCCGAAGGGTGATTGCACTAACGTTTTCTCATGGATTCGTCTCGATTTACTATGATAGCTTCCTTCTGGATTCTAAATGACTTACTGTTAACGTAAGTTGACTCATCTGCTTGTCAATTTCTTGAAAGTGTGCTTCGGTCTTTAGTTGAAACTTTTCCTGGGATATCACCTAACGTTTGACAATTGACTTCAATGACAGTTTTTGCGGTTGATATTGTTGTGGTGTAGGTGGTTGATAAGCTTGATTTGGTCTGAGATTTGGTCCATAGTTGAAGTTTGGATGGTCTTTCCAACCTGAATTATAGGTATTGGCATGAGGGTTGTATGGCCATTGGGGAGGTCCCGGAAAATTACCTACTACATTTACTTATACGGCAACATCCTCTTGTAACATTAGACAGCAATCCGTAGGGTGGTCCGGCTTTGTGCATATTTCGCAAAGTTTAGTTGTACTTATTTTGCCTGCAACAAGCGATTGAACAATATCAACTAACTTATCAATTTTATTTTCTAAAGAAACTGTACTTACCTCGTGAACTCGTCGAAATGGTTCACTAGAAGGGCGAAACTGTTGAGAGTTAGCAGTCATAGTAGAAATTAAATTTCTAGCCGCAGTCGGAGTTATGTTTACAAGTGCACCTCCACTTGCTGCGTCAACCATCTTCATCTCCATAGGAAGTAAGCCTTCATAGAAGTATTGAAGAAGTTTTTGTTCTAACAATCCGCGTTGTGGACAATTTGCGCATAATTTCTTGAATCTCTCACAATAGTCGTATAATGATTCAACATCTTTTTATCGGATTCCTAAGATGCTTTGCCTTAGTTCACTCGCCTTGGCTGCAGGGAAAAACATGTCAAGAAAAAATCATGTCATATAAGTCCATGTAGTAACCAAATTAGACGGTAAATCAAATAATCAATCCTTAGCCAAATCGGCTAAGAAAAAAGGGAAAGCGCGAAGTTTTATTTGGTCTTCAGATACTCCCTGTGGTTTCGTGCTTAAACAAACCATATGAAATTCCTTAAGATATTTTGTGTGGGTTTTCACTGGGCATACCATGAAAAGTCGGCAAAAGATGGATTAGACCAGTCTTAAGTGCGAATGTTGTTTCTCTATTCGGGAATGTGATGCACAACAGTTGTTGCTCTTGAGGTGCAGCGGCAAGTTCTCGAATAGTTTGGTCATCGTCTGCCATCGAAAACGACACTTCGTTGTCGAATTCAAAGTGTGTTTCAACATTAGGTGTTTTTAGATCTGGTTCAGATTGTTATCGTTGTTCTTTCTATTGTCGTTGTCTTCTTTCTCGAAGTGTTTGTGCGTGTAATCTTCGGGCTAATATTTTGATCTCCAGTTCAAAATCTGCTAGTTCTCCTAGATTTTTCTTGGTCATAAATCAAAATAAACTTTAATCAGTAATTTTGTTGAAGTCCCCGGCAACGGCGCCAATTTGACAAGCATCGTAATTGTCAAATAAATTATCCTTAATCTCAAAATAAATAATTAATAAGCGTAGTAAAGAGAAGAATTGTCGATCCACAGAAAATAAGGAGCTTTTGATATCTGGAGGTTTTGTTTCTAACTTTAGCAATTAAGTAAAGAAGGTGGGGGTTAATGTAGAAACTAGATGTAAGCAATAAATGCAAGTTTGAAAATAGATTTGGAGAAAATGACGAAAGTAAACTTTGAAGAGAAAACTTGATTAAATATAATAGCCTCAATTGAGACTAATCATCGAAAAAGATTTTACACCGGATACATGCTGATTATAGTCTACAAGGCTTAACCCTTGTAACTTACTTTCACTTTGATAAACCAATAATCCAAAGGCAATCTTTGGAATTCAGTTTTTACTTGGACTAGCCACAACTATCGTTGCTAACACCAATGCAGTTTAAGTGTTAGAAAAGCCCGCTCAGATTATGTTGTCTCAATGAGAATCGAATCCGATCTCAATTTCCCTTAGCGAATCTGTCGCTAAGTGTGTTCATAGGAAGTCGAGTATGCTACATGTCGATCCTTCCTCCCAACTTTAAACCAGAACAACATTCAGACCAACAACACTTTTTAAAATGAAAGTGTAAAGATTTTAAAAGAAAGGCCGATTGCCAATCTAAGTTTCCAGAAAACTAAGAATGTTATTCGAAGATATTAAGTATTTTTCAATTCTTACAAAATGAATTGAGTTGTTGCTTAAGACTTTGGCTAATTGGAAAATTAGCTAAGCATGATTATGGTAGAAATCATACTCAGTATTTTAAAAGAAAATAAATGGAAACTTAAAAATAAGAATGTAAAGCAAAAGAGAATTTTATAGAACTTAGAAAGCAAGAACAAAACTAAGAATGAGATATGTTTCTAGCCTTACCCTAATGGTATTTATAGTTTTCTAAAACCCTAAAAATAACCTAGAAATGATAAAAGATAATTCTAAAAACATTCAAATAAATTCCTAAAATGATAATTCCCAAATATAAAGTGATAATTCCTAAATATTTAAATTCAAACTTAATCCTAAATCCTTATTAAATCCCGTTCGCCCGTCTTTTTAGATGGTGCTGACTGGATCGCCTTCTGAAAACTTTTGTTAATTGGACTGTCAGAATCTGTAACGTCAGACCTCGTCATGCCCCAAGTCATACCCCTATTTCTAGCCATGATTCCAAAAAAATTAAAAAAATGCAGAACATGCCCTTTTAATATTGATTTATGAAATTTAAAGTCTTGCACATAAATAAATAAAATCGACCCAAATTATTAATATTAAAAATTCAACAGAAAATATTTATCAATAAAATAATAACAAAATAAAATATTCATCAAACAACCTGTAATACAATTATGATGCGTTTGTTGTATTATATTGCGGCCGCAACTTAATACCTATAGACCGCTCTCCGCCTATTGAGGTCATTCCGGACAGTCCTCAGTTGCCTAAATTGTTTATTTCACAAATAAAACCAGAGTCTTATAAAAAGAAACCGAGTTACCCAATGCTGAGTTAAACTCAATCCTACACGGTCAACTAAATGAAAGCGGGAGAGTGAAGCTTTTAACACATGGCTAGAGAATAAAGTACTAACTTGCCAAGTCCGTTTAAAACTGTCAATGGATGACTCGTGAGGCGCAGCTCGGTCGGTCTCGGTTGGGTATGCCAAACGGCGACGTTTGATTTTCCCTGTGAAATTTCAAATTCTATACCAGCGTCCCTTGATTACTTTAAGCGGGCCCCTCCGAGCGCGGATCCTTGAAAATAAACAACTAAAGCCTGCCGCTTTGAGGGGCCTAGCTCCGGAGCTACTCGGTTTGGGTACCGAACCAAGGATTTGAATTTTTTGAACGTTAATAAAAATACACTGCGCTACAACAACTTTGTTTTAGGGTAAATTACACATTTGGTACCTCGCATATTTCAGTTTTTGTTTTGATCACTCGACTATTATTTTTAATAAAATTGTGCCTAACATTATGTTTTGTTTCTATTTTGATACCACCTTTAAATTTTACTGTTGGCCTAATAGAAAAAAGTGGTGTGGAATAATAAATAATAATTTTAGCCTTCAAAACTTACCCATCTTATTAAATTGATCATAGTTTAAAATAATTCAATAAATCTCTAATACTTGAAATTCTTATCGTTTTGGTCGTCATTATAATTTGAGTAATTATTAATAAATTATCATTATTGTTTTATCTAATTCGAAGCGTAACAACGAATATGGGTTACTGTAATAAAAAAGTTTTGAGAGTTATGTTTTCTTATGAGGTTTTGATGGTTTGTGGTTCAAAGGGTTCTCTTGAGATTTTCATAAGTTGGGGTCACAATACTGTTTGGGGCTGGAGTCGAAGGACGACAAAGATAAATATGACATTCTAGGTTTTCAATACACTGACTTTTGATTTAGAGAAGATAGGTTCTTGATAATAAAAAAGAAAATTACTAAAAAGGGCTTAATTCGAAGTGTAAACTATATGTTTAAGTTATTAATAAATTATTTTAAATTAAAAATGAGAATCGAATCGAAAGAATATTTAAATGTTTACAATTTATTAAATTATTTTATATTAAAATCAATTTAATAGAATTCATAATTTTTTAGTACTAAATCTGATCGTATTACAACACTATTTCCAAAAAGTCAACAATCAAATTTAGCGTGATACTGCTATAATTTTTTTTACCGTGATACCAAAATAAAAACAAACTATAATTTTAGATATAATTTTATTACAAGGCTTAACTACAAAATAAATGTTAAAATTATACTCTTTTTTTTGCAATAGTCAAAGTGTATTGAAAACCTAAAATATTTTTTTAACTAAAATATGTGTATAAAGTTTTATTTTTGGTTGAAATAGGTGCTCAGGTAAGTGCTAAAATTGACTTTAAAACAAGTCAAAAATAAAAATTTAGGCACCTATTTTAACCAAAATGAAAGTCTAGACACCTATTTTAACAAAAAAATAATTTAGACACCCATTATAAAAAAACATAATTTGTACACTTATTTTATAGTTCAACCTTACTAAAATAATAGTTGAGCTACTGTTTAACTTAACGGCCACGTTTGATTTCCCCGTGAAACTTCACATTCGATACAATGTTGTGACCCCAACTTAACGGCCCACATTTGCGTGTCTTGCATATTTTAAACGGGCCCCTCCCGGCGCATATCCTTGAAAATAAACAAGAAACGCCTGCCTTGAGGGCCCGCTCAGCTGCTCGGTTTGGGTACCGAACCAAGGATTTGAATTTTAGTGGTCCTTTTTTCTCAATTTTCAAGTTTTAAGGCAATCACAGATTATCTTTAAAATAAATTTTAAATTTTTAATCCTAAAAATTCAAACTCATAATTTTAAATAATAATCCTTAAAATAAAGTCTATTTCAGTCTACCGATTCGATTACATAACTCAGAATTTTAACTTTCATTTTTTCCAGCACTTTTATTTACATATATTAAAGTTTTTGAAGGACATTATATTTTAATAGAAAAATTAAAAAAAAAACATTGGTGTTTGAAGTTAAAAACGAAAGGAGATTTGAAATTTGAAATAGGATTGTGTGATATATCAACTACTTTGATTTGGACTTTTAATCTAACGACCATTCACAACCGTTAGAGTAAGTAAAAGAAAAACTAATAACCATAAATCAGGGCAAATCTATCACTAAATGAAACATGTTTGTCTACACCCAATGGAAAACTAACATTTGTGCAAAGATAACACTTAAGCTCATTTGCTCTCTTCGTTTGTTTCTCCGTCAAAGATTCGAAAGCTGCATTTTGCCTAACTTTATAATTCTTTATTACCTTCCTGCTCACCTCCATCAACTGATTACATTAAATCTTTTTTAACCTAAACGATAAACTTAGTTAGGCTCCTTGAAGACAATGGGTGTAAACGTGGAAGGAAAATAGGTGATTGGTTAGTTGATTTTGTTGATCATAGCAATTTTATATTCGATAGGCCAAAGCCAACCTAACTTTCCCATTCGGACATTTGCAGTTCTTTTAGTGACTATTAAAAAAAGGCCCCTAATCGTTTGATTAAATAATTATTTTAATCTTAATTTTTATGTGATTTAACTCTTAATATTTTATTTTGGTCAAAATGACTTATCCATAAATAAAAATTGTTAATCAACTAATTATAAATAGTTTGAAATGACTTGAATGACTCATCAACAGAAAAATATTTTTATATTTTATATAATTTTATAAAATTATTTTTTTGATTAATGTGACATTCTTTCAAGTTAATAACATTTTTTATATGACAATATCATGTCAGCGTGTACTATTATGTAGGTTTGTTATGTTATTTCAAGTCATTTACAGTTAGTTGACTAATAATTTTTATTTATAAAAAATTATTTTAACCCAAAATAAAATGTTAAAAAGTTAAATTATTTCAAAAAAAAAAAAACCAAATGAGTATTTAATCAAAAGGTCGAGACACTTGGTAGCTTTATGGGGTTTTTTAATTACAACCTTAATCATACTTTTGTACTTTCCTTAATCATGCTCTGAACTCCACGCGCGCCAAGGGTCGGAGACAGGTTCGGACAGAGGTTTGGCTGTGGGGGAAGGAAAATAAAATAAAAAAGATAGTGAGAGAGAGATTCAAAGAGTATTAAAGCAGAGTTGGTTCTCTGCATTCTACTGGAGCTAAAGAAGAAAAAAGGTAATGGAGAGAACGTGATTGTGCTGTATTATCAAAAAAAGAAGAAGCTAAAATATCACTCAGACAACGAAACCCCACCCAACTTTGCTTCCTTTTTTCCTTGTTTTGATCTTTCATCTGGCATTTCGAGTTCCAAATTTTGTCAATTGGGGGGATTTGGTTGTTTTGAATGGTGGAACTGTAATTGTTTTTCTCCTTTCTTGGAATCTAGAAAATGGCGGCAGAGAGATCGTTGTCGTTTTCAGTTGCTTCACTTGTGGAGGATGTACTGCAACAGCAATGCAATCGTTCCAAAGATCTTGATTTGGAATCTAGAAAAGCCGAGGAAGACGGTATTTTGATTGTTTTTTGTTCTATTTGATTAATTTTCATGGATAATTTACAGATTTTTTTTTGTTGTCGTGACATGTTGGTGAATAAAATTTGAATGAAGGATTTTATTGTTAAAGTTAAAAGATAAAAGCAAACAGAAAACTAGCAGTAGCTGAATGTGATAATTATTCTATGGCAGCATTAAGGAGGTATGAAGCGGCTGGATGGCTAAGGAAGATGGTTGGTGTAGTGGCGGCTAAAGATTTACCGGCAGAGCCATCGGAGGAAGAGTTAAGGCTTGGTTTGAGAAGTGGAATAATCCTATGCAATGTTCTCAACAAAGTTCAACCTGGAACTGTGCCTAAGGTGAGCTTTGTTATTTTTTCTGTCTTTGATTTTTCAATTGGTTTTCCTTTTAAGTACGGTTTATGGTTTTTTAGGTAGTCGAAAGTCCAGTTGATGCAGCCCTCATACCTGATGGAGCTGCATTGTCAGCATTCCAGTACTTTGAAAATGTGAGGAATTTCTTGGTAGCTGGCCAAGAGTTAGGGCTTCCTTCTTTCGAGGCATCTGATCTAGAACAAGTATGTTTTCCAAGTAATTTAGTTTAACAATTCTTTTGTTCATAAACAAATTCGTTTCACGGAATAATTTATTGGTTTACTTTAAATTTGATTAAAATTGTTTAGGGTGGCAAATCTTCAAGGGTGGTGAATTGTGTTCTAGGGATGAAATCCTATTATGAATGGAAGCTCACAGGTGGAAATGGAGTGCGGAAATTTGGTGGAAATATAAAACCTGGCGCCACCACGTTGGGAAAGTTGATTGTAAGAAAGAATTCAGAGCCTTTCACCAACTCCTTGCAAAGGACCACATCAATGAATGAGAAATTATCAAATGGTCACCCTAATGATATTGAACCGGAAAAAATGGTTGGTATGCTTTGAATGTTAGTATTTACTTGTTTTATATTCTACTTGAACAATCGAAAAGGAATTCTATGAGTTTGTCTTGTTGTACAAGCAGGCTGGTTCTGATTCGTTAAGTATGTTGGTTCGTGCCATTCTAATAGATAAAAAGCCAGAAGAAGTTCCAATGGTAAGTTCTTATTCACTTATTACTATAAACATATTAAACTTGAATAGTTGAACAAATGTGCTTGTAGCGCATTCCACCTCAAGGGTTTTTCCCTCAAGGGTTGTCTGCTAGCTACTGATATATTGCTGTCATTTCAGGTCTGCCTGAGCCTGATATTATTGTAGAACATTTGCACTCTTATTATTTATTACATCTTCTATTAGTTTTTTATGTACACACGCACACACACATATATATATCATAAATGCGATTATCCTTTTGCTTTTTCTAATACTTATTTGGGTCAACTTGGTTATTCTAGCTGGTTGAATCTGTGCTCAGTAAAGTCGTGGAGGAGTTTGAGCATCGGATTGCAAGCCAATATGAAGTGGTATGTTAGTTTTCGTAATTGTAAAGTTTGCACTTCAAATAATAAGTCATTTACTAATTTACTGATCTTAACTAACTTGCTATATAATTATTTCCCTCCAAATTGAAAGATGAAAACAACTTCAAAAGACACTACTCCTAATTTCAGCAAGTCTCTATCGAAACACACTCCTGGGGATAAAAAGGTATATGATGATCCTTTTCTACTTCACAAATCATCAAATGAATTTTCTTATATGTCATAGTGATGCATATCATGTTTATCTAACTTTCTTTTTCATGATTATAATGGCATAGATTGAGGAAAAGAACATCAAAGTGATAAGTTGCTATCAAAAGAATCCCATTGATGACGAGGAATTAAAAAGACAATCTCAAAAACAACAAATGATCTTTGATCAACAAGAAAGACATATTCAGGTTGGAGCTAATTGTGCACTATTTTCTTTTTCTTTTCAATTTGCATACTTGAATGGAACACTTACATGCACTATAAATTTTATAGGAACTGAAACATTCTGTTAATTCCACAAAAGCTGGCATGCAATTCATACAAATGAAATTTCATGAAGAATTCAACAATCTTGGTATGCTGACTCTAATAGAAGTATTTATTTGTTTTTTTTTCTTGTTTTATGGAAGCATTAAACAAGGTATTTATCTCTAAATCTACGTAATTATTTTTTACAGGCATGCATATTCGTGGTCTAGCTCATGCTGCTTCTGGTTACCATAGGGTTCTCGAAGAAAATCGCAAGCTATACAATCAAGTGCAGGACCTAAAAGGTAAATAGTAGATTATCATTGTGCAAGCTTTAAATATCATGTTGTCCTTGTTTTGAGTCTCCCTATTGATTAGAAAGGGTTATCCACTTTATAATCAGG
The DNA here is from genome assembly GCA_019671005.1 of Hibiscus mutabilis. NCBI lineage: Eukaryota > Viridiplantae > Streptophyta > Magnoliopsida > Malvales > Malvaceae > Hibiscus > Hibiscus mutabilis. The sequence continues at coordinate 7,794,859 of CM033718.1, read as the reverse complement.
AAGTATTCGTGTTTACTGCCGGGTGAGACCATTCTTGTCTGGACAACCAAGCTATCTGAGCACTGTTGATCATATAGAAGAAGGAAACATCACTGTAAACACCCCCTCAAAGTATGGTAAAGGACAGAAGGCCTTCACCTTCAACAAAGTCTTTGGGCCATCTGCAACTCAAGGTTGCTTCACTAAGAGTTTAATTGCCTGGTGATAGTCTTTATTTAATTTTAGCTTCTTTACTTAAGTTATATCTTATTATATTGCAGCGGAGGTTTTTTCTGACATGCAGCCCCTTATACGGTCGGTTCTTGATGGATACAATGTTTGTATATTCGCATACGGCCAGACAGGCTCAGGAAAAACTTATACTATGGTAAGATAGGGTAGTTGGATTATTCACTGGACTAGGAGAATGATACTACATACATTACTAGTTTTATGAAATATTCCTTTCGCTTTGTAACTTATTGGTTTATTTTGGTTTGCATATACAGACTGGGCCTAAGGAACTGACAGAGAAAAATCAAGGTGTTAATTATAGGGCATTAGGTGATTTGTTTATTCTAGCGGAACAAAGAAAGGATACTTTCCGCTATGAAGTTGCTGTTCAGATGATTGAGATTTATAACGAGCAAGTCAGAGATCTCCTTGTTACAGATGGAAGTAACAAAAGATATCCTTTTTCTCAATCTATTTTGTTTTATTTGTCACAAAGTTATAAAATTATATCATGTTATCAGTTAGAAGTATGTAAATTTCTTTTGACAGATTGATAACTTAGAAAAAGTTGTTTCTCTATAGGTTTGGGTGGTTGGTCCTTTGCATTCATTTTTTCTATTGAGGGTTATCCTTAATATATTAATACACTAGAAATTCGGAACAGTTCCCAAACAGGTCTTAACGTACCAGATGCATGCCTCATGCCTGTTTCATCAACGTCTGATGTTATTGATCTGATGAACCTGGGACAAAGGAATCGTGCAGTTGGTGCAACAGCCCTAAATGACCGTAGTAGTCGTTCTCATAGGTAACATCTTATTCTTTACACTACTTGATTCTCAAAAAATTCTTCATTCTGAAGCTAAATTCAGTTTTTATCACTTTGCAGTTGCTTGACTGTCCATGTTCAAGGAAGAGATTTAACATCTGGAACTATTCTCCGTGGCTGCATGCATCTTGTTGATCTTGCAGGAAGTGAGAGAGTAAACAAGTCCGAGGTAACAGGAGATCGACTAAAAGAGGCACAACACATAAACAAATCTCTATCAGCTTTGGGAGATGTGATTGCTTCTCTTGCTCAAAAGAATCCACATGTTCCTTACAGAAACAGCAAACTCACTCAACTTCTCCAAGATTCATTGGGTATGTTTAAACTGTCAAAATAATTGTTGTTCAGTTCCATTTAGGGGCTAAATGTACCGCATCAGTTTTTTTTTCTTTACAAAAGTCTCAATTTCTCTGGAAATGTATCTTCAGGAGGGCAGGCCAAGACACTAATGTTTGTTCACATTAGCCCCGAGCCTGATGCCATAGGGGAAACAATAAGTACTCTCAAATTTGCAGAGCGTGTGGCGACTGTTGAACTTGGTGCAGCCCAAGTGAACAAAAATACCGCTGATGTTAAAGAACTCAAAGAACAGGTTATTCTACTTTTAGTTACCTATTCTTATTGATTGGGATTGTTATCTTGAAATAGTTGGAAAATGTGATATTGCCCCATTTAGTAACTTATTGGAGTCAACTTTTTAGATTGTTAACCTTAAGGCCGCATTGGCAAGGAAAGAGGGAGAAGCTGAGCAAAGTCAGAATTCTGTATTTAGCAGCTCTGAAACGTTCCGAACAAAGGCTAGTGACTTGTCGCCCTTTACGCCTAATCAGTGGGCTGGAGATATGTTGGGGACTAGACAACCCATGGGTGATGTGGGCAACATTGAGGTACTTGTTGCTTTACATAAAGGTTTTAATTTCGTTAATCATGTTAGATACCTCAGTCACAAGTCCAAAATGCCTCATAATTTAAAGATGATATGATAGCGAAGTGTTGATGGGTTCAATGAATTGAAAATTGTATGGCAATGTGCAATCGAGTGATTGAGAGTGAGGTTCGCGGCCTAATACGAATTGACATGCCCATTTCTTTCCATTTTGCTTTCTATCTGTTAAAGTTGGTTGGATAGGGGGGAAATCTCCAGTCAGTTTTCTTTTGAAATTTCTTGCCAAATTTTATAAATATTTATCAGTAATTCAATGTATCGGCTTCGCTCGACATGCTCTAAAAAGCTTGGATATTCATGTCATACATTCTGCCATTCGTCACATTTACACATGCATGCATATATATATTTTATCTCAAGTTTAAATTTGATTTTTTTTGGGCTTTTCAGGTGTGTAGCAGTACCAATTCTAAAATGAGGCAAAAGACACAAAGCTTTGATCTTGATGAGCTATTAGCAAATTCACCTCCTTGGCCTCCTGTTAAAAGTCCTGCCCAAAACTTTATGAATAATGAGCAAGAATTGGGGGGCTCAGGTGAGTGGGTGGATAAAGTTATGGTGAACAAGCAAGATCCCAGTAACAGAGTAGGAAACTCCCTAGTATGTTGGGAAGCAGAAAATGGGAATTTATCTGATGTTGATTACCAGAAATATCTACAAGATTCTTCAAAGATGTACCCAGAACAATCATATAATATGTTCATGGGGAGTAACAAGTTCAACATGGCTGGTACTGGTGACATAGATGATATTGATGCTGCCACCACGAGTGACACATCCGAGCCGGATTTGCTTTGGCAATTCAATCGGTCCAAGCTTAGCAGCATAACCAATGGGGAGGAGTCAAACGCCAAAAAACCTACATCAAAATCAGCAAGGAGCCCAGAAATAAGGTAAGACAATAACGATACTCTCATGATCTCGAATATTGTGTACGGTCATCTTAAGCTTTTCCCATGTAACTAAAAGAGCTGGTAAATGTTTTGCTGCAGAAATTTATATCCTATGTCAGGGCCATCACCCTCAAGGAAACTTGCAAATGGAGTTGGCCAGCATTTGAACCGAAACGGCAGGCAACCAACTACTTCTGATGGTAAACGCAAAACTGGAAGTAGAAAATAACAAGTTCATATACGCCATAATGACCACGTTTGAGTGATTTATGATTCTTTTCTTTCATTTTCTTTGTTCTTTTTATGTCTTTCAGAGAGGGAGAGATATATATTGTTTTCATTCTAATTTTTAAGGTATAGTTAAAATGCAGCAACAGCAATAATCCCAGTTGCTTTGTTTTTTGTTTTGTTTTCAAAGGCAAGTTGTGTAGATACGTCCTGCTAGTGTCTGCTTGATTTTTTGTGTAACGACTGTTTTTTCGTTACAATATTAAAAGAATTAAAGCTCATATCGTGTTCCAATGGCTGTTTTATTTGATAATTGGTTAAAATTTAAAATTATCATCAATTCAAAAGGCCATTTCAGTTTCCAGTTTTCAATATCCTCGCACGTTTTGTTCTTCGTGTATATTGATCATTTTATTTCCGCTCGTAGCACAAAATATGTATATTTTCTACAGGCTTTTTTTTACTGAAATTTTCTACAGGCTTTAAGCATAGCTTTAACAGTTTTGACATAAATCTAGGGTGGAGTTTATCCCAAGGAAACTAAGTGATAACTTTGCAATTCAAGCTAATAATGCCCCAGGTGGCTGGAAGAAGAAATTTTCTACCATTAGCACCATATGCATTATAACTAGCTTTGCTCATTTTTTCGACCAACGCTCCAGGATACCCTGGATATGGTCCACTGCCAAATATTCCGGGACAGGCTGTGGCAGCTTCTAATGGTGCCAAACCGTCCCCTTGAAAATAACCGGTCTCAAAGGGGTTACTGGCAGCCCCTGCAAGTAGGGTAGCAATGTTTATGATCATGCCATGGTTCCAATGCCTTTAGGTGCCTCCAAGGCTTGTCCTGGAGGGCCATAAGCAGACAGAGCATAAGGCTAAATACAAAGACCGGGGCATTGGACCGTACGGTCTCCTGCATGCGCGAACACCACTCGAGATATTGCCCCTACTAATATGCTGTCATGGAAACCGCCTGATCCCATGCAGAACCGATCTACTGTAACATCTTTAGCGGTCAAAATTAAGTAAATTCCGTTAGTGTCCAATGGAAAGATTTTGCATTCTATCTTCTCAAAGCTCGCTGTTTAGGGGAGCTTCAGGTTCAGGGTCTTCCCCGAAGAATATGCATCACCAACTTGTTTCACAAGTTGTCCTTGTATGTACTAATTATTCTCCGCCATGTTGAAACAGAGGATGGTTTACGAGGACCGGGGCTCACAAAAAAAGCGAAGCAATTGGTTATGGAACTTCTATCTTTCCCACAGAACCCTCCATACCATATGAGATGAACGTTAATGCCATTCGGCTTGATCAAGAGAGGGCCTCCATGGTATCGAACCTAGTTGGATGCAACGTCTAATGAAGAAGGTTGATGTTGCCCTTGGCTCAGCCCGTATGACCAAGGGGCTAAGGCCAAGACACAAATAAGAGGCAATAGCAAAGACCTCAATAACAAGCTGGCCATTTCTCGATTGAAATGTAGATTCTTGGAGAATGATTAACCAATAAGTCACGTTATACTCTTGAGAAAAGGATTTAGACTTGAATTGTAAACATAAAATTGTTAGGAGGGATAATAACGAATCTCGAATATAAACAATAAAAATAAATATACAATATTCCAAAAAGTTCTTAAATTATTATTCAAGTCATTCCATAACCATGAATGAACATAAATTTTGATGACTTGTTCATGGACAACTTGGTTTTTATTTGTAAATATATCTTTAGAGTATCTATTTTCATTTTTTTAAAATTTTGTTCTCGTGTATTAAAAGGTTACAAGGATATTTTCTTATCAAAGATGGTTCACATGATTGTGTTGAGTCTCTTGTCTATATAAATTCTTTAATTTTTATGATTTACGTCTTCTAATACATCATGCAAATTATCTTTTATAAAAAAATTATATATATTTTAAAATTCACGACTAAAACTTTTTTTCAATAAAGAATCGCAACTAAAACCGAGAAATAAACAATACAAAATTATAAAGGTTTAACTTTGATATACATGCCGTGTAAAATAAATTTTACACAAGCATAATTATTTAGACTATAAACTAAAATTAAACATAAACTTTCAAAATTTAAACCTCAGATTTTAAACTCTAAACTCTAAATTTTAAACATTAACCTTAAATTTTAAACCCTACAACTCAAATCCCTAAACTAAATACTATTTCGGTAAACTCCTATAACAACTTTACTTTGCAGGCTTCTTACAATGGAGTTTGCTAAAGTCCTCGGCACAACCACACATTAATAATTTAATAGCAAGAGATTTGTTGTATTTTATATTTTCCCTAACTGGAAATGTATTGCATTTTCGCATTATATGTTAAATTTAAATTTATATAAAATAAGATAATACGAGCTACATGCTTACTCAGTCAATTAATTAAATTTTAATTTATTATATTTTAATTTTATATACGAATTTGCCCAATATAAACACCTTTTTATCACCAAAATAATTCACTTAGCAGAAAAACAAAACACTAGTAGTAAATATATGAGTAAGTAAAATTTGACTCGAAAAGATTGATTTCTTTTCAATTTCAAATTATTCTAGGTGAATTTCGAGTTTGATTCAAGTTTGATTTTGCCAACTCGAAAAATTGAAAAAAAAAAATCAAATTTTACTAGTTTGCGATTTAGTCAATAATATTCTTTCTCTTTCGTTCCTTTTCATTTTAAGTCCATTTTGGCTAAATTTAAATTACATGCTCTTACACCACTATATAATGCCTATTTAGATTCAACTTATATTTTTAAAAATAATTTTATCTTTGTAATTTATTCCTTCAATTTTGTATGATTTTCATATTTATTTAATTTCTTTTTTCTTTTTAAGTTTAGTTTTTAATCAAATTTAAATCACACATTCCACGTTCATTATATAATATCTATGTAACGCCAATTCATATTTTTAACAATTTTTTTTAATTTAGATCCTTAACTTTGTATTTTATTCAATTTGTTCCTTTAAGTATTTTTTTTATAAATTCTTTTTTCCCTCAATTCTTTGTCTCCTTTATACTCTCATGATCCATCAATAATTTGCCCTAAGAATTTCATTCTTTAAAAATAGCATTATTAAATATATTTTATAATTTTAAATGTTTTTTGTTTGGGTAATTATTTCATGCACCGGTGGTGGAAATATTTTGTTTCCACAAGCGCCCTAATTTTAGGGGTTAGAGATTTAGTTTAGGATTCATAGCTTAGGGGTTTATGTGCTCAGAATTTAGGGACTGTGATTTGAATTTAGAGTTTAAGGTTTGAATTTAGGGTTATAGGTAAAAACTAAAATTCTTAACATATTACCTTAAAGCATAACCTCTATACTCTGAACCTTAAACTCTAAATTCTAACTATAGGTCATAAATTCTAAACTCCTAAACCTAAACCCCTAAACTATAAACCATAAAATAGATTTCTAGCCCCTAAAATTAGGACGCTTGTGAAAACAAAAAAATTTCACCAGTGCATCATATATTTTTTCTTTTTTGTTTTATAATATATCATTACAAATCTTACTTATACATTCAAAAAGTAATATAATATATATTAAAAAATCATTTAAATTAAAATCAATCCGTACTTTAATATTATAAATAATTACAATTAAATTTATATTAAAATTCGACAACTCCTTGATAAAAAAATAAAAATAAAATTTGAATCAAAATAAGGCTAGTCAATTATTATTTTTTTACTCAACCCCACCCCACCCCTAAGTAAATAAAATCCAAACCAGTTTCTGCACGTGCAAAATCTCCCTTTGAAAGCGTGCGTCGTCTTCGCTATCCGTGGTGAAAGCCCCCCTTCCACTTTACTCTTTGTTTTCACCTTCCCTTTCCTTCCTTCTCTCGCATTTGAAAGTTGCAACTTTAACAACATAAAAGAAGCTCGGAAGGGAAAGGGATACCGCTATCTCGAAAATGGACGGCTTGGATCACGCGCCTCACATCTGCAACTAATCTCTGGCCGCCCATTCTCCTTTTCTCTCTTCACTAGCTTGGTAATCCATTCATTTTCACTTTTTTTTTCTAATCAATATTTATCTGTAGATTAAGTTTTTGCTATTCATTTACTGTTTGTTTAAGATGAACTATGTTTTGATATAATACATCGTGATCTATATGTTTTTTTTTCTTTCTTTTTTGAGTAGTGTTGTTTCTTTAACTGTATTTGATTCGAGGGAAGTTATTTTCATTTTGGAAAAAAGAATAGCTTCTCTCTCTAGAGAATTTTTTTTTTGATTTCGTATCATTAATTCTGTGATGTGATTAGCGGATTGCTGATTAGCTGTGTAACTGCAAACCTCTTCAGAAAATGTTTTTACTTTTATTTTTCTTATTTTCAAATGTATAAGGATGTAGAAGATGACGGTGAATAATTATGGAGAAAACATATTAGTGTTCTTTTTCATATATATAAAAAGTTGTAATGAAATTTGGAGGGAAATCCTAACAAATTAAGCAGATCTTTCAGGATATATGTGGACAGAAGAAATCTATCATTTACTTTATCTAATTGGAAGTTATATAATCTTTTCTTTTCAGATTTAGAGTTGTTATCGTTACATAATGGAGGCTTGTTATTGTATTGACTCTCAGTGGCCACCCGATGAGCTGCTGGTTAAATATCAGTATATATCGGGCGTCTTAATCGCCCTTGCTTATTTCTCAATTCCGCTGGAGCTTATATATTTTGTTAAAAAATCTGCATTCTTCCCGTATCGGTGGGTGCTTATGCAATTCGGTGCTTTCATCATTCTCTGTGGAGCAACCCACTTTATAAACTTGTGGACATTCACTATGCACACTAAAGTTGTTGCTGTGGTGATGACCATTGCAAAGGTTGCTTGTGCTCTTGTATCATGTGTAACTGCTTTGATTCTTGTACACATTATTCCCGATTTGTTGAGTGTTAAAACTCGTGAACTATTTCTGAGGAACAAGGCGGAACAGCTCGACAGGGAGATGGGCCTTATTCTAACTTAAGAAGAAACTGGAAGGCATGTAAGGATGCTAACTCATGAAATTAGAAGCACACTCGATAGGCATACAATATTGAAGACCACCCTTGTTGAATTAGGTAGGACCTTGGGCCTGGAGGAATGTGCATTGTGGATGCCATCAAGGACCGGTATGGATCTGCAACTTTCCCATACTCTAAACTACCAAATACAAGTTGGATCTACTGTGCAAATAAATCTTCCGGTCATCAATGAAGTCTTCAATAGTGCTCGAGCAGTGCATATACCCTATAGTTGCCCTTTAGCCAGGATCAGACTTTTAGTGGGAAGATATGTGCCCCCATTGGTAGTTGCTGTTCGGGTACCACTTTTACATCTCTCAAATTTCCAAATTGATGACTGGCCTGATCTATCCGCCAAAAACTATGCAGTAATGGTCCTTATTCTCCCCACTGATAGTGCCAGAAAATGGCGAGATCATGAATTGGAACTAGTCGAAGTTCTGGCAGACCAGGTAATCTTTACGTGCTTTCTTTCGTTGGCTGCTTTTATGACGTCTCAATGATATGCTCGTCATCGGTTTTGATAGTACATTTATGAATTTACTTTTGAAAAAGCTCTAATGATTGGATTTTTTCTTTTCCTTGTAGTTAGAAAACATTGTTTACTTATTATGATTTATGAGCCTTTGATCCCTAACATGATTCCGGCGCTGAACTTATGGTAGTATTTGTACAGGTTGCTGTTGCTCTCTCTCATGCTGCTATTCTGGAGGAATCTATGAGGCTCATGATCAGCTCATGGTGCAAAATGTTGACTTAGACTTGGCTCGTCGAGAGGCTGAGAAGGCAATTCATGCACGGAATGATTTCCTTGCAGTAATGAACCATGAAATGCGAACGCCAATGCATGCAATCATTGCATTGTGTTCCCTTCTCGAGACCGAGCTAACTCCAGAGCAAAGAGTTATGATTGAGACAGTGCTAAAGAGTAGCAACCTTTTGGCAACACTAATCAATGATGTTTTGGATCTTTCTAGACTTGAAGATAATAACCTAGAATTAGAAATTGGAATGTTCAATGAGGTAGTTAATTGGATATTACTTTTTTAATATACATATATATTATGAAAGAAGAGGAAAAAAATTGCCTTTGTAGTTCAACTTAGGTATTAATGTTGATATTTTTGCATTTTAGGTCATTAATTTGATAAAGCCTATCGCGTCTGTAAAGAAGCTATCTATGACTATGATTCTGGCACCTGATTTGCCAATGTTTGCTATTGGTGATGAAAAACGACTTATGCAAACTATTTTAAATGTCGTGGGTAATGCTGTGAAGTTCACAAAGGAGGGTTATGTTTCAACTATAGTTTCTGTTGCAAAACCAGAGTCTTTAAGAGACTGGCGACCTCCAGAATTTTACCCAGTGTCAATCGAAGGCCAATTCTATTTACGAATGCAGGTTCTCAATTGCTACATTTAACTTTATTTTCATTTCAGTTTACTTCTGTTTAGATTTTTGACCAAATGATCTTAAAGGCATCTTTCCATCGTCTATTGCTATCCAATGCTTTAAGTTTTCTTTCGAATCATGCCATTTAGGATATACATTGAAGGTATCTCCTGGCTTTTGTTTATGACGTACTATCCAACGAATTACCATCCACGTGATCTACTTGTGTAGCTTGTCTGGAGCTTTACTAGCTTACTACATGATGCTCTTGTTGATCCTATTCTTGCAGGTTAAGGATTCTGGTTGTGGTGTTCTCCCACAAGACATACCAAATCTCTTTACCAAATTTGCACATCCTCGAAGCGGATCCGTTGGAACTAGTGGTGGTGCTGGACTCGGACTCGGACTCGCTATTTGTAGAAGGTAAAATTAGAAATACTGAATTCCATTGCATAAGAAACATTTGCTTGTTAATCGTATTATAAAGGGATCATTCAATATAGGCATCAAAATGACCTTTGTTCTCAAATGTTTGAACCAGGTTTGTAAATTTGATGGGAGGCCACATATGGATTGAGAGTGAGGGCCATGAAAAAGGTTGCACTGCGACCTTCCTAGTGAAACTGGGGATCGGCAGCAACCCTAATGATAATTCAGCTATCCATCAAGCTTCACCGCACGTTCGAGCATATCATGGAAGTGCAGATATGAGCGGACAAAAACCAATTTTAAGAGATCATCGTGGTACTGCTAATCCCAATGCACGATACCAAAGAAGTCTTTAGGTGGTAGTGGTAGCTGGCTAATTTTGGCAATGGAAAAAGGTGGACTTGCATTATTTTTCCATTTTCGTACTATTTGAGGTGAAGATTGCTGTTTTTAAACGAAACAGACTTTTATAACATAGCCTTACTGTTGCTTATTAAAAGGCTATATAGTGAAAGTAGCGAGTTCCAGCGGCATTCCTTGCGTTCTATTCTCATTTTTTTACCTACGTTGTCCTTAACAGAATTTGAATGGCCCTTTTTGGGCCCTTCAATATTTGAAAGGATTCGAATAAAGTAAAAAAAAAATACACAGAAAATATAAATCGAGATTTGTGCAACCAATTCTTTAATTTGTGCAACCAAATCACAGACGGAAAAAATACACAGAAAATATAAATCGAATAAAGTATTCCTAACCTTCAAACGAACCAATTCTTTAATTTGTGCAACCAAATCACAGACGGAAACTTGTACTCCCAAGTACAATATGCGATTTCTCTCCTACATCATGTAATTTGCTTTATTCCTCCGGTTCAAAAAAGAAGAAGAGAGAAAGTAATTTGCTTTATTCCATGTCAACTTCAACACTAGATTTATCAGGTTCCTCCTCTTCAATCTGTGACTAGCCCAACACAACTCTCTAATTCAATCCATGATAGGCCTCTGCACTCTACAAACTTGTAGAATGCAGTCCCATACTAGCCTAGAGTACTAGTAATAAAATATTGGGGTGGTAATGAGTCTCACCGGCTTGCAAGTTGTTCGGGCTTGATTTGAGTGAGCTCGACTCGAGACCTTAACAAACTGAGCCGACTCAACCCAAGCTCGACTTAAAAAATTCGTGAACATGTTGGAAATAATTATATATACATTCGTATGTTTTAGTGTTGTTAACTTGTTCTCATGGTAAAATATTTTAAATTTCCTTCTCGTTGTAGACATGTATAAATTAAAAAAATGTACTATAGTTATTTGAGAATTTTTAAAAATAAATATTATTTTTTCTCAAATAAGTTTTTCACATGTTATTTTTTAAAACTTCAAGAAAATATTTAAAACAATTTGAAAAAAGCAAGCTCAAACTGCTCAATTCAAGCCCGGCTAAACCAAACCTGCACAGACTCGTTTTCACACCTAGTAAAGTAACAGATGATCTCTCATCTCATTCTCATACATACAAATGATACACGTAACACTTGTATCCAAGTCAAAAATAAAAGTCTATTTTTAGAGGGCAATTCATCCAAAACCGTCATCCAAAACAATGACCGAACTTTCAAGGACAAACCTAGCATACCCTTATTTCTCTCCATATCAAAGAAATAATGAGCTTTGAATAGAAAAGCAAATTTTGCAGGACAACATTGTCCCTAAGGTGCAATAAGTTACTATGTAAGCACTGATGTTTATTATGTGATAAAATAATATGACATAAGCATTAACTTGAAAATGAATTTAAATGAGAATCATAATTCAAAAATAAAATTGAAATGTTCAAAAGTTTAGAGATAATTTATATAGTGCAATTAAATATTATAATAATTCAAATAGAGATAATTTAGTAACTTTCAAGTGAGTAATGTTCATATTTCAATAACAAGTGTATATTAAATTACAATCAGTACTGCTTCGGTAAAATAAAAAATCAATGTTTTCAAACTGTTCCGCGATTTGTTTGGACCAATAATACCATGTACCAAACTCAGTAATTATGAAAAGATACAAATACGAACAATCCTGATCCAATTCATGAACGCCTCAAAGTCAGAGACATCAAACGTTTTAAAGATGCATTTATGGTCGATTGAATTTAGAAATCTATTAAACCATAGGAAAATAACATAAATGTCAAGTATATGTAAACAAAAGAAACGGGAAACTGAAACAAAATCATGAAAACTTAATCCAAACTCAAACAAGTTCATATCAACCAAAAACAGCTCCACAAAAAAAACTACTTAAGACATGTTCATATCCAAATTCATGGCTCACAAGTTCTGCACTGATCTTCGGGAGGTCAACTTACTTCTTAGACTTCTTGGAACTACTGAATAAGAAAAGTACGAGAAAAATACATCATTTGAACACCCATCATTTTGAAAAAGAAAATAAATCTCAAAAATACACTTACCCAACTGGTTGAGCGGCAGCAGCGGCAGGAGGGGCTGCAGCTGGCTTATCTCCTCCAGGCCCCTGAGGAGATTAAGAAAAATAAATAAATAACCCACATCATAACATGAGATAAAAAAGAATGAGCAAGAATATATTCAACATTATTAACAATAGTATGCAAATAATGGATCATGAAAAAGAAAAAAATATATAGAAGATCAGAGAATTTCAAAGCAAGAAACAGCTATAGTTTCCATAAAATATAGGAAAATACCAAAGATAACTGGTAAAACAAAACCATTATGCCAAGCGCAGCACACACCGGAAACACCACACAGTGCAAAAATTTTACCTGGGCCAATCGTTCCTCCCTCCTAGCAAATTTTCTTTCCCTGCTTGCCTTATTCTTAGCCCTCTTAGCTTCAAACTGGTCGGCCAAAGTCTTTTCTCTGGCCTTCTCAGCCTTAGATTTGTGGATGCTTTCCATGAGGACTCTCTTGTTCTTAAACACATTACCCTTGACTTTCATGTACATGTCATGGTACATATGCTTGTCAATCTTCTTTGATTCCCTGTACTTACGAAGCAAGCGTCTGAGAACACGCATCCTCCTCATCCACAAGATCTTTGTGGGCAACCTTGCCTCCCTTGTACCCTTGCGCTTACCTAGGACCAGCATAAGAGTTGAGACCCAACTAATCAAATTAAATTCAATACATATATTTTTCACGATATGCATCACAACTTTCTGATGGCTAACAAAAGATCCCCAGCAGGATGAATATCTCAATGATACTTCAATTCATTCTTTCTTCATGATTTTGGAAGTCCCAACTCCAAATACATGATGAGTAATCAAGAATATGCTCAGAGTTCAACATGGTACTTAATTTGCAGGTATGTAATTAAGTCGTCTATTTCAACCCAGAATATGCTCCGGCTTCAACATGGTACTTCATGTGAAACAGTGCAAGTATGTAACTAAGCCATCAATTTCAACCCATGTAATCAGCATCCATAAATACCATCAGGTTCATTTAATCCCATGATCATAATTAGATAGCATACCATATCCAGAGTGACGCCCCTTTCGCTTGGCTTCCTTCATGCGACGAGCACGAGATCGAGAGTGAATCTTGGTTGGCTTCCTGATGATAAAACCATCTTTAACCAACTTCCTTATGTTCTGGCCTGCAGTTTCCAGTTCATGTAAGAAAATGAAGAAAAATAAGAAATAGAAAAATACAAAACCCTTTTGATTTACTGAAATAAAACAAAATACCCTTAATACAACCTTGATTATATTCTCTTATGAATGGAAGACTGTAACATACTAACACCTTAAACTTGCAATCAATCATTTCAGAGTTGAATTATGAACAAATGTATATGTACAACAGTAGAAGAAACTAGAAATTAATCCTTTGTTCAATCAAAATAATTTTCATTTGGAAAATGACAAACGTGAGACTGCAACAGTAGCATTCATAACTCTCCAGTATACAAAGATGACACAGAAAGCAAATTCTTTTCTCAGTAATCCATTAAGTTAATTGTTGTAATCACCAGAGGACGCATTTTAGCTAAAAAATATTATCCTTTTCCAACAAAAGGATTTGGATATTGTAAACAAATTAAAAATTGCATAATCACAAACTTAGCCTACGTATCCTAAAGCTCATATGCGCTAGGTACACGAAACTTTGCCTTATAAATTACAACAAAAAAAAGCATTCAAAGAACGCGATTCAAACTGAGATTTAAATTACAGACTCAATTCCAGGAAATTGAAGCTTTAGCTTCTTAGCTTTCATTTTCCTAGTAGCTGATTATACGTGTGAGTGTTCTGAGCTTTCCGTATATATTTGGCAACAAACGAAGCTAAAACAAAACCAAATCATAATTAAACAAAAAACTGATGATAACGAAAATGAACAAGTGTTGAAGAGAAAGACGCACGGGAGTTAGCCATAGAGATCTCGTTGACTTCATTTGGATCGAGCCAAACCTTCCATTTTCCACACTTTAGAACGCTGGCTGAGAGCCGCTTCTGGAGCTTAAGAGAAACCATTTTCTCCCTCTCTCTTTCTCTTTGGTAGCGGAGAAGGATAAGAAATAAGTGATAGCGCCAATTTATATGATCTCCGTTTTAACCCTAGGGTTTGCAGTCGCCTGCTACTTTTGTGTTTCCTGTTTGGACCGGGTTAATGGAACCTGGGATTGAAAGCCTTAAACAATTGTTTTTTTGGGCCTAATTTTAGTTAAGAAAAGAAGTAATTGGGCTTCTCTTGAAGAAGAACCATTTTAGAGTTTCGAATAATATTTCAGCTCATATATTTTAAGTTTCTACAGGAAAAAGATTCTTCCCATTACATATTTTATAAAAATAAATATATTAAATATACGTGAATGAAAATGTGTATTTTGTAAACAGTATATTTCGAATTCGAGGATCGTACAATGAAAATACGGGCGATGAGGAACTCAATTGCTGGTTTACAGATTGATGATAGATGAGAATCGAAGCTGGAACGTTTGAAATTTTATTTTCATCGTGATTCAAGAAACATTTTGCATGTCAACCGGTGGCGGGGACTTTGGAGGCAGTTGTTGCGTTTCATAAGATGTCCAATATTCAAGCGGCGGGTTTGGAGGTTGCTTTCTCGGAGGAGGAGGTGAAGGCGGTAATTTGGGAATGCGATGGTGCGATAGCGCCAAGACCGGATGATTGCACGTTTGAGTTTTTGTAAGAAGGAATGGAATTTTCTTAAGGTGGATGTGATGACCTTTTTCAATGAGTTTTTTGCGATAGGCCGTTTGCCGAAGGGCGTGAACTACATGTTCGTAGTTCTAATTTCGAAGAATGATTGTTCGCTAGTTATAAGTGATTTTTGCCTTATTTGTCTCTTTACTTTTTTATACAAAGTCTTGGCGAAATGTTTGACAAAACGATTACAATATGTGATATCAGATTTGATTAGTGATGTACAATCTATTTTTGTGCATGGGAGACCGATAATTGAGTGATGGGGATGTGATCTTGAAACTGCACTTTGCAAAGGCCTATAGCTATGAGGGGAGCACCCTGAGCGACTGTTCAGGGCCTTCAACCAGTCTAGGACCTCTAAAATTTAATTTTTTATTAATTAAATAATTAATTTAATGGTAAAAATTAATTCTCTTTCCTAATAAATAAATTAATTAATCTAAGGATAAAAATAATGTGTTTGACAAAAGTTTAATCATGTTTCCATAGTTTATTAAAAGAAAGGCTTAACTATAAAATAAGTGTCTAAACTATACTTTTTTTACTTTAGGTCCCTAAAGTGTTTTTGGGTCAAAACAATTGTCTGAAGTATACTCTGTGACCATTTTTAGGTGGCAGCCGTTAAAAAAATTTAAAACAAATGCTCAAATTATGTTGTTTTTTTTTTGTTTTAGGTGTCTATTGTTTAAAAAATTAGTGCCTAATTTTTTTTTTAGATATCTAAAAAATTTTAATAAAAAATAATGGTCGTTACCTCAAAATGATAACGAAATAAACTTTAGGCACCTAGAGCCAAAAAAACGTGTATAGTTTGAACACTTATTTTGTAGTTAAGACTTAAAAAATATTACTTTTTTTTAATGTTACTTTGATCGTTCAAATAATATGATATGATTTTTTTATATAAGGGGTATATTTTTTAATTTTTGCTCAGAGCCCCGAAAATCTCTGAGACACCTTCACAAGACTAAGCCAATAGACAAAGAAAAGCCTGATTATAGCACGAAAGAACAGTCTCTTCGTTGGTGTTCAAGGGCTTGTTTGATGTAAATCAGGTTCCCAGGATTATCCAATTTCAGGTAAGATACTTTAGTTAGACAAATTCTTTTCATTAAAATCCGTTTTGTATATTATAAGAAAATGGAGTTCATCCGGATTCATATCTGTCCTCAAACCACCAGGTGCTTCAGCAAAGATATTATGTAAAGCAGTTGATATATAAGGTTGGGGTGGAGCAAACTGTTTCCATTTGCAGCCGGGCAACTGATTCCAAAGGTTACTTCTTTGCTCCACTGTCTAATTCAGGCGGCGTTGAGAAGTTGAAGCTTAGAGAATGCAAGGCTTATCTTCACACCTCTCCTTCGGGGACCTGTAATGGTCCTACTTTCCGTTGGGCCTTTCTTCTACACCTCCGAAACTAAATCAACCTCGAATGGTTACTAAATTTTGTTTCTTCCTTCATAAACAATCCAATTGTACCTTCTGTTTTCAAGTTGGAGATGGCAACTTGAGTTCACTTTTATTTTTTCATTTTGTACTGAATTTTGTTGTTTCGTGATGATTTTATTATTAGCTGGCTGGAGTTGCATCTCTGCCAGATATTCGTAATGGAACTTTGTTCAATCAATTATCTACGACGTTTTGAATATTATTATTATTGTTAGGATATAGTATTTCAATTCAGTTTCATATTTAGATAAACTCACGTACATTTATAGACTACATTTCTTTACCTCGAATTATCTAAAGGAACATCATACTATTTACCATCGGAACCACTCAATGGGTTTATTATTATTATTATTATTATTATTATTATTATATAGTCTATAAAAAATGTTTATATGTAGAGTTGAAAAGATTAATAGATTCAATGTATAATACCAAAATCTTTGCAGTTTTAAGATTTTGTTGTTAATAATTTTGGCAGCAAAATCAGTGGCACATATAATTTAGTAATTTGCCGATCAAACCAACATCAACTAATAATATATAATCGATTGGTCGACCGAAGCCAAAAATCAACGCAAAATTATAGAAAAACCAGATACTGAGATACGTTTATCATTGGCACGATCATCGTTGTTACAAAATATCAGATACATTTACATTTGCATGGTTTGATTTTCGTTCGTCTAATATTATATTTTATCTTTCTAGTTTTTAAAAATTTAAAATATTTATCATTTACAAAAATTAAATATTTAGTAATTTTTAGTGTTGTGTATAGAAATACACAAAAAGGAGAATTTTTGTCCTCTTAGATGACTTTACTGAAACAAAAATTTCTTGTCCCCTAATTATGTCATAGCTAATGGAGAAAGGGAAGCACCCTCTATTGTATTTTCTAGATAAAATGCTGTAAGATTCGTGAATGAAATTAAGTACAAATAAATACTTATTAAATTAGTACAATTTCTAAATGAATTATTATGCTGGGCTTTGCACGTCGCATTTAGATAATTTAGTTATATATAATGCATGCATGGTTGATGGTGCTCATCAAATCCATCGTGCACCCAAGTCTTTCCCATACCATCCGTTATTGTAATCTTTTTATATCCTAATGGATAACAATATTAATTGTCCATTTTATTTATGTTGTAAAAATTTTAGCTTAACTCATATTTTATTAAAAATGAATGGAATTAAATGACGGGTGTCAATGAAAATTAAAAGGAGGCATAAAGTTAAAAAATGCTTCAAACATTTGACTGAATAGTCACTTTGGCTTCTATTGTTTTTGGAGCAATTTAACTCTCAACGTTTCATTTTGGGTCAAAATAGCCCCTTTACGGATGAAGACTGTCAGTCAACTGATGGTAAATGGCTTGAAATGACGTGATAAACTTGTATGGCAGTGCATGCTGACATGACAATATCATATAGATAAATATGTTGACTTGAAAGAATGTTACATCAGTCAAAAAATAATTTTATAAAATTATATAAAATATAAATAAATTTTTCTGTTGATTTATCATTTTGTCAAGTCATTTTAAACTATTTACCATCAGCTTTCTAATAATTTTCATCCGCAGAGGGGTTATTTTGACCCAAAATAAAATGTTGAAGGTTGAATTGCTCCAAAAAGAATAGGGGTCAAAGTGATTATTTAGTCAAATGTTGTGGGTATTTTTTGACTTTATACCTTAAAGAACTCAATTATTTTTTAAATTGGTATCAATATCCTTTTAAAATTGTGTCACTTCTCATACAAAATATACACTAAAAAAAATTCAAAATATTTTGGTGTCACTTGGCACCCAATTTGCCCATCTCCCTCCGCCCATGGCCAACAATATGTATATATAAACCCTATCCCTATATCCATCCCCCAAGCAACTATAGGTCGATCCAAAAATATTCCTAATTCCCTCGATCAGCACCCAGAAATGGCTCTTAACAATTTACCATTTTCTGCATTTTTTCTGCTCCTTTTGTCACTTTGGGCTGCTGCAGTTTTGGCCGAGTATAATAACCACGAAAAGCTAAATCTTGAAGAAGAAAGGCTTCTCTCCACTATGATCGGTATCCAAGGCATCGTTTATTGCAGATCAGGAAAGAAACTCGCCCCGCTCGAAGGTAAACTTAATTCCCTAATCATGTAATGTAACAAAAGATGCAGATTTAACATTTAACATATTGCTTGGATTCATATTAATTAGTATCTGTTTTATGAGTGTAGGTGCTGTGGCGAGGATAACCTGTGAGGGTGTCGACGAGTATGGGTACGAAACCGAGTCATTATCGATCCTAAGTTCTGCAACCGATGAAAAGGGCTATTTCTTTGCAACAATATCTCCGTATGAGCTCAAAGATCATAACCTGAGGCTCAGAAATTGCAGGGCTTTCCTTGAACTCTCTCCCTCCGAGGCTTGCGATGTTCCGACCGATGTCAACAAAGGCGTTTCCGGTGCTCCTATCGGCACCTTCAGTCGCCTCCATGATAAGAATATCAAGTTGTTTACTGTTGGACCTTTCTTCTTCGTTCCACAGCAAGAGGCTAAATCAATCCCCGTGGATATTGAAATAAAAGATACTGGGAAAGAATCATTTTTTGTTTAAGTTGTGTTGGGAGTTTGGATTCTATCTTTATGACAAATTGAATGTTTTACTTTGCTCGCTTTGCCATTGCTAGGCTATTTGCCCAATTAACTTGTTAGGAACGGTGTAAAGAATTACCATTGTTCTTACTTGTAGGGATGAGCAAAACGTCAAATAAATTGAATTGATTTAAGGTTTTTTTTTCAGTTTATTCGATTAACTTGTTCAGTTTAAAAATTTTAAGGTAATAAATTACATGTACAGTGCAAGACTGCTCCTTCCAACAATGTCATTTATAAAGTTCGAACTTGTATTCTCTCCTTAGTAATGCAACGTGCCTCACCGTTGCACTCAACACTTGTTAGAACGTATACATGCTTAATTAGTTTAATATAATTATGAAATTAAATGTGTGAAATAATCCAATCAAATTATTTGGAAATTTTACACCAATATTGTGGTGGAATTTTTTTTCTCCAAAGTATTGCCCTGGGTAGATTGATTCCAGAAGTATTGATGTTTGAACAGTGAACTAAAGTTGATACCTAATGAACCCAGATTTGGGGTTTTTTTCTCTCTAAAGTCGAATTCAGCTGGTGCCAACTTTGGGGTTTTTTCTCTAAATTTGGATTCAACTGGTGCCGACTTTGAGTGCACTGTTCAAACAACAATACTTCTGGAATTAATCTGCCCAGAGCAATACTTTGGGAAAAAAATTCCCACCACAATATTAGTATAAAATTTCCGTAAAAAGAGAGAAAATTGTCCATTTGGAGTAATCGGTTTTGTCGACTATTTTAGTTTGATTAGGGAGAAAATCGATTTGGTTATTTTGGTTTTGACAATAAAATTTATTCGATTTATTCAATTTTAATGATTAAATTAGTTTATTTAAATTTTGGTATATAAAAATCATATTGACCGAATGTACATCCCTATTTATTTGAATTGGGGAGGAAATTTTATTTATTTATTTATTTTGAATGGTTTTAAGAAGATTACAAGATAGTATTTGTTTATATTTTTTTAACATTCTGAAGGCACACACACCTTGCAGACAAGGTTGCTCGAACTCGGATATTTTAAGGTGAACTTCATTTTTTTCACTAAGATTACTTGTTGAATTCGGGAGGAAAAATTATTTAAATCCATGTTATTGTTGAAAAATAAATAGCAGACTTTGAGGCATGAGACACTTTTCTTTAGGCTTTCTATACTTTCATGATACACAACAAAATCTAAAAAAATTCAAAACAGAATAGGGTAAAATAGCTTATAAATTACATCTAAGGACCATTGAACTTTTAATATAAGTTTAACTCATAAGTGGTTTCAATAGTAAAATATGTCATGTTTTTTCTAGGTGCTTCAGATTCAAGTAACGTAATTGTTGTCACTGAATTTTCACCTAAATATCTTATTTGTTTTATCTTGTGTTATATTATTGTTGTATCGTATTAATATGTACAGTTATTATTACAATGTACGTTATTAGTATAATTGTCATAAAACTCAAGAAAGAATTTTAAAATAAAAAAGAAAGGTCTATTTGATTAAAAGAGTCCATTATACATAAATAAAAATCTAACAGTCTATTTACAAATAGGCCCGGTTGGCCCAAACATAATAAAACCTAAAACCCTAATGCCTCTTGTTTATCCTTGCGCAGCCAACATGAAGTTGTTGGATCAAGGGCTGATCCAACGGCGCAAATCGCGCACCAGAAGCCCTAGCTGAAGGAGGAGCCGCCTCACTCTCCCAGCCGTTAGACCAGGGAGTGATCTAACGGCCCAGATCACAGCGTGGAAAATCACTCGGATCATCACTCGCGCGTGGCAGCCACTCATCCGACGCTTGAATTTCGATCAGACCTTTCGCCTTCTTCGATGAGTGTCGAACCGTCTTCATCGCGGATTACTCCTCGCCAGCAATTTAGTTGCCATTTCTAGCCACCGGAAACAAGACAGAAAGGGGGTTAAATCCCTACATTGAAGCTCGACAACTCAATCAAAAATCAAGCCAAAATCAAGCTAAAATCCGAATCCAAATCAAGGGGAAGAAATTCAGAACAAGGATTAGAGAATTTATTCTTGTAATTCAAGCATATTTGTACCTATAAAAGCCTTGTAATTTTCATGTATCAAACAGACAATTACATACGAAATACATAGAAAATATAGATAGAAAATAGCATTTGGTTTGAGTGATATCAAGCAAAGGTTGTACCCAAATTTTCAAAGGAAATAAAGTAAGCAAGCTTTCGTTCTTTTTTTCTCTTCTTTTACTATATGCATGTTTAAATAAGAAATGGGAAAAATGTTTACCTGTTTTTCGAGAAATCACCACTGGATTCTGGAAAATTATTTTCAAAATGAAGGGTTTCAAGGTTTTATTTCTCATTTTTTTGAGTTGGTTGTTGAAAGGAATTTTTTTTGAATTTTGCACGAATCTTAAAGGGATTTTTCTGGGAATTTTTGTCGCCAACAACGGCAGCCGGCGTTGGTGGATGGCGATCGGTACGACGGATGTTTATCGTGTTCTTTAGTTCATGAAGAACACGAAGAACACTTCAGAGAAAACAAAGAAAGCCGGTTTGATCCGTTTGGAAAGAAGAAAAAATGAACTTTGTTTCTGATTTTCGAGCTTAAATACCAACCTGCCTCATCGACCCGAACCTGTTCTCAACCCGCGCCCTTCTTTGCTGGACCTTTCACCGCAGCTCTTCAGTTTAAAACTTTTCAATTTCGTCCTTTCTGTTTTAAATTGATCACCAAATTCCCTTTTCTTTCCAATCAGGTTTTTAATTTAGATTTTTTTTAGAAAAGAAAAAAACAAAATTTTATATCATCCCTTTCTCTTGTTTTAAATATATTTGTTGTTTTAAGCAATTTAATTATATTTTTTATTTGTGTTTGTTTAAAACCTTAGGAATAGGTTCTCAAAAGCTTAGATTAGAAACTTTGTGTGTAGAAAATTTTCTCATATTTAAATAGAACACACTTAATTATACTTGAACTTTAATGAATAAAATAAATGTAGACATTCTTAGGTTATTACTCACTAATTAGATTTTAATTAAAGAACTTTAACACACTTAATTGTCTTTTTTGTTTTGTTTAAAAAGTGAAAACTAACTAATGTGGTGTCTTACCAAACGAAAATGACGGGTTAGCGCCAGGAGTATTGGCGGTGATTGGAGTTCATTTTTCGAGCGGTAAGGCCGTTAAAATAGGTTTACATTCATTAAGCGGACAAATAAATTGAAATTTTTGTGAACTTGCAAATTCCAACTTTGAAAACACGTTTTGAAATCAATTAGGTACCAATTTTTGGGCATTGTGGGGTGCTAATCCTTCCCCACACGTAACCGAATCCCGAGCCTATTTTCTGGTTTTTGTAGACCAAAATGTTATTTTAAATAAAACATTTTATTAAAATAACCTCATTTTTAAAAAAGTGATCCAATTACACTTTTTTTTCAAAAATATTGGTGGCGACTCCATTGATTTTGTTTTCTAAAAATATCAGGCATAAAAGGGTTGCGAAGCTTGGCGACTCCGGTGGGGAACAATGTTTTTAAAAAAATAAAAGAGGGTCAGTCCACAAATTGATTTCAAAAAATGTTTTTAAAAAATAGAATTTGCAAGTTCACAAAATCTTTGATTTATCCGTCCGTTAATGAATATAATTCTATTTTACGCATTCTAAAATTGTCTAAAAAGCTCTATGCCCGAGATTTGTCCCAATTGTTTATGTGAGGGGAAAACGCTTTGCTCATGTGAGAATACTGATTCTCCGTATGAGTCTAGCAAGTACCTTCGGGACTCATATGCCTTATGTCTTCATAAGGATATCGATCCTTCGTGAAGACATAGGAAGTGGGTCATTTTGAGTTGAACTTGATTCGTTTGAAGCCTATAATGGGTAAGAATTGGGGCCTTGATACCCTTAGTAGGGGACAGCGAGGACAGCGAGGGACCTTTCTAGAACCAAACTATGAATGCAAATCTAGAGCCCACCCCAATAGAGCCATGTCGAAAACCTTATATCTTTAGTTTGGTCGAAATTATTTTGTAGGGATAATATGTGGAGACATGTCCTAGAGTGTTGGAATTTGTTGCCCATAATTATTCATGCAATGAAATTATTTTGAACTCCTATATTTTTCTTTCACTAATCTCTTCCTTCTTGTTGTTTTACATGTAACATCATTCCATATATAGAAGGGGTTGGTTCTTAAAACTTTTGCTCAATTAGAAAAGCCCTTACCATGGATGGAAGGTACTTGAAGGAGGAGGATGAAAATGTGAAGGTGCGACACTGGTCTGAGGTTAACCAACGAGCGTTTGGGGATAGTCTGACTGCTGATCACGAGACAGAAACGTCAGAGTACGCCCATATCAGTGTCAAGCAGAATGGTATGCATGAGCTGCGAGAAATTTGGGACCATTTTGACTACGAAACTAAGCAGTTGTTCAACGAAACCTATGGCGATATAGCTTATCTTCTGTATGTGAAGGTGGATGAGCCACTTCTGAAAGCCTTGGTTCAGTTCTGGAATCCAAGATACTGTTGCTTTACTTTCAATGAGAAAGATAAGATGCCCACGTTTGAGGAGTATTTGGCTTTATTCAATCTGAGCAGGGTAAAGAAGAACTGGGTTTATGCTAAGCTTCTTAAAAACAAAAACCCGCACTCAAGGTCCAAGCTTTTACTGGCATGAGTGAAAGTTGGGTCAAAGGGCTGATACGGAAGAGATGGGGCAATTTTAATTATTTTAATCTAATCCTTTACGACATTTAATTATTTAATTTTAATTGCTTAACTATATGTATGTTGCATATTTTAAAATTAGCATATAGTTAATTGTTAGACAATTTAATCACTTAGATTTAATATTAATTGTTTAGAGCCTTAGATTATAAGTTCTCTAATAGGAATTAAATAATTAAAATAGGAGAAATAATTGTAGAAAATAAATGAGTATTAAAAGTGAAACTTTGAAGTTCTAAGTTGGATAGTGTCTCATTCCAATGAGATGTTACCCAATAGGGCTTTTAAGTAGAACATTTGATATCCATTTAAACCTAGAAAATGACAATTAACCTAATTAATTAAATTAAAGCCTTAATTAAGGCTAGTACTTAGATAATTAGATTTATCATTTAAATTAGGAATATCATTTAATTTGGGGGTTTAATATGAACAATGCTCAAGCAATTGAGTGTTATCTCATAAATGCCTTTAGATTTAATAGTATTCATAGTTTTAAGCAATTCAATTAATTAGAGTCCTTTTTAAGTTAGAACTTAAAATTAACAAGACAATAATTAATCATGCATAAAAAAACCTTTTATGTTAGAAATATATTTTTGAATACGAATAGGGGTGTCCTAACGTATTTGGGCACTTTTAATCTCGTATTCGGATAAAATATATTTCCTTATAAATGGATATCTCCATTTGGAATTTAAATCAAGTTAATAATTAGAGGTTAAATTAAATTCGAATTATTATTCTCAAAATGCCACGTATAATTAAAAGGTACCGATAACGGGCGTTTGTGGGGGTGCTAATTTTTCATCACACGTAACCGACTCCCGAACCCAATTTTTAAAGAATGAATCTCTGGTTGTGTTTTTATGGTGTCCGGTTTACCAAAGTGACCGGTGATGATTCAAAAATGTTTTTCAAGATTAAATAAAAAAATCTAATTTAACATAAAAAAATAACTTTTTAAGTTAAATAAATAAATGATAAAAACTCAAAATTTTAAACCCTAATCAGCCTATTTTCACTTTTGGTTAAAAATGATCACGACAAATATCAAAATGTAGGCCATGGAGCTCAAAAAGTTACCGGGCCAGTTCCATCATGAGTGGTTAGTATAGCCCAAGCACCGTGCCTCGACAGAATGAACAAAGATTAGTTCAGTCCGTTAGAGGCCGTTGGGCAGTTACACCAAAACCAAAGATGGGCTTTAACAACCCACTACTTAATAAAATCCTCTCCATTGCAACCTCACATTGTCCATACTCATCTTTTGAATGAATTAAGATGATACATTTACTTCCCACAATAAAAATTAATATATATCGAAAAGAACAAAATCATAATGATAATCAAATTTTTAGGTCGTTACGCACTTACAGTTTTATCAATCCGAAGACAACTTCTTGGCCTCTGGTGTAAAAGAGGCAGTTCAATGAGTTGGTGGGCTTACATACCAGCATTGTTACATCAATTGTTTGCCACACCCATTTGAATTGTTTTGGATAAATAGATCTAGAAATAAGCACTAGGGCTTAGATTTAGAATTTGATTTTTAATGCTAAGGCATAAAAATAAGCACAAAAGAAGCATATAATATTGTCTAGAAAAAAAAAAAGAAACTTGCTGAACAATATTTGAGACAAAAATCATGTCCTTTTTGGTACCTTTTTATGCCCCAACACTAAAAAAATTAAATTATAAGTCTTAACCTTAAATTCTAAATTTTAAACTCTAAACTCTAAAAATACACATCATTTCTAATCCCATAAACCTTGAACCTAAACTTGATTTTTTTAGCGTATAGCATAAACATGGGCACTGATAAGAATAGAAATTCTCTACCATTTTCTGTGCTCTGTGTATGCCCTCACACTAAAAATTATGTTTAGGGTTCAAGATTAGAGTTTGTGGTAAGGGTTTAAGGAATTTAGGGTAAGGTATATTTTGTAGGGTATAAGGTTTAAGATTTAAAATTTAGGATTAAGACTTAAAATTTAATTTTTCCAGTATTTAACGTATTGGACCATATAAAGAGGTACCGAGAAAAGGTCAAATTTTTTTTATCCCACTGATAAGGCCAAAAGATTTCTATTTCAACATTTGGTTTAGAAGTATTTTATGAGCGACAGCTACATTCACAGTGGCAAGCGGAAACACTGCCATTTTATCTTTAGCAGGTTGGTTCCTCCAACCAGCTAACTGGTTACAAACTTGCAACTATTTGGAAGGTTTATGCAGTAGTCTAAACTTGGCTCTGCTCTGACACCCCTGACAACCTCTGTGAAGAAAAACCCAGCTTTTTTCTTTAGCACTAGCATTAACAATGTCTATCACGTGTAGCTGTTGGTTCGGACCAAGGTCTTGCTTTTATCCGATCAGGCTCATACTTTCCCTTTACTACATATTTTCAACGGTCAAATATCGTTTTCCCATTAAAGCTACAACGGTATAATGTTCAATTCCTACATGCAATGCAACATTTTCCACAATAACACTTGTGGTCCCAACTATCGCAAGTTAAATGCCGGTGGACAAGACATATTACAAGTTCCAAAATGACATAGAGAAAGCATGGAAATGGAGAAAAGCAAATCCCAAAACGATCTATTACTTGTTGGTGCCTTGTATAGCTTGAGCTTGCCATTACAATAGAACGCCGTTCTTTGCACGCCACTAATACCAAAGGCGATAATATTTTTATAGATAAACAAAACAAACAAACACAACCCCGTTGCCGTTCATCCTTGACAATTGTGCTTCAGCCTTCAAGGTTTGGGGCTCGAGCCTTAGGTCTTGACCCCCCATGAGCCTCAACGCCTTGTGCACTTCCCGGAGGAATATTACCATAACTTTCTAACATTTTTTTCGAAAATAAGTAAAAAGAAGACATTACGGGTACCTAAATATGTTAAAGTTACTGATAACCCTAAAAAGGTGGAGTGGTGGAGCCCTTAAAGCTGACCAAAAGAGTGAGCAAGGTAAGCTAACGCTCCTACAAGGGGTGCATTGATGTAGGTTGCTGGTTCTGATTGCTCGTAATCCGACCGTTGATCTGGGAACCTGTCGCGCTGGTCTGGCCCACCAATGACTGCACCTACCAGAATGTTGGGGTTGGGGGATCGAGACTTCATAAAGCTAAAGCCTGCGGAGCATTGGATCTTGGCTGGGTGATTCGCAACCGACGGCAAGGATGAGCCCCTGTGGTGTATCCTTTGTGGGTACCTTGGACCGTATCCTACCATGTAGGACATCTTCAAGGGGTTGTCTCCTAGGAGATAGTCCACCTGTTTCTTGGCAATGGTTCGGAGTCTCTTCGGGGTGACCCTGGTGCCGCCGCAGTTAACAATCTGGTGGGCTGAAGTTAAGTACTTGGCATAGGTGAGAAGCAGGAACGAAGTGGAGGTAACATATTGCATGTTGCTGTCACTCATCTTAAACAGGAGCCCGCCTGGAGTGTATTGAGATGAAGAGAATGGGGATCCTGGTATGATGGAGCAAATGAAATTATCTGCGTGCCCTTTGTAATCATGGAGAGATTTCAGTCCCTGGACAAGGAATGCCTGAAAGTTCAAGGACCACATGAGTCAATTTAACTAGAATCAAGAGGAACAGAACCAGAAAAGGACAATAAAGGAAAGAAATGGAACCTTGGAAAGAAGAATCCTTGCTCCGACATGTTTATTATCCCATCCAAAAGTGTTGTCGAACTCTGCAGCTCCAAGTATCTGTCCATTTACCTGAATGTAGTTCAGGTAGGTCGGGTTCTTGGTGGCTCGGTGCAGCCAAGCAGCCCCCCACAATAATTCATCCTAACATCAACCAGAGAAATAAATTAAGGCAAACAACACTTCAATAGCAAATCTTTAGTAAAATGAACGCACCTGATAACCAGAATAAGAACAATAGAACGGGCAGACATCCCTTTTCAACCCATTGCTATAGGGTCCTCTGTACTTATCAGCAAACTGAAACACCTGTTACTCAGGGACAACACCCATTTTCAATTTTCTGAGGAAATTTAGAACAGAGCAGGGATCATTTGTTAAATGTTTTGTAAGAATATATGGGATTTTTACCCTGACAGCCCTCCTAGCCAAAAGCTTGGAGTAAGTGGGGTCACTTCTTCTGAAGACCAAAGAGGCAGCTGCAAGAGCAGCAGCAGTTTCCCCAGCTACATCAGAACCAGGAGAGTTTTTGTCTATTTTGAAAACACTTCTCGGTGTGTCCATGTCTTCCGGTCTTTCCCAGCAAGAATGGTCCTTGTTTGCATCACCAACCTACTCAAAAAAAAAAAAAAAACCAGAGCCAGCATCAGATCCCCTTTTTTCTGTTTTAAAATTTTCCTTCAGGGTGAAACTGAAACAACTAATGAGAATGCACATTGTATGCAAAACAAAGCACAAATTTTGAAGAGCTGGGATACCTGAACATAAATGGTGTCTGGATGTGCAGTTGCTTTGAGCAAGTAATCAGTAGCCCAACGGATGGCTTGTTTGGCATTTTGCAACTCTCCTTTCATCAGCCCACCAAATTCAATCACACTCCAGGAAAGCATGGTGGTGGTGAAGGCCATTGGGAACCCGAACTTCACATTATCTCCAGCATCATAGTATCCTCCCACCAAATCAACCTGAATTTTCATACTTCAAACTCAGAACATCGCATAACAACACAAGAAATAGACTATTCAAAAAGAGAGCTTGGTTTTGCATATTTACATGCATGGCAGCACCATCTGAGAGGCCAGAGTCTCTTCTCCAAGTGACCCTCTGGTTAGAGGGAAGCTTCCCGGACCTCTGACCTTCGAAAAATATGATAGATTTGGAAAGTGCATCTCTATAGTTATGATTGGCAACGTGATGGTGGTGGTAGTGGCGAAAAGGGTTGCCATTACATTGAAGGAAAGAACCGGTGAAACAAGCAAGGGATACGAGAAGCAAAGGAGAAAGAGAGAGACCCATTTTTTCAGGCTGCACCAAGTCCCCAACCAACCAATCTGCTGTAAGCCGCAGAGCAGGATGCTTCCCTTTGTTGTTTATATAGCAAAAGCTGCTGCTCTTTTACCTTCCCGCTTGGCTAGTGGCTGCAAGTTACCACTTCACCCTTTTTCAACAAAAACTCTCTCGGACCATCTATACCTAGCGCATTAAAAAACTAATAGATTCGATCCTGGCACAGCTTTAAATTTGTGGTCAGCGTATATATAGATTGTGAAAGATTAGTCATCGAGATTGTTCTAGTGAATACCATAAAAAATTAAATCTTAAGTTATAATTTTAAATTTTAAACTCTAAACCTTTAACTCTAAAAACTAAATCATACGCTAAACTCTAACCCAAAACATAACTTCTTAGTATTAGGACATAAGAAGGACACTAAAAAAAATAGAGAATTTCTATTTACTCCTTTTGTTTTTAGTTTAACAGTCAGTTTCTAATGTATTAGCTGTCTAACGACCCTCTCAATCGAATTTATTTTATTCACAATGTCAGAATTTAGACCTCTGAATTTACCCAACTTACTAGACAACTGATTTTTGGTTTTTCTGTATTTTAATAAGTGGCAAGTTAGAACAATAATTAGACCCACATTCTCCATCAGGTGTTTGGCATTGTCTCATAAATTTTACTCGTTTTCCCCAATGTTTTTCTTCATTCACTTTTTGAATCATAGATACCCTTTGGATTCAATGTTCATTTGCCCAGAAATACGGGCATGCAATCAGTCATGGGAGTTTTAATAACAGAAAATTCCAGTGGTCACATGGGTGTTTTGATTACATTAATTAATGTTTTATAACTATGTTCTAGGAAAATTCACAATAGTGTTATGTCATGTAAGTACTGTTAGTAACACTTTTTCCACAGCTACTACTGCTAGTCTACACAGGATGTTCGAAGGAGGGAAAAAAATTGTTTTCAAAAGCAACTATGGAAATCATGTTTATTCTTTCCATTCACGCTGTCCACCACTGGATTAGATTTGCACAAAGAATATATTTAAAAACTAAAGGTTTAATTAAAAAATAAGTATTAAAATTATATATTAGTTACTTTATAAAGGGGTTTTTTCAACCAATGAGTTCGTCCAAGCAGTAAATATTTTATTATCGTTTAAAAAAGTCTCGAGTTTAAGACTATATGTATACAGAAAATTTTCGCTGAAAAGTTCACCTACCAACATTAGGTATGCGAAGTCGGTCCAAAGTAATCAATGCAAAGTCTTAAAAATTCACGATGACAACAAAAAAAATTCAACGTAGATGTCAAATATTTAAATTTGTTATTATTTTATTATGAATTCGTTAGAGTTCATCAAAAAAATCTGCCATCCAATCATTACTTGTCTCCCTTATCCAATATTTTTTTACTTTTCATTTGTATAGACAATTTTTGAAAAATTAAATTAATTGTGAATTTATCTTCGACCTTTTTAAACATTTATGTTTTTGCCTCCAATTTCTAATTTTGGCTTCATTTCTATGTGGCCTATACAAAAGGTGGCGGATGAAGGTACATTGCACAACCCCAAATTTATCTTCGACTTTTAAAACATTTATGTTTTACCTTTAATCTTCAACTTTGTTCTGTCTATACGTGTGTAATAACCATTTTTGTCTAGTACCTTACCCTATTAGATAAAAGCCAATTAAAAAACCTAAATCCATTTCCATACTCATTAAACCTTTGTCCATTTACCATAGCCCATATATATTTGATCAACCCATTACAAATACATCACCCCATGTATAATATATATATATTAATTAGCAAATCGATATAAGTAAAAGGTCAAAGTTTATATATATATATATTACAATAAAACTCAAAAGTTAATTACATGGCCCAATATCCATTTACATAGCCCAATTAAACCCGAAGCTCAATACTCCAATATCCTAAACTTAATATGCTAAACCTTAATACCCTAAACCAGTAGCTACCGACCCTTGGCCTTCCTTCGCCCTTCTAAAAGCTTCCCCGATGACCCTTAACTTTCCATCTTTCTTGCCACGCCGACGGCCACATTAGTAACCACGTCGAAAGTAGCTCTCCACGGCAGCAGCTGCTCCCTCGTCCTCAGCCTCCAACAACCATGTCAGTTGGTCCCCTCTCCAGTACGGCACCTTCACATGTAAACCAAACAAGAATCAGAGAATTAGAGGACATTCCAACATTGCAGAACATGTACATGAATACCTCCAAATCAAAAGAAGAACCAATGCGAATTTCCCTTTCCTGTTTCTTTTTTAAATTAAATTATTGTAAATCGGCTATATAAGAAAAGTCACAAAATATTGTAACCCTAAGTTTAAAACATGGGGATTGAAATCAATACAAAAAGGCAACATATTCAGAGGTATTTATTTTCTTGCCAGTTCTTTTTTTTCTTTTCGAACACAAAAGGTTAGAGAGGGTTAGGGTTTCTCACATTCTCGATCTCGGATCGCTATTGGAGTGATGGCCGAAGTGGGTGTTGCCAATGAACAACACAGCCATCTCGTTGTCGTTTCGCCTTCTCCGTCTCAATTCGAAATGTTTTGAATACTGTCTCTAAAAAGGGGGTTTCAAAAGATTTTCATTTCGGTTTTATAAAGTCAAGAGAGTGGGCATCGTTTTAAAAATCAGTGGGTGGATCTGAAGTCGGGAGGAAGAGGAGAGTGTTTTAAGTTAGGTTTTGGGTACGTCGACCGTCGCTCAAAGTACGGCGGAGGTGCCGCCGGATTCTAGGAATCACGACGGTGTTCTTGAGTTCATCATGAACTTGTAAGAACTTTTTAGAGGAGAGGGAGGGGGATTTTGATCCGTTTTCATGATAAAAACAAAAAATGATTTTTGTTTCTCTGTTTGGTATTTATATTGAGCGGGTGAAAGGGGTTTATTACCATTTTAAGGACCTCCGCCCTTTGTTTTTTATTCCGCAAGCCTTTTCGCCTTTTTTATTTCCTCCCGTAGCCCCCCTCGTTTCATAAAACATTCAATTTCATCCCTGATTTTATTTATTTATTTATATATTATTCCATTTATATTCCTATACGTTATATTATATTATATAATTTACTATAGTTATATATATTATACGTATAAGTATAGTTTATGCATATATATGTTTGTATTTATTTATTTTATATTATACTATATAGTTTACATGTATATATTATGTATAGTACCATATATTTGTGTATATATATTATGTTACTTTTATTATATTATACTACATGTTATATATAGTTTATACTTTATACTTTTATTATATCGTATATATGTTATATATCATAGTATTACTATTTTATATTATATATATGGCTTATATATTTATGTCATAATATTACCTTATATATATTCACTATTTATTTATTTATTTTGTTATTGTTTTCTCTTTTTTTAATTCTTGTTCGATCGGTCTTACGGTGGCCCGCAACGGGGTATGATCCGTATTGTTATAGCCCGTTTAGTGTAGCTAATTAACCCCTAACATCTAACTTCTAACATTTAATTTCCGCTTTTAATTTCTCGCACTTTAATTTCTCACATTTATTTTACGCGCTTTTTTGTTCGATCCGATCTTTTTTTCAAATTTTCCATTTATTTATTTTTGGCCATGTTTTTATTTAACTCTTTATTTTTGTGACATACATTATATTTGTCATTCATTTAACCTTTCAATTTCATGTTTATCTTAATTAATTAATCTTAAATTATGAAAAGAATGTATCCATTAATTCTGATATTTGTGTCGTAACAGTCCTAGTTCAATGGATGTTGACCGAATATTTGAATTAATTCTTACCGTCTTAAGGTAAATATCAATTAAAATTGACAAATCATCACAGCATATCTTAACTGTTTGCACCATGCATAAAGGTGACGTACGAGATTTGAACCATAAATTAGCACGACAGTCAGGCTTATATGATGCCAGTTTAATCTATGGTTCGATATATTATCCTTATTAATTAAATGTCCAATTAACTTCAACCCACCAATTTGATAAAACTCATTCGATTAAGGTTAATTTTCATTTAAGGAAACCAAATTAAATTCAATTTAAATTTCAATAATTTCCATATTTTTTAAAAGCAACAAATATTTTGGTACCGATTTTCGGGTGTGATGGGGGTCTAATCCTTCCCCACATGTAACCAACTCCCGAACCCTTTAAAATCGAACCTCTAATTTCCTAATGTCCGACCTACCTTATCCAAGTGGCCGGTGGCGACTCCAAATCTTATTTTCAAATAAAATCAATTTTCCAAGTCTTTGTTATTTTTCCAAGATAAAACAAATTTTCAAAAGAAAACCCCCTAAAATTCATTATTTTCCAAAAATGTGGGATACCCCCGTAACACCGAACTTATTTTTAGTCGCTACAGCATGGAGACTCCGCTAGGGACGAATTTTATTTTACAAAACAAAAAGAGAGTTTGGCATATAAAATATTTGTTGCTTTTTAAAGGATGGAAATTATTGAGAATTTAATTTGATTTTAACGAGGTTGATTCTTTATTGAAAATGTGACTAAGATTGCACGGGCTTTGATAATTGGTGGTCCTCAAATTAATTTTTCATTTAATTTATATGGAATTACCAATATGTGTTGCATCATGTTCATCAAGCTCTATAACCGAGCTCCGTCCCTTAAGTGGGAGTGAAATGCCACATACCCACGCGAGTAGTCCTCCACATGTCGGTAATTCACTTCCAGAATTCATGCCTTTTTCCCCTTGGAATCTTTAGAATTACCACTGCTTAGCTTTCAATTCGCCTCTGACCATCAAAAGAAATGTGAATAACCCGTCCTCCTCTCTTTGAAACAAGGGGCGCTTCTGGTTCTGTCAGTGCTTGAAACAATTTTATTTTCTCCATATTACTATATCTCTAGAGTCAATAATTTTATATGAGGAACTACTGAACTCAATCGTTTGCTGTCGTTACTCTTCAGTTTTCTGTTGAGGTCTATCCTGTAGAGGTACTCAAATTGGATCAGTGATCGATTTTTAGGTTTCGTCGTAAACCTCCACGCCACTAGGTCATGCTTTCCCTCAAACCAAAACCAATTCACAAGCTTGTAATGGGCCAGAATTGGGGTTCTTATTGCCTTAGTAGGTAATAAGATATGTATGAATACCCTTAATTAGAACCAAACTCACATGCGTGAGAATCTAAGAAGCCCACCCTATTAGAGTCATGTGGATAACTATAGCGAACTAGAATCCATGTTATTAGGTCTGCTTTGGTTTGTTTGTTTTATATTTGTCATTCATTATATCTGTTGCTAACCCATTTTTGTCTTGTCTTATTTTGTTCATTCATTTTGCATATTCATGACATTTTTATAATGAAGTGTTGATTCGAGAACAGTCCAAAGTTGAAAGCTTTTGTAATGGGAGAAAGAGTCAATAATAACGAGTTAAAGAATCCCAAGGTTCAAAATTGAATAAGAAGATGAAAAAAGGCTAACTTAGATTTTCAGTTGCGCCCTATGAAGTAGTTTTCTCTTTTTCCTCGTTGTAATGGGACTTGATTTCCGTTATGGAAAGTTGTTTAATGAGGATGTTTGTCGATCAACACTTATTTGCATTCATCCTTTCATGGTAGCATTATCAGTTTCTTGTTTCATGACATTTTTTACAATATTGTTCAAATATTCAATAATGTTTTCTCGTTTATTCAATTGCATCAACATCTTTGTATTTAGACATTAATTCATTTACATTTGGAGATGCCCCATGACAAATAGAGAGTGATTATGGATCAAAGTAAAGTTTAATCGATTCAACACCCCTACGGAACCCGACACAAAACTAAGATGGCGAACAAAAAAAAGTTGGACCGAATTGAGCAAACCCAAAAGGACATGCAAGTAGATTTGGTCCGAAAAATGGAAGAACATTTAACCAAGGCCCGACAAGACATGGTGGAACAATTCAAAAAATCTCAACAAGAGGCCTTAGGACAAATGACCCAAATGTTCAGATTTAAGCTTCCCGAGTAAGAAGAAGTTTCTATTGATAATCCTACAGTAAGGTCTGAAATTCCTACATACCCGTCAGGTTTTACCCCTCTTCATGCTAAGGGTCAACCAGATCATCAAGTAGCGCTTTCTCGTAGAAAATCATAACTTCATCAAGCTGGTGCCTCGTTCCATATTAATCTATTCTCCATATCAGAAGTCAAACCCGGGGGCAACGAAGCTGAAAACTTTTGTCTCAGAGATGGACCAATTAATATAGAGTGAGAAGCCCAAGATTGAGACCTCGAAGGAGATCGAGGATCGTTGCAAGCGACTTGAAGAGAATATGAAAGCTATGGAGGTGGTGGACTTTTTCATAGGATTTGATGCTAGCGAGCTTAGTTTGGTCCCAGATTTGGTGCTACCCCTAAGTTTAAGGCCCCAGAGTTCGATAAATATGATGAGATGAGTTATCCCCGTGCTCATCTCACCATGTTTTACCGAAAGATGACGGGATATGGTAGAGATGATAAATTGTTGATCCACTGTTTCCAAGAGAGTCTATCAGGATCTGCCACTAGATGGTATAATCAATTGAGCTGACATCATGTAAAGTCATGGAAGGACTTGGCCAAGGCTTTCCTAGCCCAATACCATCACGTTAGTGATATGGCGCTGGACCGTTGGACCCTACAACACGTGAAGCAAAAGCCTAATGAAAGCTTTAGGCAATATGCAAAACCTTGGAGGGACATGGCAGTACAAGTTCAACCCCCGCTCGGTGAGAAAGAGACGGTGGTCATATTTGTTCAAACTTTGGAGTGCCCAATTTTGGACCGTCTTATAGGCCATGCGACTACCAATTTCGCTGATCTTGTGCTCTTCGGTGATCTCATTGAGAATGCCATCAAGACAGGGAAAATTGACAACAGAGGAAGTGCAAGTGCATCTCATAGGAAATCATATGGAAGGAAAGACCATGAAGTAAACTCTTTGGGGGTTTACAATACTGTTTTTTTGAATCATGTCATCGTTGTGCAACCTAAAGCTACACCAAGCGCCCAAGGCCTCCGAACCAAAACTCCAACCAAAAGAAGAACCCTGAGAATGTGGAGTTTACCCCGCTACTAATTTTTTATGGTGAATTGTACAAGAAATTTTTCGATTCACATGTAGTGGCACCTTTCTATCAAGCACTGGTGCAGCCTCTCTTCCCGAAGTGGTACGATCCTAGTGCAAAATGCGAGTACCATGGTGATCAAGTGGGGCACTCAATAGAGACTTGTTTTGGCTTCAAGAGTGCCGTGAAAAAACTGATCAAGCTCAGGGTCATCGAATTTGACAAATCCAGTGGGTCAGATACAACCACCGACCCTTACCAAATCATATCGGTGGAGTGAATGCAATCCTTGAGGAGAGCAATCGAACGATTAGGTCCACAGCGTCGAAAGTCAAATCCCCTCTCATTTGGGTTTGGAAGAAGCTATTTGTTGCGAGTCTGATCGGTTAAGGAATAGTAATGCCCAAGGGGCATGGCGATTTGTATTATGAGTACCACACCGAATGGGGGCACACTATTCAAGACTGCTGCCAGTTCAATGATGTTTTCCAAGGCCTGATGAACAGTAAATAAGTTGAATTCTTTGAAGAATAAAATCGCTCTCACCACTTTAGTCTAGACATCAAGCCTAGAACTTTCATAGGTCCATTTTACTTTTAATTTCCTCCAAAAAATGCATGTAAATCAAACCCACCGACCTAAGCCCGAAGGCAGTGTCGATCTTTTTTAAAAGGCCTAAGACTTCGTGGTTTAATTTCGATGAAGTGATGCATTTTGTTCTGCAACTCTTTTTCCACTCTGTAAATATATATGAG
The DNA here is from genome assembly GCA_019671005.1 of Hibiscus mutabilis. Classification (NCBI taxonomy): domain Eukaryota; kingdom Viridiplantae; phylum Streptophyta; class Magnoliopsida; order Malvales; family Malvaceae; genus Hibiscus; species Hibiscus mutabilis. The sequence goes on along the minus strand of CM033718.1, from coordinate 7,758,012 downwards.
TAAGGGATATTGACTATGACCCAAAGGTTGAATTCGAGTAGCCTGTGTCTAATTGAAATCCTAAGTTGTAGAGATTATAAAGGTGTGACTCGTATTTTACTTAATAAATCAATACAATTTAATGTTTAAAGCCTGGTAATGGTCATTTCCAAAACATAATGAATTGAATTAACCTTCAAAGCCTGATAATAAGTGTTTTCTTAAAAAAGAAAGCCTTTCAAAGCTTGATAATAGGCGTTTTCTTTCAAAAACTAATCAAAAAGCACTCAAATGTTCGATACCTAGTAATAGGCATTTTCGGATAAGAGTGTGGAATTTGTGGGGCACTTCGCTGAAGCCCATTTTGATCAAAACTCTTTGTTTCATGAGTGATGGTAATATTTTCAAAATCATGACAATGCTGAGTAGCTCGAGAATTTGTTGTTTACCCCATCATTTATTTCGAGCCAAAAGAATGTGATGAATTAAATTCCCCAAACAAAAACAAGACATAAATAAATATGCCAAAGACAATGTAGTTAAACCCCGAAATGGCTTAAAGATGCACTTCACATCTTTAAACATCAATTCAACTCTCGAGGTCTCCTAGACACAAGATTTGCTTGGGGCAATCCCTGGTAAGCGGTTTTCAGTGTTGCTCATACACTTGATATTCGAAGTATTCAATCTAGCTTGATACATCCACAATCTAAAATGAAAAACCTAATTTTTTATATAAACATCTTGCATTAAAATCAGAACATGTAGCCCTAGATGTGAAACAACAAAGTTTTTTCTACATTACTCACAAAGGAGCTCAAAAGTATATGGACCTACGACAAATGGGCTCTCAGATTATTGCTTCCACTAAAGAAAGCATTCATAAGTTGACCTTCGCCTAGAAATGTAACATTTTAGGAAGATGGTCAAACTCACAAGAGGTTGGGGCATCGGCGACAATAGCTCATCCAGTTTGCAAGATGAAAGGGGGACAAAAGATAAGACCGAGTCACCAATATGGCCAGAAAGTCACGGTACATCCCCTTTAAATTTAACGTCACTGTCACTGTCACCGTCATTGCATTGCATACCATTCATATTAACATCATTCCACTCATCGTGCATCCACATCAAACATCAAGTTAGATGTATTCATGTTAAGCGCATCTGCTTTATTCATACATGAAACAAACAGGTTCGAGCCTTGATCATGAAAAAAAGTAACAAATTGGTAAGACCGTGACCACGAAGGGAAGCCAGATCAACAAAGGAGATTGAAACCTCAAAAAGGAAGGATAACAACACCAAACAGGAAATGATGAGCCCTCAAAGCAAATGAAGCCAAACCTAAAATTAAAACTCCAATATAACAAACACTAACTTTTGTTTATTTCTTTTTTAGGTAATCAAACCCATCTTCATTTTCTGACTCATCATCAATGGTGAAGCGGATGAAAATCTCCCGATCTTGTCTAGCCGTTGATGGCGTAGCGGATCTCTGACCATGCCTCTTCATCAGAGTTATAGCTTGATCGCACTTCATCATCGGATCATGCCTCTTCATCAGAGTCGTAGCTTGATCCAACCCAATCTTCTGATCTTATCCTTTCGTTGATGGCGTAACGGATCTCCAATCATGCCTCTTCATCAGAGTTGTAGCTTGATCACCCTTCATCATCAGATCATGCCTCTTCGTCAGAGTCGTAGCTTGATCCAATCCAATTCAATCTCCCAATCTTGTCTCACCGTTGATGGTGTAGCGGATCTCCGATCATGCCTCTTTGTTAGAGTTGTAGCTTGATCGCAACCTCATCACCGGATCATGCCTCTTCGTCAGAGTTTTAGCTTGATCCAATCTAATCTCCTGATCTTGTCTAGCCGTTGATGGCGTAGCGGATCTTCGATCATGCCTCTTCGTCAGAATCATAGCTTGATCCAATCCAGCTTCCTGATCTTGTCTCACCATTAAACATCTCTCTACCTTGTCTCTTTCAATTTCACAGTTTTAAGTGGATACTTAAACTGAAACAACTGCCTTTTACTCTCGCAGGTTCTATCCTTCTAAAAAAGGAGATGAAATAGATGATTCGACCAGATTTTGACTCACTGTTGATGGTGTAACAGATCAGCAGATGAGATCTGTTCCTCCAGGAGTTGGAAGATAGTCTAGTTAGAGTTGAATGAAGATTCGTGCCAGGAAGGGTGTTCCAGCTCACCCGAACAAAAATAGCTATCTTTAATCTGTGCTCTATTGTTGTTTCACAACAATGAGCAAATAGAAGTAGCTGTAATAACCATTTTTGTCTGGTACCTTACCCTATTAAATAAAAGCTAATTAAAAAACCCAAATCCATTTCTATACTCTTTAAACCTTTGTCCATTTACTATAGCCCATATACATATACATTTAGCGCATATATATATTTGATCAACCCATGAATACATTAAATTAAATCCTAGACATACCAGTCACTATACACTTATAGCAAACAAAAAACTCAGCCTATTCAACAGTCCATATATATATATACATAGCAGCCCATTACAAATATACCACCCCATGTATAATATATATATATATTAGCAAACCAATATAAGTAAAAGCCCAAGTTTATATATATATATTGTCCATTTACAATAAAACCCAAAAGTTAATTACATGGCCCAATATCCATTTACATAGCCCAATTAAACATGAAGCCCAATAGCCCAATATCCTAAACTTAATCTGCTAAACCCTAATACCCTAAACCTAGTAGTCGCTGACCCTTGGCTTTCCTTCACCCTTCCAAAAGCTTCCTCGTTGACCTTTGAATGTCTATCTTCCTCGCCACGTCGACAGCCACATCAACAACCACGTCGGTAGTAGCTCTCCACGGTAGCAGCTACTCCCTCGTCCTCAGCCTCCAACAACTACGTCAGTTGATCCCTTCTTCAATACGACGCCCTCACATGTAAACCAAACAAGAATCAAAGAATTAGGGGACATCCCAACATTGCAAAACATGTACGTGAATACCTCCAAATCAAAAGAACAACCAATGCGAATTCCCCATTTCTTTTTCTTTTTTAAATTAAATTATTGTAAATCAGCTATATAAGAAAACCCTTAAAATATTGTAACCCTAAGTTTAAAATGGGGGGATTGAAATCAATACAAAAAAGCAGCATATTCAGAGGTATTTCTTTTCTTGCTAGTTCATTTTTTCTTTCCGAACACAAAATGTTAGAGAGGGTTAGGGTTTCTCACCTTCCCGATCTCGGGCCGCTATCGGAGTGATGGTCGAGGTGGGTGTTGCCAATGAACAACACTTCTGTCTCGTTGTTGTTTCGCCTTCTCCGTCTCAATTCAAAATGTTTTGAATGTTGTCTCAAAAAAGGAGTTTTCAAAAGATTTTTATTTCGGTTTTATAAAGCCAAGAGAGGGGGCATCGTTTTAAAAATCGGTGGGTGGATTTGAAGTCAAAAGGAGGAAGAGAGTGTTTTAAGGTAAGTTTTGGGTTTGCCGGCTGCTAGCGAGCGGTGGCCGACGAGGCAGAGAACGGCGGAGGTGCCGCCGGATTCTGGGAATCACGGCTGTGTTCTTGAGTTCATCATAAACTAGTAAGAACTTTTCAGAGGAAAGAGAGGGGGATTTTGATTCGTTTTCATGATAAAATAAAAAAATATTTCTGTTTCTCGGTTTGGTATTTATATCGAGCAGATGAAAGGGGTTTATTACCATTTTAAGGACCTCCGCCGCCCTTTATTTTTTATTCCGCAAGCCCTTCCACCTTTTTTTATTTCCTCCCGTAGTCCCCCTCGTTTCTTAAAACATTCAATTTCATCCCTGATTTTATCTTTATTTATTTATATATTATTCCATTTTATATTCCTATATGTTATATTATATTATATAATTTACTATAGTTATATATATTATACATATAAGTATAGTTTATGCATATATATGTTTATATTTATTTGTTTTATATTATACTATATAGTTTACATGTATATATTATGTATAGTACCATATATTTGTGTATATATATGTTATATATATTATGATACTTTTATTATATTATACTATATGTTATATATAGTTTATACTTTATACTTTTATTATATTGTATATATATATGCTATATATCATAGTATTACTATTTTATATTATATATATGGCTTATATATTTATGTCATAATATCACCTTATATATATTCACTATTTATTTATTTTTTATTGTTTTCGTTTTTTTTTAATTCTTGTTCGATCGGCCTTACGGTGACTTGCAACGGGGTATGATCCGTATTATTATGGCCCATTTAGTGTAGCTAATTAACCCCTAACATCTAACTTCTAACATTTAATTTCCGCTTTTAATTTCTCGCACTTTAATTTCTCGCATTTATTTTATGCGCTTCTTTGTTCGATCCGCTCATTTTTCTGGATTTTCCATTTATTTTTTTGGCCATGTTTTTATTTAACTCTTTATTTTTGTGACATACATTATATTTTTCATTGATTTAACCTTTCAATTTCATGTTTATCTTAATTAATTAATCTTAAATTATGAAAAGGAGGCATCCATTAATTCCGATATTTGTGTCGTAATAGTCCTAGCTCAATGGATATTGACCGAATATTTGAATTAATTCTTACCATCTTAAGGTAAATATCAATTAAAAATTGACAAATCATCACATCATATCTTAACTGTTTACACCATGCATAAAGGTGGCGTACGGGATTTGAACCATAAATTAACACGACAATCAGGCTTATATGATGTCGGTTTAATCTATGGTTCGATATACCACCATCCTTATTAATTAAATGTCCAATTAACTTGAACCCACCAATTTGATAAAGCCCGTTCGATTAAGGTTAATTTTCATTTAAGGACACCAAATTAAATTCAATTTAAATTTCAATAATTTCTATTTTTTAAAAAAAGCAATAAATATTTTGGTACCGATTTTCAGGCTTGATGGGGGTGCTAATCCTTCCCCACACGTAAACCAACTCCCGAACCCTTTAAAATCGAACATCTGGTTTCCTAATGTCCGACCTACCTTATCCAAGTGGCCGGTGGCGATTCTAAGTCTAATTTTCAAATAAAATCAAATTTTCAAGTCTTCGTTATTTTTCCAAGAAAAACAATTTTTCAATAGAAATCCCTCTAAAATTCATTATTTTCCAAAAACGTGAGATACCCCGTAGCACCAAACTTATTTTTAGTCGCTACAACATAGCCTATACAAAAGGTACGGAGGTACATTGTACCTTGGGGGTTGCAACCCAAGTTGTGTTTACTAAATAATATGATAAGATATTTTATCTTTTAGTCTCTCAAGTTTTACTTCATTTGAACTTTACTCTTTTCATCTTTATAGTTAATTCACATAATGTAAAAAAAAACCTCTTACATTTAATTGAATAGTTATTTGGGTCTTTTTTCTTAACTTATTTAACCCCAACGTTTTATTTTAGGTCAAAATGATTCCTATGCAGATAAAAACTATTAGTCAATTGACGATAAACAACTTGAAATGAACGTGACAAACCTACATGGCAGTGTACGCCAGGATAGTAGTGTCATATAGACAAATATGTTGATTTTACATAATAACATATCAGTCAAACAATATTTTATAAAATATAAAATATTTTTTCTTTTGGTGTATCATTCTATCAAATTGTTTTAGGTTGTTTATCGACAGTTGATTAACATTATTCATCTGTAGAGGCCATTTTGACCTAAAATAAAATGTTGAGAGTTAAATAAATTCAAAAAAATAAATAAGGGGCAAAATAATTATTCAGCCAAACATTATGTACAATTTTTTTAAGTTTATGCCTAATTAATTCTATTTTACATTTGATCTTAATTCCCGACTCTATATCGCAAAGATGACCACGACACGGCATTCACCCGATATGCTAGAGCAGGCTGAATGTGTTCATGTACGAAGTTTTGTCTCACGTTTGAATGCCACGGCACTACGTTAATTAAGTCTCCAAAGGAAACAAAAGCATTTTTTGACTTGATCCACTCGGCATTTGCTCTCGATGTCTTATTATTGATTGTAGAGTACGGTACTAGCTTTCCAACTATTTATTATGTGCACAAAATTAAGTCCTCAGTCGAATATGTTTAAGCTAGAATTTCTACACAAGTCCAAATCGCAAAATCATGTCAAAACTCAACTTTAAGCTCCTTTTCCTGCAATTCTTCCACCAATTCCATAAAAAAGGAAAGATTAGCCAAAATTCAATAATTAAACATTTAAATCCATAAAACTCAACGATCGCCGAATACATAAAAACAATGCAACCAGTCGTAAGATACAATTTCAGTTGAATTTGACATCCAACATTGAACCATGCACATAAACGAAAAGAAAATATGGGAAAAGATGTCTAACACTGAACACTTATGTCGGAGAAAGCTGGTGAATGGAAACATGGGTTAGAAAAATATGCTCTCACTAACAACTGGTTGGATTGGCGGTACGAGGCTCTAAGTCCCTTAAGCAAGGTTAATGGTTCAAATCCTAGCTTGTGAATAGAAAAAATTTAGTTGAGACGGTCGTCCTCATAATGAGTTTTTGTAAAACTTGATCCGGATTTAATCGATCAATGAGTCAGATACTGTGATTAAACCCCAAAAAAATATGCTCTCGCGATTGGATCTTTTGAGTTCAATGAGTTAGTCACAAAAGGGTGGATAGAGGCCCATGCAGAAGAAAATTCTGTACATTGTGATTATACCTTGAATCTAAAATTCAAGATAAGGCCAACCAAGTTCAAGTAGTCATCCCTAAAGCACATGGGGATTCAGATAATTGTATCGGTCACATCCACCCCCAAATAATTTCACAAGCTTGTAAATTTCCGGTCATGCAATCTTGTTCCTCCCATTTTCGTTAAAGTGTTCTGGTTTAAATAAATCATGAGAAAGTTTGATGAAAGGCTAAAGTTTTACAATTATATAAAGTGTATGTAATAATGTGAATCTTGTATAATCATATACTGTCCCGAAAATGAGTTTCTCCATGTGGGAGGGAACTTCTTGTTTTTTAACAAGTTCAATTACTTTAGTGATTGAACTTTCTTTTTCGTGTGTGTATTCCATATGCGATACAGCATAATTTAGGTGGGGAATTCCCTTAATTTGCTGCCAATCAGAGAAGGATTGAGACTAGACTTGTAGGCAGGAAAATGTTTGTCTTAATTTTCTGAATTATGCAAAAGGAGTGGCAGAAGAGGAGGACCCATGTCATTTTGCTTGGCAAAATGGTCAGTAAGTGTTTGATGCAAATGGACGAAAAGAGAAAATAATTTAAAAATAATATGAAAAAGCAGTCATTGAGACCTCCCATCTTTATGATTGAAACAGAACTAAACTGATCATGGTTAATGGATTAACCTGCAAGATTAACTTCTTAAACAAAACTAACTAAGTTAATTATAATTTAGAGGTTTTTCTCTGGATATTGTGAAAACTCCATTAATTCTCCAAATAATTTTTAAAATAAAATTCTTGATTCTAACATTATTTTTAAATATTTTTTACGAGAAACTCGAGTTCCATGGGATTCAGTTCTTCACCGAGCGTCCGAGCTTGTCAGTCTAGATTTTATTTTTTCAAAGAAGTATTAGTAAAGCGAAGATACATTGCAAGTAGACTAACATGAATTATTCTCAAACTTTCATCTAATTAATCAAATAAAGCTTCCATAAAATAAACATAAAAAGATCTACACAACATTAATTTATATTTAATATGTTTTATAGATTATTATTCTATGCACCGACAATGAAAAAAATACTCCACAAACATGCTTGATTTTTACTTTAAAAGTTAAAATCATAATTCTTAGCTCTAAAACCTAAACGCTAAAACTTAATTTTTAAAACCTAAATTATAACCATAAACATTATATTATAAACTCTAAAACCATAACTAAACATCTAAACCAAAAATTGGACTTACTAGTGAAAAATAAGTTTTCTACATACACTAATAATAAAATAAATATATTGACATATTATTAAAAAAAGTTAACTTTATATTTTTACAAATTTTAAATAATTTTATATTTTGGCTAATATAGAAGTATACATCGTCCGAACATAAATGTTTATCCTATTAATATTAATATTGTTGGCATAACATTGTCATGTGGAGCTCTGAAATCCTCCCTTCCCATCCACATGCAAAAGCATGCAACACCATGTTCCTATCTTTCTATATATGAAGAGCGAAGAAGAAGAGATGAATCAGTTGTCATCAAATAATACTTTTAGTGCACAACCGATATCGGATCTATAAGGAGCATGACACAAAAACATGCACATTGGCCGCTCCTGGTAAAGCTGCATGATTGTTATTCTCTGATGTCTATGAACCATTGGACTGTGGGTATCTGAGTTATCATTGGGTTGGGGTTTCATTATTTTCTTTGCATCCGATATTTGCTACTGTAAATTGGTCGCACTATTTCTGCATTTTGGGCATCCAAATGTGTTTCGAGGGACCATCCATAAGTCCTCATAGTCAATCCTGACTCTTGAGTACTGCAAAGGGAGCTTTTATGATCATTCTTGTCAAAGATGAAACTGCAACGAGAAAAGTTAACACTGTCATGAGCTGGGATATCCGAATAGAAATCTTTTGCCTCTTTTTTATGTTTCTTTTTATGTCTTTTATTAAGAAAGATAGGTTTAGGGTTTAAGATTAATGTTTAAGGTTAGAGTTTATGATTAGGGTTTAAAAAATTGCGTGCAGGGTATAGTTTTTAAAGTTTGGGGTTTTAAGATTTATAATTTAGGGTTAAGCTTAAATTTTAATTTTTTAGTATAAGTATAGAAAGAGATACTGAAAAGGCAGAAGATTTTTGTCTGGAATATCTCAAGATTTCATGTCCAATTTCTTATGCTCTCATAGGTTTAGTTTGTTAAATAGTTGATTATTAAAGAAAAAAAAACATTTGTAAAAATATGTAATCCTAAGCTGATAACCTCACAATCCTAGGCCTAGCGGCTTCAAGGCTGAGAGCCACCATAGTTATCAAAACTAATAATTCAAAAAAAAGAAATTCAAACATGTTGTGAATAAAGTAAAGAGTAAGAACAAGATGAGAGACAAAGAGAGATTTGTATTATATTCTCAAAGTAGAGTTGTGTACAATGGTTTCTCCAAACTCTATATTTATAGGCATAAGATAGAAACCCTAATTTCAATGGGTATTAAGCCCTAATAATAAAGTACATTTGTAACATCCCCACCCGGCCTGGTAGAAAACCGGGTTGGAGAACGTTACCGGTGAACAATACGATAATCAGTGCGATAAAATTTAATCATAATCCGATAATCAATCAATAACATGCTTGGCTAACCATGCATAATCAGTACAATAGGCTACAAACTCAATATACTACACCAAAAGGCACTTTTAGCGGCGTTTTCCCAACAAACGCCGCTAAAGACTCATATATAGGTGGTGTTTTAAACGAAGCGCCACAATATTCATACTTTAGTGGCATTTTTTATGCAAACGCCGCAATTGTTGAGACTTTGGTGACGTTTTTAGTTTCAAACGCCACAAATACACATACCTTAGTGGCGTTTTTATACAAATGCCGCAATTGTGAGTCTTTGGTATTTAACCCCTTTTTTATTCTTTAACCCTAATTTCCTAAATGTTTCCTATCCCTCGTGCCCGTTCCTCTCAATCTCTGCTGCTGCATCGTCCGACGTTCCATTGTAGCAGCTTCTTCGTCGCCGCTCATCACCGCTCGTAGCCACTCGCCGTCGGTATTTTCTTTTGCTTGTCGCCTAGAAGATACTCGTCATATCCCCAGAATTTTGAGGTCGTTTGGGAAGTAAGCCGTTTGTTAGGAATCTCCTTTAAAGGGAAAAGAGGCAGTAATTAGCAAAGTTCGTGGTCTGGAGAAGGAGTTGAGCCTTAGCCTATAAGGAGGCTAGTTTTTTTTTTTTTTTGTATAGATTCTGGGGTTTCTCATCAATTAGATTATAAATTTCTCAATCCTTACTTGGAACATTATGGGGGCTTGGTAGACTAGAAAAAGTCAGAGCCGCAAGGAAAATAATTCACGAGTCAAAAGTAAAATTGGTTTTTATCCAGGAAACCAAACTAGAGGTTGTCCCGGAAAGTCTTAAATGAAAATTATGGGGGAATTCTGATTCTCATTGGGCGATTTTCCCCGGCGGTGGGCTCGGCTGAAGGATTGATTACTATTTGGGATCCCATATTCCTCAAAGTGACTGCAAAATTTGTTTCCTAGAGGTTTATCGCAGTGCTGGGGGTTATGCCGATTATCAACTTGGAATGTGGCTTTCTAAATGTGTACGGTCCTTCCAATGAATCGGAAAAAGGTATGTTTTCTCAGAGTTATCAAATTTTATTGGCAATTTTCCCATCCCATGGTGTGTTGGAGGAGATTTTAACGCTTTCTTATCACCTGAAGAGAAGATGGGGGCAAGAATCAATCTCAGAACTATAGAGTTATTTAGAATTTTTGTTGATGAAGCGGGCCTCGTCGTATTGCTCTCTTTGTTGAGCCTTCTCCTTTTTCGTCAGTCACTCTCCCTTTGCTTTTTACATTTCATTCTTATGGTAATTTGAGTGTTAATTGTTGTGATTAGTAATTGAGAGTTACATTTCATGGTCGTTATCTGTGTGGTATTCGCCTTTGTGATATGCATGTTGTCAATTATGTCAAAGTTTAGGCCTTTGCTTATTATACAAGGGTCAATATGTTACCATTATTTTGTTATAATGTAAACAACTTGGCACTGAAAATTAATGCATTTGTTTCCATTTTGCAGATATGTATCAGGGTATAAAAACAGGTTCCAGAATTTTATAAAATATTTACGGGAAATGGGAGATGAGGTATGCTCATTATATGCGTTGGGTGTTGCAGTTATGATAACTAGTTTGTTAGTTAATGTGTTTATGCCAGTACTTTTGAATGATATACCGTGGAAGCTTAGTCTAAGTCCCATTTGCATCTTAAGAAGCTTGAACACTTGTGTGGGGCGTCATATTGGTTAGGAGATTATTTCATTTGATTCTTATTTGATTCAAGTTATTTTTGTAGTTGACAGTACTTAGAGGAATAACAGTCAAGCGACTAATGTGGCTGTACAAATACTGGTTTAGCTTAAGTTAATTCCCAATTAAAAGTTCATTCTCAGTTTAAGTTCTTATGTATAATCTCTCAATTGATTAGATTAACCTTTGTCTGCTGTGTGCCCGTAATAAGAACTGATTGCAAGATTAGAGTTCACCAGAGTATTATGTTATTTAATATTTTTTATTAGTCCTTTTAGAAATTTCTCAATGTCTTTATTCATTTTGATTAGAAAAGCTAAAAATAAGTTGTAAGGTTCATTATTAGATGTCTTTAGTGAAACTAGTACAAGTTTCACTGGTATAAGAAGCTACCAGAAATCCACCTTTCTTCTTACCATAATCCTTTGGATAAGAACTAACAATTTCCCATATTTTTTTTTATCGTTTTCCAGTTAGTTTTCTACAGTTTTCTCTCTTCCCATCCCCCATTGTTCCCTCTTTCTATATAAACCGCCTGCCCTTCTCCTTTGCTTTCTTCTTATCCCTACCATCTTCTTTCTTTAATTTGTATTCCCAAGGTTTCAACTTTTGATCCAACAATGGAGGTTTTGCATTTCTTGTTTGGTGTTTTCGGTGGGTTTCTCTGTTTATTTCATTCAACTTTGTTTGTTGATTCCTTGGAAGATTTTGAATTCATGGTTTTCTCTGGTTTTTTATTTACAGGAAATGCCGCTGCTTTGTACCTCTTCTTGTCTCCAATGTATGTATAGCAAAGCAACACTTTTTCCAAAGAAAGGAGGAAGCTTTTTTCTTCAAAATGGTTATCTCAACACTTTTTCACTTCAAATTCTTCTTCTTCTTCTCTATACATTTTGAGTAATTTAAAAGGAAAAAAGAATTTAATTTTGTTAAACCATGTTTAATTTTGTGAAGGATTACATTTAAGAGGATCATTAAAAGCAAGTCCACAGAGCAGTTCTCTGGAGTTCCCTATGACATGACCTTGCTCAACTGTCTCCTCTCTGCATGGCGACATAAAATAAATTGCGACAAAATGTACTTTTTGTAATAAAATAAATATTTTGTTTAACAAATATTTTAAGTTAATTGTGACAATATATTTTGGATGAAATAGATATTTTATTTAACAAATATTTTGCATCTATAATTTACATTTTTTGACAAAATAGAAATTAATTTTTATTATAGATTTTTATTCCCTTATAATCAAGCTTAGTGGCATTTGAAAAATAAAACGACATTACAAGTCAGGTTCTTGCGGCATTTGTAAAAAAAACGCCACTAAAAGTCAGACTATAGCGACGTTTTCAGTAAAAGCGTCACTAAAGATCATTAACGTATAGCGGCGTTTTGCAGAAAAACGTCACTAAAGACAAGTTTATCGCGGCATTTTAAATATCAAACGCCATAGATTTTGATCTATTGCGGCGCTTTATTTCACAAACGCCGCTAACTATTGTGGCGTTCTATTTAGCGGCACTTCTCGCGGTGCTTTATCTAGCGCCGGGAATGTTTTTAGTGGCGCTTAAAAACGCCGCTATAAGGTTAAAAAACACTGCTAAAAGCCTATTTTTAGGGACTAATTCCAGACTATGCTTGGATTTACAATTCAATGACTAATTTCAGACTTATGCAAGTTTTAGGGACTAAACTATAATTTCTGTAATTCAGGGGTCCTTGCTTAGAATTTACTATATTATAATGAAATTTAATCCATGATCAATATTCATGCAAATTTTCAGTTTAATCGGAGTTCATTTACTAGTTCAATTAAACCATGCAATACTTAGTGGTCAATCCGTAAACTATTTAAATCAGTGTTCTTGGCCTATTAACAGAATTAACTGACACCGTATCGAAACACCAAGGGTTGTATCAATATGAGTTTGCACGATTTAAGCCTTAATTCAAAACCGTCAAGTTTCGTTTCGATACAGCTTAACCTGTATCGATACAGGATAACAGAATTAACAAACTCCGTATCGAAACATCTAAGAGGTGTATCGATACGGATTGACCTACATTGACTTGTCCATTGACTACTTTTTTGATACGCTTAGGGTCGTATCGGTACCGATGTGTACAGTTTTGAGTTTCATTCATCAAAATTCATACATGTTTCGATACAGCTGGGGTCGTATCGATACGAGTTGACCACAGTGACCTATTTCGATACGCTCAAAATCTGTATCGGTACAATTAAGTTCCTAAACCTTACTGCCAACCTCCGTACCGAAACATCCTAGGGCATATCGGTACTTCCTAGTTGACTTAAGCTTTGACCGACCAAATATGCAAGGCCGTACCAAAACAGCTTGACCTATATCGACACGCCTACTCTGTAATGACATATTTCTTCTGGTTTTAATCAATTTAACTTGTTGAACGATGTCCAAATGTAATGAATTTTTACCAGCAACTTTTAAACAATATGAACTATTGGCATGCAAAATTTCATGATCAAATGAATACATTTACCATGTTTTCACTAGTTAGGCCAAATATGCATTATTGATGCTTTTAGCCAAAACACTAACAAGACCAAAATGAGCATTTTAACCCTTTTTAATATAGTGGACCACATATACATACAAAATGGGACTAAACTGACTTATCTAGACCCTACACCACCATTCTAGGAGTTCAATGACTAGATTAACATTACATAGAGGATTGTGACTTGCTTCAAAAACGTTCCTTGCTCCGATCCTTGATTCCAACTATTCTTTAACCTGAAAATGCATGGAAATGAGATGCATTAGGCTTACTTAGCCTAGTGAGGTAGTCATAAACAACAATATGAACATCAACGAAAACCATGACATGTATAACAATAAAAATGCATCTCAAAATATATCATAACAATACGTGCAACACTTATTCACATGTTTTCCTTGGATCGACATGTAATGTGGATACGCGAATCCCCAACCAACATCACCAACAATGAATTGTCAATATCCGCCAACATCGCCAATAAGACCAACTCAACCACATCCCGCCAACATCGCCAATAAGAGCCTTAGCTCAAGGACCGTAGTCTACTCTTACCAATGAGCTCACGAATTCTATGGCATGTCAATTCTATCCCATGTCTATTCGTATCCAATGATTCAATACTCATCAACGTCAATGACAATAACAATAGCAATAACGATAAAAATAACAATACGGTAACAATGACAATAATCATATAGTATACTCAATTTACCCTTTTTCAATGCTTAATGATATCAAGGATCGTATAGAGATTCAATAATCAACTTGGAAATATAATAAGCTCACCAAAGCTTACCAGTGGTACCTCCTACGAAGTTTCAATGCAAGCATACCTTGGTCAATGATGTTGGTGCAATAATTCAATATCAACAAATTTGGGAAAGACACCTAGCCAATCCCCTGACTCCAACTACACTCACTAATGATTCTGAGGCTTTTAAGGCTCCCGGATGACAACCCATTTGCTCTTGGATTTGGTGGAATTGAGAGGATTTGGTGATTCTTCACCTTGATTTTCTTGAGCTATAATGAAACAAGGATTTAAAAGGATTTCAATACCGATAATACATTCATACCAACTCAATAGCTATGAAAAACAATAACAATTAAGCTATGATATCCCTAGAGAATTTCTAGGGTTCCATGATCCTTAAACATTGAAATTAAACATGGTTTAACCATGAAATCGATAATCCAATTAGGGGAAATACTTGCCCAATTGATAGCTACAATTTAGGATAGATAAAATTAAGGAAAACAAAGCTTGATCTATCCTTCAATGGAGGTGCTTGCTTGTTTAAAGCTAAAGGAGGAAGATGATGAAGATGGTAGCCTTTCAAATTAACCAGGTAAGTTTTTTCCTTTCTTTTCTTTATTATTTCATTTGTTTAGGTTTCCTTTGAGTGAAGGAACTTCACTTAAAATGTCCACGTATATGATGAGAACTCTTGAGGAGAGGCTAATTGCAAGGTTAGTCCCTCAACTCTCTGATGTTCTAAGCTCTTACCCCCAAACTTTCATTTTTTATGATTTAGTCACTAAAACAAGTTTCAAGGCTTGCAATAAAGTCCTTAACATCATCAATTCTTAATTGGGATTCAATAATCTAGTAATTAACCACTTGTCAAAAGTCAACTTTGCGATTTTGACTTTCTGATATGAAATTTCCGATCATCAGAATCAAATTCTGACTAGGCCCGGTCTTGGGATGTTACAACATTAAAGTCTCATTTAATATATGGATATCCACCATAATTAAAGATATTCATAACACTCTGCCTTGGATATCCATGAAGATAATGTGCCCCGTTAAAACCTTACTAAGGTAAAAACCCTATGTGAAAAAAATTCTTAGTGAATGAAAAAGAATACACACATCTTTAATACGTATAACATGTTGCCTTACCAGGAAAACCCATTGGGACAAAACCTCGGTTAAGGGGAAAAAGAGTGCAACGCATATTTATTCCCCCCATGAAAATATCTTCAAATGTCGAAGTAGACTATGCACTGGTGAGTATATCTTTCAAATTACTGCTTGAAAGGATTCATCGAATTCTATTCTTTTGATGATCATGAGGGACGAAACTTTGAAGAAATATGTTTTGTTTATCACATTTGATGTGTCCACCTTGAGATATAAATTTTGCATTATCTCTACACAAGATAGCTTGCATCTTATCTTGTGAAAGCAATTCACATATCTTCTGGATATGTTTAGCCAAACACATTTTTTGGCTTTGTCTCGTGCATAGCAATTATTTACATGATCTAGAGAGGCATCGAGTTTTGAAAGATCTAAAGGTAATGGTCTCGTAGCACTTAGATAGTATTTTTGGACCAACTAAGATATGATACTTCTAGATCAATTAATATATATATATATGGTGCTTTTGGACCAAGAATATCATCACTCTTTTCTCGAGGGCATAATGGATCTTTGTTTACATTAAGAGACCTAGCAACCATAAAGGTGATCAACGAATATGCATTATGCATGTAAAGCCTCTTTAAACATTTTTCTGTGTATGTCAATTGATGCACAAGGATTCCATTGTTTAGGAGATCTCTTTACGAGTGTCAACGATATTCAAATCATTAACATACACAACAACAACAATGACAAATCCAGAGCTAAACCTCTTAATAAAAATGCTCAGGGAAATTGAATCATTCTTTTAGCCTTCCGCTAATAAGTATTCATTGGGGCGATTATACAATATGCGCCCAATTTGTTTAATCCATAAATAGATAAGTTCAATTTGATTGAACGGTGTTCTCGAGAACTTGAATTAACTGTCTCTGCAGTCCAAATCCTTCTGAAAGTTTCATGTAAATATTATTATTAAGAGGCTCATACAAATAGGATGTAGCGACATCCATTAGGAGGAAACTAAGTCTTTTATTGCCAGACTAATAAAAATCTTTTGTATCCACCACCGAGGAGTATGTTTCCTCATAATCGATTCTAGGTCTTTGTGAGAATCCTTGTACAATCAAACGAGTTTTATATCTCACAATTTCCCCTTTTCATTTCTCTTTCTCACAAAGACTCCTTTATATGCACGGGCTTTACACATTCTGGTGTATGAACTATAGGCCTGAATACTTCTCCTTTCGAAAGAGATTTTAGTTTCGCCTTAATTGCATCTTTCCATTTTGGCCAATCATTTCTTTGTTTACATTGTCCAATTGACAATGGTTAATGACCCACATTATCATCCAAAATCTTTAGTGCTATATTGCATGCAAATGTATTATTGACATCGATTTGATTTCGGTTCCACTTATTACTAGACATGACAGAATTCATTGAGATCTCGTATCAGGTACCTAAGTCATGTATAATGTCTTTGTTTGAGACCTTTTAATCTCTTCTAGAGATTTTCATAATTCATTGATTCCTTGATCAAACCATCATAAAATATAGTTTATTTTCTTTTTCGGGGATTTTTATCTTTGGAACCTGCTTGTCTACAACACTATAGGCGTAAGTTAGACTCATTAGCACCTAGAGTTTGTCCTTCCGTGACATCAAATTTAATTGGAGCATTCATAGCTAGTATATGTGACTTAGCCACTCTTTTAGGGTCAGCAAAATCATCTAGCAATTGATTTGATAAGTTTTGTACATGAATTATCCTTTGAACTTCCAATTCACATTGACATTGTTGAGTACGTGAATGAAAATAAGACAATGATAATTCATTCTAACTTATTTCTTTTCCCAACTATATATTTTCTCCCCATAATCTTGGGAAAACCGACTCATTAAAACGACAGTCAGTAAATCTAGTTGTAAATAAATTCCCCATATGATGCTCGAGATATTTAATTATTGAAGGGGATTCAAATTCGAAATATGTTCTCAACCTCCTTTGAAGATCCATGTTTGTGCGTTGTGGTGAAGCAATTAGAATATATAACGCACACCAAAAAAATTCTAAGATGGGGAATATTTAGTTCCTGACCAAAAATCATTTGTAATGGGGAGAACTTGTGATAATTTGTTGGTTTAATGCAAATTAGTAATGCTGCATGTAAAATGACATGTCACCAGCATTATCAAGAGTGATTGTCTTTATAGGGTAATCTGGAAAATGTGCTCGTAATTTTATCAACTGAGCAAGTAACCTCGCAAACGCCAAGTTGCGGGTTGATAACAAGGATATACATGACCATCTAGTCGATGCATCGCTTAAAACCGTAAAATATCTAGATGATCTATAAGAAGGGTGTATGGGCCCACATATATCACCCTGTATCCGTTCTAGAAAATTAATAGATTCATAATCTATCTTAGCTGGTGATGGTTGAATAATTAATTTTCCTTGAGAACAAGTATCACATGAAAAACATTACTTTGAAGAATCTATCAGTTCTTCAATGAATAACCACATGAAGTATCAATAGCTTTTCGTATCATAATTTAACCGGGATGGCCTAACCGGTCATGCCAAATAATAAAGTTATCAGTAAACTTTTGGTTTACAATAGCATGAGCTTCAATTTGTACTAATTCTTGTGTAGTACAATCCGGATAACAGTGAATGTAATTTTGTCAATATTTTTTTATTTCCTTGGTTTATACTCGTAATATAGAGATACTCAGCATCCCCTTGACTAATAGTCACAATATGATATTCATTTTTGTGAATATCTTTAAAATTCAATAAGTCTCTTTACAATTTTGGCGAGTATAACGCATTGTGAACATGGAATAAAGTTCCATTTGGCAATAACATATTTGCTCTTCTGGAGCCTTCTATGATATTAGTACTTTCGGATATAGTACTCGCATTATTCCCTTGCATTTTAAATGCGAAAATATGTACAATTATGTACCTTTCATTATGTGTTTTGTTCCATTCACTTCGGAGAATGAAAAATATGTGCTTTGTACCATTCACTTCAGGGAATGAAAAATATTAAATATAACACATATCAAATCAATTATCTATCAAAGATAATGTCACAAGAACTTATTACTCTCCCGGAGCATTGATATTTTAGTGCTTTGAGATATAGTACTCATATTTTCACTTGCATTTAAATGGGAAAAATAGTTCTTATGCTTAAGTATAGCATGAGTAATTGCATTGTCTGCTAAGCATAAATCACCACAATTCATTGTATATTTTATTCCAGAAGTAATCATATTTCTTCAAAGGATAATAAATAAATATTTAAACATATATATATGTATAATATAAATAAATAATATGTAAAGCATATTAACATAAAGCAAAATAAAGTAAAAGATCAATTATTTCCTTTAGAGGTTATAAGGAAACATAATAAATGGTGAATTATTCCCTTCAATAGTTATAAGGAAATCAACAACATCCAATTGAGTTGGGCCAACAACGCCATAATTATTTCACCATTTTCGTAAACAAAATTTGTTTATATTTTCTTTCCTTTATCATTCATGATTATGGATAAAGGTTTATAATGCTTAGGCGTTTGACAAGTACAGATCAATAGTTTATACCATCGAATTGATAACATAAAAATTTTAATATGATCTCTATCATTCTTGTCATCCTTATAATCTCACTTATGGTGGGTATAAGTATTCTTAAAATAACCATAATGTCTATGTCCATAGCCTTGACCATGACCACAACTACTAATGTGGCGTTTATTTTTTTTCGTTATAAAATCTCACATTCACTTCAGGGAATGGAGTGAAGCCAGTAAGCCTTTAAAACATTTTTCGTAATATTGTGTCTGAGGACAACATTATTTGCATGAAAAGTGGAGTATGTTTTTTTCTAGCATATCATCATCAGTAATATTTTGACCACATAACTTCAATTGTGAAGTAATTCGAAATATAGCAGAGTTATACTCGCTTACTGATTTAAAATCTTGCAATCTCAAATGCAACCAACCATATTGAGCTTTAGGTAGAATAACAGTTTTCTGATGGTCATATCGTTCCTTTAAATTATTTCAAGGAATAAGAGGATCTTTCACCGTTAAATATTTAGATTTCAACCCCTCATGGAGGTGAGGGCGAAGAAGCATAATGGTTCTGGCCTTATTTTGAGCATATTATTCCAAAGATTTAGTCCTCGTACGCGGCATTGTTAAGCCAGTTCACAAGGTCCTTTAGAAACCTTCTTTGAGACCAATAGCGTCGCAGAATGGGATGTCCAGCCAATATACTTGGATTAAACCAACAGAATAGAGAACATAAATCACCATAATTTATAACAGTCTTCTTGTAGATCATAAATCACCATAATTTATGGCACTTTAAAATCGTAATTTAAAGAATAAAAATAAAAATAGAGTTTACCGATATTGGTTTTCCTCTCGAGGGCAATGGAGATATAAATTACCAAGACAGCTCATCATAATCTCTTTATGTTATATCTCTTTCCAAGCCATTTAAAGATATCATGTAAAACTCAAAATATGGTTAAAAATACCAACTTCAATCAATAAAATAACATAAATAAATATTGATCTTTAATTATGAGGATATATTAATAAGTATACGACATAATTTTCTTACCTTATAATTAAAGCCTTTTACTTCGAGAAGCATTAGTCCAGAGTTGAAAGCAAGGGAAGCCTTATTCCCATAATATCACACAACCCTTTGCAATGTAAGAACCAAAATTTTCTTTTTCTTCTTCTAGTAAAATACTCAAAAATTTCTTTTTTCCTTTGTATTACTATTGTGAACCCTAACATGGCGAAGTCTATATTATTTATAGACGTTGCTGCTACGAGGGAAAATCAATCTGAGAGAAAAATAAATTCTAGAGAAAGTGACAAATAATTAAGGTTGATTGGTCAAATATTCATAATATTAGAACGAAATAATAATCGAACAATATATCAAAATATACTGGCCTCAATATAAGGGTGGTTAATCAATCTTTATATCGATATACAAATAAACAAAACATACCATAATTTCCAAGCTAAGTTGAATATATAGTATATGTAATCACCAATATCTTGTTGAATTTTTTCGGGAATTGCCGACAAGAACCACGGTTATTGAGCGAGATCGTGCTGATAACGTATTGTGAATAAAGTAAAGAGCAAGAACCAAATAGATGAACAAGAACAAGATGAGAGACAAAGAGAGACTTGTATTATATTCTCAAAGTAAGGTTGTGTACAATGCTTTCTCCAAACTTTATATTTATAGGCATAAGATTGAAACCCTAATTTTAATGGGTATTAAACCTTAATAATAAAGTACATTAAAATCTCTTTAATATATAAATATCCACCATAAATAAAGATATTCTTAGTAAAACATATTTTTTTTATCATTTTATTCTAATATAAAATAATATTTGTGTCTTAAAATATTTAATCAAATTAAAAAAAAAACACGCAAAATATAATGCGCTTCACTAAATATAATGGATTGAGTTAAATAAAATGGGTTGCTTCTATCGGGATGATATGAAAGATACCAGCCCAAAAGGTCTGGTCGTATTAAGCCCAGAATAATTGAGATACGTTCCTTCAGTCTAACCCATTTTTGCCTTGGTGAATGTAGAGTTAAATTTTGCATATGTTTTTTGTTCCTCCTATGTAAATCATACTTAAACTTAGAGGTGTCAAACTTACCCGAGACCGGAACCGGTTTTACCCGATATCGACTCAAACATTATAATTTGAACTTGATCCGGAACTCGAAATAAACCGAATTAAACCAAAACTGACCCAGTTTTTAGTTCAACCGATATGGACCCGATCCGATTTTCAACAGAACCAAACAAACCCGAACCAATTTTTAACAGAACCAAATGGACCAGAACCGATTTCATCAGAATCGAAGGCAACTCGAAATAAAGAAAAGATATTAAAAGAAATAAAGAAAGATTTGATGCGAACTATCGCACAACTCACCGAAAAGACAAATATACTGGCTTTATAAAGTCATATATATGTGTAAAAAACTGATCTGGCCGAAACATGTCAATCTCCTAATGAACCGGTCTTGACTTGACCCGATATCAATCGACCCAAAAAGTAACCAAATCGATGTGACCCGATATCCGACCCAAATCACTATAGGCCTGAACTAAAACCGAACCAGACTAGATCTAACCCAAACTAAATCAAAACCGAATATAGTCAAAATCGAACCTAACTCGAACAAACTCTATTTGAATTTATTTATAGCTTAACTGATGTCCGATTTTATTTAAAATATTTTAATCATGTTTTTTTAAAATATAATTCATTCATTTTATAAAAGTTGGGCCGTACAAAAAAGTTAAAATAATTAATCAAACAATTCAAAAAAAAAATATAGACAAATACTATTATTTGAGGTGAAGGGTAAAAACTAACAACATTGACATAATAATAAAACATGACATCGAGTTGACGATTAGCTTTATTACAACTCAAGTACCACATATTTGGAGTGACTGTGAGCACCTATTAAGTTGAGAGAACTTATATAAGGGTCCAAAGCAGAGATAGATTAACAAGACAATCAAACTACTAATTTGAGAGGTGACAAACCTAACCCTAAAATTTTGTAAAAACAAAACTAAAATGTGGCATAATAATAGACAAACATCAACCTTTTTATAAGAAAAAAAAGGAAAGACTTATTAAACAAATGAAAAAAAAAACTCATGCAATAAATTCTAGATATATAAAAAAGTAAAGGGAAAAGAAAATAAGTTGTAGATTAAAATACAAAGTGCACGGACAGAATTAGAAATTAATTACGAACAAGGTATAATTAATTATAAAAATAAAAGGGGTATTTAATAAAAATTAGGTCTAAATAGATAAATAAAATATATTATATTGTTTAATAAAAAAGGTTTAGGAGGTTATAGCCCTACAAGATACAATGTAGGGGCTGAAATCACAAAAGCGACATGATAGAAAGACGAAATTATGAAAACAGAATCTCCAGGATGAACAACGATTGATGCCATGCTATGAATAGTGAAGAATAGGGGAATGAGAGACTATACTCTCAATATCTTTATTGAAAAGACTATAATATCTCTAAATAGAGACCAGTCGATATTTATGCAAGAGAATAGTAGTCAATGGTTAGTTATGAAGTGGTTTCCTAACGAAAACCTAACCACTCTTTAACCACCACAACTACTTTACTTATCTATACAATCAATGCTAAACTCACAACATGTAGCCGTGTCACTAATTGAGGGATCGGTGAGACCGACAACGTTACTAAAAAACACAATTTTACGATTCTTTATTTATTTGTTCTTCCTGAGTGATCTATATTCAAATAACTTAGTCTGTAAGTGTGCGTAAATTTATTCAAATTTAAAATAGAACTAAAATATTAGTTTATAATTGAATTAAAATGCTAAAAAAATACGCACACATGTTCAAACTCACATAAAATATAGAGTATGGGAGCTTCATTGGCCACCCATCCAAGGTTTAAAGAAAATAACATATAATTATATACAAAAATTTGTTTTGCATTTCTTAAATGTTTTGTTACGAAATAAATATTTAAATTATGTTATGAATACTTATCTATATGGATGTCTATTATGATAAGAACTTTATCAAAGAGATTTGATTTGATTAAGACGTTGTACACAAGTCTATATTTGAGAATAATATAAATCTCTCTCTTTCTCTCAACTCTTTGTTATTTTATTATTGTTCGTTATTCTTTGTTATTTTATTCACAACACATTATCAGCACGATTGTTCCGAATCAACAATTTATTTATATCGAATATCATATTCATCTACTATATGTCAATCACTCAATTTAGTCTTTTAAAAATATAAGACGTCAAGAATCGTAAGTGAAAAGCTAAGGTTAGCGAGTTTTTTTTGTTGCTTTACTTTTATAATTACTTACAAGGTATATTCAATTTTAATTACAGTATCAATTGATTACTTGTTTATTTTGTTTGTGTTTTATACGGTTTCGATAAAATTGAAGGAGTTAACTTTGTTTTTGCTTATTTAATTTAAGAAGAATAAAAAAGGGTTTGATGTTGAGAAATTTTTTAAGACGAGCAGATTCAATTTGATATTATTTGTTTAATTTTAAGATTATAAAAAAAGTGAACGCCATGTTTCTTGATATGTTTTGTCAATAAGATGTAATAGGAGATCCACTCATTGGTCTAGTGGTCAAAGCTACTTATATTATCTTATCTTGTATGGGTTCGAATCCCAATATAAAAATATAATATCTCTCCATTTAATCAAAAATAAAATGTATAAAGAACAATTCTTTATCTCTAAAAAATAGTTTCCTATGTTGTGTGTTAAGAGAAAGGGTAAAACTTTATGCCAAGTTCTCCATATTTTCTGGTTAATTTACTTTAGTCCCTACATACTTTTTGCGATTTATTTATTTCTTTAGCTTATAACGAAAGATCAATATTTATTTTATTTTATTCTATTGATGAGATTTGATATTTTTGACCGTATTTTGAGTTTTACATGATACGTTTAAATGCCGTGGTAAGAGACATGACATAAAGAAAGTATGAGAAGTTGTTTTGGTCATTTGTTATGTCTCTATTGTCATCGACAGAAAAATCAATATCGGTAATTCTAATTTTATTTTTATTCTTTAAACTGTAATATTAAAGTGCGATAAATCATGGTGATTTTGCTCGAAAGCAATATTTCTTCTACGTCAAAGAACTCGACTATAGACTTCTCAAAAGTTCAGATCACAAAAATTTATCTTAATCCAAGAATTTTCATGGGAGACATTTCCTGAAGTGAATACAAATATAATGTTAAATTACTCCGCTCCATTCCTTGAAGTGAATGTGATATATATAGCAGAAATAATAAAAGCCACAATAACAATTGTGGTCGTGGCACATATGATTATTTTAAAAGCACTTATACCCACTAGAATTGGGATTATAAGAATAAAAAAAGAGATTACCCACCAAAAGTTGGATTATAAGGATGTTAAGAGTGATAAAGATCGTTATAAGAAAGTGAAATCATTTTTATTACAAATGCGATGTTACAAACCATTGGTCTCGTACTTGTTGTACGCTTAAGCATCAACAATCAATGAATAATAAGGAAAGAAAATAGAAGCAAATTTGTTTTTGAAAATGACGAAGATGATATTGGTCCAACTCATTTGGACGTTATTTATTTCCTTACAACCCTTGAAGGGAATAAATCGTCTTCTAATTATCTCATAACCTTGAATAGAATTATTGATCTTTAATTTACTTTGCTTTATGTCTATTTACTTTACGCATTAATTATATATATATATATTATGACATTTATCTATTTTGTTTAACATGATTATTTATCAAATATAATCTATGGTGATGATTTATGCTTAGCATAAGAATACAAAATATTTTCTCATTTAAATGTAAGGGGAAATGTGAGTACTATATCTCAAAGTACTGAAAATATTGATACTCCAGAAGAACAATAAATTCTTGAGAGAAAGCACATTATGAAAGGTGCATAATTATAAATATTCTAGTAATTACCGCTAATGGTAATAATATCGTCACCGCCAGAATTGGAAATTTTAATAGAGCAATAAGTGTTCTCAAAATAATTGTTCTCGAATTATAGATAACATATGTTATCAATTGTCATATGAAATAGGTCAATGTGGATATAAGTTCTGGTAGCGAAAAAATCAGTTGAAAGCTCTAAAAGAGCTATATATTGTTACCAAAAGAACAATTTTCATTGAAAGTTCTAGAAGAGCTAAATACATTCATGTTCCAAGGAACAATTTTTTGTGTACAATGTATCATCGAGTTTCAAAGAAATTTGTATTTCAAAATTTGTACTACACATGTACAATTGAGATTGAATCACATGTTATGGTAAACTAGAAGTTTACAAATTCAAAGATATATGTATACACACATATGTTAGAGTATGCCCAAAGACCAATCATAAGATGATTGTAAATGACATTTGTTTTACCTTGTTTATTCATAAAGAGGCATTGCCATTATTATTTTCAGTTATAATTCTACGTGCATAAATAAACTGAATTATAATAAAGTCCTTAGAATAATATGGTTATTCTAAAATGTCCTTAGTCGAGTATTATTGTGAGCATGGACAACAATAATGCATTAAGACTAATATGTAGTTGATTGATGACAAAGTGTTGTCATTGACATAGAGATGTCAAAATCAATACATAAGTATGTGCTAGAGAATGACATACTGGACTGACCCGCTATGAGCATGTTTCTTGGATTATTATGTGACAGTCACAACATTGCTCATAGTGATAACTACATGTATGATCCTCAAACTTGAGATCATCATTATTTCAACATCGTGAGTGACATATTTTGATACGGTCAAACGTGTGTCGTAACTGACTACACTATAAAAAATGATATTGGATATGTCATAATCTATGTAGTGGAATATGGTTGATCAAGATAGGATTTGTCCCTCATACATAATATGAGTAATATCGTAGGCCACTTGATTGAGTGAGACTAGAAATGCATGGCCATGCTCGAATAAGTTGATATGAGATATCATAGTTATTCGTTGATAATAGTCTACTCAAGATATCAAGAAATATTAGATGGACTATACAAGTGTGACTGTTCCATGACTTGTGTCCAATCTAGATATAAAGGACAAAATGATGTAATACATAAATAGAGTTAATTGTGAAAAGGTTATGTCGAATCATGATTTCTTGTAACTTAGGTGACAATGACATATTGCTAGATGTCACTCATTGTTTGTAATATTAGAAATGTTCTAATATTTACTACTAACGTTACATGAACCTACAAGGTCACACCCACAGTTGAAATGAGCATATATTAAACGAATTATATATGTACAAATTTGTTGTACACAGATTTAGTTAAATTAATATATATTTGATATATATAATTTAACTATTGGGTAAATATTAAAAGAAAAAATAATTATTGTAATTATGACTCTTTTAATATATAAATATTATAATTCGATTTAAATCAATATATATATATATATTGAAATCCTAGTTAAGTTAAATTGAGATTATATATATTTAATATATATATTGAAATCCTAATTAAAGTTGAGTTAGGATTATATATATATACTGAAATCCTAATTAAGTTGAATTGGGATTGTATATTTAATATATATATATATATATTGTGT
Source organism: Hibiscus mutabilis (assembly GCA_019671005.1). Lineage (NCBI taxonomy): Eukaryota > Viridiplantae > Streptophyta > Magnoliopsida > Malvales > Malvaceae > Hibiscus > Hibiscus mutabilis. The sequence continues at coordinate 7,731,285 of CM033718.1, read as the reverse complement.
CAGAGATCTGTTTCCTTAATTAAAAGATTTGTAAATATTTTATTAGGATCCCTTACTCTAAGGGTCTGTATTCTATTACTAGAATTAGTTTCTTACCTAGTTTAGAAGTTACCTAAGATAGGCCCTAGGTTTGTGTATTTATTTGTAAGTTTTTCACTGAAGAAATATAAGAAAATTACAGCGAAAACTAGGCATTTTAACATGGTATCAGAGCCTCTTGTTTTTAGGTCTCAGTGTTCTTGTTGAACATTTTTTTATTCCCTTTATTCCTTGAGAGAGTATGGGTGATAAAGATGATTTCAACAGTACAAAAACTACTCAAGAAGGCACATTGAATGAGGGAAGTCACTCCAATTCGACGAGTGACTTACAAAACATACAAGCCTCCTATAGATTGAATAGTAAAAATTACCTTAAGTGGTCTCAATTGGTTTGAACTTTCCTCAAAGGAAGGGGTAAACTCAGTCATCTTCTTGGAACTGGCCCTAAGGAAGGAGATCCCAGATTTTAGGCTTGGGGTGAACAAGATTCGTTAGTCATGACTTGGTTGTGGAATTCAATGGTGCCTGAAATCAGTGACACTTGCATGTTCCTCAGTACAGCAAATGAGATATGGGAGGCTGTAAAAGAAACCTATTCAAAAGTTTGAGATGCTACCCAAATTTATGAAATCAAGAACAAGATTTCGGCCACCAAACAAGGAAGCAAATCCATTACAGAATAATCTAACCTGCTACAGAATCTCTGGCAGGAAATGGATCACTAGCAATGCATTCAGATGAAATGTAGTGAGGATGCAGCAACTCTAAAGAGGTTTGTCGAAAAAGATAGAATTTATGATTTTTTTGCTGGACTAAATATAGAATTCGATGCAGTAAGAGTCTAGATTTTGGGGAAAGAAGATTTGCCCTCATTAAATGAGGCTATTGCTACCATTCGAGCTGAAGAATGAAGAAGAAGAGTAATGGTGGTTGAAAACAGTCAAGTAGAGAACTTAGCCTTGGTTACCAGAACTATCTCTAAGAGGTTAAAACGTCTGGAAAATATTGAAGACAAACTAGAAATAACAAGGACAGTGAACAAGGACTCCTTATGGTGTACTTACTGCAAAAATCCTCGTCATACCAAAGAGAAATGTTGGAGGCTACATGGGAAGCCTCAGTCAACAAATAGAAATTTCACAGAAAGATGAGGCTCAACAAGGGGACAAAACAGAGCTTTTGCAACCAGACAAGTGGCTAAAGAGTCAGATGAACAATCTGTTCAGTTCAACCGAGAAGAATTAGAAAAGTTGAAAAATCTTCTGGAATCTTTAGAGAAACCATCCTCTACAGGTACATGTAATCTGGTCTTCTCAAGTATATCCCCTTCCTCTTCTCAGAATTCTAATGCCTTGAAAACATCCACCCACATACCTACCCAAAACTCATGGGTAATAGACTCAGGAGCCAATAATCATATGACCAATTCTTCTTTAAATTTCATCACCTATACACCATGTCCTAGCAACAAGAAAATTACAGTTGCAGATGGTACTATGGTAACAGTTGCTGGCCAAGGAGATATTGCCATTAGTAAAACTCTTCTACTTAAAAATGTTCTACATGTGCCAAAGTTGTTTACTAGCCTTATCTCTATATCAAAGCTTGTTAAAGATACTAATTGTACTGTTCTATTTTATCCAACACAATGTATTTTTCAGGAGCAAAAAACGAAGAGGGTGATTGGGCGTGCTAGGGAAATAAAAGGCCTATACTACCTTGAGTTCCTTGGTGGATCAGCTAGTGTTTTGAATACTCAACCATTGTCTTTTTTATCCAATTCTACAGCCAATAAAGACCAGATATGGCTACATCATTTTCGCCTTGGTCACCCACTTTTTAGACTTTTAAAAACTATGTTTCATTCTTTATGTAAAACCATAAATATTGATGAATTTCATTGTGAAGTTTGTGAACTTGCAAAACATAAACGTTCATTTTTTTCCAGCAAGTAATAAAAGAACCAGCCATCCCTTCAATCTTATTCACAGTGATGTTTGGGGGCCTTCAACCATTCCTAACATAACTTGGGCTAGATAGTTTGTATCTTTTATAGATGATTGCAATAGAGTTACTTGGATTTATCTTCTGAAACAAAAGTCTGATGTTGCCTCTACCTTTAAAACTTTCTACACCATGATTAAGACTCAGTTTGGGGCTAAAATTAAGAAAGTCAGATCTGACAATGCCAGAGATTACTTTAATAATCAATTCCTATCCCCTTATTTCTTAGACAAAGGATTATACATGAGTCATCTTGTGTAAATACTCCCCAACAGAATGGGGTAGCAGACAGAAAGAATGGACACCTCCTTGCTATAACTAGAGCCCTTTTGTTTCAAAACAATGTCCCTAAAAATATTAGGGGGAAGCTGCATTGACTGCTACTTCTTTGATAAATAGAATACCCTCTAAAACCCTTTCATCCCAAAGTCCTCTTCAAACCCTTGTCAAATTCTTTCCCAACTTCAGTCCATCTCTTCATCTACAACCAAGAGTATTCAGGTGTGTTACGTTTGTTCACATCCACTCTCAAAATCAAGGTAAACTTGACCCAAGGGCTTTGAAATGCATATGCATTGGATATTCCTCCTCTCAAAAAGGCTACAAGTTCTATCACCCACCTACCAGAAAATTTTATACTTCTGTTGATGTTAGTTTTGTTGAAAATGAGAGTTATTTTACTGTTCCTTATCTTTAGGGGAGATATCTTTTGGGGAAGATAAGGAAGCAGATCTTTTTTTTACTTCAGCCCCTTCTTGATCAGCTTCTTATTACTCCTCCTACTGCAGAAATACATTCTGGTCAGCCATCTTCTCCTATTCCTACTCCATCTTCTCCTCAAACTCCTCAACAAAACATTAACATATCAAAGCCCAATATTCAAGACACTACTTGTCCCCTAAGGACCTATTCGAGGAAGAAGACACCTATGCAGATTCAATCATTCCCTTCTCCTGCTCCTACTCCTACTCCTACTCCTACTCCTATTCCTATACAGCTTGAGGTACATTTTGAAACTTCTTCTGAACATAATGATAATGACAATGTTATATCTGCTTCTGAACATAGACTGCTTCTGATTTTGAATTTCCCATTGCCATTAGAAAATGAAAAAGAACCTGCACCACTAAACATCCCTCATATTTGTTTATGACCTACAAAAACCTTTCACCCAGTCACAGAGCATTCTTTACTAGCCTGAATGATATCACTATTCCTAAAACAACATTAGAGGCATTAGAAAATGAGAACTGGAAAAAGGCTATGAAAGAAGAAATTGAGGCACTAGAAAAAAATAAGACTTGGGATTTAGTAAAGATGCCAGAAGGGAAGAAAATAGTGGGATGTATGTGGGTCTTTACTGTAAAATACAAGTCATGTGGCTCTTTGGAAAGGTACAAAGCAAGATTGGTGGCAAAGGGGTACTCTCAAACCTATGGGATTGACTATCTTGAAACATTTGCACATGTTGCAAAGATGAACACAGTGAGGGTCATACTTTCTTTATTAGCTATCCAGGGATGGAATCTGCAGCAGTTTGACATCAAAAATACTTTTTTACATAGAGACCTTGAAGAGGAAGTGTATATGGATATTCCACCTGGATTTGCTTTGACTACTGGACAAAATGTTTACAGATTGAGGAAAGCTTTATATGGACTAAAACAGTCCCCAAGAGCTTGGTTTGGGAGATTTACCAAGGTAATGCTGGGACAAGGCTTCAAACAGAGCCAAGGTGATCATTCTCTATTTGTGAAACACTCTTCTTTAGGGGGAGTAACTATATTGTTGGTGTATATAGATGATATAATTGTTACAGGTAATGATTCAGAAGGAATTGATAACTTGAAGAAGTGCATTGTAAAAGAGTTTGAAGTGAAAGAACTTGGAAGATTAAAATACTTCCTTGGCATTGAGGTGGCACACTCACATCAAGGGATTTTTATATCTCAATAGAAGTATACTTTGGACTTGTTGAAGGAAACTGGAAAACTGGGAAGACTGGTGGGAAGACTCATCTATTTGTCACACACCAGACCAGACATAGCATATGTTGTTGGGGTTGTGAGTCAATTCATGCACAACCCTAAGGAATCACACATAATGGCTATAGTTCAAATTTTGCAGTACTTGAAGGGCATACCAGGCAAAGGAATTATGTTTAAAAGAGGGGAGAAATTGACTCTGGAAGCATACGTAGATGTAGACTATGCAGGATCAATAGTTAATAGAAGATCAACCTCAGGCTACTGCACCTTTTTGGAGGAAACTTAGTTACTTGGAGAAGTAAAAAACAGAATGTGGTGGCTAGATCCAGTGCAGAAGCTGAATTTCGAGCCATGGCATTGGGAATTTGTGAGTTATTATGGCTGAAAATTATTTTAGAAGACTTAAAGGTGAAATGGGATGGACCAATGAAGTTATACTGTGATAACAAGTCTGCAATCAACATTGCTCATAATCCAGTTCAACATGACAGAACAAAACATGTTGAAGTGGATAGACATTTCATAAAAGAGAAACTTGACAGTGGTTTAATCTGTACTCCCTATGTAACCACTGGAAATCAAGTTGCAGACATACTTACTGAGGGACTACCTGGTAAAGACTTTCAGAAGTTAACAGGCAAGCTAAGGATGGAAGACATTCATGCCCCAGCTTGAGGGGGAGTGTCAGAGATCTGTTTCCTTAATTAAAAGATTTGTAAATATTTTATTAGGATCCCTTAATCTAAAGGTCTGTATTCTATTACTAGAATTAGTTTTTTTTACCTATTTTAGAAGTTACCTAAGATAGGCCCTAGGTTTGTGTATTTATTTGTAAGTTTTTCACTGATGAAATATAAGAAAATTACAGTGAAAACTAGGCTTTTTAACATATTGAAATCCTAATTAAGTTGAATTGGGATTATATATATTTAATATATATATATATATTAAAATCCTAATTAAAGTTAAATTGGGATTATATATATTTAATATATATATTGAAATCCTAATCTGAGTTGAATTAAGATTACAAAGGCTATATAAAGGCATGAGAGATCTAGCAATCATTAATGCTTTTTGGGAAAACCCTCTAAATAGTTTAGAGAGTTTTTATATGCTCGTTTCCTTCTAAATGGTTTTGAGAGTTTTTATATACTCGTTTCAACTAGGTGAACTACGTAGAGGTCGGAGCGTTATTGTTGCGACTTAAGAATCGACATCGTGGAATCATGATTGAATATCTATCTCCTCCAAACTCAGAATTCCAGATTTTAAACAGGTAACTCTTCACCCTTATTCACCCTGGTTCGTTCCTCATACATGGATCTCTGGTGGTAATCGCCAGATAATTTTTTTGCTGCGCCATGGGGTGTACCAGCGTGACCTAACAGCGGTATCAGAGCCACTTGTACGATACAGATTCGGTTTTTAATTACTTGGGTGATGTAATTGTATGAGATATATGTTATTTTCGATTTATTTAGCGAATATATGATATTTTCATGAACAAATCTATTCAATCACGGTTAATCTATTAATCCAATTAAAAGATGTTCCTAAGATTGATGATTAAGAGTTAATCATTAGGATCTTTGTCGATAGGGTTTGAAATATTGTATGTTAATTGTTAACATATTCGATATAGAGTTTTAGATGTTAAGTGTTAACATACGCGGGTTATAGTTATATATTAGACTAATGGTTAGTGTATAGATTTCGTACGGGGAAGTAACAGGAGTTGTTCCAGTAAAAACCTCGTAGATTTTAAAATCTTGAAAAAAACGCGATAATGTTGATAAAAGTTATCAAATCGTGAGGTTTTTACACAACAATTAAGATGCTGATCTTAAAAAAATCTTCACCGCTGACCGGGCAGAGGTAACCCCACCAGTAGTTACAAGCCCGCCGAAGCCCCACAAGGGGCTTGACCCCTAAGTAGGAACAATCTAGAAAGACCTCAATTACAAACCTCGTCGTTACTATGTTTATTTATGCACGATGTTTGGAATGCATTAGCCTAATAGTCCATTTAGTTTTATTTATAAGGTTTTATAAATACGACATGCGTGTCGTGTCTTTCTCTACTTCTATTGTAATTCTCTTCTCATCTCACTCCCTCGTATGTAAAACGAGATTCTAAAATTGTAATCTATACAAAGAAGCATGTACCAGAAGAACAGAAGTGTGGGCCGACAGAAAGATGCTTGAGAAGTGTTTTAATCCTTAGAATAATTTGGTTCTCCTATTAGCTTGGGATGGGCCACCTTAGCATATGGGCTATAACTATTACATTCATATTTACTGCTTTTCACGTATATGATAAAATGAATGTATGAGATGCATGTTAGTTAATTGATAAGATCAAATGTTAAATGGTGAGATAATATTCACAAAAACCCTTCATATTTAATTAAAATTAGTCATCCAATATTAGCCCTCGTTAAAACCTCAATCGGTACTATGTAGGTTTTTCCAAAGTAAAATACTTAGATCTATCTTGGTTAAACGCGAAGAATAAGCAAGTGATATTCAGTGGTAGTAATATTTGTTAAACAAGGTTGTTCTAATAAGATTAGAAACCTAAAGACTAATGATTATTCAAGAAATTTGGTGATTGAAAAACAATACGAAAGTGCATGTCTAGGATTGGTTCTTTGAAAGACTTGGTATTTAAGCGTGCCCAATACACCACCTCTCTTTTCATAAGTTACCTACCTGGTGCACTGTTCATTATTATTCTTTCTATTAGACCATATGAGCTTTTGTTTTGGACAAATAGTTGTTCATCAAATATAGGAATTACATGAGATGTAATTAGCAAGTGTTGCTTACCTAAATAATTGAATTCTAGGAGTAAAGCCAAAGTTGACTTAGAATGAAATGAAATATGGATATTTACCCACTAGAAATACTTTTAGCAAGTTTCTCAATTTTGAGGGTTTTTAATAGTGGGAATGTTATTACTTTATAAACATGATAAATAGGTACTTATAAAACATATTTTATTGTTGTAGACTTATTATACAATTTTGTTATCATTGCGATCGGTCCTTGAGAAGGACAAGTTGAACGACATAAACTACCTTGACTGGTCACTGGAAGGAAAAAATTTTCCATTAGTAATAAGACATGTCATTGTAAAAGGAACTGCCCCATTTATCTTGAAAAGTCAAGAAGGCAAATGAAAGCAGAGCGTCTGCCTCGAATATTTATGTTATTGATATTAATTTATCAACACCTACTTCTTGGGTATTGGATACTGGTTGTGGTTCTCATATTTGTACATTTGTATAAGGGCTACAAAAGAGTAGAAATCTGAGAAAGTAAGAGGTGAACCTATGGTTTAGTAATGGAGCAAGAGTTGCTGCATTAGCTATAAGAACATATACTTTATCGTTGCCTAGTGGAATTAATTTATGTTTATATGATTGTTATTTTGTGTCTGGTTTGACTAAAACATCATTTCGATTTCTTATTTAGACAAGATTGGTTTTGAGATAATTATTAAGAATAATTGTTGTTCTTTTATCTCGATAATGTTTTCTATGGTGTGACACAATTAATAAAATGCCTCTATACTTTGGATCAAGAGAATTCCATTTACAAAATAAATACGAAAAGATCAAAAAAAAACAAATGACACTAATCAAACTTATCTTTGACATTGTCACTTAGGTCACATAAGTGAAAAACACATTTCAAAACTTCATAAAGATGAATTTTTGGATTCATTTGTTTTTCGAGCAACTTGATGTGTGCGAACCTTGCTTATTACGAAAGGTGACCAAAGCTCATTTTATTGGTAAAAGTGAGCGAGCAAGTGATTTATTAGGATTAATGCATAGTGATGTATGTAGACCAATGAATACACAAGCCAGATGAGGGTTTCAATATTTCATTACTTTCACAGTTGACTTCAGTAGATATGGGTACATTTACCTAATGCATTATAAATCTGAAGCCCTTGAAAAGTTTAAGGAATTTAAAAATAAAGTACAAAACAAACTAGGAAAAAGCATTAATGCTCTTCGATCAGGTCGAGGAGGAGAATACTTAAGCTTAGAGTTTGGTGACCTTCTTAAGGAATAAGGGATTGTCTCACACCTCCTGGTACTCCAAAATAGAATGGAGTTTTCGAAAAGAAGAAATTAAACACTGTTAGACATGGTTCGATCAATGATGAGTCATATTGATCTTTCAATTTCTTTTTGGGGACATGCACTAGAAATAGTTGTTTTCACACTAAATCATGTTCTATCTAAATTAGTTCAAAAGACACCAAATGAGATATGGACTAGAAACGTCTTAGTATGTCTTTTATGAAAATTTGGGGATGCGAAGCTTATGTTAAACATAAGATGTGTACAAAGCTTGAACCCAAATCTCATAAATGTAATTTTGTGGGTTATCCTAAAGAAACTAAAGGATATTATTTCTTCAATCCTACCGATTTGTAGCTCAAACATGAACCTTCCTAGAAAAATAATTTGTTTTCTAAAAAGGAAGTGGGAGAAATACTAAAGCTCAATGAAATTCGAGATCAACCACACAACATTAAACAAGAGATTGAACAGCGACAAGTTCCACAAGTTGTTGATGAACATTCAATAATTTTGGAAACACAACCACTGTAAAGATTTTTGAGATAATGCAATGCGCTTGAGAAATATGGATTTCTAGTCACACTGCATGGTGTTGTTCTCTTCATAGATCAAGATGAGCCTAGGACTTATCAAGAAGTAGTGACGGGCCTAGACTCTGAGAAATGGCTAGAGGCCATGAAATTTGAGATGGATTACATATCAGAAAACTAAGTTTGGACATTGGTTGACCCACCTCTAAGGGTTAAGCCCATAGGGTGCAAATGGGTTTTAAAAGGAAAACTGACATGGATGGTAATGTACAAACATACAAAGTGCGATTAGTCACTGGGGTTTTGGTCAAATTCATGGTATAAACTATGATGAAACCTTTTCACCTGTTGCTATATTTAAATCCATCCAGATCTTACTTGCGATAGCTATATTTTATAATTATGAGATATGACAAATTGATGTTAAAACTGCTTTCCTTAATGGAAAACTAGATGAGGATGTATACATGACACAACCTGAAGGTTTTGTCGATCCAAAAGATGCCAAAAACTATACAAGCTACAATGGTCCATTTATGGATTGAAGTAAGCTTTTCAAAGTTGGAATCTTTATTTTAAACGATGCAATCAAAGAGTTTAATTTTATCAAAAATGAAAATGAGTCGTGTGTTTTCAAGAAAATTAGTGGGAGCATTGTCATATTCTTGGTAATGTATGTGGATGACATATTGATAATAAGAAATGACATATCTAGCTTACAGTATGTGAAAACTTGGTTAGGAAAATGTTTTTCCATGAAAGACTTGGGGTAAGGCAAATACATATTAGGAGTCAAGATCTATAGAGATAGATCAAGATAAATTCTAGGACTGAGTCAAAATACATACATAGAAGAAGTACTGAAAAGATTCAGTATGGAAGAATCCAAAAGAAAATGGTTCTTACCTATGAGACATGAAATTTCACTCTCGAAGGAAATGTGTCCTTCAACATCTTAAGAAAGAGAACAAATGAGTAAGATTCTATATGCTTCAGCAATTGGATCTATCATGTATGCCATGTTATGTACTCGTCTAAATGTATCATACGCTTTAAGTATGACAAGTCGATACCAGGTAGATCCCAGTAAAGGTTACTGAGTCATAGTTAAAAACATCCTTAAGTACTTAAGAAGAACTAAGGATACACTCCTTATATATAGAGGTGAGGAAGAGCTAAGTATAAAAAGTTGTACTAATGTCAGCTTTCAAACCGATAAGGATGATTCACGATCGCAATCAAGTTTTGTGTTATACCTTAATAGAGGCGTTATGAGATAGAAAGGTTCCAAGTAAGATACAATAGCTAATTCTACAACAGAAGCAGAGTATAGTGTAGCATGCGATGCTGCAAAAGAAGGTGTTAGGATCAAGAAGTTCATATTTGAACTAGGGGTTGTGCCAAGCATTTTGAATGCTATAGATCAACGTTGTGATAACAACGGAGCCATCACACAAGCAAAGAAACCTAGATCCCACCAACGATCCAAACACATACTTAGCGTTACCATCTTATTCGAGAAATCATAGATCGAGGAGATGTGGAAATATGTAGGGTACCAACAAATGATAACATTGTCGATCCACTAACAAAGCCTTTGACGCAGCAGAAGCATGATTGTCACACTAAGTCACTTGGTATTAGATACATGAGTGATTGGTCTTAGTGCTAGTGAGAGATTGTTAGAGTATGCCCAAAGGCCAATCATAAGATGATTGTAAATGACATTTGTTTTACCTTGTTTATTCATAAAAAGGCATTGCCATTATTATTTTCAGTTATAATTCTGCGTGTATAAATAAACTGAATTATAATAAAGTTCTTAGAATAATATGATTATTCTAAAATGTCCTTAGTTGAGTATTATTGTAAGCATGGACAACAATAATGCATTAAGACTAATATGTAGTTGATTGATGACAAAGTGTTGTCATTGACATAGAGATGTCAAAATCAATACATAAGTATGTGTTAGAGAACGATATACTGGACTGACCCGCTATGAGCTTGTTTCTTGGATTATTATGTGACAGTCACAACATTGCTCATAGTGATAACTACATGTATGATCCTCAGACTTGAGATCATCATTATTTCAACATCGTGAGTGACATATTTTGATACGGTCAATCGTGTGTCGTAACTGACTACACGATAAAAAATGATATTGGATACGTCATAATCTATGTAGTGGAATATGGTTGATCAAGATAGGATTTATCCCTCATACATAATATGAGTAATATCGTAGGCTACTTGATTGAGTGAGACTAGAAATGCATGGCCATGCTCGAATAAGTTTATATGAGATATCATAGTTATTCGTTTATAATAGTCTACTCAAGATATCAAGAAACATTAGATTGACTATACAAGTGTGACTGTTCCATGACTTGTGTCCAATCTAGATATAAAGGACAAAAGGATGTAATACATAAATAGAGTTAATCACGAAAAAGGTTATGTTGAATCATGATTTCTTGTAACTTAGGTGACAATGACATATTGCTAGATGTCACTTATTGTTTGTAATATTAGAAATGTTCTAATATTTACTACTAACGTTACATGAACCTACAGGGTCACACCCACAGTTGAAATGAGCATATATTAAACAAATTATATATGTACAAATTTGTTGTACACAAATTTAGTTAAATTAATATATATTTGATATATAAAATTTAACTATTGGGTAAATATTAAAAGAAAAAATAATTATTGTAATTATGACACTTTTAATATATAAATAATATAATTTGATTTAAATCAATATATATATATTGAAATCCTAGTTAAGTTGAATTGGGATTATATATATTTAATATATATTGGAATCCTAATTAAAGTTGAATTGAGATTATATATATTTAAATCAATATATATATATATATTGAAATCCTAGTTAAGTTGAATTGGGATTATATATATTTAATATATATATTGAAATTCTAATTAAAGTTGAATTGTGATTATATATATTGAAATCCTAATTAAAGTATCATTTTATGTTTAAATTCTTAAACATTAATTGGAGAATCATTTATGACACGATTTTTCTAAATGTCAAAGGGAGATAATAATCAATTGGATAAAAAAAATGAATTATCATTATCTTGATCCTCGTATATGAACCTAAAGTTCATAAGATAATTCATATTATTACATGTCAACTGCCAGACATATTTACTGACCTAATGAGAGTAATCAAGTCTCATATACCAGATAAAATGCTCTAAATTTGAATTACATGTTAGAGCCAATGGATGTAAATTATGCATGAATCATTGTAACACCCCAAAAATAGAGTTAGGAGTTTAAAGGTTTGGCCGAGTTCGGTTCAAACCGGGATAACTAATTAGATAGGTTACAGGTAAAATTAAAAGAGTAAAAATTGGAATTTGGACTAATTGAGAAAGGATTTGTGTTTCAAATATGTTTAAATAGTTTATTAAACATTGAGGAATTTTAATTGGGTGTTAATTTAATCTAATTAAATGGATTTTGGGTTTTAATGACCAAATTGTAAAGATTGCAAAACTCGTTTTAATGACTAAAATGAAATTGGGCCAACACTAAGAATCATTAGAGAGATATTATTTCCAAATGTTTTAATCAGTAAATGACCACCTTAATTGACTAAAGAATTGACGGTTAATTGATTTCTAAATCATTTTCCTATTGCTTTTAATTTTCCCTCATTTTCTCTATTTATTTTCCCTCACTTTCTATTTCAACTTCCAAACATGATTCTCCAAAATTATTTGCTGATTTTCAATAGAGAATTCATCTTTTAATTCCAATTTTGATTCCTAACAAAACCTCACAAGAATATCTTAAGGGTTTCATCAATTTCACAAGATTGGTTTCAAAGAAAATCTTACGTCAATTTTGGTGGGAGCTTCTTCAAAGGTGAATTTCTTTTCCTCTCTCAAAACTAAGGTTCTGTATTGATATTCCATAGTAGTTGGTTGTTATTGATTGATTTTTAACTTAGTATTGCAATGGATTTCGAGAATTGATTTGTTAATGGGAATTTTGATGAATTGCTTAAAGATTTGTTTAAGATGATGAAACCTACAGATTTTGATTGGGTAAATTCATGTTTTGATAAGTAGTCATATTGTGAAATAAGATTACTATTTGTTTGGTTAATGGTTAGATGAGTTTTTAGTAGTTTTTGGGGCTGTTATGAGTGGTTTTAAGTTGATGGAGATATAAGGATGTTTAGAAGGTGTTTTTAGTTGTGTTTTGATGTGGATTAAATGTTGAAATCGTTGGTTTAGAGTTAGCGGTTGCTTAAACAAAGTTTGATGTTATTTTTGGTAGTTTCGACTAATTTTCGGAAGGTTAATATCAAGGATGCAGGGGATTGTTGTTTGGTGTTGTGTAGAATGCATAATAATGCATTTTCCCTATGGTTTGATGTGATTGAAACAGGGGACGATCAAGGCAAGGTTGCTTAATGCAACCAACAACCAACGTTTAACCTTTTTGTCACCTATCCTTTTTTTGTGCAAACAACCACATAACGTTCATTTTCGTGCAATTTTCACCCTCGTTGGATGGAAACCATCAGTCAATTAATGGTCAACTCCCTTCACTGATCTGGCATGGCCACATGTATGGAGATGCTGACGTGGCATCAACAATTTTTTGGAAAAAAAAATTTTTTATGTTTATTTTATACTAATTTTTAACCAACCAGATGATGACATGTGACATTATCTGGTTGGTTCAAATTCAAATGAAAGAAATAAAATATAGGATTTGAAACTACTAGGAATCAAACCCAAGCTTGGTGGTTGAAAGGCATAACGCCTAACCACCAAGCTAAGCCACTAACTTGTTGTCAGTTTATAAAATTATTTATTTATCACATCCAAACAAAATAAATCTAATCCCACACTGAACCTTGCAATTTAAACTCCATTTTTATTTCATTTAATACCTTTAGAATCTGTAATCTCCTCCTCCACCTCTAATTTTAATGTTTTTCAACAGTATAAATCAAAAGAAAAACATGGGATTTGAAGTGGATACTGAAGGAACATAGCTCAAAGTTGCTCCTAAATCTTTCTTATTATTCTCTACGCTATTATTCACCGTTCTACTACCTAACAATCACAACCAAACATATCATCATCAGAAAACTATTATTCTTCTTATTTTGTATCCTTTTACAGCAAACTCATATTCCATTCCTTTAATTTCATCCACTGAGTTAACCAAAAAATACCAAAAAAACCCCAGATAAAAGTGAACCAAAATGATATTTGTAAGCTATATATAATCAAACTCCTCAAAAACCAAAAACAACAAGAATTCCCACCATATTTTTGACATCTAAATCTAAAAACAACCCAAATAGCAAAATGATTTTCAATGGTTGTTTCTCGTTGCAAAACATTAAAATTGGAGGAAGAGGATGAGATTACATATTCTAAAGTGTTAATAGAAATAAAAATAGAGTTTAAATTGCAAGGTTCAGTGTGGGATTAGATTTGTTTTGTTTGAATGTGATAAATAAATAATTTGGTAAAATAACAAGTTAGTGGCTTAGCTTGGTGGTTAGGCATTATGGCTTTCAACCACTAGGCCTAGGTTTGATTCCCAGTAGTTTCAAATCCTACATTTTATTGATGCCACGTTAGCATCGCCACGTCAAAATCTCTATACATGTGGCCATGCCACTTCAGCGAAGGGAGTTGACTGTTAATTGACTGACGGTTTCCATCCAATAAGGGTGAAAATTGTATGAAAATGAAAAGTTAGGTGGTTGTTTGCACCCAAAAAATGTAGGTGCTAAAGGGACCAAAAGGTCAAACGTTGGGGGCTATTTTTGACTTTATGCCTTTTCGGAAGGTTAATGTCAAAGATGCAGGGGATTATTGTTTGGTATTCTGTAGAATGCATAATGATGCATTTTCCCTCTGGTTTGATATGATTAAAACAGAGGACAATTAAGCCAAGGTTACTTAGTCACGTACATTGCTTTTTGGAGGCTCGATTCATGTTGACGAGTAAAGCAAGGTGTATCAGTGAGTGTATAAATGTGTTAAATCTTATTAAAGGTTTGATCGGTGGATCATAGGGGTTTAGTTATAGCCTAAAATGATTAATTAAGCTCAAGCGTAAGTTTTCGCTATTCCTTTGGTTATTGGCTTTGCTATGAGCTTGAAGATTTCATGTTTTGGTTTTAAACACGGTTTGATGTAATTACTGTAAATGCATCATTTTGGATTAATATGCAGCATTTATCGAAGTATATAAATGCTTATCAGCATTGAGATTTGTTCCTAAAAGGAATGTGTTGTTGCCTTTGGCAATGTGGTTTTGCATATGAAATGGTTTAGTGAAATGCATTGGGAAATAGTAAGTAAATGTATTGAAATGATATATTGGCTATGTGACATAATTGAGAAACTATCGGATATAGTTGGCTAGCAATAGGATTAAAGTGCACTATAAAAATAAATTTGACCGTTCAAATTTTTCGATTTTACAATAGGGTAGTACAATTGTTGTGTGATAGGGGTAGATCTACCACAACGGGATAGGGGTAAGCCTATTCCCTACCGAAGTAAGGTTTGGTGGAAGTAGTACCACCATGAGAAATCTATGTATCCGAATATACGGATAGGGGTAGGACTATCCAAGGATAAATGTGAGTCTATCCATGGTCACTATAATTGCCAATATATGAGAATATATGAGAATATATGTGATATGTGAGAAAATGCTTTGGTTTAATTAAGCATGAGACTTGAGAAGATTGTTTTGATGCATATGGTTGTTATGCATGATTTGTTTGGAAATAAATGAGATAATGCTTTGGAGATTAAACATGTCATACACTTATGTGTAATGTGGTTTTCGAATGAGTTTTGAAATGCATCAATGTTTTACTTAAGAGCATCCTCACTAAGCATTGTCTGTTTACGCTCTCTTTTTTCCATTAATGTAAAGCATTAGTGTTCGAGGGCAGCATTCTCTCGACAAGAAAGGTCCAAGAGCAAGACAACTGTTTGAGTATGAAATTCTAGTTTTTAAATCGGTCAATAAGGCAATGTGTTACCGTGTTTTGGTGAGTTGTATTCCATATTTTTGGTCATATTGGTGGAGGTTTATGTGATGTGGCTTGATGCCTTTGTGGATGCAATTTTATGAGTTTGAATGATCGTTTTAAGCTAAAATTTGACGAGTATGCATGTAACCTGACTAATTGAGGATTGGTAACTTCACATCTAAGTAAGTCCTTGTAGTTTTTCAGATGTAAAATTTGGTTCCTAAATTGCAAATACTCGCAATTGGATGTCAATTCGACGTCCGTTAGTTGAGATTTCACTCGCTGCTGGCATGCTCACCTTAGGTCGTAATGATGCATCTAGACAAGATAAAAAGAAAAAATAGACCTCATTTTAGTTTATTGCTTCAGGTTTGTTTCGGCAAACCCAATGTAGCTCGTTCAGTTTGGGCTGGCGTCTAGGCCGGGTCGAGGGGGTTACAATCGTGATAGTTGAAATTTGTTCCAATGATCAAAATTCTCATAAATAGAAAGTGATACAAGATGGTCATATATTGGAGGCGGGTGCTCTTAAAGAGTCCCAAGACATAACTAATAATAAAACTCTAGAAGAGTTTCAGGTACCTGAAATAAAAATTGAAAATAGATCTCGATAAGTTATGTCATTACAAGAAAAGAATGGAACCAGAAATAGAATTGTTGTCGACAACAATTTTACATAGAATACTTCTATAGAATTAAAGAAAGAAAACGAGGATCTTGTATAGAAATCTATAGATATTGAAATGATTGGCTAGTATAAAAAGATGTTTTGGACTTCCAAAAAAGTGACGTTTTTGGATCAGTAGTCTAAACACCTTAAGGTGTAATGCAAGAGGGTACAAATAAATAGTCGTGGGATATAAATATGACTTGAATTATGATTTATAAAGAATTTTAATTACTTCATGGTGGATGCAATTACTTTGGTAGTTATGAAATATTTTATATGCTTCTAATTATTTTGTGGATCCATGTTTATCCTTGAAGGATTTAAAATGCTAGAAGCATTTGGAAATTTTTGAGGAAATTTATTTAGACATGTCTCATAGAATCGCCTTAGTGAGTACTTATTGAGAAAATACTATAAGAATGATCATATTTCCTTATGGATTTTATAAAGGAGTTTGGATCAAGATTCATTATGATAATTTGAATTTAATTAGAACTCCTAAAGAGATTGAAATTATAAACTCTTGAAGAGCTTTCAAAGCATTGATTATTTAATGAAAGTATTTGAAAAAAAAGAATATTGAGATCAAGTTTTGTCTCGACCTAAAAATCGAGCACTTAAATATGATTTTTTGTCTATGAATGGACACATGTTGAAAGAATCTTAATGAGATTCAATATGAATAAATCATATCCATTGACTACCCCAATAATTATAAGATTGTTCGATGTGAACAAAGATAATTATATCTTTTCTTGGTCTAGAAGCACCATTTCTTAGTTGGTCCAGAAGCACCAAATTTTAGTTGCTCTAAAAAATACTATCTAAGTGCAACAAAATCATTTTAGATCTTTAAACTTGATATCTCTTCAAATCATGTAATTGTTATACACAAGACAAGCTGAGAATATGTTTGGCTAAGACCATTGACCCAACATATCCAGAAGATATGTGATTTACTTTCACAAGATATGATGCAAAGCTATCTTATGCAAAAATAATGCAAAATGTATATCTCAAACGAAAGGTGGATACATCAAAGATGACAAAATAAACATATTTCTCCAAAGTTTCATCCCCGCGATCTTTAGAAAATAGTATTCAAGATTGAATTACGAAGATTCAAAAATCTTATGTAATGTTTTCATGAGGGGGTAAATACGCGTTGCACTCTTTTTTCTTAACAGAGGTTTTGTCTCAATGGGTTTTCCTGGTACGTTTTTTAATGAGGCAACATGTTATGAATACCAAAGATATGTGTACTCTTTTTCTTTCACTAAAGAAAATTTTCCCCACTGAGATTTTATCTTAGTAAGGTTTTAACGAGACACATTATCTTCATAGACGTCCAAGGGGGAGTATTATGAATATTTGTCTATATGGATGTCTATCATGATAAGAACTTTATCAAAGAGATTTTTTTTTCTTTATCATTAGGAATATTATCTTCATTAATTAGAGTTTAATTATTATGTACTTATTATGCCTATAAATAGATGATTTGACGAAGACATTGTACACAAGTCTATATTTGAGGATAATATAAATTTTCGTCTTTCTCTCATCTCTTTGTTCTTTTATTATTGTCTGTTGTTCTTCGTTATTTTATTCACAACAAACTATACAATTTTTTACTTTAAATGTTTTTTTGTCAAAATAAGTGTCTATTATTTCATTTCACTACATTTTAAGGTCAATATATTAAAAATGTATCATCCAATCATTGCTTGACATGTAGCCTAATTTTAATTTATTTTTATATTTACTTAAAAAACTAAAAACCTAATTACTGAAAAAAACCTCAAATTCCTATTTTTTAAATCCTCAGATCTCTAAATTCTTTGTCATTGTGTTACTGTTGTCTTGGTAATGAAGTCTTCTCTTCTTGCCGCAAAGTCAAGTTCATCGTTCGTTTGTCTATCGCGTTCGTTGACTGTGGCACTCTTTCGCATTCGATGTTTGACGTTCAATTGACATTTTGTTTGTAGATTTGTTATGACGGAATAGTAGACTATTCGATAGCACGGGTCCGGCGATGGTGGGGTTGAATTGATGATAGTAGAGGAGGGATTTTGGGTTATGAAAAATGAGAATTTTAGGTATTTTTGAAAAAAAAATAAAGATTTTATGATTTTTTTTTAAAAAAAAATTAAATAGAATTAAGAAATATGTCACGTGTCATGCATAAATTAGATGAAAGATTGCTTTTACAATTAAGTTAAGGGGTAGGCAACTAAAATATAAAAATGGAACGTTTATTTTGATAAAAAAAATAAACACCTAAACAAAAAATATAATTTAAACATTTATTTTATAATAAAATCTTCTTTTTTTAATAGTCTAAAGGTACTTACAAAGTAATATCTACTCGTACATATTTTTAACATTTTGACAAGACACATACGCCTTATAGACACAAAATGATTAAACCCTAGTGTCTTTGGGTGAACATTGTACCCTTAAATAAACTACACTCACTTATAAATTACAAACAGAGAAAATGAAGTCATTTTATTATTAAATTTAGTAGAAAAGCAATTCGACAAGTCATCAAAATGCAGGGTGGCCTACCTTGATCAAACCAACACAGAAACAATTAATAACAAAAAAATCCAATAAAAGGAGGCACCTAAGTAACACATTTAGCACTTCAAGCACTTTCAACTTAAACCAGGAGCGAATGGAATAGCAGTAGAATTTAACCACTCACTACCCTGTATAAATGGCTCAACAGTAAACTGAATTGCCTCATTGGAACTGTTGATAACCCTATAACCAGGCCAACTTACTCGTGCACTCGTATTCGACCCCGGCCCTCGGTTCAAATACTCCCCATAATAAAGGGTACTCAAAGCAAATGTCTTATTCCATTCTAACCATCCAGCAGGATCCACCGAGTCATCAATGTACGATCGCATAATAACTGTCCTCGAATACTCTTTCCAAGGACGCCCTAAATACGTCTTGAACGACGATTTCACGGGGATTAAGTCCGCGGCAGCAGCGATCTTGCAGTTCAAAATCGAAATCCCAGTGTTCTGGTTAGGGTCTTCTCTCCCTTGAGCGGTGAAAATGTTCTTTTGGTTCGGATTCGGTTTACGAGCATATAAGTTGCAGCTTTGGAAAACAGCAGCTGCGTCCCCGAATATGAAGTCCACGGTTCCGTATACGTCGCATTCGCGATAGAATTGGCGGAGGGAATGTACGTAGAGAGTGTCTTGATAGGCAACGAAGCTGCATTTATAGAATGCCGAGAGGTCTGAGCCGCTCCTTAAAGCCACTGCTTGGTGTTTGCTCGGCCCTGCCGAGTTCTCAAACGTTATCCCCTTGGCTATGAATCGGTCCCCCACCACAGCTGGAACACATTAAAGAAAAACAAAGTACTGCTTTAATTAGTTGGAGAACTTTCTTAATAAAAAGGAAGATAAACCAAATCAAGGAGAAGACCCACTTAGCATGTGAGCAACTGTGGAGTTAGTTGAATTTTTTTTTTGTAAAGTTGCTTCTTATTAAAGGTAAAAACAAATTCGGGTCCTTTTTCTGTGCCTTTTTATATCCAACACTAAAAAATTAAATTATAAATCTTAAACCCTATAAATATACCATACCCTAAATTCTCTAAATTCTAATCTTAAACTCTAACTTTAACTCTAAATATAAATTTTTAGTATGAAACATATAAATAAGACTCATTTAATTTGGTGCGCTGGATTCATGAACATCATTGGCCAGAATTATTTTAAAAAAAATAAATTTTCAATATAAAACATATAAATAATACACAAAAAAAATAAATGATTTCTATTTTTGTTAAAGATGATTAGCAATAATGAATGAAATGATGGATTATGGTTGGTGTTTTGAATAAAAGAAAGGAAAAAAAGACAAAGTTCATTTTCCCCGACAGATTCGGTAATTAACGCGCTTTCGGTAATCCTGGATGCACGGGCATCAAGACATGCCTGTTCTAATCATAAGCTGCCGACACACATTAAAATAGATTTAAATTTATTATATTATTAGTATAACACATAAAAATATAAAATCAAATATATTTAAACGTTCATATAAAAATAATAAAATAATATCATCCCTACGACTCTAATCCCAAATGAATGGTGTTTGATTCAGATGAGGACTGTGGCCCATCAATGGACTAATGAGGTTGCTTTTATCATTGCGTGCATATTGCCCAATGTCTACTTTATTCTATTCAAAATATGAGTAGAAAGTTTCCCACAAGGATCTATCAATATATCTACAGGGAAAAAACAAACAGACCAAGCACGGACACGTCAACAAAACTTTCGCTTCTGATTGGTAAAATAATCATTGAAGATACACACCTACATATGGATTATATTACACATGTGAGTTGATCGCAAAATTATTTCACTAGCACTAAGAGTTTGTAAAACAGTTCTCACATAGATGATTCAACGTTCTTTAGTGTTAGATTTACCAAAAAAATCCTCAATTTGTACTTAATTAGAAAGTTATTTGAGAATTTCAAACTCACCAACAGTGGCAGAACGGAAAGTCGTAGAACCATCAACAACATTTCGACTGGCCTTCACCACGGTCTTCCCGATCCCATCTCCCACAAACATTAGCATTTTCTTTTTCCTTATCACTTCTACATTTTCAAAATATGTCCCAGCTTTTATATGTATCACGAACCTGTTTCAACAAATAAGCAAGCAGTCTTATCAACTTTCTCAAACTAATTAGCATCTCACGGCAAAATGTAGCATAAATTTGTCAACTAATTTACCTCGTGTCGCTGTTATTTGGAGCAGCGGCAACGGCCTCACTAATCGTAGTGAAGTTCCCAGTGCCGTCCTTGGCAACAACCAGGTCGAACTTGGTTTCATTAACCGAAGCCTCTACAAGTCTCCGGTCTCTCCGGGATAACCATGAAGGGAACCCGTTTTTCAAGCGTCCGTGTTGAGAAAAAGCCTCCGATTTGGATCTGTTGACGCCGGGGACTTTGTTGAGCATGACGAGGGAGTTGCTGACGTGGTGCCTGATATTGTGGAGACCCTTTTTGATAATGTTTCTAATATTTCCTTTGCTACGAGAGAACCCATCAAGGCACGTGTACTGGTTCGTGATTGCCGCGCTTAGAAATGTCTGCAAGTCGTGGTAGTTCTTGGAAACTGCTAGTTTCTTGGGGGTGAGATCAGCTAGGGCAACTCTCAGCTCCTCCAGGGTGTCGTCAAAGAGCTCAAGACAATCTTTAATGGCCGCCTCTTCCAAGGCGTTGTAGCTTTTGAGCTGCTTTTCGATGCTGGTGCAGTTTGAAGAGGAGAGTCTGACCTCGTACATTGTCTGGTTCAGAGTTGCTTGGATGAGCTCCGGCAATGATTTGGAGGCGAGATCTGGGAGAGCGGAGATGGTGGAGACACAAAGGTCGGGGTATAAGGTTCCTTCACATGCGGAGTGAGCAATTTGGAGGTGATTGTGGACATGAAAATGCTGGATTCGTGTGGCTTTGGGGCTATGACCTACAGACGAAAGGAAGACCAAGGCGAGTGCTGAAATGGGTAAAACAACAAGCAAGGTCTTGGACCTTGCACTAGGATTATACATGTTGGATGCTAGTTTTTTTTATGTTGGAAATGGAAGGGAAATAGAGACAAGAGAGGATGAGAGAGGGAAGAGCTTAGATACTGACAAATGCACAAAGGCGAGTTGGCTTCCTACTTGCTAGTTATCCAGGGAGTATTAAATAAGGTTGGTGATTGGCGTTGAGTAGAGTGGTGTTTGTACTTGGACCTCACGGGGTCTGCCTCAGAGAGTCATGGAACTTGTTTAAAAGGTGTTTTGGGACCGTGTCCTTATCTAATGTTCAAGTTAGCTGGTTAAAATGTAAATGAACTTTAAACAACAGACAGCTTGAGGTGAATCTTTGTCGAATTGTCGTGAATATGCAAATGTGACAGTATATACTTTTTCCTTCCATTAGATTTACAAATTCTTAACGAGACCCATGATAATAATTCTTTTTGCCGAAAAGAAGTTAGTGAACCATAATCAAGACATTGTTGTATAAGTCTTTGGTATAAATAAGAAATATACAAAATTGAAAATATTGGAATAGTTGTATAAATAAGATTTTTTCTTTTTTATCATTAAAATACACTCCAACAAAAAAACCAAGTTTTTGGTATAAATTTGAAAATGTAGCATGAGATTCAAAACACGAGGTGGTGTCAATATTTTTTGAAAGTGGGCAGAAATGCACATGAAAAAATTAGAAGCCTGCGGGTGGTACTGGTACGTAAGCCGAACGCCACGCTCATGCTTTCACGTAATATGAAAATGGTTTAATTTTCTTGACAAGGGGAGAAGGGGCCAACAAGTGGCCGGTGCACATCATCACTACCCTATTTGGTTTGTACATTTCAAAAATTAAAACCATGGTATTACCTAGCAAGCTGGATAGCATTATCATATGGTAAAAGTTAATAGATGTACCGAAAAGCTGGACACTTGTTTTTTTTAGAAGTCTAAAGAATCAAAGGAGGTTAAAAAAATAAACTCGTCTATCTTTTTTATGTTATCATGTATGCCAGTCTAACATTAAAAAGTTATATCTGAGTGCTAAACAAAATAAAAGAAAAAAAGTTGTAATTGGAAAAAAAAGTTATAATCGGTTGCACCTATCAGGATAATTCTAGACATGTGCGACATGTGTGACCGCATAAAGTCCTCGAAAAAAAAAAGCCCCCGAAATAAATTATATTATTATTATATATAATCATTTTCTAAAAAAAATTACCAACAAATTTTGATTTAACGACATTAGATATTTTGAGAAATTAATAAAATAGATAAGATGTGTGTTAGTATATATGGTTGTAATTAAAAAATTAATGAGATGATTCACTTAATTTCCCATTTTATAAAAGCTTTTTTCAAATTATATACATATCAGAATAATAAAGAAGTTTTTGCCCAAAACCCTTAGCAGATTAACTAATATTGGTTAATTCTGCTATGGGCTCAGCCGAATGGGCTATATAAACCACATATGTGGAACTAGCTTAATCAGATTATTTTGGATTAAGGCCTACATTGTAAAATAATAATATCCACAAAATATCTCTTTTGTTGTTTATTATTCTCTTGGCATATTCACTGTATACAGCTGTAATGCACTCATCTTGAATGCACTTATTTCAATATGGTATCAGAGGGTCAGATCGGTTGAATATGGGTGTTTTTGTTTGGCTTTTGATATCTCATTCTCTCATATTTCCTCTTGTTTGATCTTTTATTCTCTCTTTTCTCTCCGACGATAGCTCTTGAGGATGGCTCTACTACCGGCGGTAGTCCGATCTTTGCCAACAAAAATATTACCATCCGGTTAGATGAGGATAACTTCCTCCTTTGGAAGCAACAGATGCTGCTCATGGTTCGTGGTCACGGTCTAGAGCACTTTCTAGATCTTGATAGTCCGGTGCGGGCCAAGATCGATGTAAACACGGAGGGTGTATCAGTTCCAAATCCGGAGTACATCTGATTTAGGAAGGAGGATAGCTCTCTTGCATCCTGGCTTCTTTCAACCATGAGTCTTGGGATTTTCCCTCAGTTAGTTGGTGCTGAGACGTCTGCTACGGTGTGGAATGGCGTTGTCCAGTTGTACTCTCAACTGTCCACAACGAAAGTGATGCACCTTCACTGTTGATTGAGATCTATTAAGAAGGGGGCGTTGTCGATGTGAGCTTATACGACTCAGATCAAGGAGATCTACGATCTCTTGGCTGTCTATGGTAACAAGGCTACTGGGATTGAACAAATCACGACGGTTCTAAATGGGCTCTCTGGTGATGATGAACCTTTCAACTAAAAGATAATACATGCTTAATTTTTTTTTTAATTAGATTTGAATTTTAAGGAACACTTAGAAGAATTCTACTTTAAATTGAATTTTTATGTTTTATATTATATTTAAACTAAAATAAAGTTTTTAGTTAAATTTTATTGCAATTTTTCTTTTTAATTAATGTAAATGACCTCTATTATAAATAGAGTAATAGAGAAGAAAAATCATTTATTTTAAAATTTTTATTCTTTTTTTATTTTCCTTCTTTATGAGTTAAACTTTTTTTTTAATTAAAATTTAGGTTTGAGGTTATTAATAAAGTTTTTAGTAAAATTTCTTGTTCTTCATGTTCTTTATTTATCTCAAGTATTTTTATATTTTTCGGGCTTATTCAACACGTATATATTTGATTATATATATACGACAACCAATCGAGTCATCCTTAATACAAGCGGTAAGTAATCAAGCAACGGGTTAAAAGGTATGAATTTATATTCTTGATAAATTAACGGATTAGTGTTTTGATAGTTTATGTGCATTGAGTCTCTTAATTCAGTAAAGCTATTTGATATGTTTTAATTCTAAGTTGTTATTTAAAGATTTTAATCTTGATAATAAGAGTTAGTCATTTATGGATTATTAAGTAATTTACTAAGCAAGAGAAATTGGGTTTAATTGTGGATTATCAATTAACCTATAACAAGCTATTTGAGATTGATGCAGGTTTATTTTTTGTGAAGTTCGATGATTTAAAACTTTGATTAATAATTGAGATCTACCTTAACTAGAGTTCTTTTTAATATATAATTCTCATTTACTTTAAATTGTTTTCTTCAATTCTACTCAAACACAAAATCCCTCATTTTACTTTAATTACGTGTGAACTTAATCTCTTAACCGTTCTTTGTGAGATCGACCCTACTTGCAGCTACAAAAAATCCAAAGAACAAGTAGGTATTATTTTTTAACAGGTTCGACTCCCATAAAAAATTGGCGCCGTTTTCGGGGAGTGGTGTTAAGAAGTTAAGTTTACTTTTTTATTTAGTTTAGTTTATTTTTCTTTCCTTTTCTACATTTATGCTTCGTTCTTCTCTCGCAGATAAGAATTTTTGTTCGATCCTGATATCGACAAAGCCAAAAGACGACTAAGGAAGGAAGCGAAGCAATGCAAACAAGGGACCACACAAGGAAACTTGGAAACCGACAACATGGCTGAACAAACCCTTTGAGAATTTGCAGCACCTGAAATCACTACACAACCTTTTGCATTGATTACTAAGATCCTGAGATACCATTCGAATTAAAATCTGGATTAATACAACTTCTTCCTACTTTTTGGGGGAGTGAGAATGAGAATCTTTACAAACACTTGAAGGAATTCTATGTGGTGTGCTCAAGCATGAAACCTTACAATGTCATCGAGGATTAATTTAAGCTACAATCGTTTCCATTCTCTCTAGCCGATCATACCAAAGATTGGTTATATTACATATCATCGGGATTGATTGAAACATGGACGGACATGGCAAGACTTTTTCTCGAAAAATATTTTCCAACCTTAAGAGCCACCAACATTAGAAAAGAAATTTGTGGTGTTTGGCAAAAAGATTATGAGACGCTTCATGACTATTGGGAATGATTCAAACAAACTTGTGCAGGTTGTCCTCAACATGGAGTGTCAGACCAACTACTCATCCAATATTTCTATGGGGTTTATTACCCATGGAAAGAATAATGATGGATGCCGCAAGTGGAGGCGTAATCATAAACAAGACTCCTACCTAAGCCAAATACCTAATCAACATTATGGGCAAACTCTCTATAATTTGGGTCAATACATGACATCGTCTCTCGATGTGTGAATGAGGTAAATATCTTTTCTCTTGAAAATAAGATTTCAAATATAACCTCTCTTGTTCAAAAATTGGCATTAGGTAATGCACAACAAGTCAAGGCATGTAAGATTTTCACAAGGCAAGATCATGCAACCGATATGTTCCTCACACTCTAAGAAGAAAGTATCGAAGAAGCCAATGCCATAGGAGGATTTTACGGCCAAAAGAAGTACAATCCATACTCAAATTTATACAATCCGTGCTGAAAAGACCATCCAAATATGAGCTATGGACAAAAGAGCAATCAATAAGGAGGTTATGCGCAACCATCTTCATCGATAAAACCACCCTTGGAGGATGTCGTATACAAACTTGTTCACAGCCTCGACCAATTCCAACAAGAGATGAGGTCAAGTATCAAAAACCTTGAAATGCAAGTAAGTCAAATTTCCTATTCTCTTACTCAATCCGAAACTCGAGGTAAGTTACCTTCTCAAACTATTGTGAATCCAAAACAAAACGTGACTGCAATTACTTTGAGAAGTGGCAAGAACTTGCAGGATCTTTTACCCAAGAAGGACGTCAAAAAAGAAGAAGTGAACGCTAGCAAACTGACAAAATTTTGGCAAACCCCTCTTCCCGACAAGGATGGAAAATCACAAAAGCCTGAACAAAAGAAGAAAGTATCGAAGAAGCCAATGCCATAGGAGCATTTTACGGCCAAAAGAAGTACAATCCATACTCAAATTCATACAATCCGGGCTGGAAAGACCATCCAAATATGAGCTATAGACAAAAGAGCAATCAACAAGGAAGTTATGCGCAACCATCTCCATCGATAAAACCACCCTTAGAGGATGTCGTATACAAACTTACAGCCTCGACCAATCCCAACAAAAGACGAGGTCAAGTATCAAAAACCTTGAAACGCAAGTAAGTCAAATTGTCTCTTCTCTTAGTCACTCTAAAACTCAAGGTAAGTTACCTTATCAAGCTATTGTGAATCCAAAACAAAACATGAATGCAATTACTTTGAGAAGTGGCAAGAACTTGCAGGATCCTTTACCCAATGAGGACGTCGAAAAAGAAGAAGGGAAGGCTAGCAAACTGACAAAATTTTGGCAAACCCCTTTTCCCCTACAAAGATGGAAAATCGCAAAAGCCTGAACAAAAGAAAAAAGTATCGAAGAAGCCAATGTCATAGGAGGATTTTACGGCCAAAAGAAGTACAATTCCTACTCAAATTCATATAATCCGGGCTGGAAAGACCATCCAAATATAAGCTATAGACAAAAGAGCAATCAACAAGGAGGTTATGCGCAACCATCTTCATCGATAAAACCACCCTTAGAGGATATCGTATACAAACTTACAGCCTCGACCAATTCCAACAAGAGACGAGGTTAAGTATCAAAAACCTTGAAACGCAAGTAAGTCAAATTGCCTCTTCTCTTAGTCAATCTGAAACTTGAGGTAAGTTACCTTCTCAAACTATTGTGAATCTAAAACAAAACGTGAATGCAATTACTTTGAAAAGTGGCAAGAACTTGCAGGATCCTTTACCCAATGAGGATGTCGAAAAAGAAGAAGGGAAGGCTAGCAAACTGACAAAATTTTGGCAAACCCCATTTCTCGACAAGGATGGAAAATCGCAAAAGCCTGAACAAAAGAAGGGAGATGTCGACACAAACCAGGTAACCAAACCTATCATCGTTCAACCACATTTTCCTCAAAGATTCTCAAAGATGAAGAAATAAGAACAAGAAAATGAGATTCTTGAGACATTCTGCAAAGTCGAGGTAAACATTCCCTTAATTGATGCTATCAAACAAATCCCTCGCTATGCCAAATTTCTCAAGGAATTATGCACAAACAAGAGGAGGTTGAACGGAAACGAAAAGGTAAGAATAGGTGAGAATGTATCCGCCGTACTTAGTAGGAAACTTCCTCAAAAATGCGAAGATCCAGGTATTTTCACTATCCCATGTCAAATCGGCAAAGTAAAAATGAAAAAGGCGATGTTAGATTTAGGAGCATCTATTAATGTTATGCCTTATTCTATTTATTCTGCTAACAAAATGGATCCTCTTAAGAGAACATGTGTTACTATACATCTTGCCGACCGATCAAATGTCTACCCTATGGGAGTTTTGGAGGATGTTTTAGTACAAGTCAAAGAACATGTATTTCCTGCTGATTTCTATGTTCTGGACATAGAAAAAAATGATCTTACCAACCCTAATTTGATCTTGCTAGAGAGGCCATTCATAAAAACATCCAAGACAATAATCAATGTGCATGATGATACACTTACCATGGAATTCGATGGAGAACTCATAAAGTTTAATATCTATGATGCCATGAAATATTCTAATGATGCATGTTCTTTATTTGCTTTGGATATTACTAAACCTTTGATGCATGACAATTTCTATTCATCTTATCAAAAAGTCAATCTTGATCTGGGAATTAATCTAACTGATGATGAACCACATGACAAGCCTATACTCGCCATTCATCCCGACAAACCTTCATGGCAACAACCATACAAAGTAGAAGTGTTCAAGTCCATCAAGGATAAACCTCCTGACGAGCATCTTATCACCACAATATGAGAAATATAGCGAGTCGCATCTAGCCAAAAACGTTAAACAAAAGCGCTTCATGGGAGGTAACTCGTATTTTTTTCTTTATTCTTTTTATTATTCTTTTGTTATGAATTTTTACAGTCTTTTCTCTTTTTAGGTACAATGAGTAGCACTAATGGAAAAAAAATGAAACAACGCCTTATGTTCTTCAGGCAAAACAAACCACGATTTAAATATGCCAACGCATCATTTCCCATCCATGCCCTGAACTATCACATACAGAATAAGGGAGTATTCTTTTATTGTTTTATTTTATGCATGATGATTTTAACATTGAGGACAATGTTTAGTTTAAGTGTGGGGGTGAAGGCTTTTGGTTGAATTTTTTTGTTTAAATCTTGATTAGTTTTGCTAAAAATAATAGGAAGAAAACATGTGAAATTGCATGCTTCTTGATGACTTTGAGTATTACTTTCGCATGAAAATTTTTCTTGAACTTAACATGTTAAGATTTTTAAGAAAATTGGATCCTTAGGTAAAGATGAGATTGATATGGGAAGTAAAATAGGATTGATTAGATCTTGTGAAACTTGCAAATTGTTTCTCATATTAATTGATTCGATAGTCGGATGGATAATGTTGGGAAACGCCAATACACCCCATAGCGCAGCGGAAAAATTATCTGGCGTAATCCACCAGTGATCCATGTACAAGGGACGAATTTTGGGTGATAAAGGATGAAAACATTACTCAAGTAATCTGGAATTTCGCAGCGAGTATAGGAGAATCCAAATCAAATCCAAGTCGTCACAACAACGTTCCAACCTCTACGCAGTCCACCTAAATAAAACGAACAATTTTTCTTTTCTCTAACTGTTAGAGAGGATTTTCGAAAAACATGTGTTGGCTGCTAGACCTTATGCCTTTATATAGTATTTAAAAACCTAATTCTAATTAAATTCGATTTTTTTAAATATACAATATATTTAACCAAATATAATTAAATATGTAGAATCTGATTCTACTTTAATTAGGTTTCTTTTAGAGATATATATATATTTAATAGTATTTGGTAATTACAATAACTTATAAAATATTAACATATATACATAATTACAATAATTATAACAATTTCGGTTTCTCACTAATTACGTGTACAACAAGTTTGTACACATGCTATATAGTCAATGTTTGTTCGTTTCAATCATAGGGCATGACCCTTGTAGGTTCATGTAACGTTAGCAGTAATATCCAGAACAATTCTACTATTACAAGCAATGAGTGGCATCTAGTAATACATCATTGCTACCTAAGTTACATGAAATCGTGGTTCGATTTAACCTTTTTCCGTTATTAACTTCTTTTATGTATTTTATCATTTTTCCTCACATCTAGATCAGACACAAGTTATGGATTAGTCACACTTGTATAGTCAATCTAATGTTTCTTGATATCTTGAGTAGACTATTATAAACGAATAACTATGATATCCTATATCAATTTATTCGAGCATGGCCATGTATTTTCTAGTCTCACTCAATCAAGTAGCCTATGATATTACTCCTATTATGTAGGAGGGAAAAATCCTATCTTGATCAACTATATTTCGCTACATGGATTGTGACATATTCAATATCAGTCTTTATAGTGTAATCAGTTACGACACACGTTTGGCCGTATCAAAATATGTCACTCACGATGTTAAAATAATAATGATCTCAAGTCTGAGGATCATATATGCAGTTATCACCATGAGAAATGTTGTGACTGTCACATAATAATCCAAGAAACATGCTCATAGTGGGTCAATCTAGTATGCCATTCCCTAACACATACTTATGTATTGATTTTGACATAACCATGTCAATGACAACACTTTGTCATCAATCAACTTCATATTAGTCTTAATACATTATTGTTGTCCAATCCCATAATAATTCTCGACTAAGGACATTCAAGAATAATTATATTTTTCTAAGGACTTTATTATAATTCAGTTTATTTATAGATACACAGAATAAGACTATAATAATAATAATAATAATAATAATAATAATGTCTTCTTATTAATAAACAAGATAAAATAAGTATGTCTTTTACAACCATCTCATAATTAGTCTTTGGGCATACTCCAATAATCTCTCACTAGCACTAAGACCAATTACTCATGTATCTAATACCAAGAGACTTAGTGTGACGCTCCTGCTTCTGCCGTGTCAGAGGCTTTGTCAGTGGATCGGTGATATTGTCATCCGTTGGTAATCTGAATATTTCTACATCCCCTCGATCAATGATTTCACGAATGAGATGGTAACACCTAAGTATGTGTTAAAATGGTTGGTGAGATCCGGGTTTTTTTGCTTGTGCAATGGCTTCGTTGTTGTCACAGCGTAGATCTATAGCATTTGATATGCTATTACAACCCTTAGTTTAGATATGAACTTTTTGATCCAAACAGCATCTTTCGCAGCATCGCTTGCTGTAATATACTCGGCTTTTATCGTAGAATTTACTATTGTATCTTGCTTTGAACTTTTCCAGCTTACATCACCTCTATTAAGGCAAAATACAAAACCCGATTGCGATCAAGAATCATCCTTATCAGTTTGAAAGCTTGCGTCAATATAACCTTTTATACTTAGCTCTTCCTCACCTCTATATATATAGGAATGTATCTTTAGTTCTTCTTAAGTACTTAAGGATGTTTTTGACTGCAACCCAATAACCTTCACCGAGATCTACTTGGTATCGACTTGTCATACTTAGTGCATATGATACATCTGGACGTATACATAGCATGACATACATGATAGATCCAAAGGCCAAAGCATATGGTATCTTACTCATGCGTTCTCTCTCTTGAGGCGTTGAAGGACACATTTCATTCTAGAGCAAAATGCCATGTCTCATAGGTAAGAATACTCTTTTAGATTATTCCATATTGAATCTCTTAGTACTTTGCCTATGTATGTATTTTTACTTAGTCATAGGAGTCATCTTGATCTATCTCTATAGATCTTGACTCCTAATATGTAGGCTGATTCCCCCAAGTCTTTCATAGAAAAACATTTTCCTAACCAAGTCTTTAAAAACTATAAGGTAGGTATGTCATTTCCTATTATTAGTATGTCATCCACATACAATACCAAGAATGTGACAGTGCTCCCACTAGCTTTCTTGAAAACACATGGCTCATCTTCATTTTTAATGAAACTAAACTCTTTGATTGCCTCATTAAAACAAAGATTCCAACTTCGAGAAGCTTGCTTTAACCCATAAATGGATCTTTGTAGCTTGCATACTTTTAGGGCATCTTTTGGATCAATAAAACCCTCAGGTTGTGTCATGTACACATCCTCATCTAATATTCCATTAAGGAAAGCGGCTTTTACATCCATTTGCTAGATTTCATAATCATAATATGGAGCTATTGCAAGCAATATTCGGATATATTTAAACATAACAATAGGGGAAAAAGTTTCATCATAGTCTATACCCTGAATTTGACGAAATCCCTTAGCAACCAATCGCCATTTGTATGTTTGTACATTGCCATCCATGTCGATTTTCTTTTTGAAACCTCATTTGCACCTTATGGGCTTAATCCCTTCGGGTGGGTTGACCAAAGTCCATACTTGGTTTTCTGACATGGAATCCATCTCGGATTTCAAGGCTTCTAGCCATTTCTCAAAGTATGGGCTTTCCACTGCTTCCTAATAAGTCATAGGCTCATCTTGGTCCATAAGGAGAACATCTTCATGCAATGTGACAAGAAATTCATATCTCTCAGGCGCATTGCGTTCTTTCATATATCTCCGCAGTGGTTGTGTTTCAAGAACGGTTGGATGTTCCTCAACTATTTGAGGAACTTGTTGTTATTCAATCTTTGGTTTAGTGATACGTGGTTAACCTTGAATTTCTTCAAGTTCAATATTTCTCTCACTTCCCTTTCTGAGAATAAATTCTCTCTCGAAAACGACTCATTTTCGAGCAACAAAGACTTTGTTCTCAAATGGATTGAAGAAATAGTATCCTTTAGTTTCTATAGGATACCCTACAAAATTACATTTATGAGATTTGGGTTCAAGTTTTATAGACATCTGATGTTTAACATAAATTTCACATCTCCAAATTTTCATAAAAGACATACTAGGATGTTTCCCAGTCCACATCTCATATGGTGTCTTTTGAACCTATTTAGATGGAACACGATTTAGTGTGAAAGCAATTGTTTCTAGCGCATGGCCCCAAAAAGAAGTTGTAAGATTAGCATGACTCATCATTGACCGGACCATGTCTAACAATGTTTGATTTCTCCTTTCAGAGACTCCATAGTGTTGTGGAGTACCTGGAGGTGTAAGTTGTGAGACAATCCCACATCCTTTAAGAAGTTCATCAAACTCTAGGCTTAAGTATTCTCCTCCTTGATCTAATCGAAGAGCTTTGATACTCTTTCCTAATTGGTTTTGTACTTCATTCTTAAATTCTTGAACTTTTCAAGGGCTTCAAATTTATGATGCATTAGGTAAATGTAAGCATATCTACTAGAGTCGTCGGTGAAAGTAATAAAGCATTGAAACCCTCATCTTGCTTGCGTATTCATCGGTCCACATACATCACTATGTATTAGGCCTAATAAATTACTTACTCGCTCGTTTTTACCGTCAAACAATGATTTAGTCATTTTTTCCATTAAACAAGGTTCACATATATCAAATTGTTGGAAAACAAAAGAATTCGAAAATCCATGTTTATGAAGTTTTGGTATGCGTTTCTCACTTATATGACCCAAGTGACGAAGCTAGAGATAAGTTTGATTAGAGTTATTTGTTTTTGATCTTTTCGTATTTATATTATATATGGAATTATCTTGATCTAAGATATAGATGCCTTTGATTAATTGATATGTACCATAAAAACCATTATTGAGGGAAAAAGAACATCTATTATTCTTAATAATAATCTCAAAACCAATCTTCTCTAAACAAGAAACTGAAATAATGTTTTTAGTCAAACTAGGTACGAAATAACAATCCTCTAAATCTAAAACAAGTCCACTAGGTAATGACAAAGTATATGTTCCTATAGCTAATGCAACAACTTTTGCTCCATTTCTCACTCGTAGGTCCACATCTCATTTTTCCAATTTACTATTCCTTTTTAGTCCATGTACAGTAGTACAAATATGAGAACCACAACCGATATCTAATACCCAAGAAGTAGATGTTGATATATTAATATCAATAACATAAATACCTAATATAGAGTGTCCATTTTCTCTTGCCTTATTGATGTCCTCAAGATAGACATAGCATTTTCTCTTCCAATGTCCAGCATTGTTGCAATGGAAACACTTTCCTTCTTTTGCAACTCCTCCTTTGGGTTTCAATGCAACACTTCCTTTGATGGGTTTGGCTTTGCCTTGGTGGTGGGCTTTCCTTTTCTGTTTTCCTTTCGGAACATCCGAATAGGTTTGCAGCCAACCTTTTTCATGTTATTTTCTATTGTTCTTAACAGACCAAGCAAATGAGGCAATGATTTGTTAATTTCATTCATATTGAAATTAAGAACAAACTGATTAAAACTATCTAGCAACGATTGCAGGATAACATCAGTAGCTAATTCAACACTTAGAGGGAAGCCCAACTTTTCCAGGGTCTGAATATACCCTATCATTTTGAGAACATGAGTTCCCACTAGAGTTCCCTCAACCATCTTGCATCGAAACAAAGCCTTAGAGGTCTCATACCTCTCCTGATGAGCTTGCCCCTTATATAATTCCTTGAGATTTTTAACCATCTCATGGGGAACCATGTCCTCATGTTGCTTCTAAAGCTCAGGGGTCTTGGTCGCAAGCATCAAACAACCGACATCTACCATGTCACTTGAATATTTTTCAAAGGCTTCTAATTCATCTTTAGAGTCATCATCTACTGGCCTTTTAGGGGCATGTTCTTCGATGACTGTTAGTTTCTGTTCTTGTTTGAGGACAATCTTCAAATTGCGAAACCAGTCAAGGAAGTTTAATCCATTTAATTTTGTCCTTCTCAAGGACGAATCACAATGATAATGAGTTTGAATTTGTCATGATAAATCTACAACGATAAAATATGATTTATAAGTAGCCTTATATCATGTTTATAAAGTAATAACATTCCCACTATTAAAAACTCTCAAAACGAAAAAAACTTGCTAAAAGTATTTCTAGTGGGTAAGGATCCATATTTTATTTCATTCTAAGTCAGCTTTGGCATTACTCCTAGAATTCAATTATTTAGGTAAGCAACACTTGCTAATTACATCTCATGTCATTCCTATATTTGATGAACAACTATTTGTCCAAAACAAAAGTTCATATGGTCTAATAGAAAGAACAATAATGAACAGTGCACCAGGTAGGTAACTTATAAAAAGAGAGGTGGTGTACTGGGCATGCTTAAATACCAAGTCTTTCAAAGAACCAATCCTAGACATGCACTTTCGTATTGTTTTTCAATCACCAAAGTTCTTAAACAATCATTAGTCTTTAGGTTTCTAATCTTATTAGAACAACCTAGTTTAACCAATATTACAACCAGTGAATATCACTTGCTTATTATACGCGTTTAACCAAGATAGATCTAAGTACTTTGCTTTGGTAAAAACTTACATAGTACCAATTAGGGTTTTAACGATTGCTAATATTGGATGACTATTTCAATTAAATATGGAGGGTTTTGTTATATTAATCTCACCATTTTACTATGATCTAATTATTTATTATCATGCTACAACATACATTGCATCACATACATGTAAAGCAGTAAATATAAATGCAATGGTTATAGCCCATAAAACTAAGGTGGCACATCCTAAGCCAATGGGAGAACAAAAAATACTAAAGATAGAACTTGCTTCTCAAGCACCTAATCCACCTTTGATCGGCCCATCAGTCTGCTGTTTTGGTCCACGCTTTCTCTGCAAATATTATAGTTTTTCAGAAACTCATTTTACATACGAGAGAGTAAGATGAAAAGAAAATTACAATAGAAGGAAGAAAGGCACGACATGCAGCCCGTATTTATATAAAACTAAAGTAAATAGGTTATTTGGGATATAACCATGCATTTCAAACACCATGCATATCATCCAAAACATACACATGTTTTATCTTATTGATTAAGATTACCTAAATAGTTCTTACGACCTTTGTTGCCTACGCGTTCCGATAGATCCGGGACTGTTTGGTATGCCGAGAAAATTTTTAATTTTAGCACTTCGATTACTATGAAAAAAAACTCACGATTTGATAACTTTTATCAGCATATTCGTGTTTTGGGGAATTTTCAATCCCTAAGGTTTTTCACTCTAGAACAAACATTATTTATCTGCCAAAAATGGTCTGCTATCTTAACCGCATGTTCATCATGTCAACTATTAACATATGATTATCAAAAGCTTACTGCAACAAACACATAATTAACACTTAGCCATCGATCGTAAAAACTTGCTAAAATAGATTAACATATTAATCGCGAATGGATTCAATTTCTACGTTTTGCACAAACATCGTATACTCGTCAAAACATAAAAGTAAAACATGCATCTCATACAATAACATCATCCAAGTATTTAAGTCCGAATTTGTATCGTACAAGTCGCTCTGATACCACTGTTGGGAAACGTCGGTACACCCTATGGTGCAACGAAAAAATTATCCGGCATAATCCACCAGTGATCCATGTACAATAGACGAATTCCGGATAATAAAGGATGAAAATATTACCTCAAGTAATTTAGAATTCCGCAGCGAGTATAGGAGAATCTAAATCAAATCGGAGTCATCACAACAACGTTCTGATCTCTACGCAGTCCACCCAAATAAAATGAACAATTTTTCTCTTCTCTAACTGTTAGAGTGGATTTTTGAAAAACATGTGTTGGCTGCTAGACCTTATGCCTTTATATAGTATTTAAAAATCTAATTCTAATTAAATTCAGATTCTTTAAATATAGAATATATTTATCCGAATATAATTAAATATGTAGAATCTGGTTCTACTTTAATTAGGTTTCTTTTAGAGATATATATATCTAATAGTATTTGATAATTACAATAACTTATAAAATATTAACATATATATATAAATGAAATTATCCATAATTACAATAATTATAACAATTTCAGTTTCTCACTAATTATGTGTACAACAAGTTTGTACACATGCTATCTAGTCGATGTCTTTTCGTTTCAATCATAGGGTGTAACCCTTGTAGGTTCATGTAAGGTTAGCAGTAATATCCAGAACAATTCTAATATTACAAGCAATGAGTGACATCTAGCAATACATCATTGCTACCTAAGTAACACAAAATCGTGGTTCGATTTAACCTTTTTTCTGTGATTAACTTCTTTTATGTATTTCATCATTTTGTCCTCACATCTAGATCGAACACAAGTCATGGATTAGTCACACTTGTATAGTCTATCTAATGTTTCTTGATATCTTGAGTAGACTATTATAAACGAATAAATATGATATCCCATATCAATTTATTCGAGTATGGCCATGCAATTTCTAGTCTCACGCAATCAAGTGGCCTATGATATTACTGTTATTATATAGTAGAGACAAATTCTATCTTAATCAACCATATTTCGCTACATGGATTGTGACATATTCAATGTCAATCTTTATAGTGTAGTCAGTTATGACACACGTTTGGCCGTATCAAAATATGTCACTCACTATATTGAAATAATGATGATCTCAAGTCTGAGGGTCATACATGTAGTTGTCACCATGAGCAATATTGTGACTGTCACATAATGATCCAAGAAACATGCTCATAGTGGGTCAGTCCAGTATGTCGCTCCCTAACACATACTTATATATTGATTTTGACATCTCCATGTTAATGACAACACTTTGTCTTCAATCAACTACATATTAGTCTTAATACATTATTGTTGTCAAAGCCCACAATAATTCTCGACTAAGGACATTCAAGAATAACTATATTATTCTAAGGACTTTATTATAATTCAGTTTATTTTTAGATACACAGAATAAGATTGAAATAATAATAATGGCTTCTTATTAAAAATAAGATAAAATAAGTATGTCTTTTACAACCATCTCATAATTGGTCTTTGGGCATACTCCAACAGATAAAGATCGGACACAACAAACCACTTTGTGAGACTTGAGCCTTAACAAGCATATATCTTGTGATTTATATTTCTTCATTGAGTGTTTGTCAAGCATGATTAGATTTCTTTTAGAACTTGCAATGTTATACATGTCGAGACCACATGGGATCGAATTACTTGAGATGATTAAGGCACCTAGGTATGAAACTTGAGCCAAAAAGCCTACCTTGGTAAATATGACCACTAGAGAACCACTTTTGGGCCTAAGCCTTTTGTTTGGAAATTAACCACATTACAAGCCTAATTCCTTTTTGTTGATTTCCCCAATTTGCACCCGAATTTGGAGAACTACACACTTTCCTTACTTCAAAAAAAATGAGAAAAATCAAGCAAAATAAATAGAAAAGGGAGAAAATCTTGAAAACAAATAAACGAAAAGAAAGAAATCAAAGAGAAAATTGTCTTGCTTGTTCAAAAAAATCAAAAGAAAATAAAAGACAATAAAAATGAAAGATTGAATCATTGTTTCTCCCAAAATTAAATTTGTGCAAAAGCTTGATAAAAAAGAGACAAGGGAGTGTAAAGTTCTTCGATTCAAAAAGCCTAAAAGTCTTTCTCATCATACCTTGTCCTAAGCCACATTACAATTAACTTCAAAGACCTTTTAATCTTGTAATTCGGCCCAACTAGTGGTGGAGATGTGATGTATTTGCAAGCCTATGGTAAGACTCTTTTACATGCTTTGACTTGAGTGTTGTTGTCCCTAAACACCTTGAGCGAATTGAGTGAATCCTTTGTGAGTGTGCTTAATTTTATTTCATCTTTAACTTCATGATAATTAATTGGGTGATTATTTGCTTGTGCTACATTGCAATCATTGACTTATTACTTCTCTTATCAATTCTATTTACCAAAAAAACCTTAGGTTTTGAGTTTCAGTATGCTTGAGGACAAGCATAATCCAAGTGTGGGGGTATATGATAAGTCTAATATTTGCATATTTTCACATATATATACATATATTTTAGTGTTCTAATCCAACTATAAATCTATGTTTTAACAAGTGTTTGATTTTTGTAGGAATTTTGACAACTAAATGATAATACATGCTTAAAAGAGAATTTTCAGTTGGATTTGGATTTTAAGGAGCACTTAACATAAGAAGAGGAATTCTACTTCAAGTTGAACTTTTATGTTTTATATTATATTTGGAGTAAGATAGAGTTTTAAATTAAATCTTATTGTAATTCTTCCTCTTAGTTAATGAAAATGACTTCTATTATAAATAGGGTCATGAGGAGAAGAGAAATCATTTATCCTATAATTTTCATTCTTCTCTTCTTTCTTGATTTCCCTTCTCCATGAGTTGCTAAACTATTTTCTAGTTAAGGTTTAAGTTCGAGGTTATTAATAAAAGTTTTTAGTGAGATTTTTTGTTCTTCATCTTCTTCATCTATTTCAAGTATTTTTATATCTTTCGGGCTTATTCAACATGTATATATTGGATTATATATATACGACAACCAATCGAGGCATCCTTGATACAAGTGGTAAGTAACCAAGCAACGGGTTAGAAGGTATAAATTCATATTCTTGATAAGTTAACTGATTAGTGTTTTGATAGCTTATGTGCATTGGGTCTCTTAATTCAGTAAAGCTATTTGATAGGTTTTAATTCTAAGTGGTTATCTAAGGATTTTAATCTTGATAATAATAGTTAGTCATTTATAGATTAGTAAGTGATTTACTAAGTAATAGAAATTGGGTTTAATTGTGGATTATCAATTAACCTATAACCAAGTTATTTGAGATTGATGCAGATTTATCTTTTGTGAAGTTCGATGATCTAAAACTTGGATTAATACACTAAGATCTACCTTAACTAGAGTTTCTTTTAATATAGAATTCACATTTACTTTAAATTGTTTTCTTCAATTCTACTCAAACACAAACCCCCTTCTACTTTAATTGTGTGTGAACTTAATCTCTTAACCCGCTACCGGTGGAATCGACCCTACTTGCCGCTACTAATAAACCAAAGAACCAAGTAGTATTATTTTTTTGAAGGATTCACACCCATCATCATTACTGGTAGTCGTTAGTCGTTCACTCCTGAGGCTGTGATATCTTTCTTGATGGATGTGGAGATACGTGTTTCAGATCCACAACGTCTGCCCATTGGAATCAATCTTACATAACACTCTGATGGTTTGTCTGTGGAACAACCTCATAGATCTGCGTCTCCGGCGGACAGTTTCAATCCAGAACTGGTGATTCCGGTAATATGTATCATGGTAAATCTCGTCTACAGTGCCAGGTCTGTGGAAAATTAGGTCATATGGTGGATCGATGTTGGCATCGATTTGATAAAGCCTATAAGGGGGTTTCCTATTCTAAGCCTCTCTAATGATTCACATGCTAATCTTTGTCAATACACGTCTATATATACTCAATCTACTTCTTGTTCATGTTCGACTGAAAGATGTTATAATCCCTTCATTAGTAGATCTGCATGAGCATCTGATGACATTGGGATTGTTCAAGTTAATTCCTTAGTTGGGCATGGCAGCGGCTCGAGTGATGAAAAATGGTATGTCGACTCTAGCGCAACTCATCATGTCACTGGGGATCAGAAGTTTGTGACCAACACTACTGCATTCTGTAGTAAGGGTAAGGTTTACCTTGGTGATAGTTCAAATATTTCTATTTCACATGTTGGATCGTCTGAAATTAATATTCCATCAAAGTCGTTAGTTCTTGAAAACTTGTTATGTGTTCCTTGGATTAGGAAAAACCTTCTATCGGTATCTAAGTTTGCTCTTGACAACTCTGTTTATTTTGAGTTTTGCGCTAACAGATGCTTTGTGAAGGATGAATGCACATGTGTTGTGTTGTTAGAAGGGATACAGCAGGATGGGTTGTACAGCTTCACTCACGTGTAGCCTAGTTCTTGCACTGGTGTTGCCCTGCATACAGATTTGTC
Organism: Hibiscus mutabilis; assembly: GCA_019671005.1. NCBI lineage: Eukaryota > Viridiplantae > Streptophyta > Magnoliopsida > Malvales > Malvaceae > Hibiscus > Hibiscus mutabilis. The sequence goes on along the minus strand of CM033718.1, from coordinate 7,690,510 downwards.
TAATTCGTTTCTGATTCTGATCAACCTCTTACTCCTTATTGGTTATGGCATAAGAGATTGGGTCATCCGGCTTCAGCTATAGTGAATCAAGTTGTGAATAAAAATGTATCTGCTGGGAGTAACACATTCTATGTTGCTTGCCAGCTAGGTAAAAGTTATTGTTTACCATTTACTTCATCTTCTACTGTGTATACTTCTCATTTTAAATTAGTTGAGATTGATGTCTGGGGGCCAGCCCCTACAGTATCCTCTAGTTACATATATTATGTGTCTTTTGTGGACATTTACAGCAGGAACCGTTGGCTCTATTTGTCGCAAAATAAATCAGATTTCTCTTGTGCATTTGAGTTGTTTTATAATTTTGTTTTAACACAAATTTCTACAAAATTTGTGCTGTGCAAAAAGATGTGGGAGGGGAGTTTCAATTTCTTGATACTACATTTTAGAAGCTTGGAGTTCAGCACAGGGTTACCTACCCTCACACCTCTCAGCAAAATGGGGTTGTTGAGCAAAAGCATCAGCACATTGTGGAGATGGCACTTACACTTTTGGCTCAAGCTTCTATACCTTAAAAGTTTTGGCCATATGCTATGCTTACTGTTGTTTGTCTGATAAATAGACTGCCCTCGCTTGTCTTGCAGGGTCAATCTCCTCATCAGAAGTTATATGGCAAACTTTCAAACTATGAGTTTCTGCGTATTTTTGGTTGTCAATGTTTTCCTTGTCTGTGTTCTTACAATAGGCACAAATTTGACTTTAGGACCAAGCCATGTGTTTTCTTGGGCTACTCTCCTAAGCATCGAGGCTATCAATGTTTGGATGACACTGGTCGTATCTTTATACATTGACATGTTCAGTTTAATGAATCTGTGTTCCCTTTTGCAGCCTTGGCAACTCCCACATGTAATAAGGAGGCTCTCTCACCTCCTAGTTTTCCTCAGTGTTCTCATCAGGTGGTGTCTGCACCTACCCCTTTAGTGGTGCATACTACACCAGTTGTCCCTGTGGTGGAGCCTACTACACCAGTTGCCCCTGTGGTGAAGCCTACTGCTAGCCCATGTACACATCAAGAGAAAATTCATGTTATGTTAATGCCACTAGGTGGTGCAACACAATTTCCACATGACCATATGGATCAGGCAGAAGAGTTGAATGCTTCACAACCTGGTTAGCTTCATGTTCCTGGTGATGAAAAGTTGGGGCACCAGGCTGTTGGTTTGAGCTCAGTATAACCTGGTCAGGCTCCTAGCACGAGTGATGGTTGTTTGTTGGACCGGGCAGCTAGGCTGGGTCATGCATATTCTACTCAGGCTTCTGCTACTGATGGTCTCACTGATGTAGAATCCATGTCTCGCATGGGTTACTCAGGTTTGAATACTCATTCAATGGTCACACGAGGTAAAGCTGGTATTGTTAAGCCAAAGGTCTATGTTGTAGAAAGTAATGTTGATAGTGATGATGTGCCTAACAATGTTTTTGAGGCAAATCAACATCCACATTGGCATGCTGCAGTTCTTGCTGAGTATCAAGTTCTTACTGATAATGGGACTTGGGAGCTTGTTCCCCTACCTTTAGATCGCAAGGCAATTGGATGTAAGTGGCTTTTTAAACTAAAGCGTAATGTTGATGGGTCTATTAACAAATATAAGGCTCGTCTTGTGGCCAAAGGGTACTCTCAAACCCCTGGTTGTGATTTTGGTGAGACTTTCAACCCTGTTATAAGATTCTTTACTATTATTTTGTTGTTATCCCTGGCTGTTCAACATGCTTGGCCTGTACATCAGTTAGATGTAAACAATACGTTCCTCAAAGGTGATCTTCAAGAGGGTGTGTATATGGTTCAGCCTCCTACCTTTGTTCAAACAAGTTCTGATGGGTCTAAGTTGGTTTGTTAGCTGATTAAGGCTTTGTAAGGCTTGTTGCATGCACCTCGAAACTGGTTTCAAAAACTCAGGGAGTTTTTGTGTTCTCTTGGTTTTATTAGTTCAGCAGCTGATTCATCCTTGTTTATATTTCGACTTGATTCTGTTGTTATTTTTGTAGCTGTCTGTGGATTATATTCTGATGACTGGTAACTCAATCTCTCATATTACCAGATTCATCAATGAGTTGCACTTTAAGTTTTCTGTGAAGGATCTTGGTCAGGTTGATTATTTTCTTGGGTTAGAGGCTACTCAAACATTTGAGGGATTGTTCCTAAATCAGAGAAAGTATGTCTCTGAATTGTTAGACAAAGTGCAACTAAGCCACTCAAAGCCTGTTGAAACTCCTATTGTCACTTCTCCTAAACTCGATAAGCAAGGTGGTGGGGTCTTTCGTAATGTTCAGCTCTATCGTAGCACTGTTGGAGCTCTACAGTATGTTTATCATACGAGGCCAGACATCTCGTTTGACGTGAGCAAGGTTGCTCAATTTATGCAGGATCCTATGGAGCAACACTGGGTTGTTGTTAAACGTATTCTTCGTTATCTTAAGGGCATATTGGACTTTGGGCTTTTCTTCTCGGCTGAGTCTGCCACTTCTGTTGGGCTTGTTTCCTTTGCTGGTGTAGATTAGAGAAGTGATGTGGATGATAGGCGCTCAGTTTCTGGATTCTGTGTTTCATGGTTCACATTTAGTCTCATGGAATTCTCGTAAGCAACGTGCAGTGTCTAGATCTACAGCTGAGGCCGAGTACCGTAGTCTAGCTGATGTTGTGTCTGAAATCATGTGGTTTGAAGTGATGCTTAAAGATATGGGACTTCAAGCTTCTGATGTGTCTACTGTCTGGTGTGATAATACTAATGCGATTGCAATGGCAGCTAATCCGATTCTCCATGCTAAGACCAAGCATGTTGAATTAGATCTTCACTTCGTTCGGGAAAAAGTCATGGATCAAAAGATTAAAGTTAATTACATACCAGCAGATTTTCAGGTCGCTGATGTTTTGACCAAGCCTTACATACCAGCAGATTTTCAGGTCGCTGATGTTTTGACCAAGCCTCTACCTGTGCTCAAATTTCAAGAGCTTTGGAGGTTTCTTTGTGTTTGTTTGAAGCAAGCAATTTCAGAAAAAGTAAAGCAGGGTGAATATCATAATAATAAAGAAGTTTCTGCCCAACAACCCTTAACAAATTAACTAATCTTGGTTAGTTCTGTTATGAGCTCAACCGAATGGGCTATATAAACCACATATGTAGAACTGGCTTAATCAGATTATTTTAGATTAAAGCCTACATTGTAAAATAATAATATCTACAAAATATCTCTTTTGTCGTTTTTTATTCTCTTGGCATATTCATTGTATACAGCTGTAATGCACTCATCTTTAATGCACTTATTTCAATAATACATGAGTAATTTTGTTTTAACGGCTACAACTCATTAATTTTATTTTAACGGTAATTTGAAAATTAATAAAAACATGGCAATTAAAAGCAAACTTTGAAACATGTAGAATATAAGTGTTTATTAATTTTGTTTCAAACGGTTACATTCTTTTATCAATGGTTAAATAATAAAATTGGTAACGAAAATTTTTCAAACATGATGGCGTTATTTGATGGCTTATTATTTTATTCTGATAAATTACATTTATTAGATGATGTTAATTTTAAATTTTATTGTAATAATTTTGAAAATACTCTTAGGTAAAATGAGTTATCTGATGTTGATAGAAATGAGTTATTTGTTGAGCTAAAATTACTTATAGAGCTTTTACCCAAGGAAATATAGGAGTAATGGATTTATTAAAGTTTTTAAAACGTTTTAATTGTTTCCCAAATGCGACAATTGCAATAGAGTTTTATACTATTCTTATTATTGTTGCTTCTATATAACAAAGCTTTCCAAAATTGAAGTTTGTGGAGTCATACTTACATACAACTATTTTACAAGAAATACTAAATAGACTTGTTTTGATGGAAATGGAGAGCAATCTGTTGGAATAAGTTGATATCGAAAGCATTGTAAATGATTTCCCTCGAAATATGCAAGAATAGCATCACTTTATAAGTGAAAATATTAGACTTTTAGATGTTTGTAAGTCGTTTTTGTGTTGCTTAAGAGAGTAATCTAACAATTTTTGCATTAAGGGAACTTTATTTGAAAAGAAAAACTTATATTTTTTCTTATTATAAATTAAGGGCTTCATTTTAATAAATTGCAAAGGACCCCTCAAATCTTTGAACCGCTCCTGGCACCCATATTAACAACCAAGTATGGACGTGGGATTTTATGTTAGAGGGAAAACCTATAAAATTATAAGGGTGTGAACTTATAAAATTTTAAGGGAAATATATTTTCAATAAAAATACATAACAAATTTCTAGAAAATCTAAATCAAATATTAATTTTAAACTTTTAAGGGGGTGACTGCTCCTTCCAGCCTCCTCTAGATTTATCCTTGTTAATAACACTGTACATCGAAAAAAATAACAAAAAAAATCCCATGAAAATATTTTGTTGTTAATTAAATAATAACTTTAATAAAAGTAATAAAATAATAGTTGTGTGAATCATTCGATCATCGTCAACCACTATAAGAAGTTAGGCACGGGACCGAGATTTGGAACTTGGGACGAATCGGATCTAGGTAGTGAGTTAGGCATTGGATCATTGGGCTTGCAAGCTTAATGAATGGGTTCAGAATTTAAAAAATTTAGATCATTTTTCAAAAGGGGATAATTTAAAAAATATATTAGTTTTTAAATAGTATATATGTTAGTCGAGAATTTAAAAATTTTAGATACTTTTCGTAAGTTTTTTATTTCTAAAGTAATTTTAATTAATTAAAATTTTAAATTAATTTAAATTACTTAATTTTTTTTGGTTTTCCAAGGTATCTACTACTAGAACGAGTTTAATGATTAATCGTTTGCTTTTTCTTGACTTATATTGGGGTAATCATTGACCACAAGTTTTAAAGTTTTCTCATGTATAGGACGAGTGAATCCTTGACCATTGATTAATGTATGAAAGACCCTTATCATATCATCTAAACTGGTGATTAATTACTTATTGAGCTATCCAAATGTTCATATTACCCTTATGTATAGGATTTTTATCTTACTTTGTAATGTACCTTATTATTGTATGTATGTATGTCATCTAGGTTATCTTTGTAGGCCTTTTCATGTAAGAAGTTATTTTCAAATAATAGATTTTAAAAGGTTTAATGACATTTTTTGCTCTTAAATTTTTCATAAATAAGTTATTTAATCTTTAAAAAATTCATCTCTTTTGACATTTAAAATTTATTCTTTTGGTAAATTGAAAAAAATGATAAAAAAAAATAACAGATTTGTTAAGCTGATATAAAATATTGTCTTTATGACAATATTAACGTTAATTATTTTGTCTTGTTACATAAAAAATATCTATACAAATTTATAAATATATTTAAATTATTAAAAATTGTACAATTTATAAAAAGGAAAATCAACAAAAAGAAAATATATTACATCAGCTTAATATGTATATTATTTTTTCTGTATTAAAAATTCGACGATAAAAAGAGCGTAAAATTAAAGGACTAAAATTATTATTTCTAAACCATAAATATCATTAAGCCCAGTTGCGAAAACATGAAAAATCTTTGTTCCCCTGTCCGCCCTCATCCCTTCCGCGTCTCAACCCCACCTTTCTCCGTTTCGGTTCTTGTAACGCCCAATTTCGGGCCTAGAAGTTAGCCGGATTAGGCTAGATGGCTCTTGAGTTGCTTTCGATAATTTAGGCTAGTTTCGGGACTAATTTGGTATAAATAGTTTTGAGTAAAATTAAATATGGGGAAATGTTTTAAAATCCTTATTTATTATATAAGTGATTGTCGTGGAATCGATTTTGGAAAATATATTTTTGAAGGTTGACATTTTGGACTAGTGACCAAAATGTAAAATACGTAAAATTGTTTTAGTGACAAAATTGTAAGAGATCAATGCTTAGAATCTTTAAGGAGCTTTGACCAAAAGTCTAATTAAGATTTTTCCTTTTTATTGGCTGGTTTTAAATGGTTTTAATAAATAAATAATTAGAGGGAATTAATTAACCAATTTGTTTTCTCAAAATACATTTCACGTAACTACTTTCTTTTCTCATTTACTTTCTCTCAAATTCTCTCCAGCCAAACAACCATTTTCTCTTTAAAGATTTAAGGTAAATATCTGATTTGATTTGTGTTTTTGATGCTAAATGATTCTTTAATGTTTTCTTAACAAAATCTTGTTGTTTAAACCTTGTTTTTTCATGTAAATCTTTGCAATGGAAGGAAAAGTCAACATTAGAGGTAAGGTTTCGTTATTCTCCTCTAATGATATGTTCTTTATTGAAATTCTCAAGTTCTTGGTCTCTAATGATGGTTTTTGAATGGGTTTTGGTAATATGTTTATGAAAAATTGGTTTAATTGAGGTTTACTTGTCTAAATCAATGGATCTTTGCTTTTGCTTGGTTTTGCTTGGTTTATAATGAGATAATATGATGATTATGATGATTTGAGATGTTGATTTAAGTGATTTTGATAATAGAATCCCGGAACTAGGTAAATTGTTAGGTTTGGTTGTTGATATCTTTGGGTTGGTAGCTTGTTTATGGGGTTAATTGATTGCTAATGGTTCTTTAATGTTAATGAGATATTTTGGATGTAAATTGATGTTGTTTAAGTGTAAATCTTGCTGGGTAATAGCTGGAGATGTATTAGAAAGGTTTCACCGGTGTTTTCGGTTGTTTTTGTTAGGCGAAAGCTTGGTTGTTGAGGGAGGAAAGTGTTGTTGTGTGTTGCTGGGAATTTTAATGCAAGGGAACGCATTAATCCTCTGTTTTGCTTTGGTTAGAAGCAATGGATGATGATCTGATAGCTTTGGAAGGTGTTGCGGAGGATCCGCAAGCTTGATTTCGCCTCAATAAGCCAAGGGAGGTGTAGTTGGTGAGTGGAAACGAGTTTTATAGCTCAAATGAGGTTTGAAAGTGATTTTTGGGGAGTTTAAATTAAGCTTGATATATTGGTTTAAACTCGGAAGTAAGTATGAAATATTTCGCTCTCGGTTCTTGGCTTTTCCCACGGTTTTAATTGTTCATGCTCATGTATTGAAGTTGGATTTGTTACCTATTATTATGCATGTTTTTATGAATTGAGAAATGATTCATGTTTACCCATGAGATTGATTTATGGTTTGCAAGAGGTTGCATCTTGATGAGAAAATGTTATGCATTAATTTATGATTTAAAATGAGATATGCTATGGTTTATGTTGATGCATTGGAAAATAGTAGGTTAACATGGTTTTAAAGTATATATTGGCAAGTGATGATGCTTATTATAATCGGATATAATTGGTCGACCAATAGGATGAGAGTGCACTATAAATATGTAGCAAAATTCGCATGTGTGTGTTCTTCGGCTCCACATTAGTGTAGCAACTATTGTGTTGAGGGTAACCGAAATGTATTGTGGTGAAAGCAGCAAGCACCATGAGATCCGCCTTATAGAGAGAGCAGCAAGCTCCATAAGTATTGGTGGAGAGAGCAGCAAGCTCCATCAATGAGTATCTGCATATCCGATGTGTTTATTATGGAGAGTGCAGCAAGCTCCATGTGTATAGGGATGGCGAAGCAACCATCCAGTTAACTTAAATGCCAATATATGAGATTACATGTATCATGGTTTTGAAATGAAATTGTATGTGAGATTTATACATGAGACTATATCTTGAGATATGTTTTGAATGCCTAAGCATGTGAAGCTTGCATTGAGATTTGCTTTGGTTTAAAGCATGAAATTTCATGATACATGTGTAAAGAGTTTAATGGTTTTGCTTTTATGGGTTTTAAAGCATGAGTTTTGTTAATAGCATGATGGGAAAATGGTTTAATAAGAAAATGGTTTTCAATAACGCATTGTTATAGTTTTGTTTTGAGCATCCCTCACTAAACATATAGCTTACGCTATCTTTTCTTAACAATGCAGAAAAGTAGTTTGTTCGGGCTGCAAGGTAGCAAGAGAAGTGGTTCACTCGACGCTCTAAGTTCAAGTATGGTTTTAACATTTCAATAGTAATGGGATTGGCAATGGGTGGATACCTTGATGTTTTGGAAGTGTATGTTTGATGAACTCCCTGGTTTGACAAGTTTGTTTTGCCTTATTGAGATTGTAAATGGCCTATTATGTTTGGTTTATGCTTTACTATGGTTTGTGATCTTTGGTTTGATGTGGTTTTAGGAAGCATGCCTATAGATTTCTCTATGATGATTGATGCCATAGTTTGTTGATATTTTTGTTGTTAATGGCTGAGGATTGATCCCTAAATATGTTGCATGTGTGTTAGAAGCATGCCTAGGGGTTTATAATTGGTTTACGGATTGTTCATCGAGCAAAAAGTGACATTTTGTGTCCAGACGTATCGATATACGGGCTACCGTATCAATATGGTTAAGCTGAAAAAGGCTTGGCGTATCGATACAGTATGTACCGTATCGATACGGTGAAAGAAGAAACTGGCTAAGCGTATCGATACTCGGGACCGTATCGGTACGATTTTGAGCTATTGGAATTTGGGTTTTGAAATTACAAAGGACCGTATCGATACTGTGCTTGAGCGTATCGGCACCCTGTTAGTTAAAGTGGTTAATTGGCATCTTCTGAAGTTCTGAATCTTTGCGTTTTAGTCCTTGATTATTTTGTATGTGCAATTCAATAAGTTTGGATGGTTGAAACGAGTTGAAAATTTATGTGGTGGATCGAAACCTGATTAATTAAAAATAGTAAATTCAATTTCGAGTTAAGTCCATATTTAGTGATAAGTTAACAAAATGGTCCCTAAACGCTATTTGGGGCAATCAAATGTCAATTTGACCCCGATCGAGTTGAGATTTTGTCTGCTACTTTCTCTCACGCTTAGGTTAACTATGTTGCATCTATAAAAGATAAAAGAAAAAAAAGGCTGTTTATTGAAGTGAAACTTTCGGGTTTTACTCCAATATTCCCTGTGTGACTCGCTCAATTCGGTCTTGCGATTAGACCGGGTCAAGCTCCGGTGAAGTCCTGCTTGTATGTGGCCTCGAATGTGTGGAGATCCCCTTTCGGTGGGCACCGTCGTTCTTCCTATGAAGCTTGGTCAGAGCAGGATGGGCGGCAACGAGAGGCAGTGGAATAGAGGCTGGACCTCAAAGAACCTCAGCGAGGTCGGGTTCACTGTGTTTTTACAAGATGTGTTCATCTTGCCCAAGGGGCATTGTTGGTGATGCCCACATCTTTTAGAATGGCGACAATGGTCAACCCCAAGAAATCATCAAAGCTAGTTTGCAGGCCCATTGCTCAACCAGCTAAACCTGCCAGGGTTTCGGGTTTACCTATGTTCTTTATCTACGCTGCTGCTGGTTTAGATGTTTCACTCTCAGCTCGGAGAGACCGGCTACCCGGAGCCCTTGTTGGTTGGGTTCTGCCGTTCTGTCTTGGGATGCTTCAAACAAGGATATGGAAAGGAAGCCCGCCGTGGGGATGGTCCTTTCAGAGATGCTCTATGCAGGTCCAAATTTCAGTCACCAAAACTTTTCTCTCCCAGTTAGTCGGTGACCTTTTCTGTCCGACCGACCAAGAAAAAGAATTCATGGCTCGTTAGTGGTACTGTTTGGCATGACAACTTTTGCCGGTGATGGTTTCATCCAATCTCACGGATGCCGCAAGGTGGAAAGAAAGAAGATAAGGGCAATTGGGTTTTTGCTCTTCTTTTTTTGTCTTTTCTGCCAGGATGATTTTTCTAAGGATTTTGGATTGTCTTTGGGCCATAAATCAACGCCTATGGTACAGGAGATGTGGGTCTCATAGTCTTGAAATCTTGCTCAATTTGCTGGGGGTTGAGGTTCCAAAGAAATTTGCTGATGGTGACCTATCATCGGACATACCAACATTGGGGAGTGTGGGATTTGAAGCCCTTGCTTTGTTTTTTTGTCCTTTCTTGATTATGTCGTTCAAAATCAAGTTTCAAGGGATTTCGAATCCCATGTTGCTGGATATGGCCAGCTCATCATGGGAACTCACAAAGGATTGCAAGCAGGGCCCATATTCGATTGACTTTGTTGTCTTGGTTTACGTGTTTAATGAGTTGGGGGTCAGAGGTTCTTTTATATTCGATTGATTTGGGTGTTTCTCCCTACGTTGATTTGGCGGATATCCTTAACAAGGAGCATCCGCAATATCCATGAGTCTTTTTTCTCTAGCTATGCTCGTAGGGGGAAAAGAACGAAGCATAGTAATGGTTTGTGTTCCTTCCCTTGCAGGGTTGTATGATCTTAGATTTTCTGTTTTTATGGCGGTTGTTTAGACGTTTTTCCCTATAAGCGCCTCTTGCTGCAAGAACATCTCTCAAATTTTTGTGGTGAACGCTGATTATCTCATCAAAGTTGACTTTTTTCCTTCATCAACTGTGATAACAAGATCCTCTTCTCAATCGGGAGAGGAAACATGCCTCCAAATGGAGCTCTCGCATGATTGTAATCGGAGACACTTGTGTCAACTCTGTGTTGAGATTTTCTCATTATGTTTGTTCACGGCCTATGATCCGTCTTATGTTGCGTTTTTCCTTTGCGGTTTGTTCCCTCCCTTTGTGGGGCTTGTTTGTTGGCACGACTATTCCTCTGTGTATGTTTTGTTCTTGTTGAATGAATTCTCATTTGATAAAAAAATTAACAATTAGTTGACTTAGTAGGATGAGACATTGGATTCTTTAAACAAGTTATAGGTTCAAATCCTGACATTATTAATAGAACAAATTGGATTGTGAGGGTCGCCCTCGTAATAAGTCTATGCAATACCCGATCTGCATTAATCAACTAATGAGTTAGATACCAGTTGTTAAATAAAAAAAATACCCAAATAAAATATTTTAAAAAAATAATTATTTAACATTTCCCCACATATCTTAATTAGTTTCATGAATACTAGTACTTGATAAAAATATGGGCGACGCCGCGAAGCCCATATCTAGGGAAGGTGATTCTGATACTGATACATACAATGCAACCATGCAATTAATAATGCAGTCGAATTTGTCCTTAAACGTGAATAAATAGTATATTATTAACAATTTGAGCGAATGCTGGACTCTAAATATGACAGATTCAATAATTATTATCAGAATAAATTAAAAATATAAGAGAATTAATTGCAGCACCTAAAAATAATGAATTACTCCATTAGATTTCATATATAACAAGTTTAATTATCACGTCCGATATTTCACCATACTTTTAGGATAAATTGAAAATAATGCAGAATTACATAACCTATTGTTCTATTTGAATCATTTTATATTACTACTTGATTTATCAAACATATATATAAGCTAAAGATGAGATGAAATTTGTATACTATATAAAGGGTAAAACTTTAATACACAGGCTGTGTAAAATTAATTTTACACAAGCCTGTGTATTTACCCTATAAAAATTTAAATCCTAAATTTCTAACCCTAAACCTTAAACCCTATACACTAAATTCTAAACACTAACCTTAAATTTAAACCCTACAACCTAAATCCCTAAACCTTAAACCCTAAACTAAAACCCTAACCCCTAAAACTAAAAGGCACGTGTAAACTAAAGTTTACACGGCCTGTGTATCAAAGTTTTTTTTCTTTTTTTAATAAGATATTTTTTATCAAAATATCAATCGTATTTATGAAATAGTTTTTTTGAAATTTGTTATTATCCTTCTAACAATACCGTCTTTAAAGTTTAAATTTAAATTCTCATATAATACAATGCATTTTACCGCTACACCTAATATATTTTGAATTCATCCATCGTATTCCTTACAATTAAAATAAATCATATGATTCATGTAGTGTATATATAATATTCCTCAAGATAGATAAAAACGACAAGTTAATATTTTAGTAAGTCTTCCATCACACATGTATGAACAATGATGAAATCATAGTTAGTCAATGAGAAATATACAATTTGAGACGACCGATATTTTAAAATTAACAAGCATCTGATAAGTTTTTAATTAAAATTTTGAAAAAAAGGATATTTAATTTGACAAATATTTAAAATAATCTGAACTAAATTATCATTAAATATAAAAAATCTACGACAATTATGACAAACTCCTTTCGTTCCCTTACTAATTTAATCCATGCGATTAAGTCAGACTTATAAACATGTATGATTACGAGTTTTAAAATCCCTAAATAACTCGATGCAAAATAAATAAGTGTTGACGGGGGAGGAGTGAGTTGTTATCTCTAAGTTTTCTCTATTTGACCTACGAAAAAAAACATAAGTTGTAGGCTACTTTAATGTCTTTGAACGCCTTGATTGCTTCTCAACTTTGCCTCAATGTTTCCATTTCTTGAAGACTAAATATTAAATATATACTGTACGCCACATCCCATATTCGGGACTTCGGACCATACTTGATGTATTTATTTATATTAGTTAACATCATTTATTAATAAGTTGTTCTTTAAAATGTCAAATAATTAAGGATTTTTTGCTCAATTAGTAATAAAAGGACGAGTTAAAGTAAACGTTATGTACCTATATGTCATAAATTATATACACCATTAATTATTTTAATAATTTTTAAAATCACGAAGACCTAAAGCGTAAAGCGTAATTATCTATCTTTCTAGGATAAATTGTTTTAGACCTATCTTAAGAGGTGAGAATGACTCATAGAAAAGTTTCTCCTAAAAAGTGGATAATTGCGCTTTAGGTCCATATAAATTTAAAATTTATTAAAATAATATACATATCGATACATATAAATAGTGATACATATTTTTTATATGTACAAATTTTAATTCATATCTTATCTAGAGAAGGAGGATTCTAGAAAAAGAAAAGTGTGTTCTTAGTAACAAAAATCATGTGCCCTCTACTATACTCCACACTAAAAAAAAATTAAATTCTAAACTCTAATTCTAAATTTCAAATCCTAAACCCTAACTAAACTCTACACCTAAAAAATACACCATATCCCTAATTCCTTAAACCCTAACTTTAAACCTTAAACCCATTATTTTAAAGTGAAGGCACCAAAAGAGTATACTTAAAGGCAGACGATTTCCATCTTATTTTTAGTGGGTCTAAAATCCATAATTCATAAAAATGAGATAACAAAATTGAACAGCTTGACCAACCGACTAAATATGTTTGCTCGTAAAAAAATAGTCTTCTATTCATGTTTATTGTCCCCAAAAAGAAAGTTCTCTTTAAATACTCCTAATCCCGTCAACAATCTTTCCAACCCTTTTATTAAACAATCAAAAGCTATGGCTTCCAAGCTCTGCTACCTTCTAACATTATCTTCGTTGATTCTTCTTCCTTTCTTTACCTCTCCTTCTCTTGCTGATCCATCTGATCCTGTCGCACCAGGGACCATTTGCAAGTCCACCCCAGACCCTGTCTATTGCAGATCCGTCCTCCCTAACCGCCAATGTCTACGGCTATGGTCGATTCTCCATTCGCAAATCTCTTTCACGGTCCCGAAAGTTCCACGACTTAGTCGAAGATATCGGAATAAATACGGGTCGTCTTTATCGGCATCCGCCGTTCGTGCTATAGAGGATTGCCGCTTTTTAGCTGGCCTGAACATGGATTTCCTTTTGAGCTCCTTTAAAACCGTGAATGCCACTAATGAAACTCTGTCCTTCAAGGAAGCTGATGACATGCAAACCTTCCTTAGTGCTATTATAACCAACCAGCAAACATGTTCGGGCAGCATATACAATCAATTGATTCGGCTCGGATCATAGGGAACGGCCTAATGGATACTCTGTTAAACGACACCAAACTCCACAGTGTTTCTCTGGCTCTTTTTACAATGGGGTGGGTTCCTAAGAATGAAAAACCGGCCGCTCGGCAGCCGAGTAGCAGGCATATAGGTTTCAAACACAGGCGTTTGCTAATGTCCAGTCGGACACGTTCTACAATTTACGAGACCGTAAGCCGAAGAAAGCTGCTTCAAACGAGCGGTACCGATGATGTTCTGGTCAGTAACATTGTGGTTGTGAGCCTGGACGGTAGCGGCAATTTCACTACCATTAACGAAGCTATATCGGAAGCCCCAAACAACACCAATGGCCTATCAGGTTACTTTTTGATTTACATCACCGCCGGTGTTTATCAAGAGTACATTTCAATTCCTCAGAACAAAAAATACTTGATGATGGTCGGCGACGGAATCAATCAGACAGTTATAACCGGAAACAATAGCGTTGTTGATGGATGGACAACATTTAACTCTGCAACCTTTGGTAAATTATTCAATAACTACATGTGACAGTGAAACTGCCTAATAGCTAGTTTATCTGATAAATTGTGTTTAATGTTACAGCTGTGGTGGCTTCGAATTTTGTTGCGGTAAACATAACTTTCCAGAACACTGCCGGAGCGATCAAGCACCAGGCCGTGGCAGTTCGAAATGGGGCTGATTTATCAGCATTCTACAGCTGCAGTTTCGAAGGATACCAAGATACTTTATACACTCATTCCTTAAGGCAGTTCTATAGGGAATGTGACATCTACGGTACCGTCGATTTCATATTCGGAAACGCTGCCGTCGTTTTCCAGAACTGCAACATATACCCTCAACAACCAATGAAGGGTCAATACAATGCTTTCACCGCACAAGGGCGGACTGATCCGAACCAGAACACCGGCACATCGATTCACATCTGCAATATCAAGGCCGCTGATGATTTGGCCTCGAGCAATACCAGCTTCAAAACATATCTAGGGAGACCATGGAAGGAGTATTCGAGGACGGTATACATGCAGAGTTTCATGGACAGTTTGATAGATCCCGCTGGATGGAAAGAGTGGAATGGAACCTTTGCCTTGAGTACATTATACTATGCCGAGTATGACAATAATGGACCTGGATCCAACACTTCCAATAGGGTCACATGGCCGGGCTACCATGTGATTAATGCTACAGATGCTGCTAACTTTACGGTGTCTAGTTTCTTGTTGGGTAACGACTGGTTGCCAGATACTGGAGTGCCTTACAATGAAACCTTAATATGAACAACTAATTTATGAGATGGAATATCACGTTCTTTCATTATTGTTTTCATGTCATTGTTTTTATAATGTAATAAACGTGTAATTGGCGGAAGCCATTCAAGTGTTTCTATGATGTGATTCATTGCCTTTAACATGAACTGGTTTTGTTTCCATTATAATTATAACCTTTGAGATATTGAGCATGCATGCATACATACATAGGGACGGAACTATGTGTAGTTTGGGAGGGATTCTTCCCCTCCCAAGATATTTTGGTATAATAGTATTTGAGGTTCTTTTAAGTTTTAAATACTAGTTAAATAAGGTATTTGCTCTTCCTAATTTTTAAATTTAAAGGCTTAATAGAATGTTGTCACTCTCAATGTTTAATCATAACTCCGTCCCTGTCCATACATGCACACATTTATATGTGCATTCATTTTGATTGGGATAAATTTAATATTTATTTCGGAAGTTAGCCAAGGAATTGATTATGATGTCTGAGTTGTTTTTGAGAAGAAGAGAATGGCGGAATTCTTTGATTTTGAAGATGGTTATTTGTATTTTGTATGGAACAAATCATTACATCTTATATTGGTTTGTCTGTTTTTGTCGTATCGCTTTGTATACACTAAAATCATCTTATTTTCTATTAAAATCACTCGTTCGATTTAGTTTGTCTGCAATTAAACCCGGGCATGATTGCAACATTGTATCGTACGGCAACCAATAAGCTTCTTTATGATGAGCTTAATTGAGTTAAATTGGTTGATTGTAGATGGCTGCTGGAGGAGAGGAAATTTATAATATTTTTATTAAAAAAACCCAAAAAAGCACAAATATAGAAGACCACCCGAAATATGGTATTTGCAGAGCTCAATTGGCATTATTATTATGATCGTTTTTTCGTATTTTTTTACTCATAATTATTGTTAGAATTAAGTTCATTTTAGTTGCATTTGTAGTCATTCATGCATAATTTATGACTTTCCTTCGTTGTTAAGCTTGATATTACATTTTGGTTGGTTTCTGTGAAAAAGTCGCTGCTGGTGTGTGTTATTTTGTGTATGATAGGATTGTCGTGACAAACAAGAATTGCCATGGCAATTAAGGAGAACGTTGAAGGGTCTGCCGTGACAAGTGAAGCTGATTTCTGAAGGACATGCCGAGCTGATTGCCGATGATGACTGGATGAGTCCACCTAATTTGGGATAAGCACGAAAAGAAATGGATTAATCCCAAAGATTTGGATTTTCACGCAGCATTTAATGGATTTTAATTATACTATTTTTTTAAATAAAGTTGAAGTGAATTTAAATAACTTAAAATTTTTAATAATTATTGGATTTTAAAACTTTTTTTCTTACATATAAGAAATATATGTATATTATATATGGATATAAAAAATTGTTTATATTTAAACTAATTACTACCGTAACATTATGAGTATATACAATTAAATTTGAATAAAAATTCAAATAACTCAACTAGTTCTCAACACACAAAATTAAAATAAATTTGTGTTATAAAATAAGTCTCGTAAATTCGATTAACCTAAAAAAATTTAATTTAACTTGATTCGATCAAATGTTCCCTTAATCATGATATAACTATCTTGGTAAGTAAACAAACTTTAGAATTTTATTTTTAGAAATAACACTTATATAATGCATAAATTATTGATTGTCATATTATATATATTGAGTAGAGATTGCCATTATATTTTATACAAGAACAAAGGACATAGTTTGACTTAATATAAAAAAGATGTTTAACTTTTGATTACATAAATACTAACCTAAGAAATTTTTTACTTATTTTTAATTAAGTAAAAAGTTATTTATATTTTTCAAGTAAACGTTGGATTTAAATTTTAAACCATACAATATGAAACAACATCAACATAAACATCTTTAATCATTTGATCAATTAGAGCATCTCTATTAACATAACAATTTAATTATATATATGTATCGAAATTTTTATCCTAATATAAAAAAAGATTTATCATAAATTTAAAATTAAAAGCTATAAATTTCAGTAAAAATGATCTATTAAAAATAAATAAAGTATTGTCATTTTACATTTAAATTAGTGGCTTAAAATTACGCACCGTTCTACTTTTATTTTTCTCGAACCCTGAGGGCCGATCCAACTAAACCTATTGAGTATTGTTTTTCACTCCGGCAGTCCTGCTTCTTCCCAAAATGTTGGTTTAAATACTATGTATAAACTATTCGATTTTTCTTTTATTTTTGAATTGAATAAAATTTTACCAATAAAATTGCATAAGTTTAGTATTGTTTAAACATGTCTTAAATTCGAGACAACATGTATGCGAAAATTTTACCGGAAGATTCACGTACTAAAATCAAGTGTATGATGAAGATTAATTTAAATTAATTATGATAAAGCTCTAAAAGACCGAGAGGCCAATAAAAAAATTAAAGAAAATTTTGCACATATAAATTCGAAACCACATCTTAAATGTTGTAACAACCAAAAAAATCTGCACTCTAATTAGTTTTCCTGGAATTTGCTGAAAGCCTTGACGGGCTTTCTCTTATGAGCCCAGGGAATGCGGCCCGATACGAAGGAAAAGGAGTGTTGGGCACGATGTCCTCTTAATGCAAGCCAGGACGAAGTAGTCAAAAAATTCCAGAACAGGCACCAATATCGTGCTCGGAAAGCTGCTAAAACGACACAGTTTTGAAGCACATATGTCACCGTATAAAATAGCAACCCTCCGTCTCTAATTGCAAATCTCAAAGGATTCCTCCCGCACTCTGCTCATCAAAAGTCAAAAGAGTAACAAACTGAAAACATGGCAAGTAAGCTGAAAGTAGACCAGCTCCGGCACGAACTCGCCAAGCGTGGGCTTGACACAACCGGAACCAAGACCTTTCTGGTTGCCCCCAATCTCCTTTTTAATCTGCCTTTTGTTGTTTACAATTTAACTACATTTCTCAAATTTTCTCAAATTTTGAGTTGTTAATAACAGGTGCAGAGACTGGAAGAAGCTTTGCTCAAGGAGGAGAAGAAGAAAGAAGAGGATAACGAAGACAATGCAAATAATGCAACCGAAAATAACAATAGGAAAAGAGGGAGGGAATCGGATGCTGATAACGACGAGGATCCGAACAAAGTCAAGGCCATTGAGGAATGTCGACAAATGAATGTCAAGCAATTACGCGAACGAGCTACGATTCGTGGTCTTTCCGCTGTTGGAACCAAAAAAGAACTTCTCGAGAGGCTTTGCGAAGATGCCGACGAAAAAGCTCTATGTGGTAAAATGGTTTTCCGGTTGTATTTGTTCATTTTGTTTGTTAGTTCCATTGGTGAAATGCTAAAGGGAGTTTCCTTGTTTGTTGCATTGGTAGTTAAAGAGGAGGAGGAAGAAGAGGAGAAAGAGAGTATCAAGGAGGAGAAAATTGTTACGGCCACAAAGAAAGGGGTGGCTGTTCTGGATCAAGGGATTCCAGATGAAATAAAGGCGCATTATCACGTTTTACAACAGGCTAGTCTTTTCTGCTTGAATTCCATTTTTAAGCCTGCCAATTTGGAAAATATTTTGCGTTCCTGGTTTTGTTTTTTCAATCTAATATTAGAAGAATTAGTATTTTGATTTCTGTGATTCAGGGTGATGATATCTATGATGCCATGTTAAATCAGACGAATGTTGGGCAAAACAATAACAAGTTCTTTGTGATCCAACTTCTAGGTTAGTTATTTGGTATAATGCATTTTTTCCCAATTCCAGAAACTGATACTCAAATTTATTGCTTCAAGTGTCTTCGTATTATAACATAAAGAATAGTCAGAAAGAAGCTCATTTAAATTCATTTGCATAGGCAATGTACCACCTTTTTTGGGGTGTCGGGTTGGGTTGTTTGCTTGTTCTGCTTTGATCATGATTTCCTTATTACAAATTTTCCCGCAGAATCTGATGACTCGAAGACATACATGGTTCATAATAGATGGGGTAGAGTTGGTGTAAAAGGTCAAACTAAGTTACATGGCCCCTTTACTTCACTACCAGCTGCAATTGATGAGTTTCAAACAAAGTTCTTTAACAAGACCAAAAACTATTGGTGTAACAGAAAAGACTTTGTTTGTCACCCCAAGTGCTATACCTTGCTGGAGATGGACTATGATGAAAAGGGAAAAGAATCTGATGTGAGTTGTTTTCAGGCATAAATAGATGACATACTGACTCCTGCACCTTCTCCCACTATCTTCCCCTTTCTAATTAAGATATTTGCTTACCTAAAACAATCTTTAAGGAAATGAGGGAATGGGAGAGAAGGAGCATCATATAACCTATGCTAGTCTATGGAGCTTGAGTTTCCTGATTAATTGCTTCTGACTTCTTAATTACCATATTCAGGTCATAAGAAAGATTGACACTTCCATAGGGACTCAATTACGGGAGACAAAGCTTGAACCACGTGTTGCTAAATTTATTTCCGTTATATGCAATATCAGCATGATGAAGCAACAAATGATGGAAATAGGTGAGCTTATAATTGTTTTTAAACTATTTATATACTGGCAGATGTTTTGTTCCATTTTTAGGCCAGGTTTGCTTTATTGTTTTTCTAAGGCCTTGTGAATTCCTTTTTCATTTATATGCTTGTATTGCTGATAATATTTCTTGTAAATATTGCGGTTGTCTTCAAGGATACAACGCTGACAAGTTGCCTCTTGGTAAGCTAAGCAAATCCACAATTTTAAAGGTAGTTTTTCAGTACATGGACAAAACATTTCTCTTTGTAACATCTTTGGTTGGTTAGAAAGTACAAAAGATTTTAGAAGGTAAATGTATTACATTACGGTGATACCTTTCAGTACCAATTTTAAATATTGAAGGTCTAGTCTGGTGATCATTGAGTGTAGCCACTTACGGTTCGGTGCAACGGCTTTCAATTTTTTGATCATTCAGATAACTTCTTTTCATCTGCCCATTAATCTACTTTTGGAGTTGAGCACCCCTTCTATGGTTCCGTGCCTCCTACTATGCATTGTCTTACACTGGTTTCTTAGCATTGATCTTATTGGGCATGTCTTTGTTTCACACTGCTTCTGGATGCTTGTCTTTCACAAGCTTGCAATAACTACAGTATTGGCATGTTAAGAGTACATTTGTTAGATGGTTTCATTTTTATCAAAAATAACAAATTAATTATGCTTGGATATGTTCAGGGTTATGACGTCTTGAAGAGAATTGCTGATGTGATTGATCAGTCAAACAGGAGCAAGCTTGAGCAATTAAGTTCGTAAGAACTTCTCCGTGACTTTTTACTCATTTACAACAGTAATGCTTTATAGTATTGGCTTTATGTTCAAGATAGCATTTCATGTTGATTACAGCTGTGTGCTACGTTTTTATTTGTTTTCCATGAGCTCTACATGTTGAAGAAATGTGAATTTCATTATTGGTAATTCTTTTTTCTTTTTAATTACAGGGAATTTTACACTGTGATTCCCCATGATTTTGGATTTAGAAAAATGCGTGAGTCTTCTTCTTCCCCTCCTCCTCCTCCTCTAGCCATACACAATAACAATATTACAACTGACATGGAACTATCTGTGGCAGGTGATTTTGTCATTGACACACCTCAGAAGTTGAAAAAGAAGTTGGAAATGGTGATTTATACCTAGCTACTCTATATTGTTAATATGACTGAGCGTTTTACAAGTTTGTGCCAATTTTCTTAGTTGTTTTCTTAAATAAGGGCAATCTCTGTCCCTCTTATGTAATTGAAGGTTGAAGCCCTGGGAGAAATAGAGGTTGCGTCGAAATTATTAATGGATGACACTATGGAGGAGGTATTTTACTTCTAAGCTCTGATGTTCTTTTCTACATTCTTCTACCTCTGTTAATCTCCCATTTCAGTCCATCCTTTAAATAAGCTGAACAAAAGTTGTGCTTTAAACAACTAAAATTGCTTGAACGCCTAACAAGCTTGCATACAGCAACCATGATTGTATTTTTCTTGCAAGTTTCGATTATTATTGTCTTCATATACATCATGCGTGAATCTTGAGGAGAATGTTGAGTTTGTTGTAAGCTGTAGAGCTTCTTTTTCATTTGTGAGTGCTTTAATTGTATGACCTGTAAACCATATGGCCAACAGGCTACAACTATGTCCTATGACTGTTTTGAGTCTACATTTCAACCGTCTGTCATTCTTTCGACTTTAGTTAACTGCTAAAAAATTATACAATTGTTTTGATCTATATATAGTGAGCATAATTTGGGCAATAGTTGATTTTTGCACCCAAATTTCTTTCATCTCTAACTTCTTTTGTTAACTGCTAAAAAATTATACAAGTACTATTGAGATGCTTGTGTTTTTTTTGTTCCTTCTGATTAGATGATGTATGCACTATTTTTTTCTCATTCAATTTTGTGGGAATGTTCAGGAAGATCCTTTACATTATCGTTACCAACAGCTTCATTGTGAACTGGTTCCACTCGACAATGATTCTGAGGAATTTGCTATGGTATTTGTTCATCTTTGTTGCTTCGAATTTTGAAGTTAACATAAAAACTTAAGCAATTTGTAACTTTCTATTTTCTTTTGGAGGCGCTCTCTCAATTTTGAAAAAGTGCAGAAGTCCCATTACATTTTTAGCCATGCATTTGGGAAACTAGCTTGTTTACATTTTCTTCATTAATTTTTCCTTTCCCTGATCAGATTGTGAAGTATGTTCAGAATACTCATGCAAAGACACATTCAAATTATACGGTTGATGTTGCTCAGATATTCAAGGTGTCAAGAGAAGGTGAACTTGAACGCTTTAAAAAGGTGCCTCCCATGAAAATGTTACTTCCCTGTTAAGAGGAGAATGTCCTTTCTACCAAGTAATTATTATTGGTCTAACTTTATGACTTCTTACCTGAGCAGTTTTCTAGAACGAAAAATAGAATGCTTTTGTGGCATGGTTCTCGGCTTTCTAACTGGACTGGCATTCTGTCCCAAGGTCTATCCTTTTCTCTCTTGTTTCTGAATGTAATTATGCATGTAGATTTGTGGGTAGTATGTTTTCCTATTTTCTCCTGTTTCTGGATCTTGGGGATTGGCATTCTGTGTCGAAGTCTTTCCTTTTCTCTGTTGTTTATGCATGTTGTCAAGGACGAATGAGTGGGAATATGGAATGTGTTCGTCAATAACCACAGGATATCTGACATCATCTTGTACTTAACATCCATCAGGTTTGCGCATTGCTCCACCTGAAGCACCTGTGACAGGTTACATGTTTGGGAAGGGGGTTTACTTTGCTGATATGTTCTCCAAAAGTGCAAATTATTGCTATGCTAATTCTGCCTTCAGAACTGGGGTGTTGCTTCTATGTGAGGTTGTTCTTCAATCAGTTCAAATTATATTTTGGTAATACCATGGAACATGGTTGATGGTTCACCATCAAATGTGTTACATATTTATATCAGAAATTACAATCTGAGTATTTCTTTATCTCAGAGTTTAATTAACCAGATACTCTTTGTATCAATGGTTCAAACTGATTGATTTTCACTCAGAAATTAGTTTTCTTTCATCGATCTCCTTACTTTGCTATCTGTTTCTGCATGACTGCTTTCCATCATCCTTGCATGTATTTAATCATTCCTTTCTTGTGGTCAAGTACTCTCATAAGCCATATATCTCTTAGGTAGCCTTGGGGGACATGGCCGAGCTTCTACAAGGTAAAAGTGATGCAGATAAGTTGCCAGATGGGAAGTTGAGGTTTGTAAATTTAAACTGAATGATTGCTTATGAGTAACTTTCATCTATATGTTTTTGATATCTTAGGATTTTCCAAATCCATGACTAAAACCATTGAGGAGCTTTCTCCGGCCTTAATCAATTTTGAACCTCCTGTTTATCTTGTACCATTTGAGAGCAACAGCAATATTAGCTGTATTCTACTCTTTTCAAAACATGTTAATTGACATGGTTCTGTATTGCCAGCACAAAAGGTGTTGGTGCAACTGCCCCAGATCCTTCTGAAGCCCAGACACTTGACGATGGTGTCGTAGTTCCCCTAGGAAAACCAAAAGAGCAAAAACGTGAGGTATGTTTAAGAACTTTATTCAAGGAAATCAATAATTTCTTCTGAAACTGTATTGAAAATTTTAATTTTTGCTCGATGCATTTGAATTTCCTTTGGCAGGGTGCTTTATGGTACAATGAATATATAGTCTACAATGTTGACCAGATAAGGATGCGCTACTTGATTCAAGTTAGTTTCAAATATACAAACTAGTTTTCCGGACATTTGTGGATTTACTGCCTCTCTAGAATTTTGGTTCTTAATCCATCTCTTGTAAATTTATGAAGGATATTTGCATCCTCTATGTACCCTGCTCTTGTGCTTTTGTTTCATACGTTTTAAATGTAACGAGCTGGTTCCGTAGAAATTTGAATGTAAAGAGAGAAGAACTTGAATCCCTTGGAACAAAATATGTTTGAACCCACCATAGTTGTAACTTGTAAGGGGTGGCTTTTCTCTAGTGCCTTCGGGATATGTTAATATCTCATTTCGGGTCACGAACAATAGTCAAACTGAAATAATATGATGCCTACGTCGGCCAAATTTGTTCTATAGCTGTTTTCTTTGTGTTTGTGGCAAAGTCAAATATGTGCATCAAGTCTAAGCACGATGGACATTTATTTATAGCTTGTTGGAAACGTTTTGAGTGTACAACCAAATAATGCATTTACTACAGAACCCACGACACAGCACGCAAGCAAGGTGGCATTTATGTCTGTAAAACTAGATTTTGATGATGACTTCAGCTCAGAATCTATGTTGTTCCAGAAGACGGATATGGAGAGGAAATGGTGGAATCATGATTGCATGTCCTGAAAATGGAAATGATATTCTCTTCTTTGAAACCATTGCTTTGGTTTTGCTTACGTCCAAATTCCTTCCTTTGAATCTCTGACAGTGTTGATCTATGACATAAGGCCATCGAATTTGCAGGGAATCCGGATTTAGTTTAAAAGAAAAAGGCAGTGAGTGCATTTATAGAAGAGTGAATGATGGCAAGGCCTGGGGAGACCCTTTCTCTGTTCCTCGCATACTCTCCATACGCACACTGGAAAGCTTGCACGTTTGCATCCAACACGGCAACACGCAAAGCCTACGTCTACTCGACGTGCACTCTTACGTTATTCTCTTCTGCACCTAAGCATCCAACACAACAGCAGCTTGAGCTTCTTCTGCCCCACGGAGGCATCATAACATTAGTACTAATGGGAAAATTGGGGTCTTACATGTGGTGGGACCTCATGTCATGGCTCGATATTCCTGATCTAATGGCTGGCAATGAGTCAGGAGAGATTTGAGATTCTTTTTTCCAGTGGCTTTAACACTCCCACACCCAATGCATATGCACGTGTTTGAACTAACATGGTATGCGGTGGGCAAGCATCCTTGGTCACTCGACTAATAAGTCAAGCTCTAGAAGTTTGAGATTTAGGCTTTGTTTGGCAATGATCGTGGAATGACTGTTTGGATGAGAAGCTCGTTTCGGGAGACGTTGAATTTTTTAGCTTTTACGAAACGCCCGTTTGAGGCGCTTGAAACCGGTTGGAAAATATTATTTGACATGCCCTTAGAATTTCTAAAATATTCAATTAATTTTCTAAAGTTGAAATTGATAGAGCTATTTAAATTTTTAGAATAAATTTAAATGAATATTTTGAGTTATATAATTTTATTCGAATTGAAATATACAGCTCGGGCTATTTGAATAATTCAAATATTTCAGTATAATTTAGATAACCTTTTGTGCATAATTTTGATTTAAGAAAGTAATTGGAAGGTCATTAATTTGTAGTCCAATCAAGCTTTATTTTTTTTACAATGGTTAGGGAACTTGTAGATGTTGATTTTGAGTTGTTGAATTAGTTGTTTAACCAATATAATTTTAGTTAGGGCCGTAAACGAACCAAACGTTCAGTGAACCGATTGTGAACCATTTGGCGAAAAGTTCATTTATGTTCGTTTATTTATTAAACAAACGAACATGAACAAGATTTTCCGTTCGTTTAATTAAATGAACAAACACGAACAAAGGACTCGTTCGTTCATTTATGTTCGAGAACGTTCGGTATTCCGTTCGTTTAAATTTATTCACATATGTCCATTTATATTTATTATTTTTCATAACAGAAATATTATATTTAAAAAAATTATTCACATATGCTCATTCGTTTATGTTTGTTTAAATTTATTTACATATGTCCATTTATATTTATTATTTTTCATAAAAAAAATATTATATTTAAAAAAACTATTCATATGTGTTCATTCGTTTATGCTCGTTTAAATTTATTCACATATGTCCTTTTATGTTCGTTTAAATTTATTCACATATGTCCTTTTATGTTCGTTTGTTTGTGTTCGTTTACGTTCATTTATCATTTTAACGAACGAACATGAACGAACACGAATAAGCTACATTCCTTAACAAACGAATACGAACAAGAAATTATGTTTGTTTAGCTGTTCGTGTTCGTTCATTTGTTCGGTTAAAATTAAACAAACAAACATGAATATATCTTCGTTCGTGTTCATTCGGTTCATTTACACGCTTAATTTTGGTGATATCTATTGTTATGGTAAATTCTTTGAACTATAGTTTCAATTTTTTGTGGTTTTTATGTGATTTTTAATTGGACTCTCAAGTCTTAAACTTTTTAATATCATCTTATAATTTGTTTTATAAAACTGCATTACCAAAATTAAATATTTATTTTTGAATTTATCGACTTAAAATATTTATTCTTCAATAGTTTGGATTTACTAAAATAACTATATATGAGTTATTATTCACTTAAATAAAGTAATCCTTTTTAAGTTTTACATTTTTATAGAAAAATACTTTGGTACACAAGTTCAAATTGAGTAAACAAAAGTTTACATAACCATGCTAGATTTAGGGTTTATGGTGTTAGTTTAAAGTTTTAAGTCGTAGTGTTTAGAATTTAAAATTTATGGTTGGAATTTAGGGTTAATATTTAAGGTTTAGATTTTAAGATTTTAGATTTTGAAGAAGATTGCGTAATTTTTTTTAGACAATTGTGTATTAAAATATAACTCTTTTTTTAAATTGATTAGATGAGTGAGAATGATGGTATATATAAATATATTTAGATTTCACCCACCCTAACCTTAGTTGTGTGTGTGCCTTGAGAGGGGGGGGGGGGGAAGAAAGTGATGATGACGTGGATTTTGTGCAAAGAGGGCAGAGCTTGGTGTTTCCTTGGATATCTCTACTTTTAATTTATTTGCCTTGCGTACCACGACACTATACATGATTGCATATCGCATAGCTTTAGGCTTTCTTTTTTGTCAGAAATTTGTCTTTTATTTTTCAAACACCATGGATTTCACTCGTTGCTCCAATGCCAATCCCTTTGGGATTGCCACTAAACAAAATTACAAATAAAAAGGGTCAGCTGCCTCTCTCTTGCACTTATAAATACTTGAGCAGCAGCTTCTTCAATTCATTCATCTTCTCCATCAATATTCATGGGCGTTGGTACTGGGTGTGTAGCTCCTTGTTGGAGAAGCAGGGCACGTGCAGAAGTGCATGCATTTCTACATATATTTATTGTATACAATATAGCCTGTCTGCACGTGCTTTTCTTCTCCAACGTGGGTTCCTCACTTTATTATCTTTCTCACTGTCACTCTCGGTTGCAATTCTGACCTCCTCTAATTCTTGCATTATTTGTAAGTAACGCAATAGCAGACCATCATTATAATTATATTACCACTCCCCCAATCCCCATTTACTCACCAAAACTTATGCTTTCTGCTTCTTCTTAATATTTTTTTGTTAATACATGTTGAAGTCCGTTCACTATGCTAAACCATTGGATTGGAGTATATATGTGTGTCTCGGCAATGCACCGCCCTGAATATATATATATATATATATATATATATATATATATATATATATATATATATATATAAAAGGAAGGAGATCCGCAACGTCGGTACCCCAGTTTAAGTGAAGTGCATGCATGGCACGGCACCCTTTGAGATTGGGACTGGAGATTATATATCTTCATCATTCATCAATCCAAGTCTAGAAAACTCCATTGCTATGGTACAAGGATTCTTTCTATTTTCCATTAACCATGGGGATCCGACATATATTTAAACATAAGTATAAGAGTATAATCATCTTGTAATATGGAGTAATAAGCATAGTAACGTTGCACACATGTCCATTTCTCACACCCAACCCACTTTAAATAGAAGTAACATAACTGAAGCAACGGTGCCGCGGTTGGCAAGACCAAGAAACAAACAATACACGCCAAATAATGCTCATGCTTTCCGGAATTGCTTAACATACTGATTCCATCCAGAAAATTTGATGTCTAAATGATTTGAAAAATAAGAGTTGTTTTTAGTCAGTTGTCTATTGAATCAAGCTTGAAAGTTGAAACTTAGAACCTTCCATCGATTTGTACTGGTGGGGAGCGGCATTTGGGCTCGGTATGTAGCCGAGCCCAATGGGGTGAGTCGGCACGGTTATACCGCCGCCGGCATTTTGGAGCCTAACTCTTATAATTCAAATTTTATTCTTATTCTGCTACTAAAATTTTACTCTTGCAGTTGTTATTGGGGAAAATAGAACATATCAGCCATGAATTGAATTCTCTCTAATTCTATTCCATTTTGTAAAGAAAGGGGCGGCGGAAATGTTGCACGAGATTTTACTAGCACTTGTTGGTTACACCGGAGATCTCATCATCGACGAGCGAGAACACAATAAATCTCTCGGCATTTGCTTATCCCCCGACGCACCCATCTCCGACCAACGCTCCTTCAAGCTTGCTTCTGATATCTCCTTTATCGACCCAAGTGAAAGGTCTTTTGTTTTCTTAAAAAAAGTTCCTCTTTTTTTTTTTTTCCATTCTCTTCCTAGGGTTTCATGCAAATGCTTTTGCCTCAGGGATCTTATCGAGAAGCTAGTTACGTTAGGGTTTTACTACCGAGAGCTCGATCGCTTTGCCACGAAATCCCGCAATTTAAGCTGGATAAGATCCGCCGATGTTTCTCCTTTGGACAGAGCCTCTGAATTCTCAAATCCTAAAACCACGAAGCCAAGCGTTTATCGGAGAGCCATTGCTAATGGTCTGGTGGAGATACTCTCTGTCTACAAGTCTGCTGTTCTTCAAATTGAGCAGAAATTGTTGTCGGAAACCATGCCCATTTTGGCAACTGTCACTCAGGGACTCAATAAGGTTTCTTCTTACCTTAAGCACATCGTATAGCTTGTATAATTTCCTATTTGCTCTTTATTCTCGCTTTACAAGTTAATCTTTTTGTTGCAGTTCTTTGTCATTTTGCCACCTTTGTACGAGCTTATTCTAGAGATTGAGCGTGATGATATCCGTGGAGGACAGCTTCTTAACCTTTTACACAAACGTTGCCACTGTGGGGTGCCTGAATTGCAGGCCTGCATTCAAAGGTATTGATTTTCTTTCTTCCTTCATTTTGTTAATGAAAAAAATAGTCCAACAAGTAGTCTCCATTTCTCTTATGAAAATATAATTAAGAATTGTATTTACATGCCACATTTTCAGTGTTCTTATAATTGTTTGGGAATGGCTGGGGAGCCTGTGACTGTGTTTATGCCTGGTTTATAAGGGCATCTTCAAATGTGATTATAAGTTGTAACCGTATGTTTATTGCTTAAAGTGCTAAGATCTTTTTGATCAGCTTGTAAACTAATTCCTGAACCATAGGCTTCTTTGGCATGGTCATCAAGTGTTGTATAACCAACTTTCGTCATGGATGGTTTATGGAATTCTACAAGACCAGCACGGAGAATTTTTTATTAGAAGGTAAGGGATAAAACTGCATATGTATGCATTCCCTTTTTATTCGAAAGTTATGATTATTTTTGTATCTCTTAAATCCCATGATTGTTTGTGAAACTTTAACATCTTTTATTTCTTTCATTTCATCATCTTTCATTGACAATCTCTTTGGTTTGTGTCCTTACAAATTTGAAATGGTTTGATAATTACATTATTTTCAGGCAAGAAGATCGAGATATGGAGTGTGGCTCATCTATCCCGGATACATCAGAAAAGTTGGCGCGCTTGTCAACTGTTGATACATCTTTGACAGATTGGCATTTGGGCTTTCATATATTCCTGGTATTTTGTTGCAGTCTCTCAATTTTTTTATTCTTATTTTTTGTAGTCACTTTTTTGTGAACTTCCATTCCATGTTTTAGCTAAAATGAATTTGTAACTATTTCGGATGGGGAAAACACTATTCTAGGGCTTGTGGTCAATTAGCATACTTTCAGCCACATTTGAGCTTTTGTTTACCAATTTGGTATCAGGGTATAAGACATAGCTCACGTTATTTGATTTATTGCTAATGGATTTAGTTTCTATAGATGAGCAATGCCACCATTTTTTCCGTTAGCAGCAATTAAGAAACAAGAATTTGTGGGTGGATTTTTGTTAGGTTAAATCTGCATGTTTACCAACCAGTATTTATATGCTATTACTGTGAACCTACAAGTTAAATGGAAAGAAACTTGGAAGTGAATTTTGTACATCTTTCTGTGTTCTGTTGTTGCTAGCTATTCATACTTTTATTGTTGTTTTGTAGGATATGCTCCCTGAGTATATCCATATGCGTGTTGCAGAGTCTATTCTTTTTGCTGGTAAAGCCATCAGGGTTCTCCGGAACCCAAGCCCTTCCATTCAATTTCAGGACACTCTATACAATCAGCAGACAAAAAAAGGCTCTCAAAAGCTTCATGGATCTGTGGGGGCTGCTCCTTTCCAGAAAGAGCCTTTCCTGGATGTAAAAATGATTGGAGAAGAATTGCTCCCACAATCAGAGGCTGACAAGATTGAAACTATGCTTCTAGATCTAAAGGTTTTCTTCAGAAGTTATGTAGTATTATGATGTCTACTTATGCCCTTAGATGGTATAAAGCCTTTATTAATTGTGCTTTTGTTATATGTAGGAATCATCAGAATTTCACAAAAGATCATTTGAATGCTCAGTTGACTCTATCCGGGCCATTGCAGCTAGTCATCTTTGGCAGGTGCTGTGTTTAGAACTTGCTTCACGATATATTTGAAGCCTGTATCATTTAATTCGCTCATATTCTACAGCTGGTGGTTGTACGTGCTGACTTGAATGGCCACCTAAAGGCTCTAAAAGACTATTTTCTTTTGGCAAAAGGAGACTTTTTCCAGGTAAAGAATGGATAGCAACATGTCCTTTGCACCCTACCCAAAAAAAAGTTGGATGAGGGGGGGGGGGGTTAAGAAAAAGGAAAACTTTGTGTGTTCTACTGTTCTCTTAACCAACTAGAAAATGCTTTTATTTCCTTCTTGAAAATATGTAATACAAATTTAATAAATATTTATCATCAATCTAGTGCTTCCTTGAGGAGAGCCGGCAGTTA
Organism: Hibiscus mutabilis; assembly: GCA_019671005.1. NCBI lineage: Eukaryota > Viridiplantae > Streptophyta > Magnoliopsida > Malvales > Malvaceae > Hibiscus > Hibiscus mutabilis. The sequence continues at coordinate 7,660,050 of CM033718.1, read as the reverse complement.
ATGCGCCTGCCACCTCGCCAGTCAACTGCTGAAGCTGATCTTATGGTTCCATTTCAGTTGGTATGAGATTATTTCTATAAACTTGTTTGAAACCAGTATATAGAAATAGAATAATTGTAGTTGTACTTGGCTTCTTTTAGAGGTTCCAGAATGATTAACTGTTTGTTTGAATTCCTTGGTGCTACTTACTTTGCAGGCAGCCATAAAGACTATTGGTGATGAAGACAAGTACTTTTCTAGAGTATCTTTGCAGTAAGAATCTAGTCATTTGTCGGTTGTGCCATATCTGGAATTAGAAGGAATATGTTCTTAACTGTCTTCCTCATCAATCAGGATGCCTTCGTTTGGGACCATGGTAAAATCCTCTCAAAGAGATTTGCCGAAGACAAAAACATCCACTGATGGAAGTTCAGAGACCTCGCTTGGCGGTTGGGATGGTATTGCACTTGAATATTCTGTTGATTGGCCCTTACAGCTGTTCTTTACCCAAGAAGTGCTCTCCAAGTAAGATTCAATTGCTTTGTAGGTCCCTTATATCTTTCTTATTGCTACAATCTCTTTTAAGCAAGAAGCAGCTTTCTAAATAATAATTGATTAAAAGACTTAAAATATCTTTTAATCTTAATTGTTACTCCAGATATTGTAGAATTTTCCAATACCTGGTGAGGCTCAAACGAACACAAATGGAATTGGAGAAATCCTGGGCATCTGTAATGCACCAGGGTCACACAGATTTTGCCAAACGCCGCAATGACAAAAGGAACTGCTCAATTTCTCAGCTACAGAGGCAAAGTGTTAGACCAATGTGGCGTGTTAGAGAGCATATGGCATTTTTAATCAGAAATCTTCAATTTTATATCCAGGTCCTTTATTCTATACAGTTCAAATCATGCTTCTGCAAAATGTTTGTTGATTTTTCTATCAAAGAAATGACTTTTGTTATCCTTTCTAGGCATTGTGGAGTCTTCCATATATAGGCTTTGATCTGTGCAACATCCTCATTTTACATTTGTAATTGAACTTTTATATTGTTGACCATGATCTAGGCTACTGTTACACAGGTAGCTGAAATAGTTTGATCGTTTGATAAGGCTGCTAAATGGGCTTTATATCTTTGAAAGGTGTTCGTCACTTGAAGTTTCTAGGTAGCAACACCATGCATTTAATTCAAATATCATATGACAAAATACTGGCATAATCATGAAATTGTCATTAGAACTACATGGTTAGTTTGGGATGTGCTCTGAGGTCTTTAATGACATCTTCAGTGCTGCATCATAGGTGGTTGAATGACATCTACACCAATGAATTACTTTAAACCAAACACCTGGATCCTAGTCAGAAAGAAGTTGAGGGTGCAGTTACTGGAAAAGGAAGTCAAATATCATGATTTCTGAAAGACTCCTATATAATTTGACTAGACAAATCCTGATATAGATTCCTTTTGAGTTAAGATGCTCTAAAATAAAATGATATTGAGAATTAAATACCGAAAAGTTCATTCCATTTTTGGTTATTCTCACCTGTATAATATTGATGCGTTCTTTTGTTTATTGTATCTCTTCATGGATCTTCATAATATAGATTTTATCTTTTCTGTTTAGGTTGATGTGATAGAATCTCAATGGAATGTTTTGCAATCTCATATTCAAGATTCTCGCGACTTCACTGAACTTGTGGGTTTCCATCAAGAGTAAGTAGGATGAGTTCTTTATGCCATCATCCTTCTGAACTTTTGTTACTATGTCAGCTTATTATCTGCCAACTTAAATGGAAAGGCAAACAACCTAAACACTGAGTCATTATTGCTTGTTACTATAATAAGGACTTGATTCAGCTGAATTTAATACAAGTTATCTTGAATTATGTTTTTGGCCTTTTGGGTCACTATTGTATATATCATAGAAATTATTCCACATATAATTTTTCAAAGTAGAACTCTTTTATGCATGCTCACGTAGATTGATGTTTCTTCTCTTATATTCTTTTGGTTTGTCTTTCCAAAAATGAATGATGCGCTGAATGCTTACATGTTCTTAATATTGTTGCAGGTATTTATCAGCTTTAATCTCTCAGTCTTTCTTGGACATTGGTTCTGTGTCAAGGATATTGGACAGCATCATGACGCTTTGTCTGCAGTTCTGCTGGAATATTGAGAACCAAGAAAGCAGTCAAAATACATCTGAACTAGAACGTATAACTGAGGTACCCATATCTAGCATCTCTTATTTGCTTATGCTGGTAGCACTGGCAAGAATCGTATTTTGAATTAGTGAATATGATGGATATGTGCCTTGGAATATCCAACATCACTTAAAACTTGAGCTTTAGTTGGTTCATACAATTTGCCTTGGAGTTTAACACTTGAGACAAGTCAGATCTCCACAAAAGGAAAAAGAAAAAATAGATAGGTTATGGTTCATTCTCTCTGTGAAAGACTGAAGAAGCAGTTTGGTGGTTTGTCACTTGCTATTAGTAGTGGGACTAGACCTCCATCTCTGTATATCTCAGAAGCTGTTAGATTAACCATTTTAGATGCATATATATTGTTTAATTAACTTTTGATTAGGAGTTCTCTTATTATTCATGTTACTGGTTGCATGGCCTCATATTTCAAGGACATTGTTCTGAGCCTTTTTTTTCAGGAATTTAACAAGAAATCAAACTCCTTATATACCATATTGCGCAGCAGCAGGCTTGCTGGGAGTCAGCGAGCTCCATTTCTCAGACGTTTCCTTTTGCGGATGAATTTTAATTCATTCTTTGAGGTAGGGATACGTGCAGTTATCTAGATAGTCTAACATTTAGCACCCATACCTTTCTTACATGCTGTGTTTTCTGTATTTACAGGCAACTGCTAGGGGTGTACTGAATGTTGTCAGACCACGTCCATCTCATCCTGTTTTAAATCAGCCATAGCGTCTTGTCCGGATTCTTATTTGAGTTTTCCGAGTTGTGCTGATGTCTCCTTTTGGTTTTGCCAGAGAATAGTGCTTTCCTCTACCCAGCCTGACTTTTGACCTTGTCAGTCCTGTTACTAGTTGTTTATAAGGTATATGACTTCAAGGTTGCTGCTTGTTAATGCTACCTGTTGACAATTGAGGAACCATCTCATGAAATAGAAAGTTGAGATAATGTTTCATTGGGTAGCTGGCTGGAGGTTGAGGGCGCAGTTTGTTGTCTTTATTACCATTATTATTAGTATAGTATATACAGTTTTATCTTCTAGCAGGAAGGTAAGAGTGTTTGTCAGTTGAATTGAACCTGGACATGGGGCATTGGCAGTTGGTTGCATTTGTTTTGCATATAAATCTGTGTAAACATTGCAAGATTATATATGTAATGCTTGTGGTTCTCAGTTTGAAAGGCAACAACAAAAGTTAGGAATGGATTCGTCGGCATCCCCATTCATTCAACCCTCAGCGCCGGCGGAGGCAGCATGGTCAATGTTGGACCTGCGTCTCTCTCTATTTCCCTCCAACTACTACTGTTTATGGGAATAAACAAGAAGGAAAGCCCCAACTCATTGACGAAACAGCGAGGGATGTCGTTCGGTTACAACACAACTCAGACTCAACTAAGAAGAAGAGCATAAAATAAGTTCGGCGTCTTGAAAGTAGTCGACACTCGAGACTTAGTTCTTACTGTTAAGCTGAAAAGTGGGAATCAAAATCCAAAACCAATTTTTTGGAATTACATTCTAATGGAGAAAAAGAAAAGAAGAATGGAAAAAGCAGGATACTATAAAACGTCTGTCAAAACAAAGAGCTTACTCTTCAAAAAATAAAATTTAAATCTTTAATTTTTCAAAAAATCTTAAACCCATAAATCCTTAAATATCTTTTTTGTTGTTGTCGAACGTTTCGTCGTTGCAGTGCATCTTTTCTCACCTCAAATGCTGCAATTTCTGGTTCATCATTTATCGTTGTTGGAAGTTCTCTTTTTTTTGTTTATCATTCGATTAACACGTCGTTCATTTATTTATGATACTAGAAAATAAGATAACCGGTAAAGAAGTTCAACAATTAAAGGGGTGGTGATGATGGTTGATTTAGCGACCGCAGAACAAGTAGGAAAGAAGAGATTTAGGAATTTAAGATTTTTTTTTTGAGAATTTAGGGCTTTAAGGGGTTTATAGAAAATTAAAGATTTTTATTATTTTTTAAATAATAAAGAAATTAAAAATTAGATCATATCATATATGTATTAGGTTAGGATTTTTTTTAATATTAACGGTTTTAGGTTGTTTATCAAGTAAGTCGATGAGTTGAGTAATATTTGACTTGTGCTCATTAAAGAATTTCGTTGCTCGACTCGTTGCTTTTTAAGCTCGACAAAAATTTATTCGATTCATGCTCGTTAAAAATTTTCGTTGCTTAATTCGACTTACTACCCGTTAAGCTCGTCAAAATTTTTTCTTATTTTTTAAATATATGTAAATCTAGTTATACTACTAGAGCATAATATAAACATACAAATTCACGAAAAAAAAGTGAGGATTGAGGAGACTAATAAACGGACCTATCATGATCGAGTTTGAGATAAAGTCGATATTCAAGTTCGAGACTCTTTTTAGTTTCTTAACAATCTTTGATGAACAACAAATTAGAGAAGACCAAATGGGCTTCGAGATTTTAACTTTCAATCGTATTTATTATATGAGAATTGAATTTCTCCCTTTTTTATTTTTTTGACAAATCTTAAATATAATCCTACTTAGAGGGAGGTGAAAGAGGACTCTTGGGGGAGTAAAGGGAGTGCTCCTAGTGGGTCTAGAACCCATGACCTAAGAAAATATGACTTGTAAAAAAAATTGACAAATCTTAAATCTAATCCTACCTAGAGGGAAGAGGAAGTGAGATTCTAGAAGAAGGGAGGGGAGTGCTTCTAGTGGGTCTAGAACCCATGACACAAGGAAATGTGAAGGAACAAATATGAGCAGCTTAGCCAACCGGTCAAATGTGTTTGCTATCCTTTTTATTTTATACATAAAGTAATAATAAAAGAAAAAATGATTTAATAAAAAAAGAATGAAGGGTTAATTATTAGTATAATTTAGGGTTAATCGTTAAATAGGTGGCCAAACTATACCTTTTTTTCAGTTAGGTGCCCAAACTATTTTTCGAGCCAAATAGTTTCCTAAAGTTCCATTCCGTGACTCATTTAAGGTTCTCTGTTAATTCCCACCGTTAAAGGACACATGTCATCTCTTGAAAATTCTAAAATTATATTAAAAATAAATAAAATTACTTAATTTTTAGAAATTCTCTAAGTTTTCTAAATTTCACAAAACAGCCCCCAAATTCCAAAGTCCCTAACTCCCCAAAACTTAAATCTCAATTTGGGTCGATTCTGCTGCTTATTGCCATGCCGCCGCCCACCACATCGGTCGCCGTACCATCACGGCCGTTTTCCTTACCACCCCGTCACCAGAAATTGACTGACACCGTGCGAATCGCCGAAATTGTCGAATAGTTTTTTTGAACGATTCGCGACGAACGGCGTGTGAGTTGTTCGGTGAGGAGAGGGCGCTTCATTCCATCGTCGGCAACGCGGCCAACGCCGGCGAAAGTGGTCAGTTTTAGGGAGTTTAGGGATTTGGGGACTATTTGAGAATATTTGAAAATTTCATGATATATTTTTATTTTTATTTAATTTTATTTATTTTTAATATAATCGACACATATCTTTAACGGTGAAAATTAACGAAAAACTTTAAATGGGTCACATAATAAAACGTTAGGCACCTATTTGGCCCAAAAAATAGTTTGGGCATCTAACTGAAAAAAAATGACATAGTTTAGGTACCTATTTGCCTATTAAGCCCATAATTTAATTCCTTATTGATGAACTGTAACTTTTTGAATTCTCATGAAATATAAAATATTTTGAAAATTTGAAACTAAATATTTTATAAGTAAATTTCCTAACAAATCACTGAACATTTTAGATTTTTTAAATAACATTTAAACTATTTGGAAATTTTTAAGGTAGCCACAAAAAGAACATAAAAAATATTAAAAAATAACGAGTTACTCGTGAACTTATCGAGTCGTGTTGGATCTTTTTAGACTCGACTTGTTAAGATCTTGAGTCAACGTTAATTGAATCTTGACCGAGTCGAACTATTTGTGAAATGTTCAACTCAATTAATACCTTAAACGGTTCAACCATAAAATAATAACAAAATAAAATATTAAATATGAACTTAAAAATCTTTATATACTTAAATAAAAAATATAATTTAAGCAAAATAATTAAAAAAAGTATTCAACTAACCCAACGGCCAAAAGGTAAGGTAAGCCCCCAAATTAAATCCCTAAGGCTTAATAAGAGCTTCAAAACTTTGAAAATGTTGGTAGACATTTGTTAGGTGTAGTGGTTGGAGTGGTGAAGCACAAATTTAGAAAATCAACAAAGCACCAACAAAAATATATTTTTGAAAACTACAAGGCGAGGGGTAGGTATGTAGTGTAGTATAATCAAAATGAGACACCAATTAAAAATATTACAAAATATGAATTTAAAATAAAAAATATTATAATTTTTAATAATATTTTAAGTTAATATTTTACGACAGTATCGATATTTTAAAATAAATTTTGATACTTATAAAAGTTTAAAATATTATTAAAAATAATAAGTATTGATACTTAAAATTAAATTTCTATACTTAATTATTAACTTAAAATATTATTAAAAATATAATATTTTTAATTTTAAATCTTGTATCTTATAATATTTTTAATTGACGTAGTATCGTGATCAGGCAAGGCCAAAGGAATCACAACAAAGAGTTGTTGGATATATAACAAAGCGTATCTCACCACCAACCAGTGCACAATCTGAGCCAGTCTCCTCTCCTCCACGCCCAGCTTTCTTATCTTCACCAGAAACAAGCATGGATTCCAACACCCAATCTCACGAGAACCCTGAAATCGAATCAACAGAACAACAAAGCCAAACCCCAAGCCCAGTTTCTCAATCCCCATTTGCCACTTCTTCTCTTTCTCTATCTTCCCTGCCCACAACCCTACCTACCCAGTTCTTCATTCAACCCAAAATCCTATCTTTGTTCTCATCTCAATCACCCACTAAAGTTAAAATTCCGACCCAAGCTTCCTCCCTTTCCTATCTCTCGCTCTCTTCAACTTCCCCTTCCAAATTCTCATTCAAATCCACCTTTGCCAACAACCCTCTCCAGTCCCCTTTCTCCTTAGGCCCGCGCCGCCCTCTCGACCCTTCCAATGGCGCCGCACTCCGCCGAGCTTCCATCGTTTGGTTCCGCAACGATTTACGGGTCCACGACAACGAGTGTCTCAACACGGCCAGCAATGAGTCCATGTCTGTTTTGCCCGTGTACTGTTTTGACCCACGAGATTACGGGAAATCCTCGTCTGGGTTCGATAAAACGGGCCCCTACAGAGCCACATTCTTGATTGAATCGGTTTCGGATCTCCGGAAGAATCTGCAAGCGCGAGGGTCGGATCTTGTGGTCCGGATTGGGAAGCCGGAGAGTGTTCTGGTTGAGTTAGCTAAAGCTATTGGGGCTGACGCTATTTATGCTCATAGAGAAGTATCTCATGATGAGGTTAAGGCTGAGGAAAAGATTGATGCCGCCATGAAAGAAGAAGGGGTTGAAGTTAAGTACTTTTGGGGAAGTACTCTGTTCCATGTTGATGATTTGCCTTTTAAATTGGAAGATATGCCTTCCAATTATGGTGGATTTAAGGAGAAAGTGAAGGGATTAGAGATAAGGAAAACGATTGAAGCATTGGACCAAATGAAAGGAATGCCTTCTAGAGGTGATGTGGAGACTGGAGACATTCCTTCCTTGACAGATTTGGGACTTAACCCCACTGCCACAATGGCTCAGGTTTGAATTTGATATTTAAATTCAACTTCAATGTTTTCATAGGAACGTTGGTTAGTTTATGTTTGCATTTTGCTTCAAACTAGTAGAATTATTATGGTTTGATTTAGACATTGCAGCTAATGAATGCTAATAGATGTATCTCATTTGAACTGGATTCAATTAGCATTGATAGTTGTGAGTTATGGTTGTTTCAATGGTGATTAATTGCGGAGTGTTCTTTTGGAAGCTATACTTGTATTTTTTTTATCCTTTTGATTATGGTTCTTTAAAGGCATTGAGAAAGAAAGTATTGTTTGTTTACATCTAGGACGGTAGGCAATCTGTTAGTGCTACTATGGCTGGAGGGGAGAATGAAGCAATGCAGAGGCTTAAAAAATTTGCATCAGAGTGTCAAGCACAGCCATACAAGGGGAGCAAGGATGGTAGCCAGGGCAGCATATATGGTGCTAACTTTTCTTGCAAAATATCTCCATGGCTGGCAATGGGATGCATATCTCCCAGGTTCATGTTTGATGAACTGAAGAAAACTGTGAATAGGTATGCTTTCAAGTACCCTTTTTTCCCTCTAAAATGTATAAATTTTGAGTTTTTTTCTTGTGGATATGGTCGAAAACAGATTACAATGGAGCAATATGATCCCATTTTACAAACCCCATTTCAGTTATCAGATACTTACTATTGTTGAATGCATTTTATGTGATCTGCAGGACCATTTCTGCTACCTCAAAGAAAAATGATGGTGGTAGTGGCTCACCTGATACTCAAATGAACTGGTTGATGTATGAGTTGTTGTGGAGGGATTTCTTCAGGTAAAAACGGCCTCGATTCACCTTTGTAGTGACGATTTTAATTTTCCTTTAACCGAATCCAAGCTGAATATCTCATTGTGAATTGTCCTTTCTGTTGTAGATTCATCACCAAGAAATACAGTTGTGCGAAGGTTGGAAGTGCTGCTCCTGCCACAGCTTGTACAGGTGCCCTTGCTTAAGCAAAGAATTTGTACTGGTTCTGAGGGAGATTATTGTTTTGGGAATGAGGGTTGTTCTCTATTCTTCATGGATTTCCAATTTTCATTGAATAGCTATTAAATTAAATGGTAGAATAGGTTTGCTCAAAAGGCAGTCCAGTCCTTGTTGAACTCTTTGTTCATGTCACCTAATAAATTGCTTTGATATTGTAAATTTGTCTTGGCTTTCGGGATTTGAATTGAAACCACTATGGCTGTTTCTGCATTGTTTAAATGGAAATTTTAGGGTGATTTTGGTTCGCCGAAAAGATTATTACCTCATTAGGGGTAATAATTTTTTTCGGAATGACATTCTCTTGTTTGCTTGAGAGCATTCCCTTTATAGGGTATTAATCTCTTCTAACAATGTCATTTTTCTTGCTAAATGGAGGGAATGTCATTTCTACCGATTTTTTAGGTATTTGTCAATTCCTACCCCTTTTGACCATGTTAATGACTTTTATTCATAGATCTTTTATTTGAATTTTTAATTAAATAATTATTTATTATGGAAATTAATTAAATATTTTCTCAAAATTAAATTTAATATTTAAATGGTGTTATACTTATTTAAATATTGTTTAGTATTTATTAATATTATATTTATGATATTTATAGGTTATATGTTGTATTGCATATTGCTTGAGAATGAATAAGTTAGTAGTTAATATTTTTTATTTTTATTCTTTGATTTATAAGATGTTAATTATGTTATAATACATTTTAGTAGGTTAAATTTATAATCTAGAATTTTTATTACTATTTTATAACTTTTAGATTTATTTTATTATTTACTTTAATTTATTTGACAATATGTCTTAAGTAATAAAAAAATTAAGAAATTAAACATGTTAAACGTTTACCCTTTAAAAATTCACAAAATTATTTTAATATAGTATAACGAAGATATGCAAATATAAAAGTTCACAGAATTAAGAAATTGAACGTTTACCCTTCTAGGCCCGTTTTTAATTGAGTTTGGGTGGCCAAAATCATTCCACCTAATAATCAATGAAAAAATACTTGAATTTTGATAAATAAAATTACTTTTGAGAAGTGATCATTGATCTAAACTCAAAAGTTATATGTTTTAGCTTTTGGGGTTAAAAATTTTGTTTGGATATAAAATTACAAAAATTAGGTAACAAAATAATAGTTTAGGGGTCAAAGATAGGTATCAAATTAGAAAGAGTGTAGTTTAGAGAACAATTTGTCAATTAATTTAAGCAAGTGATATATTATTTTATTTATTAAATATTACTAAAATGAATCATTTGTTTTTCTCGATATTTTCACTATTGCTTTGATTGTCTAAAATATAACCATATGAATTAAAACTAAAGTAAAAATAAGAATGTCATTACAAATAGAGGTCTTTAAAAATGGGAAACAGAACCTAGAAATACTGGGAATACTATATGATATGAATAAGGGGTTGGTCCCAAAAACTGAAAAAAAAATAGTAAACTAGTAAAACATAAAACAAATGCTATAGACTAACATATTATATGATGCCAGAAACTCTAAGGGAAGAGAGCACAACAAATATAAGCCAAAGCAACATAAAGAATACACTGGTAACCCACGCCCAAAATCTAGGACCTCCAAGCTCAGCCCCCAGTATCAGGCGCCTAATCACCAAAACCGAAATACACCCAACGGAGGTAGAGAAGAACACAAGCAAAGAGAAGCTGAGTCCCCCTGCATTTTCTATCCTCAATGGTTCTCCGTATGCAATGAAATTGTATACGGTATCTATCAACCACGGAACGCCGATGCCAACGTAAATGTTCACTGAATTACTGCAAAAGGACACATCAGAAACTCAGCAGTAAGTCTATCTTTACCCTGGCAAATGTGAACACTTCAGATAAACGTGGTGGGGCAATTGACATCATCATTCTTAAGCCTTAAATCTTAGAAGTAAAACACAAAGGCAACTCTTTCTTCCTCTTAAATTAAGGAATCTTACGGTAACAATGAAACAACTTCATAGGATTTGGCCATTTGTTACTCATACTAAATCAACCAATTTCAGTCATTACAGGAAACTCCTCATAGAAAGACTTGGGTCTTCAGATTATGAAGTACAGCTAAAAGACAGATTATGTGAGATATACCTGCAAGTAATATTTGCAATAGCAGAGTCAGCTGTTATCTGACGCTCAGCAGCAATCTTACTTGCCACTAAATCTGGCCATGAAGTTCCAGCTGCTAATGCTGTAAATGCTATGACATAAGAATCTATCCCTGGAGCAAAATACAGAATGAGAAAATGGAGAATTCACTTAATAACCGGTAGGAAAAATAGCATTTTTTTGGGAGGGGGTCAAGGATGAAAAACCTGTGACACAGCTTATAAGATCAGTCAGCTTTGTTACAACGTAAGATATCCCACTGATGAAAATTAGAGAGCATATGAAGGCAATCCATCCATGAGCAATGTGATAAGGAGGTACAAAGGCAAACAGGAGTCTCCATGGTGCAAGTAGTGACTGCCAAAATAATCTTGCTAGCCGAAGATAGATATTGTTTAGTTTCCTTGATTCAGGGTTTTCCAACTGTTTAAGAAATAAGGAATTATTCCCTACTGCTAAGCTTAGATAAGAGGGAGGTGGAGAAAGAAGTCCTCTTATGAGCACATGGGATATGATGGAAAAATAATTAGACCAAAGAAAAAGTAAAACGTCCAAATCTAACATGCATAAACTCCAAGAAACTTGAAGTACTGATTCAAACAAAGGAAGCAAGATCTACTTAAAAGGGGAAAACTCAAGGAAGCTTCATGAAGAAATGTTTTGTTCCAACTTCTAGAGAGAAGAGAGATTGAGGTGGTCATTACAATGATAGATTGCTTTCTTTCTTTTACCTTTACGATGGTCGATTGCTAAATAGTTCACCAATAATTATAAGACGTTACAGTGTAAAGATACATACTTTAAGTGCATCCATGAACTGTGTTTTCCAGAGTTGAAGCACATGAAGGTCTTCTGAATTGATCTCCTTCTGAAAGGGTCTGTTAGAGGTTTCAACTAAATCTTCAGCAGTAGGAGGCTTTTGATAAATAGAGTCTGCAACTATTTGAATTTTTAAAATTAGTTCTGATTAATCCATCATCAACTTAAGCAACTGAAACTTAATATTAACATAAGTTGTTATAGGCTTATAGCCAATCTCTCAACCCTGATAGAATATAGTTGACAACTAATTAATTTAAATCATCTAAAATACCTTATTTATATAAACTAAACTTGAGCCCACAAAAATACAACATTTAATCATTCAACAAACATGACTTTTTCCAGCATCGATACCCATGAATCATTGCATACCAGGATATCTCTTCATTTGTGTTTCTAATTTGCCTTATTGAGCACAATCTGGCAACCTGCAGCCTATAACTTCTAATTCCATGTCTTCTCTATGGCTTCATCATTCTATGACTCTATATCTCAACAATTATAGCATAGAAAATAAGGCAAGTGGGTATTGAATTATATTTTTGATGAACAATTCTTAAGCTGTCCGTGTTCCATCATATGTAACATTAATTTGAAGGTATGGTTTCACTTCATACTAATTTTCTAAGGGGAAGACTGCTAGAGGATCACAGTCAATGATAACTTGTGACCTGAATCAAAACAATGTAGTCAGATGAAGTGCTATTACCTTCTTGATTTTCTGAATGAATGGAAAAAATATCAACAATTTCCTTATTTTCATCATCTTCAACTGTGTGTATCTCAGAGTACCCATCATAGGCATTATCCTTAAATTCAACTGAGGCAACCTCAGCTGGCACCCAGTCCTCAGGCCTCTCACTTCTCGATCTTCAAATGAAAAAAAATAAAAATCAGAAGCATAACAGCACATGAGACAATAATAGGGGGAAGAAGAAGAAATGCATACAAGGGCAGAGATATATAAGGCCAGCGTTTGTCCTGAGCATATGCATGAGTGAGCAGTAATCCATACATAAGGACTGTCAATAAGGCTTCCCAAAGTGTAACAACATTTGGTGTCCACACCTGCAAAATGAATTAAGACCTCGCCATGACCAAGTTCTTCATAGATGTGACCCATTTAGTGTAATGCATTTAACCATCAATTGCACACGGAGAAATGGTGAAACTAACCACAGGACAGGTTATACAAAATGAAAGCAATTTTCTTAAAACTCTTCATTGAAAATCAAAGAAACAGCATAAAGGTTTTCAGCTAACAGCATAAATAATTAATATTGATATAAACACAAGTCATGAAGCTTTACTTCAGAAGCAGTTACTTAATGTTACCTCTAAAATTATGTATAGCCAAGCATAAGCCCAAAAGGACCAAAAGAGCTCCACCAGCCAAACACCTATATCAGATATTTTTTTCAACTCTCCAGCTTTTGGAACTACAACACAAACAGCATGGATGGGGAAAAGGTCGAATGCAGCTGAACCCACAAGAGTTCCGGGACCCAAACCTGTAGATTAAAGTAATCTAACAGATATCAATGACAGATTATCATTATTCATGTGGTTCAATAGTATAATAGTACCTATATCCAACTTCAAAATTTGTTCTAACTAATGAAAAGAGAGGAAGAGCATATAACAGAACAAACCTCCAGCATAGAGGTTCCCAATGTTTCGAATGGCATCGATAGTTGCTAAAGATATTTGAGGGAAGCTAGTCCCAAAGGCAAGCAGAGTAATGTCTGCAATAGTATAATTCCACACCTTTTCTTGTTTAATAATTTTAGTATTAGTGTAAGGATCTATCTCTACAACTGTACGGGAGTGTTTTACAACATTCTCCATTGATCGGAAGAAATGAGCAGTTATAGCTGATAACCCAAGGAAGCAATAAGCAAGGCCAAGAAAATACAAGAAGGCTCGTAATCCATTCCCGAGAGCAGTTTCACCATAGAAAAGCAAGTAACTATCACATTTTGCATCCCCCAAATCACTGGAAATCCCCAGCATGCTGTTTCCGGCAGCTTGATTTTGTAATGAGACCATCTTAACCTAGCATTCCCTTCACTCTTGAAGCATCAGTGAAACTTGTTTTGCTCAACAAAATGACCTGATGGTTAAAGAAATTAGAACAAATTCATATTTGGAAAATTAAAAGCAAAGACTTACTCCAGTTCACATACCATTTTCACTGGAAATCTCACTCAGCATACAAATATGAACCTGAAATCAAATCCTGAACCAAAGAAACGGGAATCAAAACGGAAATCGACACTCCACAAACAACCAGAATAAACAAATCAAGATCCAAACTTCCACTGATGATCAATGCAAATCCAAACACTTGGGCTGACATCGGAAAGACTGTTTTATTATGTAAATTCAAAACAATCTTTCTAGAAGAAAAGAAAATGGGCACGAGTTTTGTTCACGTGTTTCCTTCCAATAGAAAATGCTCAAGGACTTTAAAAACAGAGATTAAACAGAATTGATAAGATTAAATGAGGCCGGACTTTACCGGCGAAGCTTGGAGGGATTGCCGGATTTCTCATCCGAAAAAGGTGGAGTCCGGCGGTGGTGGTTGATGCTTTTCGAATTCAATGAAGAAAACGGAGAATGAATGAGGTAGCGTGGATTAAGTATGATGTGGAAACTGAAGACAGCCGCCAACTATGCAGTTTTGGACTAATTATAGATTAAATTACATCAATTTTTGTGTAAAATTTTCATTATTAAAATTTTAAAAAATATATATATATATATATGCAACAGTCATTAACGTTGTAGATTTATAATAAATAATCATTTATCATAAACTTCAGTTAAATTGATACGTGACACGTTTAAATATTTAGTTTGTACCTTAAACTATTGTTAAAACCATTTGTTTTTTTAAATCTTCGAAACCTTCACAAAGTTCTAAAAAGATATGAAAAAAAAGAAAAATCAAATTATTTTTTAGATATAGCATATTAAATATTTTTACTATTCGGTAATTTTTATTTCTTTTTATTTGTAGTTTAAAGAAGAAAAAGTAAAATTAATTGAAAAAATAAGAAAATTGTTACTAAAATATAGATGATAAATTAGTTTTAAAATATTACTAACCGTATTGGTCCAAGTGGTAACCAACTTGATATCGTTTAAGCATGTTTTAGGTTCGACGTGTTGTGTATGCAGAAAATCTCCATTGAGAAATTCACCCACCAAAACCAGTGTGCGACTCGAGTCGGTCTGAATTAATTAGGGTTTCGCCCTGGAAACTAAAGAGCAACCAAGAAATTTATTACTAAAGTATAAATGGTAAATTAATTTTAAATATAGTATCATAATTTCAATGACTGGTGACTAAAATAACCAAAATATTAGTGTATGAAATTTGGGTGACTAAAATGTTAATCGTCGTTATAGATTTAATGGCTAAATTAAAATATTTTTTTGGTGACCAGATCTTTAGCGCCTTAAAAGTCATGATAAGTTAGTTTATTTATTTTAGTTTAGGGTAAAATATCTACTTGTTCACTAAACCTCCTCATAGTTTGATTCTATTTTCTTCACTGAATAAAAATGTCAATTAAGTCACTAATATTTTATTTTAGTGTCAATCAAGCCATCGATCATTAATTGGTTAATGAAATTGTTGTTTCAGTAGTTTTTAAATTTGTATAAATAATAGTTTGTCTTCAAAATTTATACATCTATCAATTTATATTAATTTTAAATAATTTAATAAATTTAACTCTTTAATAAAATAAAAATATGGGTCATATTTTGAAAATATTATTTGTAAATATTAAAGAACACCTAGATTGAGTTTGAGGGAATGAAACCTATGACTTGGGCTTAGAACGAAGCTAAGTAATTGTTATATAGTTGAAAAAAATATATATAGGTTTAAATTGTGGTTGATATAAAATTTTAAAATAAATTTAATAGCTTTTTACCACTTTTATTTTTATAATCACGTATATATACTCATTGAATTAAGTTTGTAATATAATTAATAATTTCAAATTTTATATATAAACATATTTTGAAGCATACCTTATTAAAAATACTAGAAATAAAACTATATATATTTTGAAAATGTCTATTAAACCCCGAATCAATATAGGCATCATTATTAATACACACCAATATCATGAAAAACACGATATGTTTTATCAGTACGATATTGATAATCTTACTATTTATAATCATATTTATTTTATATAAAGATTAAAATATTACCAATTTGTATTATATTTAATTTAAGAATCCTATTAGACAGAGTGGTTCGAATCCGTATTTCCTAAAATTCTCTTAAGAAATTTTCTAATAAAACCCTTGTTGGTTTTATTTAAGATATATTTTTTAAATCAGAAAAAAAACAAAAAATCATAAAATTGATTGTCTGCATCGTTGCACGTAGACTTTGTACGGATCAAACTAATTTAATTTACTTTGTCTTCCTCTTAAATCCATCCAAAGCTATTTTATATTATAAGGAAATCATTATAGTGATGATGTAATTATTGTGCATTTTTATAATTAAAAAAATATGTAATTTGCTTCAACTATAGTTTAATCAAAATATTATTTTTGTCAGAAATAACAATTAGTGACCAACCGAAGTAGTTAATTGCGGAGATGAACACATGTTGGGCACTGGGTTCTACCGGCCTGATTTGATTAAGCTTATCTGTCAATTTTGAAGTTCCAACTTCAACTAAAATTTTGCAGCTTACCAAGATTTTGAGATTGTAACTATAAGTGCAATAGGGTTACCAACTCAAAAAGTTGAAAAGACCAATACATTAAAATCAAAACTTCAATGAAAAACAGAGCAGTGTTCGAAAAAAAATCAATGAAAACAAGTTCAAAGACATACAATTAAACCAAACAAACAGGGGACTAGGGAAAAGGCTGAACCGATCTTCACTCCTCCTCTTCACCCTCATTCTCAGCAATATTGAAGTATCGTAGTTCGTAAACATCACGATCCTTGTTGGAAGCAATCACCCGAAGCCAGTCCCTGACATTGTGCTTCTTCAAGTACTTCTTGGTCAAGTACTTAAGATACCTAAACACCAATAAGAAAGATGAAGAAACTGTCAGCTAAGAGGCTCAAATATTTTAATATCAAGACAAACAACCAGAAAGGAAACAAAACTAGATTGAATTTGAAGCTCACAAACATCCAACTGATAAAGAAGCATAAGCTATTAAGCCTAGCAAAGGCAAAAGCTCACAGGCAGCCGCTGCGAATGTTTTGAGAAACAAGCTTCAAGAGTTGTCGCCATTGACCTTAAAATTAAAAGTTACAACGGTTCCATCCACAACACACTGTAGGTAAAGCTATAGTTGCTTGATTAATAAACAATCAAGGATTAATGAACTCCATTAATCCTTGATTGATAGGGTAAACCCCTTTTCCGGCCAAATTTCGAGTTCTCAGACGGAAGCAGCTGTTTTTGGTAAAGAGTGAATGCAATTTTGCAATTTATGAGGTCAATCATTTGGGTCATGTGATAAGAGAGAAAGGGGTAGCGATGGATTATAAGAAAAATCAATGTATTGCGGATTGGCCAGAACCTAAAACAATCAAGCTTTGAGAGGATTCCTCAGCCTTATGGGGTATTATTCGAACGGATAGCGGTCTATTACTCTGGCACACAATCACGGGTAGCAAAAACAATGGGATACGACTATGAAGTTAGGTACAAAAAGGGACAACCAATGTAGTTGCTGATGTGTTATCCAGAAAATTTGAAGTTCAAAGAGAACCAAAATTGGCTGCTTAGTGTCACTTCGGATGTTTGTAACCAAATTAGGGCTTCATGGGGAGCTGATGTGAGGCAACAAAAAGTGATACAGCAGCTAGAAAATAACAGAAGCAATGTGCCTAAATATTCTTGGCAGCAAGGGTCGTTAAGAAGAAAAGGGAAGCTTGTTGAGGGAGATGATGGAGGTCTGATAAAACAACTTAATTATTACCATAGCAGTGAAAAGACTTGCCGGTAAAGCCATTAACTTTCCTGTAACTTGCGATTGGCACATATCAAACCTATTGACTAGCAAGATTCAATCCAATTACCTTCCTCGAAAGATTAAGTTCACAAATTGGGCTTTATATTCAAAACAATCCGACCAAAACCATAAAATTAAAAGGTTCCACCGCAATAACTTTAACATTCAAAATATTTTCAAGCAAAAATTTCACGGGAGCGGAGCAGATGGAATACTAATGCACTGAAGATAAAAAGACAAAATGAAAAGTACCGCTTGGAGAAATTGGAATCAGACGTGACGGTGATTTTGCTCTTTCCACGGGTGACAGAGACGGAGTCGCCAAGAGCACCTGCTTTGCCACCGACCTTGATCCTTTCTTGGAGGAACTTCTCCAGTGAGGATATGTCCATGATCTTATCCTCGACCGGCTTCGAACAGTCGATGGTGAAGGATGCTCCCTTCTTCTTCCCCTTGGGTCCCGCGGCTGCTCCACGACTCATCTTCGCACCAACTCACTGCGTGTTCACTGAGTCAATTCAACGGGGGAAAAAAGAATGGATAAGAACAAAGGGGAATGCAGATATGGATAGAGAACCTTAGCTACCTCTGTGGTTCCGAAGATATAAATCGGCGAAGTTACAAATACCTTGGCTTTGAGAGCAGCTTCTTAACAAATATATTGATTCCTAGGGTTTTCTGAGATACTTTCTAGAATTGGAATTTGGGCTTTGATTTTGTGGGGTTTGGGCTAAAACAGAAGAAAAGGAAATAAAATGGATTAATGTCATTATTAAACCCATAGAACTCTTGGATGGACCTGGAAGTGGATTTCAGTCATCTGATCCAACATCAATTCTAACCTCCAAGTTCAAAGGTTTTCTTTAACGACAAACTGGATTTCACTTAAATTGTTTTTAAAGCTCTGACCAGATAAATTTACCAATTTATATGTTTAATAGACATACAACTGTAATAATAAATTGAGGTAAAACCTCTCAAATTGAAGAAATTATTAAGATGAATTTTTTTAATGCAGAAGATTTGACATAAGAACTATAAAAATTATTTTATCCTTAATAATTATAAAAAATATTCAAATAGATACACAACATTAAAAAATATTTTTTATAATCTAACTAATATTAATAGATACATAATATTGATAACTAATAAACTATTCTAATACGTATCGAATATAATATGGATTTTCAGTTTATGGGGGGTAGTATGGGATCCGTAGTAGGCAAGAAAATCACCCGTTTGATCGAATATGCTACCAATAATTTTTTACCTCTTATTCTAGTGTGTGCTTCCGGAGGAGCACGCATGCAAGAAGGAAGTTTGAGCTTGATGCAAATGGCTAAAATATATTCCGCTTTATATGATTATCAATCAAGTAAAAAGTTATTTTATGTATCAATTCTTACATCTCCTACTACTGGTGGAGTGACCGCGAGTTTTGGTATGTTGGGGGATATCATTATTGCTGAACCCAATGCCTATATTGCATTTGCGGGTAAAAGAGTAATTGAGCAAACATTGAATAAAACAATACCTGAAGGTTCACAGGTGGCTGAATATTTATTCCATAAGGGTTTATTCGATCCAATCGTACCACGTAATCCTTTAAAAGGTGTTCTGAGTGAGTTAGTTCAACTCCACGGTTTTTTTCCTTTGAATCAAAATTCAATCAAGTAGAGTCTTAAGTTAAATTATTTTCTTTGTAGTGAAAAGGCAGTTAGTTAGTTTATCAGAATCAAAGTCAAAGCCCGCGTAATGGGCTTTGATTTTGTGACATAAAATGGAATTGTCGAAAAACGAATTATGTGGATAATTATTATTATCCGATATTACTAATGAGTAAACCTCTATCGACAAGATAAAAAGCGGATTTTTCCTTCTGTGAAATGAAATTCGAATTTGGCGAGACAAATAAAACGAATTTTATCTTCCTCCATTGCTTGCATATGTATATATAATTCAAATATAGAAAAAATATAATATAAATATAGAGTTTTGCATCTTTCTATATCTCCCGAAAATTCGATTTTTACTAAAAATCCCTGTTCTTGGGTCGGATTCTAACGAATCGAATCTTTCGACAATTTGTAATAAACTTTTTATTTATTAAATTCAAAAATTGAAATTCGAAATTTCAATTAGAAGACAAGAACAATAGAATAATAAGAAAAGTAAGAATAAAGTAAGATAATAAAGAAAGTGGATTATCTTATCATACACCTATTTTATTTGATTTAGAAAGATGGGCAAGTCCTTTTATTTAACTCTACATTCCTTGCACTTATTAGATATCTAGACTCGCTCAGAAATACTTAGTATTTAGATATATTTAGTATAATATACGAATTATAATATATGAATTATAATATAATCATCATAAGATATATTTCTAACTAACACTATAACAGGTACAAATATTAAATTGAGGTACCCATTTTATGACAACTTTCAACAACTTTCCCTCTATTTTTGTGCCTTTAGTAGGCCTAGTATTTCCGACAATTGCAATTGCTTCTTTATCTTTGTATGTTCAAAAAACTAAGATTTTTTAGATTGGATGGGGCCAAGACCAAATCTTATCAATTTTTTTTTCAAGACTTAGATGCCACGGATACCTATTTAGTAGAATATTGTATAACATCCGGCTTCCCCAAACCGAACATAAATGAAACCTCTTATGCATACGTAAACATGATATAGGGTTAAATGAATTATAGCAAGTACCGAACGGATGTATGAAATTAAAGTCTATATATCTAGTAGATCTGTATAGGGGATCATATAAAAGGGGATGATTTTAGATCTAAGCAATTTGATGAATTCCTTCTAAAAGTTCATATCAAAATATCAAAATAGTACTAGCTGATGAGAGTTACTTCGGAAACAAAAAAAAAGAAGTAAATTTTGGTTATTCTCTCAATTCCAATCAAATGCAACTGGATCTAGTATGTATGAGTTGGCGATCAGAATCTATATGGATAGAATTTATAGTGGGATCTCGAAAAACAAGCAATTTCTGCTGGGCCTTTATCCTTTTTTTTTTGTTCATTAGGGTTTTATTAGTTGGAACTTCTAGTTATCTTGGTAGGAATTTGATATCTTTATTTCGCGTCTCAAAGAAATAGTTTTTTTCCACAAGGAATCGTAATGTCTTTCTATGGGATCGCATGCCTCTTTATTAGTTCCTATTTGTGGTGCACGATTTTTTGGAATGTAGGGAATGGTTATGATCGATTCGATAGACAAGAGGGAATAGTATGTATTTTTCGTTGGGGTTTTCTGGAAAAAATCGTCGATCTTTCTACGATTCCTTATGAATGATATTTAATCCATCGTAATAGAAGTTAAAGAGGGTATTTATGCTCGTCGTGTCCTTTATATGGAAATCGAGGCTAGGGGCCATTCCCTTGACTCGTCTCGATGAGAATTTAACTCACGAAAATTGAGCAAAAAGTCACTGAATTGACCTATTTTTTGCGTGTACCGATTGAAGTCTTTTGAAATGAATTGCAGAGAATAAATGCTTTCTCGCCAGGAGGAAAAAACTCAAGCCAAGAATCCTTTTTTTTCTATAGCAGAACTAAACTGAAGTTTCTTCAGAATGCCCATTCGAACCAAAGCAGACGTATACGGAAGAGTCATAATATAAAAAAAAGTTTTTTTGTCCACAAAAATTGTTTTTTTTATGCGTCTGTAAAGCCACTCAATTTAATTCGGTAACAAAACAAGCAAGAAATTGAAATAATGGAATTGTCTCATATATCAAAGTATTTCGAAATAAGGATTTTCGCTTTTTAGTTTCAATATTTTGAGTTGATACGTTAGATACAGAATATTGCCAGGGCGCTCCTTCGCCTCAAAATTTGAATAGAACAATCTTTATTATTTGAAGCAGTTCTTTTGGGCAGTTATCAAAAGAGGGCAATTGCTTCGAATTTGATCAATTGAGATATCTGGAAACAATATCAATATAACAATAATATAGATATTTCATTCGAACATTCGAATTCAAAATGGATTCTTTTTTTCTATTTCTATATTCTTTTTAGATTCAAGGACTAAGCACTGAATAAAAAAAAATAGAGACTAGATTCATGGGCCCCTACCTTATAATATAATGAAATAATATAATGAAAGGCATGCTTGATAGAAAGATTAGATCACATAAAGTCAACGAATGAGGTGGGTTCATTAACAATTCACAGATGAAAAAATGGCAAAAAAGAAAGCATTCACTCCCCTTCTATATCTTGCATCTATAGTATTTTTGCCCTGTGGATCTCTTTCTCATTTAATAAAAGTCCAAATCTCGGATTACTAATTGGTGGGATGCTAGGCAATCCAAACCTTTTTGAATGATATTCAAGAAAAGAGTATTCTAGAACAATTCATAGAAGTAGAGGAACTCTTCCTGTTGGACGAAATGATAAAAGAATACCCGGAAACACATCTACAAAAACTACGTATAGGAATCCACAAAGAAACGATCCAATTGATCAAGATGCACAATGAGGATCGTATCCATACGATTTTGCACTTCTCGACAAATCTAATCTGCTTTAATTATTCTAAGTGGTTATTCTATTTTGGGAATGAAGAACTTTTATTCTTAACTCTTGGGTTCAAGAATTCCTATATAATTTAAGCGACACAATAAAAGCTTTTTCTATTCTTTTATTAACAGATTTATGTATCGGATTCCATTCGCCCCACGGTTGGGAACTAATGATTGGCTATATCTACAAAGATTTTGGATTTGCTCATAATGATCAAATTATATCTGCTTATTTAATTAATCAAACAACTGTTAGCTATCAACTATCAATTAATTTTACCAAACACTTTTATACAATAAGCTATCGACTAACGTAATCTGTTGTCCGCTATCAACTGTCCGATAATTGTCAAACATGACCATAATATTTATATATCTAGACTAGTCTCTACCTATAACTATAAATGAGAATATTGGGTGTTTAAACAGGTCGATTTCATATTTGATTGATAGGCTACAATGGAGCTTTCAAATTGATTAAATTTGGATTTTTTTGGACAAAACCTAACTCTAATTCTAATTCTAATTCTAATACAGTATTTCAAAAAAAATATAAAAAATGTAAAATACTTAAATCATCACTTAATTTTATTCTTCGGCTTATTTTGGTCACTGAACTTTCAAAACGTTAAATTTACTCATTGAACTTTACTTTCCGACTTATTTCGATCGCTTTAAATTATTTTACTAATATTTTAGTATGATATGGTATATTTTATTATTATTAAATATAAAAATAATTTAAAATAAAAAAAATTATATTTTATTAATATTTAATTATAAAAATATACTTTTTCGTCTAACAATTCATCCCTGCTTATACTCCACTCTCCTTCCGCCACCTTGCACTGTCGTCATCTCCTCTTCATCGTCAAATTCTCAAATTCTGTACTCATCACCTCCTCCTCATCGTCAAATCATCACTCAACATTTTATCTTTTATTTTATGGCTTACAAAATTTTATCTTCAACAAATTCTTAAATTTCTTTGCTAAAAACTTTCCTTTTTAAAGTCTTAAACCCAATATTGTTTTTCTTTTGTACTGGAAATGGAAGCCATGGAAAAGCTTCTATACTCTTCAACAAATTCTCAAATCGAAAGGGAAGCTATGGAAAGGCTTATATACTTTTTTATACTCTTCTTTTTCAACTCCTTTGAAAATCTTTAGAAATTTCTCTCATTTATTCTCTTAACTCGGTGAATTCGATGTAAGAACCAAAATATATATTCGATACGAATATAAACCCTAGATCGATATGTATGTCAAACCATTAAGAATAAATACTAGATTTGCGGAAGCGTACCTGAATCCATTGATGGAGATTTTTCAGAGGGTTTGATCTTCCGAGATGATAGATTACCTCTTAGCACACAACTCTCAGACGGGGAAAAGAGATATGCAAGTTAACCTAGATCTCGGGGACCACTACCCTTTATATAAACTGAATTAAAACAGTTTATTAATATTTACAACTCTGCCCCTCATTGAGTTATAAATCTAACTTATGGTATCTACACTTTTAATTCCATGACAATTTAGTACCTATAACACGTGTAACATAATTGGTCACTTAATTACGTGTTAAACTTTATAATAGCAACGTACATTATACATATGTGCCTACTATTATTGATTTTTAATTTTAATCCAACAATCTCCCACTTGGGCAACATATGTTACCTGACAAATGTACGACCTTATGAGCTCAAAATTTGCTATCATGTAATAGGTATTCTATAACAATCTCGTCCATCAATTATATCCATATAGGATCAAAGCGGTCTTTGCCATATCAATCATGACTGGACCCATCAATGGTCACGTATACAAACATAATCAAATGACATAGATCAATCATGGATGCGTAGCATGGAAATTACATGTAAATATGAACCGAACATGCCTATTTCCAACTGGTCCTCTTTAAACATAAGTGAGGTCCTTATCCAAATAAGAAAAGAGTGAATTAATCAATACTTTATTTCGATCGTAAAATAACCAAATACATAAATGTCTGAAAATAAACATAAACATAAAGTGAACAAATAACAAACTCCCACTCAAACAATAATATCCTTAAATGATGTAACACCCATATGAGCAAAAGTGTGCTCATGAAAGACCTTGGGTGGTAAACCTTTTGTGAGCATCCGCTATCATAGAGTTTGTCCCAATGTGTTCTATGGATATTTGTCCACTTTGCACTCTTTCTTTCACAACTAGGAACTTTATGTCAATGTGCTTTGACTTAGACGAGCTCCTATTGTTGTTGGAATACAACACTGCTGATTTATTGTCACAAAATAATTTAAGTGGTCTTTCTATATTCTCCAAAATACGCAGCCCCAAAGACAAAATTTCGCAGCCATATTCCATGATTAGATGCCTCATAGCATGCTACAAACTCTCTGCCATAGTGGAAGAAGCTACAAGTGTCTGCTTGGCACTTTTCCAGATATAGCTCCACCAAATAAATGATAAATATAGCCTGATGTAGATTTTTTGCTATCTTGGCACCCAAAAAAATCGAATCCGTATACCCTACGACCTCCAAATGATCCGATTTCTGTATGTGAGCATATAATCTTTTGTTCTCTCAAGATACCTCATAACCCTCTTGGCTCGCTTTCCAATGGTCCATACCAGGGTTGCTTGAGTATCTGCCTAACATCCCAACAATGTACGCAATATCCGGACGCTGTACATACCGAGCACATTTAGACTCCCAATAGCTGATTTATAAGGAATCTTATGCATTTCTTGAATTTCAAGATTACTTTTAGGGCATTGGGCAAGACAAAACTTGTCTCCTTTAGTGACAGGGGTGTCTATTGGTTTACTATTTTGCATGCCAAACCTTTTAAGCACTTTATCGATATAGTTCTTTTGTGACAATCCAAGAATACCCCGAGATCGATCTCGATGTATCCAATTCCTAAAACAAAAGAAGCATCCCCAAGATCTTTCATTTCAAAATGCTTAGATAGAAATCTCTTGGTTTCGTGCAGTAAGCCTATATCATTCGTGGCAAGCAAAATGTCATCGACATATAAAACCAAAAATATGTACTTACTCCCACTAAACTTGTGATACACGCAATCATCAACAATATTCATCTCAAAACCGAACGAGACAATTACTTGATGAAATTTGTGATACCATTGACGAGAAGCTTGTTTGAGTCCATAGATGGATTTTGTTAATTTGCAAACTATATTCTTTGGGTCTCCCGACTCAAAGTTTTCTGTTGCACCATATAAATTGTTTCTTCAATTTCTCCATTGAGAAACGCAGTCTTAACATCCATCCGATGTAACTCAAGATCAAAATGAGCTACAAGTGCCATGATTGTCCTAAATGAGTCTTTCGATGAAACCGAGAGAAAGTCTCTGAAAAGTCAATGCCTTCTTTTTGAGTATAACCTTTAGCTACAAGACGTGCCTTATACCTCTCCACATTGCCATTTGCATCCCTCTTGGTTTTAAAAATCCATTTACAACCAATTGGTTTTGCACCTTCGTAATGGGACAAGTTTCAAACTTTATTGTCTTGCATGGATTTATACTCTTCTTGCATGGCATCAATCCACTTTTGAGAGTTAATACTTTGCATGGCCTGATGAAAGTTGATCGGATCATCTTCCATCATTCTATTATCATCCTTATTTTCTTGGAGAAATACAATATAATCATCCGGAATAGCATTTCTCCTTTCTCTCGTGGATCTCCTTAATGACACTTGTTCTTGAGGTTGCTGAGTTTGCTCTTCTGGAACAATTACCTCATCCTGAATAAGAGAGAGCTGTTCGACATTGTCTTGTTGAGGTTCTGGATTCACTTCTTGATTGATGATCGGTATAGAAACTTGAACATCATCAAAAGTGATAGTAGGAACTGAGTTAAAACTCAATTCCTCCTCAAAGACAATGTCTCTTACCTTATTTCTCCCTCCAAACTCAACATCCTCAAAAAATATTGCAATTCTCGCCTCAAAAATATTCTTAATTGTGGGATCATAAAATTTATAGCCCCTAGATCGCTCGTAATAACCAATAAAGTAGCCGCCATCGTTTTGGAGTCCAATTTCTTTTCAAGTGGCCTATAAGGCCTTGCCTCACCGGACATCCCCAAATGTGAAAATGCTTTAGAGTGGGCTTTCTACCCACCCAAAGCTCATAAGGTGTCTTTTCACCGCTTTAGTGGGAACTCTATTCGTAATGTACGCTGTGTTTTAATGCTTCTCCCAGAGTGACTCGTAAGGGTAGAATGAGCAATCATACTTCTACCATATCTTTAAGAGTCCTATTACGCCTCTCAAAGAACACCATTCATACTAGGTGATCCTGGCATGGTGTACTGTGGGGACAATACCACATTCCTCTAGGAACTTTGCAAATGGTCCCGAACGTTGTTCACCCGATCCATCATATCTACCGTAGTACTCACCACCACGATCGATCGAACCTTTTAATCCTTTTGTTGAGTTGATTCTCAACTTCACTTTATAGGATTTGAACACGCCCAAAGACCGAGATTTTTCATGAATGAGATATAGGTACCCATAACGTGAGTAATCGTCTATGAATGTTATGAAATATTGTTGACCATTCCAAGATGCCGTAGGGAATGGCCCACAAATATCGCATGAATTAATTCTAAGACGCCAGAGAACGATTGGCACCTAATCTCTTAGTTTTGGTCCGCTTTCCTTGATGCAATCAACACAAACATTAAAGTCTGTGAAGTCAAGGGACTCTAAAATACCATTAGACACAAGACGCTCAATCCTACACTTTGATATATGACCTAAAGCGTTTATGCCATAATGATGCTGAATTTTCTTTATTTAATTTTCGCTAGTACCACGTGATTCCACATGCAAGGTTTCATTATAGGATGCAATTGTATCTAACAAATAAAGGTTGTCATAAGCATTTAAATAACCAGTTCCAACAATACTTGAATTTAAAGACAAAGTAAACTGATTGTTTCCAAATGAACAATAATAACCAAATTTGTCCAACAAAGAAATCAAAACTAAATTCCGCCTAAAAGACGGAACAAAAAAAGTGTCTTTCAAATCCAAATAAAAACCAGTTCCTAATAACAACCTAAAATTCCCAATTGCTTCTACTTCCACCGATTTTCCATCGCCCACAAAGATGTTTCTTTCACCATCACTTGGCTTTCGTAGCTCAGGCACCCCAGATAGAAACACTTATGTGAGTAGTAGCACCAGAATCTAACCACCAAGTGTTTCTAGGTACTGAAGCTAAATTAACCTCGTAATGCACCAAAGTAAGATTCATACCTTTCTTTGCACGCCATGCGTGATATTTGGTACAATCTTTCTTCATGTGTCCAGGCTTGTCACAAAAGAAACAATTATTTGGAACATTCTCTTGTTTCTTTTGAGCTGGACCCTTAGCAACTTCATTCTGATATTTCCTTTTCTTGCCCTTGTCTTTAGAGGCACTAGACAAATGAGCACTTTCAGTTTTCTCACGCTTCAACCTTTCTTCCTCTTGAACACAATGAGAAATGAGCTCATTTAGAGTCCACTTCTCCCTTTGACATTATAACTAATTTTAAATTGGTTAAACTGCGAGAAGAAGCGATACCAAAACCATAAGGACGAGTAAATCATCGTAAAAACTCGATCTTAAGTGCCTTAAGTTTTGAAGCAATATGAGACATTTCCATAATGTACTCCCTTATATTTCCTAGACCCTTGTACTTCATGGACATCAAAGAATTCAGAAGTGATGTCATCTCAACCTTATCGTTTTTAACAAAACGTTGCTCAATATTGTCAAGGAAATCCTTAGCCTGAATAATTTCTTCGATTCTCGCACCCTAAAGGTTTCCGAATGCTGTGTTTCATGATCATCGACTCATGCGATTAGAACGCTCCCACCTCTCAAAATCCCTTTTTGCATCGTGAGGTGCTTACCGCAGATGAGAGAGTGCGCAGTTGTTCTTCCCTTAACGCAAGGTCTATGTCCATACAGACAAGCACTATCAATAAGTGCCTTTTCCATTCCTTGAAATTCGTCCCATTAAGCATGGGTATTGAATTGACATTAGCAGATATTGTGGCAGCAGAAGAACTAGCTGAATATAGAACAAAAGAATAATAAATAAATAAATATGCTCACACCAATAATTCATAAGTAAACAAATAAATTCAAAATAATGACTAATTCCCCTCAAGATACCAAACACAACATTAATATCAAGTCTTTGGACAAGAATATTAATAATTAAAAGCGGTACTTTGTTGTAGCAATCAAACATTGACAATAAACTATGTTGAACAACAGTTAATCTTTGGACTAACGTATTGCACACATAAATTACCTTATAATTGTCACACATTTATCACCACAGTGTTATTTGAAATTCGCCAAATATTAATTTTCCTTTGGGCCAATTAATAAACGCATGAATTACAAAACACAAACATCTTGATATTTTAAATAAGTTAATCTACGCAGAAGCGGTCACTTTGGTGACATTGTGTTTCAATTAACCCACTAAAATATTAGACATAGCCAAAGCATGAATTTATATGTTTCTAATATTTATCTTTATACCTAATGATCAAAATCAAATTTTGATCCAACCGAATTAAATATATATCATAAATAAAATATATATTTCATATCAGAACCTAAATATGCAATTGTTAAAGTAAAAGCAATACAAAAGATTAAAGCCATAATTATATTCCAGAAATAATTTAATAATAACCTAAATTAAAGCAACAATACATAACCAAAAATTGCTTTGAATTTCTAAATAAAATCATGGCTTCAAACGTAGACTTCATTACCGCAAGAACAAAACATAAGTAAAACAATCGAAAGCAATTAATAAATTCATAGGCATGATTGCAGAGCAATCATCGAAAGCAAAACAATCGCACAAAATAAATCAACTGAAATCAGCGAACATGTAATCGCACAACAATAACGAAAGCGGAATAATCTGACTACATAGAAATAAACATCGCAGGGAAATCGGAGATCAAACCCTAATACATAAATAATATCAATGATTCGACATAACCTGGCTCGATGCCACTGTAAGAACCAAAATATATATTCGATACGAATATAAACCCTAGATCGATATGTATGTCAAACCATTAAGAATAAATACTAGATTTGCGGAAGCGTACCTGAATCCATTGATGGAGATTTTTCAGAGGGTTTGATATTCCGAGATGATAGATTACCTCTTAGCACACAACTCTCAGACGGGGAAAAGAGATATGCAAGTTAACCTAGATCTCGGGGACCACTACCCTTTATATAAACTGAATTAAAACAGTTTATTAATATTTACAACTCTGCCCCTCATTGAGTTATAAATCTAACTTATGGTATCTACACTTTTAATTCCATGACAATTTAGTACCTATAACACGTGTAACATAATTGGTCACTTAATTACGTGTTAAACTTTATAATAGCAACGTACATTATACATATGTGCCCACTATTATTGAATTTTAATCCAACATTCGACTCTTTTAAACTCAGTTTCATCCCTTTACTGATTTGGCCACAACTCAGGCGAACCATCTCAGTTCCATGCAAGGCTTATTGGGTTCTTCATAAATCGACTCAGCAAATGGCTCAACGCTCACTTTCGATTTTCTTAAGCTTATCGCAAAGAAAGGCATGACATCTGTACAAAAGTGATCTTTAGCCGGAACAGAATGCATCAATAGCCCTTTAAAGTATGTCATTTGTACAAATCAAGCTTATTGTTGAACTTTAAATCTTGATTTAAATCGAATCCATTTTTCGATGCATTTAATTTGCTTCTGGGTTTGATGAAATTGCTGAATGTGTGGGATTTTGGAGTTAAAGCTTTAGGTTTCCTCTGTTTATATTTTGCTTTGATACCATTTTGCCACTTGTTGATTGCAATTACTGAGTTTGATTTTGTTTCAGTAACAAAAAAAAGGCATGGGAAAAGTAACGCGCCGAAACGCTGTAATGATGGTGGGAGGCGGCGGAAGGAGAGTCGAGTATAAGCAGGGATGAAATGTTGTTGGAAAAATATATTTTTATAATTAAATATTAATAAAAATAATTTATTTTTATTTTAAATTATTTTTATATTTAATAATAATAAATTATGATACGTTATATTAAAATATTAATAAAAAATTTAAAATAATTAAAATAAATTAAAAAATAAATTAAACGTTTTAAAATTTTAATGGCTTAAATAAATTAAAAAATAAAATTCAGTAATAATTTAAATATTTTATAAAAAAAATTGATAAGTGAAGCACGTTAATCCATATAATCCATCAACAAAATGTTATAAATAGTTTAGAAAGTATATTTAAAAAACTTTTAATTACAAATAGTTTTTTTAGTTATCACGTTAATCCACGCATTTGGTTAACACAAAAAAAAAGAATCAAAATACTTTTGTGTTCCATTTACTCGTGACCTTTTAGAAAAAGATTTTGAGATGGGATTTGATTAAGATGGAGCTTCAAAAATATTATAGAAAAGTAAATGTCAACTAAATAATCCAATTAAAAATCTTATTCAAAAGTCTTCCCAAATAAAATACTAAGATCCATGAAATCGAGCGAGTAAACCGGATCAAGCTCAATTAATTATATATATTAATTTCTAAGATATCATTTTATTTTTATTTTGTGAAAGTTGGGAATAATAAACGAAAATACTATATCATTCATTAGTGGTTACGTAAAAAACATGAACAACCAAAAAGGAGAGAAGAAAGCAACGTGAGACTGAGAGTTGGTATAGGGACTTGTGAGGGGCCGGAATTAGGAGAAAGAGACGACAAGGCCGAAGCTGTGGTGGGCGGGAACTCTATAACCTACACGGAACAGCCCCTCTCCACTCCAGTCCACAAACGCTTATCTTTCTCATAATTCTTTCCCTTTGCTCCCCCTCCTTCCTTTTTTATTCTTTTGCTTTCTTTCTGGGTTTTTGTTTGTTCTCCAAGTTCTATATTTAAATTACAAAAAACAATAAAGAAGAAGAAAAGAGTATGACCATTGCATATCAGGAGGTAAATGGGTTCTTCTTCATCTAATCATCTGTATTTATTCTTATTTCCTTGCTTGTTGATGTTCAACGTGCTGGTTGTAGGAGCATATAAAGAACTCAAGAGAAGCTTTGCTATTTACTTGCAGATGGTTGCCTGTCGCTTCTCCAAGGGCTCTGGTTTTCCTTTGCCATGGCACGCCCCTCTCTCTTTCGAACAAAAACTATATATCTCTTTTTCGGTGTCACTTTCTATTTAACATATTAAATGTTTCATTCATCAAGTGTAATATTGTGGTTGCAGGTTATGGCATGGAATGCAGTGAATTCATGAAAGGTAATCAACATTTCTAGTACTGTAAACGTCTTTGCTCACAAGATTCTAAATTTAACCATGCTATGCTACCATTTTACATCACTTCAAATTTGAAAAGGGTGTCCTATTTAAGTTTTTATAAGATTCTTACTTAAGAACTGCATACCATTTGACCTAACAGATTGATATATTTCCTTACACGCAAAGTTAACGAGAGAGATGGATTAATCAATCAATTATTAATTTGTCATTATTGACTCTAATGCGACAAAAGGTATAAGCTGTCCATTACATATGGTCTGCCATTATCTTCCGTTACAACTTTGTCGCCATTGTAATGCATTGGTGGAAGTGTAACCTCAAAGATAATGTATTTTAATTCAAGCACCGTGACAAAAACAAGTTTATCTTATCAACTTTGGCATGGCATTCTCAAGTATCTTTCTTTATGTTATACTTGATATATCTTTAGAAATTTGTAAACCTCCGTTATAGCTCCTTCAAAACTCTTAGTTTTTGAATTGTTCTTTATATTTGACGACCGCGTTTTAACCTGACAACTATAAATTTACTGTCGAATTTATTATGCCAGTCCATTAATAACCATCATGACTTTAGGTCTCACCATACTACTGACTAAGATCATGAGCCCATTATAAACACTCCACGTCATCAACAATCAAAGATTGACACCAGAAAGGACAACGAGGAATGGCTTTCTCTATCTTTTCCTCTTGTTTCTAATTCTGACCACCGTACTACCTACAGTTTTCCGTCCCTAGTCGATTAAAATAAACCACCTAAAACCATCATCAAACACCTTAATTTTTTTCCACCTCTTGTATTTAGTGTCTACTCATATTAAGCGTCAACGCTTCCCATCAAACGCAAAGCCTAATAAAGCCAACATTTTCAATTCTGAGTGACCAGCTTGTTATTGCTATTTTTCAAGGCCAGTATTAATATGACAGAAAGCTTTTACCAGAATGTGGAACCAGGCTAGCAAAAGCAGGATATGCCGTGTTCGGGATTGATTACGAAGGACATGGAAAGTCCACGGGCGCCCGATGTTACATTAAGAATTTCGAAGACATCGTTAACGACTGCAACGAATTCTTCAAATCTATCTGCGGTATGTGTCTTAGTACCACTACTTCCAACAAGAATCATTTCGCCATTAGCTGAACCCTTAACCTGCCGCCATGGTTATTCCAGCTAAAGAAGAATACAGGGAAAAGAGCAGATTTTTATACGGGGAGTCAATGGGAGGCGCAGTGGCCCTTCTGCTCCATAAAAAGGACACTTCCTTTTGGAATGGTGCTGTTCTAGTAGCACCCATGTGTAAGATATCAGAGAAAGTGAAGCCACATCCGGTGGTCGTAAATATATTGACTAAAATGGAACTATTTATACCTAAATGGAAGATCGTACCGACAAAAGATGTTATTGACTCGGCATTCAAAGACCCTGTAAAACGAGAAGCGGTGAGTATATGTACTCAGTACTCAGTTCCTTTTTGTTCTTTGTTAAATCTTGGACTCGGTTCCTTTTTGTTCTTTGTTAAATCTTGGACTCAGTTCCTTTTGGATTGGTGCAGATAAGGAACAATAAGCTGATATACCAGGACAAACCCAGACTGAAAACAGCGTTGGAAGTGCTTAGAACCAGCATGAGCGTTGAAGATAGTTTAAATGAGGTTTAAAATTAAGACATTTCCCTATGTGCCTCAACATGTTGTGTCACTGGTCTTATATATGTTGGTTTGTTTTTTGGTAGGTGACGTTGCCCTTCTTTGTTTTGCACGGGGAAGCGGATACGGTGACGGACCCCGAAGTAAGCAAGGCGTTGTACGAGAGAGCGAGGAGCAATGACAAGACCATAAGATTGTATCCGGGGATGTGGCACGGGTTGACAGCGGGAGAGTCCGATGAGAATGTGGAAATTGTGTTTGCCGATATCAGAGCTTGGCTCAACAGGCGGTGCAACACGTTAGAGCAAATGCTTGAACCTTCCGACGAAGGTGCAACGGCGGCGAATGGCAGAACACAATCAAACGGGGGATATTTGAGCAGATTGAAGGGACCTCACTCGGCAATGTAGCCTCATTGTGTGACGGTATGTTGCAAAATCATTGAAGGGGGAAATTAAAGGAAGAAAACAGAGAGTTGTTCAAGTGGTGATCATATTGCAAGATATGATTTAATTTTCCCGACACTGTTTGGATATGATTTTGTTTCGTTGAATATTTTTTAGGATCGCGGAATATACTTGTAACTTGATCTTTTAGCTTTATATGATTGTAAGCCAAGCTTTCTTTTGCCCCCATTATTAGCTCATGGGCTAAAGTTGGACCAGACGGAGGTTTGATTTTAAAAATGAATTTCAGGTCTGGGTTTGATCTGTGCAAATTACCTATTTCTCGTATTTATGAAATAATAAAATATAATTTATATTAATAATTACATGTTTATTTGATCCATTCAATATAATATATATAAATATATCTAAGAGTGCAGAGTTACTAAATGCGTAAGATTTCTAAGGTAAAAAAGTATGAGAATGGATCACGAAAACTTGAACTACTTAAATAGCTATTTAACATTCATAGTACAATATTTATATTATTCATATTTATCCTCATCTATAAACATAAAGATATTGAGCGCCTAAAAATATTTAATCTCAAGTCCTCGAACAATAATATCAATCTAACTATACTGAATCAACAATTAGTTAAATATGTTTAAAGAAATAAATTCAAGGATAAAGTACGTATAGATTTCATATCTTGCAATATGATCACCTGCTTTGAACAATTCTCTGTTTTCTTCCTTTAATTTAAATATTTAAATAATTAAAATGCTATCCAATACAATTTTTAGAATCGTTATAATATTTTGATAAAAAAAAGTTATAATATTATTACTAACGCTATAAGAACTTACAAGATCAAACCATATAGTTGAAGCAAACGAAATCCAAACTCTATTGAAATTATGTTTAGATGTCATTAATTAATTATTGAATTAATTTTACAATTAAATATTGAACGAATTATATGTACAAATTTATTGTTTACAAATAGAAGACAGTTTAGAGGAGAAAACAAGGGGTTCTAGGGGAAGGAAGAGTGAGCTTTTAATAGGTCTAAAATCTCTGATCTAAGGGAATATAAGAGAACACAAATGAACAACTTAATCAACTAACCAAATATACTTACTCGGATAGAAGATATAGTTAAAATCAATAGATGAAGTTGATTCAGATAATATTTTAACAGGATACGTTTTTACTGAAATTATTATTAATGTAATTGTAATTTCGGTCAAACATAAAATGATATAAGTACTATAATTAAGGCAATTACTGAAAGGACGAGTTTACAACGGGCGACGCACACCGGTGAACACTATTAACGTAATACACCATTGAACATCATTATTTTTTAATGACTTTTAAATAATGATTAAAAATCTTAAAAGCTCGACATGCAATTAATCATATTTCAAAATAAAATTAGAAAGAATTATTCCATGAACCATTATCACAATCTCATCAATAGACTAGCCAATTAAGTAAACCATCATCATCTTTATTTTCCACATAATATTTTCTTATAAAATTTGCAAAACATCATCTTCTTCCTCATACTTCGTATATATATTATAATATATTAATGAATAAAATCGTTAAAATAAAAAAAACACCCAAAAAAACCTAACCCACAACGAATGCATCCGATTAGTACAATTCTCAACCTCGAACCACCAGACTTTTTTCCGAGGAGAATCACATCTGGATAGTCCTAAATCGAGCACTCCACCACAAAGCTTGAGATTTC
This sequence comes from Hibiscus mutabilis, assembly GCA_019671005.1. Classification (NCBI taxonomy): domain Eukaryota; kingdom Viridiplantae; phylum Streptophyta; class Magnoliopsida; order Malvales; family Malvaceae; genus Hibiscus; species Hibiscus mutabilis. The sequence continues at coordinate 7,624,433 of CM033718.1, read as the reverse complement.
CATGCCACTTGGTCCATCATTAACCAACTAGGATGTAAAAAGTTGATCCGACCTGAAAACTCGACTGAAATTTACTTGAGTCAGAACCTGGTTTGACCTATCAATACAGAGGATTGGAAATTGAACATTATTACCTTGTTGCGAGTGGGAATTCATACAGACGATTGGAAATTGAAGCCATGAATGGAAGTCTAAACCAGGCCCATGACTTAAGTATCACCAAACACCTATCAATATCAGCATGCATGAATCTCTCGTTGACGAATATCTAGGTCGCTGCCTTGCACAATTCTAGGTAGAAGAAAGCTAATATTGTAGATCCCAACTGAATCTTCTTGCTTCGTGTGCAGTATTCAAGAACCGGAGGTACTATATGTGCACATGGGAAGTCTGTTGGAAAACGCTGGTACACCTCATGTCGCAGCGGAAAATTATCTGGCGTATTCCACCAGTGATCCATGTACGAGGAACGAATCTGGGGTGAAAAGAGATGAAAAGTTACCTTAATTAAATCTGAAAACCGCAGAGAGTTAGGAGAATCCAATTCTTCTAACACGATATTGAATCCAAGTTGTCACAATAGCGTTCCGACCTCTACGCAGTCCACCCGAACGAAACGAACAATATTTTCTCTTCTCCAACTGTTAGAGAGTTTTTTCGCAAAAGCATACTTTGGCTGCTAGACCTTATGCCTTTATATAGCATTCAAAATCCTAATTCTAATTAAATTCATATTCTTTAAATATACAATATATTTAACCGAATATAATTAAATATGTAGAATTTGATTCTACTTCAATCAGATTTCTTTAGGGATATATATATATATTAATAGTATCTAATAATTACAATAATTATCTAGTATTAAAAAAAATATAAACGAAACAATCTATAATTACAATAATCATAATAATTTCAATTTTTACTTATTTCGTGAACAACAAGTTTGTACACATACTATCTAGTCGGTATTTGTTTGTTTCAATCATAAGGTGTGACCCTTGTAGGTTCATGCAACGTTAGCAGTAATATCTAGAACAATTCTAATATTACAAGCAATGAGTGACATCAAGCAATACATCATTGCTACCTAAGTTACAAGAAGTCGTGGTTCGACACCTTTTTCGTGATTAACTCTTTTCATGTATTACATCCTTTTATCCTTATATCTAGATCGGACACAAGTCATGGAATAGTCACACTTGTATAGTCCATCTAATATTTCTTGATATCTTGAGTAAACTATTATAAATGAATAACTATGATATCTCATATCAATTTATTCGAGCATGACCATGCATTTCTAGTCTCACTCAATCAAGTGGCCTATGATATTACTCATATTATGTAGGAAGGACAAATTCTATCTTGATCAATCATATTCTGCTACATAGATTGCAACATATCCAATATCAGTCTTTATAGCGCAGTCAGTTACGACACACGTTTGATTGTATCAAAATATGTCACTCACAATGTTGAAATAATAATGATCTCAAGTATGAGGATCATACATGCAGTTATCATTATGATCAATGTTGTGACTGTACATAATAATCCAAGAAACACGTTTGATTGTATCAAAATATGTCACTCACAATGTTAAAATAATGATGATCTCAAGTCTGAGGATCATACATGCAGTTATCATTATGAGCAATGTTGTGATTGTCACATAATAATCCAAGAAACATGCTCATAGCGGGTCAGTCCAGTATATCGTTCTCTAACACATACTTATATATTGATTTTGACATCTCTATGTCAATGACAACACTTTGTCATCAATCAACTACATATTAGTCTTAATATATTATTGATGTTCATGCCCACAATAATACTCGACTAAGGACATTCTAAGAATAACTATATTATTCTAAGGACTTTACTATAATTCAGTTTATTTATAAACACACAGAATAAGACTGAAATAATAATAATGCTTTATATTAATAAACAAGGTAAAATAAGTATGTCTTTTACAACCATCTCATGATTGGTCTTTGGGCATACTCCAACATGGTCATCCAATTTTGTAAAATATCGGTGGTTATTTCTGGATTTTTTCAGGGATCCCAATGGTGATTGATACGAGTATGGTTCGATTATCCTCATAGTTCGGATATAACAATCCCCGTCCTCATCCCCATTTGAGCTTCGGTGTTAAAAATTTCCCGTTCCTAGTGGCCGAGCAACATATATCCTTGGGTGGACACGTGCCCACCCTAAACTTTTTAAAGTTCATATATTTGGCTTTAATTTTTTTTTAGTTTTTACGAAATTAGTCCTTAAATTTTGTAACTTGTGTCCACCCTGAAATTTTAAGGTTTTTATGACTTGTGCCCTCCTAAAAAATATTTTAACTTGTGTTCATCCTGAAATTTTGAGGTTTTTATGACTTGTGCCTACCCTAAAAAATATTTTCACTTGTGCCCACCTTAAAAAAACATTATGGATCCGCCACTTCTCGTCCCTATGAGTGATGATTTCAATTATTCCCTATACCCGCAATTCAAATCCCCACTATTTTCGATTAATTCTCGCTCGATTGCCGCCCCTAATCACCCGCCTTGGTTTGAGATTTTAGTTATTAGCCCCGCCAACTACAGCCGTGTTTTACTTCAATATACACTGCGGTAGATTTGGCAAATAATTTGGAAATCGTTTAAAAATTTTAAAAACTTAAATTAAATCTTTTAAAATAAATCAAAGGATTTAATTTAAAATTTTTAGAAATCCAACTTAAGTTTCAAAAAATTTTAAAACATAACTTTTAAAAAATTAAGAAATTATTTAATTAAAAATATTTTAAAAAAAATTAAACTTGATATGAAAGACTTTAAAATTTTTAACTAACTAATTAAATAATTTAAAATATTTAAAGGGACCAGATTCTAATTTACCTAAATTTTAGGGGCAGCCCTTCTGTCCATTACCGTCCGCCAGTGTCAACATGAACTTAAAATTGTTCGGGAAAGTCTTTAACCACTTGTTTTAAATTGTGTTAACAAAAATTAAATGAACTTAAAATGCATGTTATTGGATAATAATAATAATAATAATAATTATTATTATTATTATTAGGGTTGTACGAGTCCGATTGATCAAAACTCAGTCAATATTCGACTCAATTAAACACAACTCGAGCTCGAATTCTTAACGAGCTAAATCAAACTTAGCACTACTCAGACTCAACTCAAGTTGAACGAACTCGACCTCAAGTCAAGCTCAACAATACTCAAGGCTCGACTCAGCTCATTTGCTCCCCTACTTGGCATCATGTTTGATTATATATAGTCACGTCCTTTGTGCCGATTCTAAACATAAGCATCTTGAATGAGAAAAGGAAGGGAGGATAAAATGTTAACCTTTTTAGATCCGGAAAGCTCACTGTAAAATTAAGTTTTCAAAAGAGAGAAGAGACATGGAAACTACAAAGACAGCAAAGAAATAAATGTAAAAAATAAACTACTCCATCCCAGATCATCTATAACTGCTTCCTCAGAACTATGATATTAATTGTTTCCATGGGGGCAAGTTCTTTTCCACCTGTTACATTTTTCGATGCATGTTTCTGTGAGAGAGTATATATATGCCACCACCTTAAGCTGATGATGCATTCTTGGTGCTGCTGCCACCCTCCTTGTGATCACCAAAGATACGTTGCCGGAAGTCCGAAACCATCAGAGGAAGACCCTTTCGGAGCGATACCTTGGGTTCCCAACCAAGCATCTCTTTGGCTCTTGCAATATCAGGCTTCCTCTTGTGTGGATCATCTTCCGTGTTTGGTCTGAACTCTATCTTCGCATTCGGGTCGATCGTTTCTTGTACCACCTATGATCACGCATAAAGATATAAACATTAGCTCTCCAAGTTCCATAGAATGTAGTAAATATTAGTTTACAGTTCATAAACAAGATATAAAGTTTAGGCAGGGGGGAAAAGTATTCTTACCTCAGCAAGCTCAAGCATGGTGAATTCACCTGGGTTTCCAAGATTAAACGGTCCAACGTGTTCTCCCTCCATCAAACGCATGAGACCCTCCACCTGTTTCAGCCCAGATTTTCAGTTTCAACCCGATAATACCCGACCCGAGTAGAGATTGGTTCGGATCTAGCATATAACCCAGACAGGAGGGGACAATGGTCCTATTAGACAAAAATTGAACAGCATATACCCCACAGACCTAGCTACATCACACTATAATAATACATGGGGGAAAGAACCTACCCCAAATAAGATAACGCGGTACAATCAAGCAGGCAAGTTCCAACTACAAATTTATTCTAAAATGCTGGCCAGTCATATAAAATAATGCAGCAAAAATTTAAAAAAAAATTCTCAAGATACTGCTAAAGGAAGCACCGGGATACTGACATTTTATGCATGTACCATTTGTTCGATACTGGTTCGGAAGAATTGTAAGTTACATTGACAATGGAACCTAAGGTAAAAATGCAAACCGTTTAATATCTCCGATGCCGAAAGCATCCTATCTGGAAGTTACCCTTTTTGCCATGTAATGATGTCAAGATGTACTTTTGAAATCATGTGTGTTGCCTTGTTCTCCACTTTTGAAATAAATATTACCATGTGTAACAAAATTCAGAAAAGAATTCCAAGTAGAACAATAATTTACCAGATCAGAAACATATTGGAAACTCCTCGTCTGCTTCCCATCACCATACACAGTCAATGGCTCCTTCCTTAAAGCCTGCAAATGTTAATTATTTGAATAAACAACTCATCTCGCACAATCAAGCAATTTTAAAAAAAATAAATAAAAAGAGTACCTGAGCAACAAAGTTGCTAACAACGCGACCGTCATCGATGCACATACGAGGTCCGTAAGTATTGAAGATTCTGGCAATCCTAACCTGAAGCAGTAAATTTTATGAATTACTCGAATAGTAGAGATCATACAATAAATTATCTACTTTAAATTAATTAAGATTAAGAATTAGTTTAATCATGTTAGCTAACCTCAACGCCGGCTCCTCTGTGATAGTCCATTGTCAACGTTTCAGCAGTACGCTTTCCCTCGTCGTAACAGCTTCGTACACCTATCATTGAACATTTTCAACATGTTTGGTTGGTTCCAGAAAAGAAGATTAAAAATGTAAACAATTCAAAAGCTTTCCCAGAATTTAAGCAGAAACAAACGGCAAAACAACAACAAACACAACCAAACAGATCTAAATCGACACTAAACTCCAAATAATCCAAATTCACAGTCACAACCACAGCACCACCCGCATATTGTCAGTTTTCTTTTTCTAACCTATCCAACACCAAAAAGTGATCATATATGTGCAGAACGTGCCACTGTGCAATAGGATAAAAAAAATTTTTTTTGGGCAAAACGCTGCTGATCACGGGTTTCGCGTGAAATGTTCGACAAGATCTGAAAATGTCGACAGCGCCAATGCTAGAAATACTCTTACAACTTCGAAAACAAGACAGCATATGTGTTCCGACCCGACCGAAGATTGAATGTAATACTAACCGATGGGATTAACGTTGCCCCAGTAAGTTTCCTTCTGAGGGTGTTGCAGAGGATCTCCGTAGACTTCACTGGTACTTGTTAACAAGAACCTGGCACCGACTCTTTTTGCCAGCCCTAACATGTTCAGTGTTCCGACCACATTTGTCTTGTAAAAACCACATTCGAATTAAGGGAAAATAACAAATAATGCAACAAAAAAAACATGTAGGAATTTGTAAAGTAAATATTTAGTAAAAAAGGATATGATTGTTTTGACGGGATTGAATTTGTAATGAACTGGAGAAGCAGGGCAAGCGAGATGGTAGATCTGATCAACTTCCAAGAGTAGAGGTTCAACGACGTCGTGTCGGATGAGCTCGAAGTTCGGGTTCCCGAAATGGTGCATCACGTTCTCCTTCCGTCCGGTGAAGAAATTATCCACCACGATCACGTTGTCTCCTCTCGCAATCAAACGGTCCACGAGGTGTGACCCTACGAACCCGGCCCCACCCGTTACGACGATCCTCAGACCCTTCCGCTTTAGCCCCAACGGAATCTTACCGGCCGGATTGACCGACTCTAACCCGAGACGGTGTTGGTAGGAGAACTTGTTTTGGGTGTCGATGGGGAAGTAGGTGATGGAATCGAGGATTGGGGTGGTAGTGTGGGGAGCGAGCGGAGCACGTGAGGTTGGGAAGATGGTGAAGATCAGAGTGGCTATGGCAATGCCGACGAGCACGAAGAGGAGGCGCTGCTCACGGAGCATGTAACGGGCGGCGCGTGTGACGGAGGCCCATGGTTTGTCCGGTTTAGGTGAATATGAATCCGAAGCAGGCTGGGTCTCATGGCCTCTGTATATCAGCTCCGAACCCATCGCTCTTCGAGTTCAAAAGAACAGAAATTATAAGATCAAATTCTCGAGAGTAAATCGCCGGGAGCTTAAGTCCCCGACGAGTTTGAGGCAGAGTGGGGATGGGGTGGAACCGGAATGAGGGAGGGGAAGGAATTTGATGTAAGAAAACAAGAGCGGATCAAATATAAATAAAGGGCTGTGGGGAAGGATGATATTACGAAATTGCCCTGTAGGGTGGCTCTTTCTTATAGTTTGAATTGAGAAAGTGTACTAGGAGAATTTCCAAAGGCTTTCCTTTTATACATTTATTTATTGGGTAAAATATATAAAATACCATTAAAGTTTGCTCTCTAATTTATTTTAGTCACTGAAAATTTAAAATGTTTAGTTTACTTACTAGAGCTTATACGTCAATGTTTTTTTTATCATTTTTCCGCTAACCCTCTAACACTATTATGACGTGGGCTATAACATGTAAAGATTTAGTGACGGAGGACAAATTTCAATGATCAACTACTTTGCTCATCAATTTTTGTTATTTTTTACTACATATTATAACAGTGTTAGAGGGTTGACGAAAAAGTGATGAAAAAATTAATATATAAAGTTTAATAAGTAAATTAAATATTTTAAAATTTCAATGACCAAAATAAATTAAAAAACAAAATTTAATGATGATTTACATATTTTACCTCTAATTTATTTTGCCCAAAAAAACTTCCCTTTTCACTTTTTGCAAGTTTTGGTTAGGATTTTTTCTCTCTAATATAATTGTTATTTATTAATGTAATTTAATTTCATAAGTTATAGAATTTACCGCTCAACTTTTATTTTTTTAATTTAATCACTAAATTTTTGAATTGTTTATGTTTTAGCTATGTGTGCGTTAAATCAAACATATAAGGGTGATGCGATAGTGCTTATATAAGCTATCTTTTGCTTGTATGACAATAATGTGTGATGGCATAAACTGTATTTTACTTATATGGTAACTGTGTGTTGTTCAAGTCATTTTCTTGTTTTTCTTTTATTTTATATTCTTTCCTCAAAGATGAAACTCTTACAATTTCCAATTTCATCTTTGTGTCACGTGGTGTCGAAATCATCATTTTTCAATATTTTTTTGACCATTCAAGACACTAAAAATCTCGTTTCCTTTCACTATATTAATTTAAATTTTTCTCAAAAAAATTTAACACAAGCCAAACTACTTCGATCTATAATTTCCACCATGTGATCATCGTGAATCGTGATATATAGCTCGTCTTCTCCTTCTGCACCTCCTTATTATTGGGATTTGAAAGAAAATGATCCATCGTTAAGAAAATAAATAGAACTTGGAACTATAGTTTTCTCAAAAAAATAAAAATAGATTATTTCATGATTCTTAAAAGACAAATTTTCAACCATAACGCGGTTAATTATTTTATGACATAATAACCAAAACAAAAGCAATTTGAAAATTTAAAATTAAATTAAAATTTTTAAACATCGCCTATCAAAATATGAGTGGAAGAATATGTAATTTACCCATTTTAATGGGTAAGATATTGATTACATTTCCGAATGCATTAAAAAGGTTGGTGTAAATGTACTGAATTTGTTTAATTCCTCAGCTGTCGTAGTTGACATTGTATTACGTTGCATTCGAAACTCTAATCGATGAACTTAATCATAGGCCCGTTTCTCCAAACACGTCACCAATCATTTCTTTTTTGCTTTCTAAATCCAAGTGTATAGTAAAAATTACAAAGCCTGTTATTTTATTTACCATGTCCAGCGGTAAAAAAACACATTAATCGTTGAAGGATCCCTTAGAATTGAAGCACAACTTTTCTTTTACCGTGTTACTTATCTATGTAATTATATAGGATCGTGTCACGTGGGTTTACCGTAGAAATACTACACATCATGTTTAGTACAGAGTTAAAATTCTAACTCGAAGGAATAAAGTATATTTTTTTATCAGAGTAATTTACAATTATTCCAGTAATATTTTAAATTTAATATATAAATTAAGGGTAAAAAAGTTTGGAGGTTGGAGCTAACAACGGTAAATGATTAAAGTGGTTGTCTCTGATTATGTCATGTTACCATCTGTTTTATTTTTTTGCTTTATTTAGGAAAATAGTGCAAGTTTAACATTAATAAATAAAACTGGATATTTTTTTAATAAAATAAATCCTAAATGACCAAAACTTAAATAAAGTAAAAGATTTTCAACGGATTCATTTGTTACTCCGAACCTATATCTCTAACCTCCCCTGTTTTGGTGTCTTAGGTCTAGACGCCCCCAAATCTATACAAGTACAGCCCTTTTAAAGTGAAGTTAAACCTTGAAATGGTTTGCTTCGTAAATTTCTCAACTCTTATTCCTAATCTGCTTTCTTTTTTGAAAAATTTGGATTATCGAGCAAATATAATTGGCCGGTTGGTCAAGCTGTTCATCTTTGTTCTCTCATACTTACGTAGGTCATGAATTCGCGACCCACTAAGAACACTCATCTTTCTTCTCATATAGTCCTCTTTCTCCTCCCTTCTAGTTAAGATTAAATTTAGATTTAAGATTTGTCAAAAAAAAAATTCAAATTATCATATTTTATTAAATCAATGTTTTATTTTATAAAATAATTTATAAAGACAATAATTAAATTATTATATGTAAATCTAAGGGAATAAGGATGTAGACATATACATCATATTTGATATAGATTGACCGATTAATGAATCTAATGAAATAAAATTCTTGCATAAAAATTTTCAATCGAGCAGAATATTGAGTGTTGTAAATAGGGATAATCACGGGTCGGGCCGAGTGTTTGACCTGAGAATTCAAAGCTTCCACTCGAACCCGACCCAACATTTTAATGATGCACCACCCAACCTAGAATTTAGGAAAAAATTCGCCTCCGTTATGACCCGACATAATTAAAAAAAAATTCCCTTGTATTCGGTGAATTAGTGAGTTAATTGGAAAAATATATAGAGAGCATTATAATAATTATCTTACTTTATTCACAAAATAAATAGATAATTGAAAAAATAGAGAGATGAACATTATAGCAATTATTCCTAAATATTTAAAATAAAATTATAGTTTATCCCATGTCAGATATTTTGCACCAGGGACGGATCTAGGACTTTATGTTGGGGGCGAATCTATAAAATTCAATGGGGACAAATTTATAGAATTTTATGGGGCAAAAATAGATTTTTAATATAAAATACATAGTTTTTTTTTTAAAAAAAAATCTAAATCATATACGAATTTCAAATATTCAGGGGTGGTCATCCCCTTCAGCTCCCCTCGGTCCATCCATGTTTTACACCATAAACTCGAATCAAACTTGAATTTCAAAAAAATCCTCCTATATATATTGGAATTAGGTCAAAACTCCTTAGGTTTAAATCAAAGGATCATATCTAATTATAAAAACACCAGCAAGCCTATTAGAAGGTCAATAAAAGCGCCTGAACGTACTCAAAAACCAAATTTGGTGGATCAAACTTTGAGTAATTTAGACGCTCTCCAATTTTTATAGCCCTTCTAAGATTGCATTAGGGCATGCTATTATATTTGCTCTTTCTTTCTTTATTTATCGTTTCCGTTTGCAAATCTTCTTTTTAAGCGAAACCCACTTCACATAAAACCATGCACAAGTGCTAATCACTTTGATGAAGTTAGACATCTTCACTTCCCTCCTTCTAACACAATTAAGACCTAAAAAGATGGTGGTTGATGAATGGGAAAGATATGGCATCATACTTGTAGTATAATTCTCTAAATGACATCTTTTCCTGACACGGGATAAAAACATATCCTGTTAATTACGACTTTTGAGAAGTACATTAGACAGAGTGTGTCTTTGTCCTACGTGACTACATAGTTAACAAGTTCCAGAAAATACCTCGAATAACATTAGAAACACGTTTTTCGTCAACATGCCTTCGAAAGGGTTGGAAAAAAATAAACATTTAAGTGAAATGGTATGTTTAACAAATAATTCATATTTCTATTTGACGTATAAATATGGCGCAAAACTTTGAAAGGTTGTAACTTTGTGTTCAAGGGTCCGATTTAGGTGATTTATTAGACAATGTAATCTTTTAAGATCTACATGTTGGTATTATCACTATTTTCATCCCGAAAAAACCACATTTTAGTCTTTAGTTTTGATTTATATTTTATTTTCATCAGTAATTTTTAATCTTTAGCTTCGTTCTTTTTTTAACTTATAAGACTTAAAATTCAAATTTTTGTACCAAAATATATCCTAATTTATATGGATTTGATACATGCAATTACTTCAAATTTCTAGAAATTTTTATTTTAGTCTATTTCATTTTAATTTTCTTTTAATTTAGTCATTTGTTATAGAAATATTCCACAAAGGCACATCATATTTTTTTTTCAAACCACCGAAGCTAAAGAAGTGTGCATTTCATATGAATCATGGTATTTTATGAAATTTACTGATTGAGTTGTTACATAGAGCGAAGAGCCATTTAAAACGTATCTTGCAAAAGATACAACTGACATAAAATGTATTTACTTTATGTATCAGCAAAGAGTGTCATTTTAAAAATTAATCTTAAAAAAATGTTTTTTTTAAGATGTTTACTGGAACGAATTTAATGATTAATTCGTTCGTGTTTTGTTGGCTCATATCGACTTTTTTTTTTAAATTTAATCCTAAGAAGACGTTCTTTTTAATATTTAGATACATTTACCAAAACTTAATGCAAAAGATGTAGTTTGACAAAACGGTACGATCAGGGGGGTTGACCAATAGAAACAAAGAAATAAGTTTGTGCAAGTGTGGGACCAAAGAGGCAGGACTTGAAACGCACGTCGTTTGGTTGGAGAATTCCATGTTAAGCAACGTGTTGGGCAGTGGCCGGCACTCAAGGATTTCCCACGTTTTGTCCACTCGCCCACCCTTTCATCAACCACCACCGTCACCGCCTCCATCCTCGACTCTAAATTCGTATAATACTCCAACGGTCAAGCCCATGAACCGGGACATTTGTTAGTTGTTACCACCGAATGCACCTAAATATTTTTTAACCTGTTTTTCTTTCACTTGGAGTTGAATCGAGATTCAGTATGCTTAGAATTGTTTGTTTCATAGCGATCTTGACAAGTTAGTTTGGAGAAAGCTATTTAAAGTTTTTAAAAATTTAGAAGTGTATAGTGAAATTTTTAAAAATTTGAACGGTTTAATAAAAAAATTCATAAAAATTAAAAGGTTCAACTAAAAATTTCAAGAAAATGACACTAAATTATAATTTTTTAAAAAATTTAAAAGAGCATCTAATTGAAAATATTTTAAAATATAATAATATTTTTTAAAAATTTTGAAAGAGCCTAATTAAAATTTTTAAAAGTTTTGATGGGCTAAATGTCAATTAGTCAAATTTTGGTGGCAAGGGCCCAATAGGCTTATGTAAGGATCCGCCTCTGGTTTGTGTTTCCTTTTAATTCTAAGATTTGTAATAATATTTTTAAATAAAATAAGGTTGGTTAGTTGCGGTGACTAATCTATGTGCAGTGAAGGGTGAACAATAAATTTAATTTTTTTTATTATTATAAAAAAAATTACTATCTTATGTTTTGTTAAAAAATTTGATTGTGTCCGTAATAAAAAAATTAAATCTATAATATGTACCTTAAAACTTGAACTTTCTTATATTAATTATTCGTTTTATTAATTGTATCCACAATAAAAATTTAAATCTATAATATATATACCAACCCGCAAAAATATTTTTATATCCATCACAAGTTAATTGATAAATGATTTAATAGTTTAAATACAAATCATGTCGTTAAAAGCTCGACAGCAATGTTCATTTTCGTTATCTTTTCTTTTTATTAAAATAAGCCTTCGATGACCGGTGGTGGCTGAGGTTTATATAATAAAATAAGAATTCATTTAAAAAACCTAAAAATAGAAAAAAAAATTATATAAAATAATTTCATTTTTATATATTTTTTGTTTCAGGTTCGTAATATGTCATGTGACTTTTTTTTGTAATGAAAAATTTAAACGAGTAATATGCTTCACATTTGTAAAGTTCATAGATAAATTAAACAAAAATAATCTTCAAGTACCGAAGGATAGTAAAATCCAACATCAAGGGTTAAAATACGGGTAATTATACCATACACCGGTGATGAAATATTTTGTTTTCACGAGTGCTCTAATTTTAGAGGTTTAATTTAAAATTTATAGTTTAGGTTTTAAGTTCACGTGCTTAGAATTTAGGGAATGTGATTTGGATTTAGAGTTTAGGGTTAAAATTTAAGGATTATAGGTAAAAACTTAAATCGATATCATATCACCTTAAAACTTATGGGTAAAACTTTGATACAGAGGCTGTGTAAAATTAATTTTACACAAGCCTGTATTTTTACCTTATAAAACACATTTTAAATTCTTAACCCTAAATTCTAAACACTAACCTTAGATTCTAAATCCTACAACTTAAACCCTTAAACTTTTAACCCTAAACTAATTCCCTAACCCCTAAATTTGAAAAGTACATGTAAACGTTTATTTACACGGACTGTGTATCAAACTTTTTCTCAAAACTTAAACCCTAAATTCTAACCACAGTCTATAAATTCTAAACTCCTAAACTATAAACACTAAACTAAATCCTTAATCCCTAAAATTAGAACACTTATGGAACAAAATATTTTCGCCGCCAGTGTATCTTATATTTTCCCTTAAAATATTATTTAAACCTTGAAATAATGACATCGCTATCCTTAATAATGTATCATTTTGGGTATACGGAAAAGGAAAATAATTATTTTTCGGTAAAAGTCAAAGCAAAAGAAAAAAGAATATTAAATGTTTATAACTGATTTTTTTTTATAAAAAAATCTGCTAAAATAATAAATAATTAAAAAAATAAAAAAGTCTGCATTTATATTCAACCACTTTCATTGCAGCACTGTTATTAATAATACTAAAATAGACGTCTACTACTTAATTGAGTGATCAATAATATTTATATTATCCTATTTTATATAGATTCAAATTTTAACATTAACCTTAAAAATATAAATACATATATACTTAATAAAAAAATACGGCTAAAACAACTAAAAGAGGAATATTTCAAGGGTGAAATGAGAAAAAAATTTATAGGCGCATAGAAATAAATTATTCAAATATGTTGTTTGCAAATATCGTTTGCTGAAGTAACATGCTTAATTAGCGGATAGCTGATAATTAATAGCGGATTACATTAGTTGATAATTGATTATATCAACTGATTTGACTAACGGATTGTATTAGTTGATTGAATAAAATTGTTGGTAAAATTAACTGATAGCTGATAGTTGTTTGATTATTTAAACAAGCAAAATGACATATAATGACATGAATATATTCGATATTTATTTGAATAGTTTATTAGTTATCAATATTTTATATCTATTACCGTTCAAAAAAATATTTTGTATCTTTTAGTATTAATTAGATTATAAAAATATTTTTTAAATATAACAATAATAAGCATATTTGAAGGATTTATATATTACTTTATTATTTATATAATTATTTTTAATATAATTTAATTAATTATTAAATTTAAATAAAATTATAAATGTGTGAGAATAAAATAAAAAATAAAAATATTACTTTACAAGTGTCACAATATAAATATGTGAGAGTGAAAATTAAAATAGAAAATGCTAAATTTAGGTTATTTGGAGATTTTTGATAATTATTAAGGGTAAAAGGGGTTGTATAACTATTATGTCAAACCGTTAATTTCAAAAAGCTCATATTAGCAGATTTTTCAAAATTAGAGGTTTCACCCCAATCTTCACCAAACATTCAAATTAGCGGATTTAACCGGTCAAACCTCTAATATTAACTCAAACCGTTATTTATCAAACAGTGTCAATATTTACTCATTTAGTGATAAAACTATCAAATCAATAAAATAATTAATAAAATTGTAAAAATAACGTATAATCGTATATGTTTTTATGCCTGAAGCCGGACTTCGATCGTTAATCAATATTTTGGAGGGTATATTCAATTCCATGGCCTCCAATTAGGCCTCTAATTTATCCTTCCGGAAATGACTTCCACGAACACAATTTGACTAAGACCATAATTGGGTAAATTCAGCGGCACTTGTGTTGGGCGTTTTTTTTGCCCTCACTCCACTCCGCATCTCCATATCCTGCCATCTTTTCAACTTGATTGAAAACTGGACGATACAAAGTTAGAGGATTGCACCAAATCACTCTTAAATTAATGGAGACGATTATGGTAAACATTTGTGTTGAATTTGCGGAACTCAATATTATTTATTAAAAAAATATAAATATTTTAACTTAGGCGAGGCAACAACAAATGTTATGTTTTTTTTAAAGGTTAAAAATATAAATTTGTTATTGTCTAAATAAAAAAATATCTTTTCGGGGTCATGACCAGGAGTGATAATGAGCCAAGTTCGGGTTAGAGGCTCGTCAAGCTTAAAATTTTAGGCTTGAGTTTAGCTCAAGAACAATATTATTAGGCTTGGGTAAACTAGAACGAATGTCCTCAATTATGGGTAAGATACATTTGGGTCACCTAATTATTAAAAGTTACTTTTGGGTCACTCAATTACGGGTAAGGTTACATTTGGGTCACCCAATTATTAAATGTTACATTTGAGTCACTCAATTATGGGTAAGGTTACATTTGGGTCACACTTTATATTTTAAAAGTTATTTCAACTTGTCTATTAGATTAATTAATGATTTCAAATGAAGTACTTTAGTGTTAACGGGTGTATACAAGTGATTTGGAAGAAAAAATGACTAAATTAATGTAGTTTTTTAAATATAAATGGTGACCTAAATGTAACCTTACCCATAATTGAGTGACCCAAATGTAACCTTTAATAATTGGATGACCCGAATGTAAACTTACCCATAGCTGAGTGACCCAAAAATAACTTTTAATAATTGAGTGACATAAATGTAACCTTACTTATTATTGAGTGACTTCCATTGTAGTTTACCCAATTTTTTTATAAAAGATGGGACCTCATTAAAAATTCCTTTCATAACCAACACCGAAACGAATTCAATGTCGAAAAAGGGGAAAAGCGTGCCCAAAAATTAGAATTAATCCAAATAACCAGGAAATATTCTTACAATACAAACACATAATCAATAAAAATAAAAAATCAAACAACAACCAACTAAGGAAAATGAAACCACAAACATGCATCAATGGATTTTTTCCTAATTTATTTTATTGCTTTTTTTGCTAAACATATTACTTTTTGTGGATTCACTTACCTGGTGTAAAACTCAATTACTATATATGGGATGGAATACAGTTACATGGTGTAAAACTCATTTAGTTTTTATACTAATCCATGGCCATTGGATGAGTAAAATGGATGGATGAGATTAACAGTAAAAAAATGTGAAGATTATCACTTAGAAAAAAATAAGGAAACAATTTTAGCCATTAATTACCATCATCTAACGGTCCAAAAAAGTGTAAAAATAACTGAATTTTACACCATGTAAGTGGATCATAACCTTATATATATATATATATATTTCAAGTATGTTCACGAGCCGAGCTTGAGTCAATTCAGCTCGGCTTGTTAAGGTCTCGAACCGAACTCAAGTAAAACTCACTCGAGCTAAATTTTGACCGTATAGCTTACAAGCCGATCAAGCTCATTATCACCCTTAGTCATGACCTCTATCGGTCTTCGCTGAGCATCGCCCCTGCTCATATTCATCTACATATTGAATAACTTTTGATAACATTTTGCATTTTGCTTCTTGATAACCCTCAATCTTTTCTGAATTGTGGGTTATTACGATTGACGGGGTCTTCGCCAACAATAATGTTTTATATAAAATATACTAATAAATTAAGCGGTTCTAATCAAGCATATAGGGCTATAGTTGTTGGCAATTCATGGCGGAGTTCTAATATTATCTAATAATATTAATATATAACATTATTTATAGTACTCTGCCTTGTAAAATGATTGAGCAAGTAATGGGCATAGAAGCTTCCCCACAATTATATATACTTATACTTCGGAAACAAAAAATTAACTTCAAACACTAGGAACCAGAAAAGTTTGTATTGCATATATATATATATTATAGAGGAAGTGCATGGTTGTTGGGAGCCATGTCCGGATCGAGGGGAATTAATATCGAAGAATAAATGGCTTAACTACAAAATAAATGTCTAAACTATATTTATTTTTTAATATAGGTGCCTAAAATTTTTCGACTGAAATAGGTGTCTAAATATTTTTCTTGGCCAAAGTTGATGTCTCAATTAACTTTAAAACAAGTCAAAAATAAAATTTTAAATATTTATTTTAGTCAAAAATATTTTATGCACCTATTGTAAAAAAAGATGTATAATTTAGGTACTTATTTTGTAATTAAGCCATTACAACTTTGGATAAAAACCAATTAGGGTGGATCCTAGATCACTGGCTTTACAAAGCGGGTTTGATCGTGGTTCTCGGATTCTACGGTCCAATTGGTGGTGTATTAAATAGAGTGGACAAAATTCGACTCGAAAAACATTAAATTATTTGACTCGATTTAATGTAAAAATATTTGATTCATTTTAACTCGAATTGTAATTTCATAAACTTGACTCGACTCGAAAGAATTTTAAATTAAGTTTGACTTATAAAATAGAAATTGAATAACTCAAAAATTTTAGTACTTGGTGAAGCAATTTTTAAGTTGAGTCAAGTCTCTCAATTTTGCATGATACACATATATATATCACATATAAAATAATATGAAGAAATATATATGTGTATTGTATATGGTTATAGAAAAATGTTTGAATTATAAATGTTTACAATTAAATTGGAACAGAAATCGAACAACTCGATTTGACTCGAAAATTTTTAAATAAAGTCTAAGTTGTAACATAAGATTCATCAATTCGGCTAACTCAAATTTTTAACTCAAAAATTTTAGTAATTGGTTTCACAAAGCGGGTTGGATTCACATCATTTCCATTGTCGAACTATGGTGAATTCTTAAGGGGTTTTCAAATAGCATGATCCCTAGGCTTTGAACGCGTCGAGTCGATAATGTTGATGTTGCTCAACTGACACTTGCATTGTAATTTATAAAGCATATCATATAGTTACTCGGAACATTCTAAAAAATATATTTTTGACACTAACATGGTAGTTAATGGTTTGGCAAAATTCGACGCCTTCCTTACACTTGCATTATAATTTATAAAGCATATCATATAGCTATTCAGAACATTCTAAAAAGATATATTTTTGATCTTCCATACTTTTATGTAATATCAATTATGAAAAAAAAAATCTTTAACGCTTCCTTTTATATTAAAATAATTGTTAGATGAACTCAACAAAGTGGTCCCAATAGAAAAGCAGATGATGTTCATCATAAAAGACTCAGATTTAATCGTAATGTCTGCAAGGTGTGTGTATTGTCAAAAAGTATAAAATATCTATAAACAGATATTACTTTGTGGAAGCCCTACCTCAAAAGTTACTAAATTAACATTTAGTCCTATAAAAAATATTAAATTTCAATTTTTTTAATTTTTTTTAATTAAACCATTAAATCTTTATAATTTATTTTTTAAAAATTTTAATTTAAACCTCTAAAATTCGAAATAACCACCAAACTGGGTTACCAACATCCGCCGTAATATATTGTAAGACTTACCCAAAATGCGGCAACTTTATTTGTTTGCTTCAAAAACCGTGGATAGGTCTTGCCTTCTGTCTTAGCTCTCTGCTGGAACCAAATGAATAGCACATGGCTTCGCCTTTTTCTTTTGCCCGGGCCGGAAGGAACGTCAAAACTGGAAGTGGTACAGCACTCTACTTTTAATTACTTTTGGAGGTCAAATTCTTTTATGAGTACGTACACAATATATAAATTGTATATTTAATTCATGTACCCTAATTTAATCAATTTTAATTTTAATTTTTATATTTTATATTTTTAAAATTTCTTTTGTTTTATCTGAGAACGATATTAATTTTGTTGCTGGCCGCGACTGTCAATTCTCCTTATTTTTTCTTTACTTTAATATACTTTATATTTATTTCTTCTTTGTTGTTTTAGTTTTTAATACGAATAATTCTACCTTTTATGACATATTTTGCTATGCTTTTATAACACATTTTTTTTTATTTTTTGGCACGTTATCGATATTCTATGTCAGCCGTTTGACCTTTTTTTGTTTATTTTTTTATGGTTAAATTTGATGTTGCCTTGACTGATCAAGATGACGCTTATTTGTTATCCTACTAATCTTTCATGTTTTGGACCCTCAGATTGAATTTGAATACGCAATTTGAGTTCGTTGATAGTTTTCTCACGCCACTCGACTCTGATTTACGGTTGTCGATGGTCTTTCAATAGTTTGATCCTCTTTTGTAGTTTGTTTGCCGATACAATCAAATCTATTCTATATATAATTTGTTTGAGTCTTTTGGTTGGATTTTTAACATTTTTCTTGTATCATTCCTGTATGATCTCGGGTGGCTAGTTTATTATTTCAATGGTTATAGAAAAATATCCAAATTATATGTTTAGTTTACGATTATGATTGTAAACCTTCATTATAATTTTGGATTTCTCTTTTGAATAAAGAGCTATATTTTAATACATGAGTTGTGCAAAAAAAATTACACAATCCTTCTAAAAAATTTAAAACCTAAATTCCAAACCCTAGCACCCTAAACTCTAAATTCTAACCACAAGCCTTAAATTTTACACCCTATACATTAAACCCCTAAACCCTACCCTAAAACACTAAATTTTAAAATTAAAAGGTTTATGATTTACACAAACTTGTGTATCAAAATATTTTCTTATAATAAAATCTAGCGGCTTCTATAAAAGAGTCTCGTACTATACATAACTTATAAATTTAAGTATTAATCTCTAATTTGATAATTTTAAATCCCTTGCATTTTAGTTATATTGTGCCTAAATTAGTTTGGTCATGATTTGAATTTTATAATTAAAAAATATTAAAATTAAAATTGATCAAATTAAAGGCCTTCTGTTTTAAAGACGGGGAAAGAGGTACATATCTCTATTGATGTGTTGGGTTTGGGAAGGTTACTTGGCGGCCTGCACTTGAACAATTCAACCCAACTATTTCCACACAGTTTACTACTTGGGCTCTTCATACCCACTTGATCTAACATTCGAGTAATATTACATCAAGATGAATTAAGACTAACGCGCTTTTGTTCTTACAAAGTTTTTAATTTAATGATTTAACAATGGTAGAGAACAAATTAATAATAATATGCATGTTGAACCCAGCAGATGATCCCAATAGAAAAGCGGATAATATTTATTCTAATAGGCCTAGATTCAATCGCTTTGTCTACAATGTATATGTGTATTGTCAAAGGGTTAAGAATATGTATGAACAGATACTACATTGTAATCATCTTTAGATTATTCAAAAGTAATATGTATGAACATAGACTACCTTGTAATCACCTTTAGATCAAGTTTTTGAAATTGATCCTTTGCCATCCGGTTTGCTATTCCCTCCTTTTAATGCATATTATTGCTGATATGTTTTACATTAACTGGATTGTCTGCAGATCCAAAAAGGAAGGAGTAAGAGTCCCAAAAGACGGAGCATCAGCAGGAGCAAGAGTTTATCCGGGTCTTGATCTGAAGCCCCTCTATCGTGTTTGATTGGTATATTTTTTCAGTTTAAACTCGGTATCTGTAACAATGGTCTACCCATTTTATGTCCAATTTTGTCTCGTATACAAATTCACCGGAAACTGTACCATATTTCATTTGACAGGTAAGAAGCTGCTGCGGAGTTGATTCTCATGTCTCAGGAGCTGGTGAAGATGCCTACCTAGTTTTAATTTCAGATAAACTTATTAGAATTGTATCAGCTATGCTGGATTTCATGACTATATTTAGAACTTGTGATGGTGGGTGTGTTATTTTAACTAGATTGTTACATACTTGCTTTTGGCACTTAAAAATATGATTCCATCGTTGGTTTAGGGCTATTTTAATACTGGTTTTGTTTGATAAACAGTTTTTTGAGCTAAAATTAAAGGTTTAAAGTATTTTTATAAGCTTGACCAGTCAAATACGTTAATTTGAATGTTTAATAAATAGATAGTTGTAATAACAGATTGAGGTGAAACTTTTTATTTTGAAAAAGTTCTTTTTACGAGCTTTTTGAGTTAGAGTTTTGAATAAAAATTTGTAAAGATTATTTTATCCCTGATAATTATAAAAATTTTCTTAAATAACATAAATTTATTAACTAATAAAATTAAAAAATAATTTCATAAATATAAAATTAATATATAAATTAATAATTATATATTCAAAATATAATTTTGTAAATAAAAATAGATCATTTATTTTGACATGTGATATTCTTGTTAAAAATGGATAATTTACATTATTTTATAAATTTACTATTTTATATTATTTTTAAAAGGAGTGGAAAATCGAAAAACTCCTCACTTCTCTGAAAATTTTGTAATTTCTACCTATTGAAAGTTCAACAAACTATCTATTTTGAAAAGAATATTTATTTTGACAAAAATACTTTATAAATTATACAAATCATTTCGTTGTTAGTTATTGACACATCAACAAACTATCATAAAATAAAGTTATAACATACCGCTAACCTTTGTTAATTAGAATATTCGCTGATACTTGTTGCTTGAGTGCTAAATTACTACGTAAATAAACAATATTATCGCAAAGACAAATTAAAAATGTCATAAAAATAAATGAAGAAATTGTCATAAAAACGAATAAAAACATAATAGAAATCTATTGCCTCTATTGGTGCCTTATTTATGCCCAACATAAAAAATTAAATTTATGATTTAGTGTTTAAAGGTAATATTTAGGGTATATAAAATTAGGGGTAAGATTAATTTTTAAAGTTAAGGGTTATAATCTAGTTTTTTAGTGTTGATGCATAAAAAGATATCGAAGAGGGCAGTAAAAAAAGACATAAAATTGTTGTTCATAAAAATAATAATAAATTGAAAAATATATCTTTTTATGGTGCCCTATATATGATCAACACTAAAAAAATAAATCAAAAGTATAATCTTAATTTCTAAATCCTAAATCACAAACCTCAAATCCTAATAATTGAGTATTATACTTTACATTCTAAACCCTAAATATAATTTTTAATGTTAATATATATATAATACCGAAAAGAGATTAAATTAGAAAACAATAGAAAAAAAAACTCATAAAAATGAGTTTTAATTATGTATTTGTGTATAAAAAAGCCCAATAAACGACCAAAGGCCATCACTGATGACAATGAAAGCAGACGAATGGACTTGGGATTCTAAAAAAGAAAACTGACAGAGTGTCACATAGCACGTTTCCACTAAAAAACTTTTACTATTACAATTTCTAAAATCTTTTTATTATATATTTCTAAATTAATTTAAACCACTTCTTAAATATTTTTTAAGAAAAAATACTTTTAAATCAATTACCATTAATTGATTCAATAGTTAAAGATGTTTATGCTGTTTCATCTCCTATATTTTAATTTCAATTTTCAACATATACTTTGAGAATGTAATTATCTTCCTATCTAATAATACAATTTTATATTACTATAACTTTTTAAGTCTTTATGCAAAAAAACGCTTAATTAAATATTTTAACTTAAACATTGTATCAATTAAATTATTTAACTAAATATAATTAATTTTATAGATATTAAATTTATAAAAAAATATATAATTTAAAATATTTTTTCATTATCTTTATAGCGCTTATTTTTATTAAAAATTATAATCCTTCCATCTATTGAATTTTGTAAATTATTAAGTGTAAATTATAGTTTTTTCTTTAATTTTTTTCTATTTGCTTATGTTATTATTCAATAACTAGTTTGTATAGCTCTACAATACTCAGTTAATTGCTGGAAAATTATATATATATTATTTTTTATTAAATAGTGAAGTATTATATTCTCATATCGGAATTCGAACCTATATAAGATAAGACAAGATAAAATCCTTAGCCACTAAAGGAATCAATGGATCTCTCTCTATATATATTGTTTTGGCTTATCCGTCAAATATGTGCCCAGTTAGGTGCCCAAACTATTTTCGGGCCAAATTGGGACCTAAAGTTTTATTTTGTGATCCATTTAAAATTCGCCATTAATTACCACCGTTAAAGGAGACATGCTGGGAAACGTCGATACACCCCATGGCGTAACAAAAAAATTATCCAGCGTAATCCACCAGTGATCCATGTACAATGGACGAATTTGGGGTGATAAAAGATGAAACGTTACCTTAATAAATCTGGATATCCGTAGGGAATTCAGAATAACCAAATTGAATCTGAGTCATCACAATAGTGTTCCGACCTCTACGCAGTCCACCCGAATAAAACGAACAATATTTTCTCTTCTCTAACTATTAGAGAGTTTTTTTTAAAAAAAGAATTAATAGTTGCTAGACCTTATGCCTTTATATAGCATTTTAAAACCCAATTCTAATTAAATTCGAATTCTTAAATATGCAATATATTTAACCGAATATAATTAAAAATGTAGAATATGATTCTACTTTAATTATGTTTTTTTTAGAGATATATATATACTTTAATAATATTTGATAATTACAAAAACTTATAAAATATTAACATATATATTTAAACGAAAATATCCATATTTACAATAATTATAACAATTTTGGTTTCTCACTAATTACGTGTACAACAAGTTTGTACACATGTTATCTAATCGATATTTGTTCGTTTCAATCATAGGGTGTGATCCTTGTAGGTTCATCCCAATAATAATTCTTATCATCTGATCTGTACATTATTTAAACAAAAGAGGCCCGTCCCAATAATAATTCTTAGCATCATGTCGTAACCGCTTATTTCCTTGGTGAGTAAGGTTATAAGGCATAATGCCACTAACAAGGAAATTAACTAAATCTATATACCATGGTATTGTCGAGGTAACTAACATTTGCTCATCTGGGAATATATCGCATATCTTCATATCTGCGTCCTCCTTGTTGCCGATTTCTAGGCGTGATAGATGATCGACAACTTGATTCTTCGTTCCTTTCATGTCCTCAATTCTAATGTCAAACTCTTGTAAAAGTAAAATCCAACGAATCAAACGGGGTTTGGCATCTTTTTTAGAGAAAAAGGTACTTAATTGCCGAGTGGTTAGTACGAACAATTACCTTAGTCCCGATCAAGTAGGAGCGAAATTTGTTAAAAGCAAAAACCACTGCTAGTAACTCTTTTTTTGTAGTGGTGTAGTTCACTTGAGCACCATTAAGGGTTTTACTAGCGTAGTATATCACATTGAAAATTTTACATGTTCGTTGCCCGAGAACTGCTCCTACTACGAAGTCACTTGCATCGCACATAAGCTTAAAAGGTAAGGTCCAATCAGGTGGAACGACAATAGGTGCCGAGGCAAGTTGCTTATTCAAGGCTTCAAATGCTTGGAGGCATGAGTCATCAAAATTAAAAGCTTTGTCTTGTTCAAGCAAGTTACACAAAAGTTTAGAGATTTTAGAAAAATTATAGATAAACCTTCGATAAAAACTTGCATGTCCTATAAAGCTTCAAATTCTTTTGACCGAATTTGGTGGTGGTAATTTTTCAATCACTTCCACCTTGGTTTGGAGGAAATCTTATGACCGAGCACTATTCTTCCATCTACCATAAAGTGGCACTTCTCCCAATTGACCACTAGATCAGATTCTTCGCATCTTGTTAGCACTTTCTCCAAATTGCCGAGGCAATTGTCGAAGTTGCTTCTGAATACCAAAAAATCGTCCATGAAGATTTCCAGGAAATCTTCCACCATATCAGAAAAAATTACCATCATACATCTCTGGAAAGTTACCGGAGCATTGCATAATCCAAACGATATCCTTCTGAAAGTACAGGTACCATACATGCATGTGAAAGTGGTCTTTGTCTGATCATTCGGTGCTACGGCAATTTGGTTATAACCCGAGTAGCCATCAAGAAAATAATAAAAAGATTTACATGTAAGTCGGTCAAGCATTTGATCAATAAATGAAAAAGAAAAGTGATATTTCCTAGTAGCTTTATTCAACTTATGGTAATCCATACAAACCCTCTAACCGGAATCCTAGTTGGGATTAGTTCATTGCTTTTATTGATTACCATGGTTATACCTTCCTTTTTCGGTACATATTTTACCGGGATTAACCATGTACTATCGGAGATAGAATTAAGCCTCCTTTGTGCCTTAATTGTCGGTTTATGATCATTCTCCAATAGGGTTTTGTGCATACACACTACCGAGCTAATTCTCTTCAAGTTGGTAATTGTCCATCCTATTGCCTTCTTGTGAAATGCCAACATGTCGATCAATCTCTTTTCCTGTTTAGGCTGTAACTTAGAAGAGATTATCACAAGCAAAGTGTTATCGTTTCCCAAATAAGCATATTTTAATTACCCTAACAATGGTTTCAATTCAAGAATATGAGGTTGTTCAATAGAGGGTTTTTTTTATTTTACCTTCTTTAGCTGAGTAATTCAATGGTTCGAAATACTTACCTGGACGACTTGCTATCTAATTGGCTTCATCTTGCTCCTCGTCATTCGACTTTTCAAGTTCCTCATATTCGACAATACAATTACCGAGGCAATTGTTAAGGCAATCTTCCTTCATGTCAAAATTTAATTCAGTTGTGGCTTGGATGACTTGGTACTATTCTGGATCGTCATCATGCTTAAGGGTTTGGAACACGTTTAGCTTGACTTGCTGGTCGTTCACCCTTATTGTGAGTTCTCCCTTTTCGACATCAATCAATGTTCTTCTTGTAGCTAGGAAGGTTCTCCCAAGGATAATAGGTGTGAACTCATATGCTTCACAATCTAGAATAATAAAATCAGCGGGAAAAATAAATTTATCAATTTTTACCAGTATATCCTCGATTTTTCCCTCTAGATGCATATAGAATCTATCAGCAAGCTATAGCATAACTGTTGTAGGTCTTGCTTTTTCGATTCCTAATTTTTGAAAAATTAATTTGGGCATCAAATTTATGCTTGCTCTAAGATCGCACAATACTTTCCCGATATAGTGATTTCTGATCGAACACGATATTGTGAAACTGTCAGGATCTTTAAGCTTGGGTGGCATGCGATTATGTAGCATGTCCATGCATCATTCTGTCACAACAACTGTTTCAAATTCCCCTAGTCTTGTCCTCTTAGAGGCGATGTCTTTGAGAAACTTAGCATAGTTCGGCATTTGTTATATTGCTTCAACCAATGGCAAGTTGATGTGGACTTGCTTCAAGATGTCAAGGAACTTCTTGAACTGGTATTCTTGCTTTTGCCATTTCAACCTCTATGGGAATAATGGTGGCAGTCAGATGTCTTCAATATTTTCATTAGTTTGGAACTTGATGGAAGGAGTTGCCAAGGCATCAGGAGGACTTGTCGAAGCTTGTGAAGTAGTCGAGGCATGTGGAATTGCCGTGGCATTCTCTGATTCATCAATTGTGGCAAAGGTTTTGTTGCTGGACATGTCTTTTTAGACAAGGGGCTGCTCATTTGGTTGAGTGTTCTTTGTTGAGTGAACTTGGTTTTCCTTAAGTTGTCAGATACTCCAAGTGGTGATTGCTTTGCACAGCTCGTGGTTTGCTCTTTTGCAACTTCAGTATCGCTGGGTAAACCGCACATTGGTATTGTGTTCAAGTTCTAAGCAAATTGCCCGACTTGTGTCTCCAATGACTTTAGGGTCGCCTCTTGGTTTTTCAATCTCATCCCAGTCCTGTTGATAAAGACGTCAATCATTTTCATGAAATTACTATTCTCAGCCATATAAGATTCAGTTTTTAACATGAAAGCATTGAGAGAATTTTCCAAAGAACTGGATGGTGTCGATTGTTGCTGAGGCATCTGTTGCTGCGGTATCTGTTGTCGTGGCAAGTTCTGCTAGAATCATGTTGTTTGTGCATTCTGACTGCTCTATTTGAGAGCATTGCTAGGATTACTCCATGAGAAATTGAGGTGCTTCCTCCAGGCTGGATTGTAAGTGTTGGACATCACATTGTTGTTCCAGTTGTAGTTTCCAACGTAAAAGCTAGATTCGGGGTTCTGCGGACACTCAGAAGAATCATGGTTACCATTATAAAAATCACAAATTAAATCTACTACCTTGATCCCTTGTGTGTTGCTAGGTCGTTGCATGTTCTTAACCATATTGGTTAAAGCGACCAATTGTGCAGAAATAGATCCTGATGAATCAAGCTCATTTATTGTGGCATTGCGTCTGACTATTCCCCTTCGAGTGGTTGGAAATTGATAATCGTTCTTGGCAAGACGGTTCAGATTCTTATGTCATTTGCCGAGACATCTAGCATTATCCTTGTCAGCGTGTTCACTGAGTTATACAACATCATCACTTGCGTCCACAATGGAAATCTGTGCATGGGACATTTGTGTAAAAGCTCTTTGTATCGCTCTCAAACCTCGTATGTGGATTCATCATCTGCCTACCGAAAAGAAGTAATATCATTACAGAACTTATCAATCATATTTGTAGAACTAAATCCATCAATAAAATCACGACACAAATCCGTCCAAGATCCTATAGATCCGGATGGAATACTATTTAGCCACGTTTTTGCCCTATCCTTCAGTGAATAGGGAAATAATTTCAGCCTTAGGATATCTTCATGGGCTCCTTGTAGCTTGAATGAATTACAAATCTCCAAGAATGATTTGAGGTGTTGTCTGGCATCTTCAGTTGCTGACCCACTAAATTATCCAATTGTGTTGATCATATTGAACATCACATGTTTTAATTCAAAGTGGGCAGCTTCTATCTCAGGTGCGACAACTCCTGGATTGAGACCGTTGAGATCTTTCTCTAAGTAGTCTCGAATGGGTCTGTTACAAACAGGTTGTACGACTTGATCTCCTCCTCCTCTTACTACGGTGTTCTGGTTACCATTGGCATTCAGATTGCCTACTCGGTTATCATGTTGTTCTGCCATTGATGCTCGTTGTTCTCGTATTCTTCTATGAAGAACTCATTCCATCTCAGGTTCAAGTGGGTAATCTTGTGCTGTTGGTCTCGCCCTGGTCATACACAGATGAAAAACCAAAGTTGTGAGTCCCTTGAAACCGATTAGAAATAAAAATAAAATAAAAAATAAAGGTGCAAGAAATTAAAAACAAAGTCGTTGTTGCCAATCCCCAGCAACGGCGCCAAAAACTTGTTGCGCGTATTAAGTGCTTCGCAATTGGTGCAAGTATACACGTTGCAAGTTATAGTATAGATATCGTCTCCACAGAGATTGGTGCTCCTTCGAAAATTTAACTTCTCGCACTAAAAGTAAAAACACAAGTAGGTGATTGTAGGAGTTCTAATTAACAAGTAAAATAAAAAACAATTAAATAAAAGAAAGATGTAATCGAATAAGAGAGAGTAGGCCGAGTTATCGTGAGTCGTGGCGTGATAGTTGAATGGACCGTCGTGGTAATTGAGTGCTGAGTAGCTCAAATGCTCATCAATTGAATTCAGTTGGATTGCCTGGGCAATTCTGGGATTGCTCGGGCAATTGGGAATGGAGCGATTGCCTTGGCAATTGGGCAATAACCTTCAAAGTTCAGCGAAGAGTTCTTCAATAGTTTCTCGTTATCCCTAACTCGAAACATTGTTAATTGTCCATGCCTTGATAATACATCCCTACGTGAACCAATGGTGGACAACAACCTATCTTGTGCTCCTTTTAGCTACTGAAATTCGCAACTTATTCCTAAGTCGAATTAGTCTTCACCATCGATTGATTGGATAAAGACCATACTCATTCGTTTCTTGAATCTAACTCTCCCGATATTAGATAAATGGATGAATTTACGAGATCTTCTCCCAATTTACTCGCAAGCAAAATTAAGAACCAAGAATGAACAAACTTTGAATTAAAATTGCAAACTCAAATACCTAAACAACTCTAATCGTTCTCACAACCACAAAAATACAATAACTCAAGCCAAATAAATGTAGTTCATGGTTGGGAGCAAAATAACCACAAAAATAAAATAACCCAAGCCAAATAAATTTAGTTAATGACTGGGAGCAAAATAACCACAAAAATAAAATCCCTAAATATGAATCTAATGGAAGTAGAAGAAAAAGAAGAAGAAGAAGAAGAAGAAGAAATCGAAACAGCTCCAATTTGCTCTCCCTAATCGCACATGCCCTTGTAGTTGGCAGCTAGGGATTTATATATGAGATGGCTAGGTCGAAGTCTTTCTTGAGGAGGAAGTTAAGTTGGAATTAAATACAATAAAAGAAATAAATTCCTTTTATTATTATATTTTTATTCCTCCAAAAACTTCTACTAAAGCTCTTAGAATTTAATCTCCTTTTGATCTCTGCATAGAACTCCAACTCCTTTGCTTCACGCCATTTATCTCGAACATGTTGGATTTATCCAGTCATCAAATCGGCTGCCACTTCATCTTATCCTCCATTGCCTCGACAATCTGCTCGGCATGGCTTTCAGAAATCAGCTTCGATTGCCTTGACAGACTCTTAGAATTGCCACGGCAGTTCTTGATTACTTGGGAAATTTGATCCTGCACACATAAAACACACATCCGCAGTATCTTTTTCCATAAAACAACTCAATTATGAAATCAAACATGTTGGTGAAGGAAACTATGCAATTATGCATGAATGACTAAAAATGCAACTAAAATGAGCCTAAGTCTAACAATAATATGAGTAAAAAAGGTTATAAAATAGTACTTTTGAACACTCATCAAACACGAACACCTTCACAAATAAATAAACAAACACAATGTTAAAAATTTAAACGAACTGAATATGAACACCTTTAAAAATAAATAAATAAACACAAATATAATTTTATTCGTTCAAGCTCAGTTTATTTACTCCCTACATTTACATTTTAGAGCGGGAGGCGTGGGTTGGACCACTTGTGCCAAATACATTGTTTTTGTGTGAACTAAAGGAAAACACTTTGACAATGGACATTGACAATGTTTTAGATCACGTTTAGCATTGCCAAATACATTGTTTTTGTATGAACTAATTAGAAACCTGTCCGGCTGTCCCGAAGTGCTTTCAATTCTCGATGGGATAGCCATTGTGGTCTTGAAGTGCCTCAATTTTTTTGTTTCACATCGGTTCAAGTTTAATACACTTGGGTAGTTGAACGGTTGTCGAAATCTTTAAAATTAGTTTCTGTTTTAAAATAAATTTTGCAGTAGTTATAAGTGTGGTTGAATTCACGGAAAATGATGTTAGATTAATTTTATAAAAATAAACAAAATAATAATAAAGATGACCTTTGTATGATTAATTTAATCTAATTTCTTCTTAGTTTATCGGTAATCAAACGGGCGTCGTAATGATTCAAACTAGATTTTATATCTTTATAACCACGTACAAGAGTAATTTATTACTTTGATTAAAAATTGTCTATAATTACGGATGAGAAGATTTTAATTAGCCATATAAAGACTACGAGTTTGAATTATAGTGTTTATGAGAGCAAATTAATGGTTAATTTAATTTATGTAAACTATCAAAATGATCACTTTTGGTCACCAATTTGAAAAAAAAAGTTATATTTCTGTCACTTATGTTACCAATTTATTACATTTTAGTCACTTACGTTATTAATTTGTTGCATTTTGGTCATTGAGATATTAACTTATGTTAGTTTGATGACAATCTGACATGTTGCGTTAGTAAAAAAATGTTACTTTTAATTTGACTCATAAAATTTAGATAAATTATTATTTTGACCCCTAAAATTTAAGTAAAAGTATCAATTTGACTGACCCTTGAATTCAACCAAAGTCTTCTGTCGTCAGCAACCATTAACCATTGTCACTAATCACCGTCGGCTATCACCGATTAACGTTGTCGGTAATCGTTGGACCCCTAAATTTTTTAGTTCACTCATTTTTACCTCCTAAACACGAATATGGTGTATGTTTCACTAAAAATTGTCTCAAACTCAACAAATCTAATGTACAACTCTTCGACTTCCTTTAAAATTAAATCAAAATAATAAATTTATCATTAATATTCCTTTAAGAAAGATACAAAAAATCTTTTTTTAATATGCTGGTGTGATTATAAGGTAATATTTGTTCAATTTTCTTAGCTCTTTAATAACGCACACACACCTTGCACACATAATACTTGAACATGGGTTACATTGATAAAACACATCATCTTTTACTACTGATACCACTCCACGGGTTCAAAAGATACAAAAGATCTAAATCTATATCATAATCAAATGCATACTTTTTTATTTAAAATAGTGTTATGTTATAATTTTTATTACTTTTATAATTCGCTTTAAAATTAACTTTTGAGCAAAAACTATTTTTGACAATGTTTTTGACCAAAAACTTAAAATGAAACTATCTAGATCTAATTCACTTAATTTAAATGATAGTCAGAATTCATTTTTTTGTATGCTTGCAGATCTTCTAAATTTGGTGAAATTTTTAGAAAAAATGAAATATACAATTAAGAAAGGCTTAAATGAAAAACATGTACCTAAATTATATCACTTTTGAACTTTATGTGCCTAAAATATTTTTTTGTAAAAATAGGTATCAAAGTTTTGACCGTTATAATTTTAGGTTCTCAAAGTTTCAATCGTTATAATTTAGGTGCCCAAAGTTTCAACCGTTATAATTTAGGTGCCCAAAGTTTCAAGCGTTATAATTTTAGGTGTCTCGTGTTAATTTTCTTAAAAAAAGTTATTTTATTTGTTTTTTTAATTTCCTTTATATTTTAAAAAGCCCCTAAATTTCTAAAATTCACAAAATAGCCCCCAAATTCAAAATTCTTAATTCTCAAAAACTCAAATCGCGATCTGAGTCGATTCTGTCGCCGATGGCCACGCCGCCGCCCACCACACCCGTCGTCGGACCACCATGATCATTTACCCTACCACCCCTCGCTGAAAAGCGACTGAAACCGTGTAAAATGACGGACGAAGGTCGAAATCTTCAAAAAGTTCATTCAAACGATTCACAACAAGTGGCGGTCGGATGACGATGAACGATGTGTGAGTATTTTGACGAGGGGAGGACATTCTATTCCGTCGCCGGCAACGTGGCCAATGACGGCGGGAGTCGCCGAATTGAAGGATTTATGTATTTAGGGATTTATGAATTTGGAGCTTTTTAGAATTTCGAGAATTTGAGGGTTTTTTTGAAAATTTTTGTTTTTTAATTTTTTTAAAAAATAAAAAAATTAGAGATTAAAACTTGCAAGGTGTCGGATTATAATTGGTTAACAAAAATCTTTTAACGGCAATTAACAGCGAGATACCTAAAATTATAATTGTTAAAACTTTAGATATCTTCTTTTTATAAAAAGTACTTTAGGCATGGTTCAAGAGTGATATAGTTTAGGTATTTATTTTTCATTTAAGCCATTAAGAAATTAAATACTTGGGGGTAAATTCTCCCTCACATTGTTTTGCTACCATACATCAAATTCCCACGTTCAAAACATACTGAGATTGTACTGTTTACAATGATTTTGTCATATGATTCGTGTGGTTTACGATAAAGCTCAAGGAAGAGATCATCAATCTTTCTTTATATACTATTAAACTATGCAGTGGATAGTGAGTATCATTTATTATCATCGTCATCAAGAGCTGAGACATTCAAGAGAATAAGAAGAAGAAGAAAAAGAAAGATGAAGCTGATACGTTTGTTGCTCATTCTAAATCTGCTAAATATGGGAGCAGTGCTGGGAGTTGGTGATGACAAATACAGCAGACATGACTTCCCAGCAGGCTTCGTCTTCGGTTCTGCCACCACTGCTTATCAGGTGGAGGGAGCAGCAAACCAAGATGGGATACTTTCGACCACGCTGGTATTTCTTTTCTTTATTTAAAAAATCATTTTTTTAGTTTTTAACTAAACAATTTTTCAGGGTGAACGAAACCAAACTTTTTAATTCATTACACTCTTTTTTCCAAGTGTGCTTTCTTAACTTCCTATATTGAGGATTTTGCATGACGGCTTTTCTTTTTTAGGAAGATGTGAAAAATATGGCAGAAATGGGCTTAGATGCCTACAGATTTTTCATATCCTGGTCAAGATTCATCCCGAGTATGGTTTTTAAATTTTAATTCACTTATATATTAGCCGAGGATGAATTTTGTTTCCAACTATTTTATTCATATCTTCTCATTTCATTTCAGATGGAAGAGAGCCTCTCAATCCAAAGGGTGCACAATATTACGACAACCTCATAAATGAACTAATCAGCCACGGTTGAGATCAATTTTCATCAATATCTTTCAGTTGTTCGATTAAAGTTTTTATTTTTTAAGTTGAATGGTTTCGCAGACAATATATTAAAGTATTCATTTTCTCCGATGATATCTATATGACCTGACTGTGCAGGAATGCAGCCTCATGTTACCTTAACCAATTATGATCTCCCACAGGCACTTGAAGATGAGTATGGAGGGTGGATAAACTCTAGAATAGTGTAATTTCTTTGATCTTGTCTTTTTTGATAAGCACTTATATGATTTCTGCATATTGGACACAGTAAGTATCAATGAATGTGATCGAATCATCCTAATGTTAATGCAGGAAGGACTTCACAGCTTATGCCGATGCGTGCTTTAGAGAATTCGGGGACTGAGTTTCATATTGGGTTACCGTGAATGAGCCAAACGCTTTTGCCGTTGGAGGTTATGATCATGAAGCTACTCCTCCTAGGCATTGCTCTCAACCTTTCGGATTAAAGAACTGTACTAGAGGCAACTCCTCATCCGAGCTATGTATAGTTATTCATAATATCTTATTGGCTCATGCATCAGCTGCTAGATTATACAAGAGAAAGTATCAAGTAATAATCTAAAGTTTTCATGTCAACTATCATTTGAACTTCTGTTTTCTGTCTCTCTTTGTGTAGCGATGTCTCTTTTCGCTAAAAAAACGTGGCTTTTCGAAGTTGTTTTTGAAAGGTGTTTGTGATTCTTTTTTGGATATTAAAATATTTATTCCGTGGGTTTTAAAAAATCGCATTAAAAAAATGGAGTCGCCACCGGCCACTTAGGTAGGTCGGACACCATAAAACCAGAGATTCAAAAAGATTGGGTTCGGGAGTCGGTTACGAATGGGGAAGGATTAGCACCCCCACACCGCCCAAAACTGGTACTTTAATAATTACCGCTTTATTAATATTGGATTTTCCGGATTAAAGTGACGATTATTTTAAAATTCGGTCATAATTGCGAATAAATTTTAAGGGCCCCGTTATCCGAGAATAAACGCCCAACCACTATCACTACGTCTGATACTGGCCCCGTTTACGCTCGGATAAAAGGGCACCGCATTGACAATTTATATCATTATGCAATCTTAGAACACATAAAAAACATAAACAAACATTCATAACGACGTAGCATTAAAACCCAAATACTATAATATAAAACAAAAACGATTAAAATGCATGAACATAACATTTCATGATGATAAAACAAAATAAAACAAAATATGAACAAGAAAATGCTTGCTTCCAAAATTAGACTAATTAATTTTAACATGCTTAACCATATTAAAATGAATCACAACTATAATATGCATGGCATAGACCTAAGAAGGGTACGAAATTAACAAGTCAACAATACCACAAAAATACACTAAAACCCTTATCAATGACATAATTAGTATGTAAAAATAACTACAAAGACATTACATATAACAAATAATATCATACTATCAAGTAACCTAAAAAGAAGCGAAATGGACATAAACACATGGTGTTTATGAGACCAATCACACCGTACAAAATGACCATAATAAGCTAACATGTAAACATGGTATGCACATTAAGTTAAATATAACAACAAAGACATATGTAATACGAACGATCAAATTAAAGCACAAAAAATGATATAATACACTATAAAACATAAATAGACTAGGCGTAAATGAAACATATGTAAATATAATGTGCAACACAATACACTAAAATAGATAAAAGGAATAAAGATATAAAAGTTTAAAGCATCAGAAGGGCTAAAATGGAAAAGAAACAAAACCTAAAAACAGAAATTAAATAGTTAAAGACATAATTAAGGACTTGATTAAAAACTGAATTAAACTCCAAAGGACCTATCGAGTAATAAACCCATGCGGCAAGCTCAAAGTGTAAGAAACAGAAACACGAAAGGACTGCGAAGGTATTTATGCCATTTATAATCTGATCTAACTTAATTTTGGGGTTGAATTGAATGAAAATGAAATGCAGATGCTAATTTTAAACGAAAAAGGGGATGCAAAAGCGTGCGCAACAACAGAGAACGGGATTGAAAACGCAATTGTGCCATGGTCGAAAGCAAAAGCGGAAAAACAAAAAGGACCCTTCGTAATTAGACCATTTAACCATATAAAGGTTATTATTTGTTTTATAACCGGTAATATTAAACCTAAACCTAAAAATTATTCAGCCCTTCCCTCTTTTTCTCTCAACAACTCGATATCGCCGTTCACCCCTTCCATGGCGGTGTCGTCTCCGTGGTGGTGGAACCCAAACTAGCTTCAAAAAAACTCTCCCCTCTCTCTAAAACCCCGGTGTATGCTTATTTTTTAGGAAAACACTCCGATTTGCCTAGATCTCAAAAAAACCCAAACCTTTTGGAAGAAAAAAACCTCATTTTCACCACCCCCGACATCTCTCCTCTCGACCGATTCACCCTAGGAGTGGGCTTATCACCGATTCGAAGGTGGATCGACGTTCAGAATAAGGGAGAAGATAAAGAGATAGATGCGTGAGGACCTTTCATCGGAGATCCTAGTCTCGGCCACCGTACAAGGTAACCGGTCGAAGCCTAAAAGGTATACTCTTCCCTTTTTTGTTTATATTTTGTATTGATTTTGGTTCGAATGAACATGCAAAAAAGAAAAAAGAGACTACCTTTCTGGAATTTTTTGTGTATTTTTAGATCTGGTTTCAAAAAACAAAAAAAAAACCCCGTACAAAAGAAGGTCGACCCCCCTTACATATGTGCTCTTTTTCCTTTTTGTAGATCTAATAATAATAATAATAAAGATTATCTTTCTGAGATTTGGTTGTTGATAATCTGTTCTTTTGCCTCTTTTGCACGTCTGGTGGTTGGACTGATGGTACGGCGGAGTGGTGCCGGCGTGGAGAGAGTGTGGCAGCATCATCTTCGGCTGGATTTACTCACGGCCGTTGGATAATATCTGATCCAACGGCTGTGATTACATGAGGAATGTGCGGCCTAGATCGAGCCTTGAAATGCGTGGTGTTTGCTGGAGATGACAACACGTGGCAGAGGATATCGAACGGTCTCGCGCGTGCGTTGCACGCGCGAGTGAGAAGCCGGACGTCCTGGAAGTGTGTTTCACGCGCTGGACAGCTCTCCCAAGGCTGATCGTGGCCGTTGGTTCTGAATTTGATCCAATGGCCCTCCTTCAACTGCTGCAAAAAAAATATATATGATATTAGATATCATATAGGGTTTTAGGGTTAATTAGATGGGATTGGGCTGGCCGAAAATGGGCCTTGTAAATTACATATATATATATATCTTGTAATAATATGGACTTGGACTGTTATTATAATATTTGGGTTTTATATTTTAGATTTTATTTTACAGTAGTCCAATAATAATAATAATAATGATAATGATAATAATAATAATACGACGTTACATACGTATACGTGCACACCCATATAAGTGTAACATACGAATATACATGCAAACATTAATGTAACATACTAACATACATATATATATAATCATACACATAATTAACATAACCTCTACACACATTAAACAAATACGCTCGTACTCTATATACACGCGACGCACATTCATCTAATACGTATACATACATAGATTATAATACACATGCATACACTTTATATATATTAGTAACACTCATGCAAACAATAAACATATAATATAATAAACATACATGTAACACTAATATGTATTTACAGGTAAAAAATGAGTGATTACACTTTGTATTTCTTCCGCTCACATCGACTTTAGCTACGAGCCTTTTGCTTGGCGCTTTAGTATTTCATTTTTATATCCCATTTTTAATGCAGGACAAGCAGAAAGGATTAATAGGTATTAGCATATTTACACCTGGGCTTGTTCCTGCTACAAACTCACAGAGGATGCCGTGGCAGCTCAAAGATATAATGACTTCACTATTGGTTGGTAAGTCCCATACTTAAATGTTTTCTAGAAAGCATGCATATTAGTAAAATGTGTGTGTTATGCTCTAGGATTGCGAATCTGTTGGTGTTTGGAGATTATCCCGACACGATGAAAAAATCGGTTGGCTCCAGAATTCCTACCTTTACCAATTATGAATATGAACTTGTTAAGGGTTCGTTTGATTTTTTTAGAGTTATACATTACTCAACATTATATATCCAAGATGACCCTGACAGTGAGTCATTTAAACAAAGGGAATATTATAAGGATATGGCTGCAAAGATAACAAGTACATTTTGAACATATTCTTGCTAAATTCAATTCACTTCTTGCAACAATTCATCTGATATTAATTTCTTAAATGCCTGAGATTTAGTAAGGTAAAAACTAATGAATGCAATCTGTTTGTGGCAGACTTCGAGGAGATTTTCGTGATTAATGAGGTGAGTTGTAAGATATTGTTATTACTGAGTTTTGTTTCACCTTGGAACTTTGTGTTTGATAAATCTGCTTCCTTTCAGTACACTATATTACCTTTGCCCCTGCAAAGAATGCTGGAGCATATCAAGCAGGCGTATGGCAACCCTCCGGTTTACATTGTCGAAAATGGTACATTTCTCTTTCTTTATCTCTCACACATGCACACGCAAACATGTTCATTTAATCGGTGAGCATGGTGTGTTGGCAGGTCAGAGAACCAAGCGCAATTTGACCTTAGCAGACACATCGAGAGCGAAATATATGCAGGCATACATCGGGAGTACGCTGGATGCAATAAGGTAACACCTATTTAGACCATGGTCTAGGTAGCTGCATTTTCATTAAGATATGCAAAATGCAAATATTATCACAACATGACTTGTTAATCCTTTCTTAAAACTGTCAAAAAGGAATGGATCGGATACAAGAGGATACTTCGTACGGTCGTTTCTAGATGTGCTAGAGTTGCTAGGTGGTTATGAATCGAGTTTCGGATTGTACTACGTAGATTTGGATGATCTGGAA
The DNA here is from genome assembly GCA_019671005.1 of Hibiscus mutabilis. Classification (NCBI taxonomy): domain Eukaryota; kingdom Viridiplantae; phylum Streptophyta; class Magnoliopsida; order Malvales; family Malvaceae; genus Hibiscus; species Hibiscus mutabilis. The sequence continues at coordinate 7,586,772 of CM033718.1, read as the reverse complement.
TTGAGGAGACAACCCAAGTTTTCTTCATATTGGTATTCTCATTTTTTCAAGGGAGGGAGTGTGAGTCCAGACATACTAATCCAGCTCAACACTAATTTCTCTGCTTCCCAGGGCACACTTTTTCCAGTAGCCTGACCTGCTCTCTTGGTTTTACTTATTTTCAGCTCTTTGGCCAAAACAACCTGACAAGTTGCAGTTTTACAGTTTAGTGTGGTTATGATGTAATAGAGGAACTAGAATAAAAGTGGTTGTTTTAGGACAACTCTTGGAGGTTGTTTTCGGACACTTTATTCTGCTTAATCTTGCTTACTTTAATTGTAACAATTTCTAAAAGGGTCGACGAATAAAAATACATATATAAACCCTAAACATTAATCTCTATCTAAATCAAAAGGTAGTGCTATAAATAATGAAATTTAAGACTTGGGTCGGATCAAGCGTGTGTATATGACTAACATATTTCAGGTTTGTTCGGGATTATTTTATCCAAATTCATTCCTATTGTTTTCTATTTTCAAAAAATTATTTATTCTCCTTTTAATTTAATATTTAATAATTATTTGTATTATTCTTAAGCACGAGTCAATGTTGCACGCGATTAACGCAATATACTGTCGCATACCATTAAAGTTTTAATTACTCTTAACTTATCGTTAAAATGTAAAAGATTGAACATACAATTAAAATTATTTCAAAACAAAATTAGAATTTAACAATATGATCCCAACTTAAATTATCATTAAAAATCTTAAAGATTGAACATATAATTAAAATCGTTATCGAAACAAAATTAGAATTTAACAATATGGCTCCCTGACTTAAAAAAATTACAAGATAATTCGGTGCCATTAAAATTTAAAGGTTAAGAAAATTTTACATTATTTAGTCATTCATATTTATAAATTCAATAATTTAATCCAAATTAAAAAATAAAAATAAACTTTTATTTAGCCTCCATGTCCCCCAAAGACTTCTTCCCTTTCCTTTTTCCGGCGACGAGGAATCTCTACCGGGGACATCGAAAAAATCAGAATCTCCATCGCTTTCCCGCTTTCCTCCGCAGTGTTCAAACAATCATCGGGAGACCTCATCACAAAACGTGTACTCCAGTTCTTGGAACAAACGAATTCCTGCTTTCTCATCAACCTCTACCTCTACAATAATTTTTACCTCAACAGTGAAATCCAAATCGGATTTGCTTTATTCCAAGACAACCCTTTCAACTTCCATTTCTGGGATGATTTTAAGATGACATTAGCTTAAAGGCTCGAAGTTTCTATGGATTTTTCAACGATTTCTTTTGATCAAGTTAATGCATTGATTTACATTGTGAACTCTTTGATTCTATCAAGCTTGAAATTGATTTGACTTGCGCTATATGCTTTGTAAGTTGAAAGATTTCAACTCTGATATGCCACACTTTGTTAGTACCATCCATCTATAAAACTAATTTACCTTCAAAAGTCAAAACAAAGTGTATGAAATCGCTAACTTTCACTGATGTAACAGTATACGGTATTTGATCCAGTTTCCCTCTCTTGTGGCCATATGTTCTGCTACATTTGCGCTTGTTCAGCTGCATCGGTGACCGTTGTCAATGGACTGAAAGCAGCCAATCCGAAAGAAATGTGTCCTTTATGTCGACAGGTAGTGTTCATCAGTCTCATAGTTATTAGACTGATCACCTTTATGTTGTGAAAGGAGACGCAAATTTCTGTAATTTTACTGTTCTAATGAGTTTCAGGCTAGAGTTTATGAAGGTGCTGTCCATTTGGATGAACTTGCTATATTATTAAGGAGAAGTTACGATCCTATGGCTACATCATTGATTCCCATGTTTATTTAGTCAGTTTAATGGACTCTTAACTTGGTTTCATGTTTCATTTTTTCGAACATATGTGTCGATATGTTCTTACTGGGATGTGGATTTTTTTTTCCGAACAGCTGCCGCGAATACTGGAGCAGCGGCTTGAGGCAGAAAAAGTGGGGAGAGTTCGGCAGGCAAAGGAACATTGGGAATCCCAGTGTCAGGCATTCCTTGGCTCCTGATTATCAGTTCTTTCTTTTATCTCTGTAAATCCAACTTTCCTTTTTGTTCTTACATTGCTTCTCTACTGATGTAATTAATTTGTAAATGAATCTTACCATGAAGTTCATTTTTACTTTGGTAATATTTCCTATTCACTGACCAAAGATCAATAATCTAATATAGAGAAATCCATGCAAATGAGTACATTTTTATATAGACACCTAAGAGAGATGTTTATATTTTTGCTGAACTTTTATTGTAAATAGAACATTCCCCATAGCTGAAAGTATACTAGGTTAATTAGCTGAAAGTATACTTGCACGTCACCTTTGGTACATAAAAAACATAGTCACCTGCGGGATTTTATGTGCTGGTAGTCTGAAAAATCTGTCACAAGATTCGGTTATAGTCCAGAGGAGCGGTTGGCATATTCTTGTACCAATGCCGCAAAGAGTGTCGGCCTTTCGAGCAAGCGCGACGGTGAGTCAAATTCTTTAGCCTTTCCTGTGTTATTGAAAAACAGAGGCATTAGATATAGAATTCATGCGATAAACTGTACCCATGAATGCTTCGCATTGAGGTTTGGCATGGGTTTCAAGCTAATGAGCTGAGAGTTAAAAAGGTAAGAGAAACAACGACGCACCTGCATCGACCACTAAAACCCTATCACAATCCATGACTGTTGGTATTCTATGAGCAATGCTGATGATTGTGCAGGCGGCAAAGTCTTCCCTGATGATCTTTTGGATTATGGCATCAGTCTGCGAATCGACAGATGCAGTTGCTTCGTCCATGAACAAAAGCCTGCTGCGCTTAAGCTAACTCTCCCCAAACACAGAAGCTGCCTCTGCCCGACACTCCAATTATCGCCATTGTCAGCCACTGGTAATTAAAATGGCTTTGGTTAGGCACTATTTCGGTGATCAGACTCCAAACAAGTTGATAGTCACTTACCTAAAGAATCGAGTTTATCTGGTTTCGAAGCAACCACATCTTTAAGTTGGCAGCGCTCAAGGCTCTACAGAAAACAATAAACTTCTCTAGTGAGAAGAAATATCTACAAATAAGCTAGTATGGACTAAAATGGCTCATATTGTTGTTGTAATAACATGTTCACCTTCCATATCTCTTCATCTGAATATTGTCCTACAGGATCAATGTTGCTTCTAACAGTTCCTTCGAAAAGGACAGGTTCTTGAGGGATGATTCCGAAGCGTGACCTAAGATCATGAAGTCCCAGCATGCAGATATCTATGCCATCAATAATTATTTTCCCTCCTGTTGGCTCAACCAGTCTGAAGAAAACTTGGATTAAAGTCGACTTGCCACTCCCAGTCCGACCAACAACACCGACCTTTTCACCACCATTAATGCTCAGAGAAATGCCTTTAAGTACAAGAGGCGTGCTTGGACGGTATCTAACCTGTTAACCAAAATTGTAAGCAGTAGTGCAGTCCAGTTAAAGAACTGATAATCAACTCCGGCAGAGCATGTAGTTCAAAAGAAGTTATAGAAAGAAAAGTGTAAGAGCAAAGTTACCTGTAGGTCTTTGAGCTCAACATTGCCTTGGGCAGGCCAATTCGGAGGGGGGAGACGGTTTTCAATGTGCCATGCTGCTTCTGGCTCAAGCCTTGAAAATTGCTTTATTCTTTCGACAGAAACCATCCTGTTTTCGACGAAGCAGCTCATATATATGGCCCAGAACAATACACTGTTGAGGGACAACCCATATGAAAGAGATAACCCGACATTCTCTGCATTATGCAAAATAAGTCAATTTTTCGAACATTCTTATACTTTGATGGCACTAGGCCAATGCACATACATAATGTGTATCAAATTATCTTTCGCCGGTCTGCGCTGAGCTGAGCCAGGCACATGATATCATCAAATGATCACAAGCAAGTGCTACAGATAAAAGATTTGTTGTATGAAAGTGGCATGCGAGTGTGCATTCAGCTGCTTTACGATACAGCATGGTATCAGGACCATAACATATGTTCAAGTGATCAAATGCTTTGTGTTTCAATAAGGAAATCATGAAGAATTGAGATTACCTGGCCTGACAATGCTGCTAGGTAACATGATCATGAACAAGGTAGAAAGGCATAGGACTACACTCCCGATAAGTTCCAAACGGAAGCCCAACCATTCATTGGATCCGTTGTTGTGGAAATCCATGCGTAAATTGGAATTAACTCTGTTAATATTTTCCTGGCAAAAACTATTCTCTTTTCTGAATGCACGGATAGTCATAACTCCAGAGATGCTTTCTGAGAAGTGATGAATGACAGGTGCTTTAGTGATCGAGTCAAGTCGAGTTAATTCTCGAGATGACGCATGGTAGTACCCCTGTATTCAACAAAAAAGGAATACTATCAAATGACCTAAGCAGAATCAGTAGATAAACAAACTGTTGTACCAGATATCAAGAAAGAAACTAGATCTCCATGCAAAAGTTTAAGATTTAACATGATTTGGTGAGAAGAATTCATTAAATTTGCATGTAAGACACATACCCGATACCAGAAATTCAGCCAACCAAGAGGAATTATCAAGAATATTGTTGGCCAGGCATATTGACATGTGATTATGAAGATACTGAGCAGTGTAATGTACATAGCAACAGTAAGCCCCATGACGAATGGAACGAAGATATCAACATTGGTCTGATCAGTTGATGCCTGTTGATTATAAAAAAAAAAAGGAATCTGTTAGTCCAAAGATACCAAGATATCTGATCACTTTTTCTTAGAACTATGATTCCAATTGTTTCTTTTCACCAATAATATAAAAATGACAGATGATATGCAGATATGCTGCGAAGTGAAAGTGCCAAAGAATTCAGTCTTCAAAACCCTACCCGAATTAAAATTCTTCCTGAAGGTGTGGTATCGAAAAAGGACGTAGGGGCATGCAAGATGCTTTGAAGGATTTGCCCGAAAAAGATTTGGGCTGTCTTCAGCCCCATGAGTGTAACAAAAAATGCCCTGAACATTATCAACACGATAGACACAAGTGCTATAATGCCATAAACAGAAATAAATACTGAAGGGTTGAATGAAAGAGCTCGTTCGGCTGAAGTTTCGTATGACAGCCAATAATCAGCGGCCATTTGAGAACCTTGCCATGACAGAGATATTAACAGAACTGCAGCCACACCCCACCAACCAAAAGCCTCAGTACAGTACATTTTGTACACATGCAAGCCGACTTTACCGGTTTCCCTCTCTTCATCTTTGATTAGCTTAGAAGCCCCCTTATTGGATTTTGTCTTGTCTTGAGACTCACCATTTGCTTCCCCAAGGTTGGAAACACCTAGAGAAGGTTTGGATGTCTTGTTGGAATTTTCTCCAGGCATGTTGTTGCCTGCTTCTACGAGTTCCATAGCTGTTTTATGTGCAGCTACCAGAGATCCGAAATCCAAGCCAGAGTCTAGTAGATTGTTATACTTCCCCGACTGTACTATCATCCCATCTCGCATCACCTGGAATTTACACACAACATTTTAGAATCGCCGAGACTCTTACACGAGTGCACGTGCAGGCCTGTGTCTTTTCCAGGAAACAGATTATCCTACTTACCAAGATGAGATCAACATTGTGCAAGAAGTCCACTTGATGGGTTACAAGCAAAATAGTCTTCCCCTTCAGAGCCCCTCTCACACATTCCTGCAGATAAAAAGCATACAAAATAAACACAGCATATCAAGCTTTCATAAGTGACTATTTTGCTTTTCTCTAATTTACAACATCGGTGATGGATCGTTTCTTTTCAACAATTGCAAAGCTTGAAATGAATCAGATAACAATATTACCTTAAATATGTCTGTCCCTGTATGAGCATCAACTGCACTAAAGACGTCGTCAAGAAGGTAGATGTCACAATCTTGGTAAACAGCTCTTGCGAGGTGTATCCGTTGCTTCTGGCCACCGCTGAGGTTAATCCCACGTTCTCCGATTTCAGTCTGATCACCAAACTCCATCATTTCCAAATCTTTCTCCAAACAACAAACCCTTACAACTTCCTTGTATTTCTCCGCATTCATTGGTAGACCAAACAGGATGTTCTCCTGAATTGTCCCATTCTGTATCCAAGATGTCATGGAAACAACAAAAATCGTATTTAACAAGAATTCCTTGTCTTTTGCATTGTTATGCAGATCTTATTCAAGTATTCACAGTTGCATATATCAATGAAGGGGAAAAAGATAAACTTGGATCCCAGATTTTATACCTTTCCTGATATCTTGTGCATCTCACCGAGAATCGAAGCCAGAAGAGAAGATTTTCCCGATCCCACGGTCCCAACTATAGCAGTAAGCTCCCCTTTCTTGACCTCCAAGTTTATATTTTTCAGAACCTCCTCTCCTTTCTCATCATCCCAGCTACCATCACAACCCTATTGTCTCTCCACCGATGAATCGACCAATTCTTTGCTCATCATGTAAGTATCCAATCTATCCAATGAAATCATTGCTTGTGAAAGCGAGATCATGGACTGCGGGAAGTTCCTAATTGGCTCCTGCAAGATCTTGAAGATCGTTATTGTCGTGAACACGAGCCCTGCATCAAGCTTCACACCTAATAAAAGTGCAGTCCCAAATGTGAGGGTGGATATCAGTAGCGGTGTTGACCACATCACTATGATATTTCCGGAGATTGAATACAAGAATTTGCTTAGCCATCCAAACTCGGTTTCACGGAAAGATTGGATTCTTTTATTGAAGTGTTCTTCCCACGCCTGGAACTTGATCACCCGCATGTAATTAAGCATCTCATTGGTGGCCTTCATCCTCTTGTCACGATTCTTCATCACGTTGAACTGAAACCGGTTGTTCCTTCTGGCTCCCATTATCACAAAGACAATAACACAGAGAAGTCCGAGCACTGCAGTAACGATCACAACGCCAAGGTACCTAAACAAAAGCACCAACGCGACCGAAACTTGCAAAGGAGTCAACCAAATAGAATGGAGCTGCAACATCATATCAGAGAGCTGTTGAGCATCAACAGCCATGTAATTCACAATCTGTCCAACACCATGGGCCTGACGAGCAGAGCAGGTTAATCTTAACCCCTTCCTGTATAAAGAAGTGATAAGAGTGCAGCGAATGAGCATCCCAAGTTTCTGAGAGTTGAAGTTGAATTGATGGGTTGTCAACACTTCGACAAACTTCACCACGAGAAGAATCAGTATAAGATAGTATCCTTCATAAGTCGAGCTTCTTTTCCCGGCGGTGTATAATCAACAAAACTTTGGATCAGTACAGGACCGACATACATAAGGCAGAGCCGCACGATGGCAAGGAATGCAGTGAGGGCAACTTCCCTCCAAAAGCATCGTAGCAATGTAGTTCGAACAGGGTGGCTCAATTTTTCATTCGGTTTAGGCCAATTCACTTCAAAGAGCTTCGACATCTTCTCGGCCCTATGTTCGGGTGACAAAGTTGGGACTTCCTCCATTTTGAGAGGGGATTTGTAGCCTTGTCTCAACAGAGGATTCAGCCATATCCAAAAGGCCTTTGATACTATAGAAGCAGAAGCAAAGCCACTCACTTTCTGTTTGCTCAAAAGCGGCTCGAGTAACTTGTCTTCTTCTTCATCCATTGTTGGTTCGGATTCTCTGGTCACCGTTATACCAGTTGAACCTCTAATGGCGACAACAACAAGAAGAACTGATAATGGAAAAGAAACAAAGGAAACAACATCATCCAACCTCAAATACTTATACTCATTCGTTTCAACAGACACCACACGAACGATGCCGGACACAGCAAACAACGAAACGATGATGAAATTCGCAAACCAATAAGCTCGAAGAGATAAAGGGTGGTTAACAGCCTCGAATCTCTTCTCATGGATGATTAAGATTGCAATCACAGCATGAGTTATGGCTTGAACTAACCAGAATATCCCATCAAATTGCATCCATGGTGTAATCACTCATTTTCGCTTGTAAATACATATTAGTATTGCATGTATATTTATTATATTATATGCATGAGTGTTACTAATATATATATAAGGTGTGGTGTGTGCATGTATATTATAAGCTATGTATGTATACGTATTAATGGTGTATGTGTGTCGCGTATGTATCTATAGAGTACGAGCGTATTTGTTTAATGTGTGTAGAGGTTATGTTAATTATGTGTATGATTATATATATATGTATGTTAGTATGTTACATTAATGTTTGCATGTGTATTCGTATGTTACACTTATATGGGTGTGCACGTGTACGTATGTATGTAACGTCGTATTATTATTATTATTATCATTATTATTATTATTATTATTATTATTGGACTAATGTAAAATAAAATCTAAAATATAAAACCCAAATATTATAATAACACCAAGTCCATATTATTACAAGATATATATATGTAATTTACAAGGCCCATTTTCGCCAGCAATCCCTAATTAACCCTAAAACCCTATATGATATCTAATATCATATTTTTCTTTGCAGCAGTTGAAGGAGGGCCATTGGATCAAATCCAGATCCAACGGCCACGATCAGCTGAGAGAGCCGTCCGGTAGCGTGAAACACACTTCCGCACCGTTCGACTTCTCACTCGCGGCGTGCACGCACGCGCGACCGCGCTCGATATCTTCGCCACGTGTCGTCATCTCCAAAAAACACCACGCGCCGGGAATGATCGGGACCGTTCATGCCCCAAGTGATCCTAACCGTTGGATCAAAACTGATCCAACGGCCCAAAGCAGATCTGGCCAAGAATCTTCTCTGCCACATGGTCGCATCACCGCTCCGCCTGCTGCCGCCGTACAATCTCACCGGCCCTCACCAAACCGGACATGCAAGAAATAAATAAACAAGTCAGATCAAGCATGAGTTCTGAGATTTCATATCCAATCAGTTGCTCATCAACAATAAAGATCAGATCTACTCTTATTATTATTGGCATGTTGTAATAAAAAAAGAAAAATCGAGGGGATAAAGGAGGATTCGGTGAGTTTGTAAAAGGGGTTTTTTTTCAGATCGAAAAAAACAGAAAAAAAGGGAATCTGAATCGGAAAAAAAGGGAGTTTCCCAGAAAGGTATTGTTGCTTCTTTCTTCCTCTTTGCATGTTGAGTGAAAAAGGAATAATATCAAAGGAAGAAGAGAGTGAGGAGAGACGTTTACCTTAGTCGCCGGCGAACCTCCCTTGGCCGGCAATAAACTCCATGTAGTGAGCCGACAAAAGGGGAAGTTTTGGTTTCGGTTTATACAAAAGAAAAATAGCTTGTTTCGGTTTTTTTTCTAGATCTAAGATAGGGGTTTCTTTTAACTTTAAAAATCAGATTTTTAGGTTCGGTTTGGAAAGGGGATCGCTTCAGGACGGGGTTCGAGGCCCACCGGCGTCGGCGAGCGTCAGCTAGTGGCCGTCCAAGTAGGCCGGTGCGACCGAAACGTCGCCGGATTCTGGAAACGATGGTTGAGTTCGCGATGGATTCACGAACGCATATGGTCTAGATGAAAACTTAGGGAGATTTCTCGGTTTTTGGGGGAAAATAAACAAAGGAAAGCTTGTTTCTTTAGAATGAAAATGGGAAATGATTAAGGGAGAAAGAAAGAAGCCGGATTAGATGTGTAATAATTTTAAAAAGGGTCTAATGTCATGGAAGGTCCTTCCATGTTTACGTTCGTTTCGTTTTGGGTTTACCACGCGGGTAAAATACACTATCGGTCCCTTTGCGTTTTCGAAAAGTCTCAATTCAGTCCCTAATTTTGTGAAATTAGACTTTTAAATGGTGAAATTACCTCCCCAGTCCTTCCGCGTTTTGAATATTTGTACTTTAGGCTTGCCCCTTGGTCAAATCACATGTTCAGTCCTCCTAAGCTTTCTTGGTTTTGTAATTTCGTCCCTAAATCGCATATTACTGCCTTTTAATTTCTGTTTCTTATATTTATTTCTTTTCATTTCAGTCCTGTTTCATATTTGAATATTCATGTTCATTTATTATGATCGTATATGTTGATGCAGATTTTTGCCTTTTATATGTCTCTTGTATATGCCTTGAGTTTTTATGTTTACATGTATATGTGTGTTAAGTTTATAATGATTATGTATCTATTTGTTCGGTTATTCGTATTAAGCATGTTATGTTCTAGTTGACTTCATCATACAGTATGTTTTGTATTTTTGTATGTGTGTATGTTCTCTTAGCTTTTTAGGTTATATGTTAGTATATTTTCTTTTATATATATGATATGTTGTCCACATATGTTGAAATATGTTTTATTACTAGCATTTATGTCTTTTTGAAATATTTGTTCGTCTATATATGTATTTATTCCTACCTTGTTATTGTGGCATGTTAAGTTTGCTTTTATCTGATATTAAGCTTGGTATGTATATGTGTATTTTAATTGCGTATTTCATTTATGTTAGATTAGTATTCTGATATGTGAATATTTATTGTTTTTAAATTATATGCTATGTCTTATATTTTTGTCATTAAGATTGCATATGGTATATAAATTATTAATGCGGTGCCCTTTTATCCGAGCGTAAACGGGGCCAGTATCAGGCGTAGTGATAGTGGTTGGGCGTTTATTCTCGGATAACGGGGCCCTTAAAATTTATTCGCAATTATGACTGAATTTTAAAATAATCGTCACTTTAATCCGGAAAATCCAATATTAATAAAGCGGTAATTATTAAAGTACCAATTTTGGGCGGTGTGGGGGTGCTAATCCTTCCCCATCCGTAACCGACTCCCGAACCCAATCTTTTTGAATCTCTGGTTTTATGGTGTCCGGCCTACCTAAGTGGCCGGTGGCGACTCCAATTTTTAAAAATGCGGTTTCTTTAAAACCCCCACGGAATAAATGTTTTATATCAAAAAATCTCGAACGCCTCTCAACACCTTCGAAAAACCTCGTTTTTTTAGCGATAAAAAAGACATCGCTACACGAACCTTTAAATTTTAATCAAATTGTTATTTGAACGAAAAAACTAACTGAATAGTTGAGATTTTAACAATATTGACATGACATTGTGTGATAGTTTATATATACTTTATTGCTAGGTTGTTTTTTTTAAGTCTATGAGCTTTTCTGATTTTTTAATTTTTAAATATTTTTGTAATTTTCTAAGTACATCTGTACGCGTGGATCATTAGACGGGTATTATTTGATGTAACATTAGGGAGTTTTGTTATTATATCTTAAAACTCTTCATGAAAGAAACACTTCATGAAAGATAACGTGGTAAAAAAGTAAATTAAATGGAAAAAAATTGTTGTCGAAAACGTTAGGCCTTTATTTGATGGTTTTTGTTTGAGTAGGATTGAAAATGTTAGGCATTATTCGACCGTTTTAAAATGTTAGACATTTATTTGAATAACACTTAAAAAATTAATAGTTAAACTCAAAACCCTAGCACCACTCTTTCTATTGCAATCCAATTTTCTTTTTTTTGGTTCTTGATTCATCGGCGGTGGCGTCAGTTTTAATGCTGGTCATCATTGCCGATAATTCTTTTTTCTTATTTTTATATCAAATTATTGTTTTCTTTTACATTTTGGTGTTCTTTTAGTTTTTATATGCATTGTAACACGATTTTTTGTCTGCCTTGCAGCACGCTTTTCCTATGTCTTGTGGCACGCTTCTACCTTATGGCACGTTATCGTCTACCATTGTGGTAGATCTACGTTCGTTGATACATTTTTCATGACGTTCGAGTCTGATTTGCGGATTGTCGGCGTTCTTCAGTAGTTTGATCCCCTTTTGTGGTTCGTTTGCTAATGCAATCAGATCTGTTTTACGAAACAGCCTCCAAGATTGTTGGTTTTGCTCACCACTCCTACTTCAATCTTGAAGCATGTAGGTGGATGGAGACAAGAAGTCTTGCTCTTTGATTCTATTTCTCCGATGTTTCATCTTTATCTCTGTTTTGCAGCCCACTGAAGATGTTTTGTTGGGCTGATATTTTGTTTTTAATTTTTTTCAATTTAAATTTATTGTGTTTTCTTTTTCTGCTACAATTTCATTTCTTTAAGATTGTTTTTCTATTTTGGTTTTTAATAAAAATCAGTCGGCATATTGTTCAAAACAAATTAACAGTTATTTAAGTATTTAGTTAAAAAAATATTTACTTTATTTGATGCATCAATAGTGTATTGTTGAAATATCAGCACCAATACGCTAATGGCTAATTAAGATGAATTAAGTTTATGTTATAGTTTTAATAAATAGTTCATTAATGTTATAAAGGCACATTAATGAGAATATGTGATTCTTTGCCTATATAAAAAAGTTGTTTTTCATTTTAAAACACACCGAATGAAATAAACCAAGTCTTCCTTCTTTCATTTGCTAATTTCTTTTCATCCTCTTAGTGTTTTGAGCTGTCGGGTGTTCAACAATTGGTATCAGAGCCTCGATGAAGGTTATTTCGGTTCTTCGATTGGTGCAAAGTGGTGTGGTATTGTGACAATGCATGTCTAGGAAAGTTCTAACTGGGAGAGACTTGATATTTGAGTGATTCACATCTCTTCCTAGAAGCTTACTTGGTGTACGTTACACATACTTTCATTGTTGCATTTAATTTGGTGAGAATCATTTGTCGACACAATGACAGACCTGCATGCTGTCCGTGGAATGGGGAAGCTTAACAGCGGCAACTACAATACATGGTCAACTTGCATGATGTCATATATGCAAGGACAAGACCTGTGGGAGATTGTCAATGGTAGTGAAAAGGAGCAACCAGAAGTAGATGATGCAAATGGCATGTTAAGAAAATGGAAGATAAAAGCAGGCAAGGCAACGTACGCCTTGAAGACTTTAAAACTAAATTTGATTTTGACATAACAATATTTTCAAGGACTTATTTGCAAAATTGAATAAATTTTTAAGTACTCAAAAAGACTCACAAAATGACAATGATTCAAATTTCAAATTATTTGTAAGTCAAAAACTAAAACCCCAAATATTTTCTAAGTGTTTTTTTGTACTCAAATAGCTGATTTTGGTCCAGGCGTACCGATACACCCTTGGTCGTATCGATACAAATTTTGGCTACTGGAAAAACATTTTATACAAAATGGCTATTGGGTACCGATACACGTATAACTGTATTGGTACGCCATTCATACATGGGAGCCAAAATATGCTTTGAGTATCGGTACAACTATACTCGTACCGATATGGGGTGTTTAGATTTGATAAATCTTTTGCATTTATTATTCGACCGTTACCCTTGTTAGTTTATTGGAACCATAATTTTTGAAAAGTTATTAATCATACCGATACGCCCTTGGGCGTACCGAAACTTTTTTTGGTTCACAACTTTCTCAGATTCCAGTGAGTAAATATCATACCGATACGGGCTAAGCCATATCGCCACGCCTTTGTAAAATAATCTTCTCATACTGATACACTCTTTCTTCTTTTGGCAGGTACCGATACAGATGACCGCGTACCGATATGCCTGGCCACCTAACAACATTTATTGCAGGAAGAAAGCAACTCAACGGCTGTATTGATGATCTCAACTACCCAAATGGTTAGAAATCAATGAGAGGGTATTTAAACAAGTCTCCAAAGCTACAACAACAATTATTGATCAACTTTCAAGCATTCAAGCACAAATCCAACATCTTTGAGCCTATTAGAGTCATATCTTGTAACCCACTTGAGTGTTTTTTATTGTATTCATTTTATTCAAGTCTTGGGTTTCGAGTGATCTTGTATTGGGCAAACAAACACCTTTGAGAGGATATTTTCTATTTTCAAACACTTTCTTGTAAAAAGAGTGAGCTTGATCAAAGCTTTGGGTAGAAAGCTTTGATTGTGTAATGGTTGCCTCTTTAACCTAAAAAGGGGAATAAATTTTTAGTGAATTTGTTGGAAATTTTTAGTGGAAAGCTAAGGTAGTGGATGTAGACTTTTTAGAAGGTTGAACCACTATAAATCCTAGTGTCACAAATATTTATCTTTTCATTTTCTTCCCTTCATTTTTAAAATTTCCAATTCACCCATTCCTGGCCAAATTGAATTGATTCATCATCCTAACAATTGGTATTAGAGCCTAGCTTATTTGAAGGATTAACATCCCCTTGAGACGATCCAAATGTGTTTCAATCAACTAGAAGTCAAGCTATGTCCTCCACTTCTGGAAACAATCTCTACGAAGCTCAATCATCACCAAACCACCTTATTTCAACGGGGATAACTATCCCTATTGGAAGAATCGAATGAGGTTCCTCATCAAATGCAATGACTACCTCCTATGAGATGTACTGGAAGACGAACCACCCATATCGATGAAGAGAGAAGGAGTCTGGTTTGTTCATAAGTCTAAGCTTGATATGATCGATGAAGATTGGAAGAGCTTACAAGTCAACAATAAAGCTATGAACATGCTCTTTTGTGCGATTGGACCGGATGCGTACTCTAAGATGTCTTCTTGAAAAAGTACAAAGGAGATATGAGACAAGCTCAAGACCACTTATGAAGGCACAAATAATGTAAAAGTGACCAAGACTGGACTCCTCAACTTGAGCTACGAAAAATTTTATGATAGAACCGGATGAGAGCATCACCAAGATGTTCAATCATTTCTTCGTCATTGTCAATAGTCTCAATGGTTAAGGAGAAGTCATTCTGGAAGCAAAGCTTTTTCAAAAGATCATCTACTCCCTTCTCGAGTCATGGGATGTAAAGAGAACCGCCATCATCGAGGCCAAGGACCTAAAAACCTTGAAGCTTGATGCTTTTATGGGATCTCTCTTAACCTATGAGATCATGAAGAAAGGAAGAGAAAATTAGAAGAAAAGAGAAGAGAAGAAGGTGGAGATGAAGGAAGTATAAAAGAAGAAGATTGTAATTGCTCTTAAGGCTTCTCAAGAGGAGAGCAATTCAAGTGAATATGAAGAAAAATAATTGGCTATGCTAGCTAAAAGTTTCACTCCATTCATGAAATCCAACTGAGGAGTTCCATAGAATAGGGATTTCAAGACAAGAACAAGAAGAAAGAAAATGATCAAATAATTTTCTTTGAGTGCAAAAAGTCAGAGCACATCAAGACCGATTGTCCCCAACTAAAGAGAAAGAGCTTCAGGAATAAGAAAAAGAAGCTCAAGGCTCATGTTGCTACTTGGAGTGATGAGGAATCATTCGATGAAGAGGAGCAAGAAGTGGCCAACCTTTGCCTCATGGCACTTGAAGAAGATCCTAAGGTAACCTCTAACTCATCTACATTTGATTTTACTTTTGATGAGCTTCAAGAAGCTTATGATGAGTTGTAAGAGGTTTACGATAAGTTGGTTGAAAATACAATGAATCGATTTTGAAAAAAAATGATTTTCAATTTGAAAAACCAGAACGATTCCCTTTCCAAAACCAACTCGGAACTTAAGAAGAAGGTTCTCATTTATAAGAAAAACAATGTTTTTGAGAAGAAAAATCAAGATTTGAACAACCTTCTTTCAAAAGTTCATGATGATCACCAAAGGCACTAATATTGTTAGAAGTGACAAGTTCCTTAGGAACCCAAACACTCCTAATCCTCTTACCTCTAGGGGGCCTTGGGAAGTCTCTTTGTTTGTAGCCATTAAAGTTTCTCTTCATATAGTTGGGTTTTGAAGAAATTTTTTTCAAAACTTGGTTTCCCAACTTTGTTTAGAGAAGCTTTGAGATCACCAACTTCCTAGTGTTTCATCGTGGGGTACGCCGGTATTGTTTGTGAAAAAGAATGATGGCACGATGCGAATGTGCACTGATTGCTGGTAACTGAACAAGTTGGCGATTATGAATAAGTATCATTTGTCGCAGATTGATGATTTGTTTGATCAGTTTTGAGGTGCTTCAGTGTTTTCTAAGTTTGATATGAGGTATGTGTATTATCAGTTGAAGGTAAAGGATGTGGATGTGCTTAAGACTGCCTTCTGTACGAGGTACGAGCATTATGAGTTCTTGGTGATGCCGGTTGATTTGACCAATGCGCCGGTTGTGTTTATGTGTATGATGAATCATGTATTTCATGAGTTTTTGGATCAGTTTGTTACTGTTTTTATATATGATGTTCTTGTGTACAAAGGTACCAAGAAGGATCTTTTGATTGGTAGGTACGAATGGTTTGATAGGCTTTTGTGGAGGAGCGAATGTTTGCTCTTATTTGGGAAGTGCGAGTTTTGGGTATGTTGGAAGGAATACTGGTTCTAAGAATGTTATTAGTAAGTGTGAACAGATAAACATGCACGGTGCAAAAACAATTGTATGTATATATTTAAATATGTTAGTACATACGTACATTTGGGCATGACATTAGAGGTTTTGCATACATACACATAGACATTTATGAGGGCATATAAGTAATCATGAATATATATGTTCACACTTACGGATGACTTTTCGTGGGCTAATGGAGTGCCGGTGTGAGCGAGGAAGCTTATGTAAGTAACTTTAGTAATGTGGTTCTTTGGAGTTCTCAAATTTGTAGGAGGTGTTAAAGGTTGGTTCTTGGAAGTTTGAATTGTGCTAGTTTTGAAGAAACCAAGTTGGTGTTAGAAGAACATAGGTTTTCTAGATTTAATGAATTAATATCGAGGTTTGTTGAGGAATCTTCTAAGGTTGTGGCATCGCTAGCGAAGTTGTAGCTTATGCATCTAGGCAGTTGAAGGTGCATGAGAGCAATTATCCTACGCATGATCTTGAGCTTGCTGGAGTTGTGTTGCTTTGAAAATTTAGAGGTATTATCTCTTTGGGGAGAAGTGTGTTGTGTACACGGATCATAAGAGTTTGAAATATTTGATGATGCAAAAAGATTTGAATATTAGGTACAAATATGGTTTGAGTTGTTTAAGGATTATGATTTGATAATTGAGTATCATCCAGGAAAGGTTAATGTGGTAGCCGATGCTTTGAGTAGGAAAGTTATGGTGGATTTGAGGGTGATGTTTGCACGTTTAAGTGTGACACGGGATGTAGGCTTATTGGTCGAGTTGCAAGTGAAACCATCTTTGTCACAATTTATTAAGGAAAAGGACCCTTATGTTGATGTGTTGGTATCGCATGTTAAGGATACCATGGATGGGAATCCGACAGATTTTCATTTTATTAATGATGGAGTGTGGTGTTTCAAGGTTCGTATAGTGGTGCCTTGTGATGATGTGTTGAGGTGTACTATTTTAGCTGAGGCACATACTAGTCCTTTTGCTATGCATTCTGGTAGTGCTAAGATATATCAAGGTTTGAAAGAAGAGTACTATTAGGTTGGTTTAAAGAAAGATGTGGCTGATTTTGTTGCTAGATGCATGGTATGTCAGCACGTCAAGGCTGAGCGTCAGTTTCCTTCTGAGTTGTTGCAATCGTTGAGGATACCAGAATGGAAATCAAAGAGAATAACCTTGGATTTTGTGTCTAGATTTCCTTTGACGTCAACTAAGAAGGATTCCATTTGGGTGATTGTTGAAAAGTTTGCAAAGTGTGCACATTTTGTACTTGTGCATACCACATATACCTTGTATAAGTTGGCAGAATTGTAGATTGTCGAAATTGTGCGTTTTCACAGGGTGCCTAAGTCCATAGTTTTGGATAGAGATCCACGATTTACAACGAGGTTTTGGGAGTGTTTGGATCAAGCTTTAGGTACACGGTTGAAATTTTAGTATTTCGTAACATTCTCTGGCGGATGGTCAGTCTGAGCGTATGATCCAAGTCTTGGAGGATATGTTGAGATATTGTATTATTGAGTTTCAAGAAACTTGGTAAAGGTAGTTGCCTTTGGTGGAGTTTTCTTATAATAACAGTTACCAGACCGGTATACAAATGGCAATGTTTGAGGCCTTGTATGGTAAGAAATGTTGTGCCCCTTTGTGTTAGGCTGAGGATGAAAAAAAAACATGTTTCCTTTTCAAATGTGTTAAAAGATACGAATGAGAAAGTGAAGCTCATTTGTCATCGCTTGAAAGCGGCTTAGGGTCTCCAAAAATCCTACACGGATTTGAAGCGTAGGGAGACTGAGTATGATGTTGGTGATCATGTGTTCTTGAGGGTGTCACCTTAGAAGAAGGTGATGTAGTTCGGACATAAGGGTAAGCTTAGTCCAAGGTTCATTAGACCATATGAGGTTGTAGAGTGTGTAGGTCTTATGGTTTATCAGTTGAGGTTGCCTCCTGAGTTGGAGAGGATTCACGATGTGTTTCATGTATCGATGTTGAGAAGGTATCGGTCCGATCCATCACATGTTATGCCGATGGAGGATATCGAGTTGCGACCGGATTTGTCTTGTGATGAGGAACCTGTAGAGATCCTTGATTTTATCATTAAATTTCTTCGTGGCAAGATGATTGAACTTGTGGAGGCGTTGTGGCGACATCTTGGAGTTGAGAAGGCCGCGTGGGAGAGTAAAGCGGGCATGTTGAAGTAGTTTCTGCATTTGTCCCTTCGGGTAAAATTTTGAGGACGAAATTTTCTAAGTGGGTGAGATTTGTCACACCTCGGTTTTGGGCCTAGTGGTGTTTAGGCTGAGTAGACGGTCTGGTGGATTGGATTAGAGATTCGAGTCAAATTCGGTATTAAAATCGGATTAAATATTTTTGAGTGAGGAAATATTTGGGAAAATATCTAAAAATCATTATTTAATATATGGATATTTTTGGTAAAGTCAATTTTGGAAATGGGTTTTGGAAATTGGACATTTTGGCTAGTGACCAAAATGTAAAGAATGAAAACTACTTTTAGTGACTATTTTGTAAAAGGTTCAAAACTTAGAATCTTTAAGGAGCTATTTGCCTAAAGTATAATATCAAAATTTTCTCCTTAATTGGCTATTTTAAAAAGGATTTGAAAAGTATAAATGAATTTTGGGTATAACGCCCTTAACCCAGCTTAGGAGTAAACCGAATTAAGAAGTGTTTCAAACAAACACAAACAAACAATAATCAACAATATGAACAATAAAGGAATACTAGTGAAGATGAAGACCATTCTATATCATTCTAGGGACTAATTTTTTTAATTTGATCTCAAGAATGACCTTAAATTAGGTTCTAAACTTCTATTAGATTCATAGCATATTGAGATAAACCGAGTTAGGGAGAATTTCCAACCAACAAGCTCATTCAAGAAACATACGCAGTTGAAATTAAATCAAAAAATCAAGAAGAATTAAAGTCCTTCATATAAGTTGTTGTACCAAAGATCTACATATTGACCCAGTTAAACCGAGCTTAGCTTTTAAACATCTTGTTATCCCATTTGCATGTTAAATTTAAGCTAGATTAGGGGCATTTCATTCGAAAAAGAGACAATAATGCAAATTAATCATCAAGCAATTTCATTTGACCATTGTAATCCTATTGACACCATTCGAAACATACCCTAAGTTGGACTAACTCATTTCTTATCATATTTCAATCTTTGTTAGAACAAAGTGAGATAATCCAAATACAACCATTTTCGTCAAGTTGTTTAACATGGTAACACTCAAAGCAAGCATAAGGAAGATTTTCAATGTAATTATAACATACATGTGACCACTACTAAATCTTAATAAGCATTTGAGCACCTACAAAGTTTCATTCGAGCTACATGGTTACTTAATTGTGCATCCATGATCTTAACTCGTTAATTAGCAAGCATTCAAACCTAGTATCAGCCACTTACACAGTACTAGGACTAGATAAGCAAATTGCAACCACGTACATGCCACACCAAACTATGAACTATAATCAACAAATCCTTCTAACATCAAGCCTAGTGTGTCTTAACTAATAAGTAACCATTCGGACACTATAACAACATAGCTTATTCCACAAGCAAACATCCAAATGTCATGATAATATATCACACTCTCCAAGAAACCATTCAACATGAAAATATCATCACAAACATGGTTTAGCAAACAAGCAACCAAAAGGACCAAAAAGGCCACTTACATAAAGTAAACATTACTTTACTAAATTATATACATATATGATCAAAGATTAACCGGATACATTATGCATAAATAACATCTATGTGCCACCATATAGGAGTTCAAAATGAAGATTTCAAAACATACTCCTAGTACTTGTGATCTGACCGAAGCTCGAAAGGTAACCACAACAATGCTTTATCCTGAAAAGTAGTGAAAGGACTTCATAAGTATACACTTAGTGATGCAACAAAGTCATAAGAAATATAATACAAACTTTACAACAAAATATCTTTCACTAATATATATATATATATTCTATTTAGATTCAAAATATGCTTATACGTGTTCAATTAACTCAATTCTTTTAAGCATAGAAGTAAGTCGGGTACTTAAGTTCACCTAGTTCATACTCAAAGAATTTAAGACACATCCTCATACCGAACTTAAAACCAAACTAACTCAATTTCCTTGTAGTTGTTTAGTACTTTAATTACAAGAAATCACTTTATTAACCTTGTTTGTCAAGTAAACCTATTACGTTTGTATATCTTTTTGTTTAAATCACCCATAGTACCACTAATTCATGAGTATACATTTATATATACAAAACGGTCCAATATGTACTTGTATATATATTCAAAACAGTCTCGAATTCATGTGTAATATACCTATATAGGTTCAAAACCGTCCAATACATACTTGTATTTTTATTCAAAATAGTCCATAAATCATGTATATACATATATAGGTTCAAAACAGTCCAATACATACTTGTATTTATTCAAAACAGTCCATAAATCATGTGTATACATATATGAGTTCAAAACAGTCCAATACATATTTGTATTATTCAAAACAATCCATAAATCACGTGTATACATGTATGAGTTCAAAACAGTCCAATACATACTTGTATTATTCAAAACAGTCCATAAATCATGTGTATACATATATGAGTTTAGAACAGTCCAATACATACTTGTATTATTCAAAACAATCCACAATCTATCGAACATAGCATTTCATATATATATATATGTTACTTATCTTATATAAGTTATCAAGCATAGCATATGATAAACATGATTTACTTATTATATAAGATATTTGACATAGCATATCATAGACATGAACTATTTGTCACATAAGGTATCAAACATAGACATAAGTTACTTGTCACATAAGGCACACAAGCTCTCACGGATTAAAGTATTCAAACAAGGTATGAACCCTTATCCAAAAGAATTCACAAGATTCAACTATAAGCTTGTTACTTATCATACAAGTATTTAAACAAATCACATGTGTAAATAGGCATTCTATCAAACATATAACTTAAACCGAGAGAATGATCAAAAACTACATAGACACATTTTACTTGTTATGCAAGTTATTGCAAGGAATCATTACTTTAACTTATAACTTTCATTATTTCTCTTTAACATAGTCTTGAGAATCAACTAGCCTAGGTACACAAATCCCCAACCAACTGTCGCCAACAAAAGGTACTCAAAGTACCGGTCAATCCCTCATACTGTCGCCAAATGACCACAACACATCCCCCCTACTTTCGCCTCATAAGGACCGTAGTCCACCCCAAACATGAGCTCTATGGAATCTATGGCATGCCAACTATACCTATGACTGACTCGAAACCAAGGCTTTTCAATTAATTCTTATCTTATTAGAATCAGAGTTGAGCTTAGCTCCTTATCCAAGTATTC
Organism: Hibiscus mutabilis; assembly: GCA_019671005.1. Taxonomy (NCBI): domain Eukaryota; kingdom Viridiplantae; phylum Streptophyta; class Magnoliopsida; order Malvales; family Malvaceae; genus Hibiscus; species Hibiscus mutabilis. The sequence continues at coordinate 7,565,140 of CM033718.1, read as the reverse complement.
TAATAACATGTCTTATTCATACCAAAATCAGAATTGAACATAGATTCATAATTAGAATATCAAATGACAAAACTTATTGTTCATCATATCAATCATATACATAATTCATGTATGATTCTAAGTTTGATCACCTATCTAACTCAAATGTTTGCATAGAAAAGGTCACATATGAAGCATGTATCAATCTCAGTATGAGCATAAAACTAATTCAAGCAATTGCATTTCATAAAGCCATTTAGGATTTAGGTACTTACCTCAATCTAAGCATATTTAATCATAGCTTGACTCAAGATAAGATAACATAACTTAAAATTAACAAAAGATGCTCGGGAAGGTTTCAAGCCTATCCCGAGACTTTAAACTACACACAGTTTGCTCCGAGCTAGTTTTGCTCCCAAATTAAAATCCCTTTTTGCTTATCTCATATTTGGTCTAATTTTACCTTTATTGCTTCAACTACTTCTTTCTCTAACATATCAAAGATTTCAATTATGTATTAGAACCATTCCTAACAATCTTTCACTTGCAAAAGCTACTTAATTATTCATCTGTACATACAAATTCACACAAAACAATCCATTAAGATTCACATATATATATATATATAACAGTCCAATTCTTTATATTAGTCTAAACAGTCCCATTATCTATATCTTCACACATATACTTACAAAACAGCCCACTAACTTGTATATTTAAGCAAAACAGTCCCTAACATTAGTACACACACTTAAACACATCAAAACAGCCCTTAATATATTTGTATACATCCAAAACAGTCCCTTACACTTGTAAAATAGCCCATCCCCTATTTTTATCAATCCAACACAGTCCATATTTGTTCTCACATATGCAAAACAATCCCTAATTCTTATATACACATTTACATACTCCAAAAAGCCCACAAATGTTTATATCCATGCCTAATCAATCCATTATGCTTGCATACATATTTACATGCATCAAAACAGTCCCTAAATTCATTTATTTATATACAGAACAGTCCTTAATCATATAAATTTCCACATACATCTTCTAAACAGTCCATTAACATTTAAATCTATAGCAAAATAGTCCCAACATGCTTCACATAACACTCCCCTATTTTTTTAATTACTTAAAATGATCCTTACACCTTTAATATATACTCAAAACAGTCTCATAGCATTCATACGCATTCAAAGCAGTCCACAATTTGATTTCTAGCATCAGTTGTACTCAATTTAAATCCAAACACAACTACACGATAGAGTAATGGTCCATTCAACATTCGAAATTACAAGGAATATGATAATCTAGTCATGTATATCCTATGATAAATCAATAAATCCATAACATGAATTTAATTCCCAACAATTCTAGCAATAACAAGATTCATGAAAACTTATAATTAATCTCTCAAGATAAATTTAATTAAAAGAAAATAGAATTATATTACTTACATTTTCCTTACTATTTGATTTAGAATTATCCAAAACCAAGCTTTCTCTCACTATGCTTCTAAGTCTCGGCTATGGAGGAAAGGGAAGAAGGAAGAAGATGATGAAATTTTGTTCATCCTTCCTTATCTCCCTCAAAGCCGTGAGTCACCCCTCCCTTACACAGGCATTCATCAATGCTAGACATGTGTACATACCCTCATTTATTTTCACTTTATCATGCAAGTCTGATACATTGAAAAGAATTCGGTTTAGCCCCTTTGAAACAACCATGTACTTTTCCTTATTTTAAATTTGGTCACTTTCCTTCTTGATTAATCTAATAAGAGACATAAAGATATCACATTTAGCTATTGATACATGTAGCATACTCCTAGGCCAACTTTTGGGTGTTACATGGGAATTTAATTTTATAATTAATTTCTAAACAAACTTTACGTAACTACCTTTTCTCTAAAAGATTTTATCTCAAATTCTCTTTAGCCAAACATTCTTTTCTTCCACAAAATCTTCACGTAACTTCTTGATTTCTTCAATCTTTTAATCGCAAAAGAGTTTTCAATTGATTTCTATCAAAACCTTATTGTTTTAATCTTGTTTTCTCATGTAATCAATCCAATTAAGGGGAAAAGTCAACATCAGAGGTGAGCTTCATCCTTCTTCTCTAATGTATGGTTATTTACTGAAATTCCCAAGTTATTGATCCTTTATATATGTTTCTAATGAGTTTTCATGGTTTAATTATGAAAAATTGGTTTAATCAATGTTTAATTAATAAGATTATGTGATTTTCTAATTGGATTGGTTTTGCTAAGTTTTTGATTGATTCCAATCATGACTTTGATGTTATATAATGCTAATAGATTTATTTTAACATTGGAATCCCAAAGCTATGTGAATCTCTAATTTTTTAGGTTGTTAGTTATGTGTTTTGAGGAGTTGTGGAGGTTTAATGTATGCTGGATGTATAAGGGTAATTTTAGGTTGTTTTTGGATGTCAATTGAAGGTAATTGATGGATTAAATCCTTAGTTTTTGGCTGGGTTAAGTATGGGAAACGTTTGATGTTGATTTCAGAGAGGTTTCGGCTAGGGTTTGAAGAGGATTCTTGTGGATTGATGTTGTTGGGTTTATGAACGTATTTTTATGCATTGAATCCTCTATTTTTGTGTGGTAAAATCAGGAGTGATTGATCCTCAAGCTTGAAGTGTCGCTTCGGAAGCTTTTGAGGGGTAATTCGTATCGACGAATAAGGCTTTGCGTTGTTAGTGAGTGAGAACGTGGATTTCAGCTTTGAAATGTTTTGAAAGGTGATATTGGGAGTTTAAACTTAGCTTGAAATGCTGGTTTAAACTCAGAAGTAAGTATAAAGAGATTTCTCCCTCGGTCGTGCTTTAATGAAATAGTTTTATGCACTTGTTTTGAATTACACTGTACCCACTATTAAAGCATGTTTTCAAGTATGTCATATACTATTTTTGATCATATTTTGATGATGGATGCATTGGTAAATGATCCATGTAAGTATGAGGAATACTTGTGAATGCATTGGGTTAATGCATTGAAAAATGGTTTTGATGTGATGCTTTAAAAACAATAAGGTACATGGTTAATAATTAATTATATTGGCAAGTGATGTGGTTTAAAATATTATCGGATATAGTTGGCTGGCCATAGGATTGATAGTGCACTATAAAGAGTCACCTCAGATATTGAGGGGTTTATGTGTACCGAATGCTCCACCATGAGTACCCTAACAGTTGAGGGGTTATATGGAACTGAAAACTCCCGTTAGTGGATTATGCATCTAATTGATGATATGGGTTGTGATGGACCCGGTTGTGAATGTACCTTGAATTTTGGTTGAGATGTCATGAAGTGTTGAGGGGACACTTATTGAATCTGTGTATCCGATGTAATATTTTGGAAAGTGGAACTTGGTTTATGATCACTGGAAAGCCAATATAATTGTTAATGTATTATATTGATGGATGTTGATGTATAATGTTGGTTTATACATGTTTACTCTTTAAGGTTTGTATATGGATTATTATGCATGGGAAGGCTTAAATTGAGGGTTAGCAATGGGATTTTTTGTTGATCCATGATACATGTTGCATATGGTTTAATATGCTAGTTTTTGAAAGTGTTAAGTGCATGATTTTCAATATGGTTTGGTAAAATGGTTTTTAAATGCATTGATGGTGTGTTGTTTGAGCACTTCTTATTAAGCCTAGTGTGTTTATGCTCTCTTTGCCCGTCAATACAGAGAATTAAAGGCTTAGAGGTAGCAAGCAAGCGAAGGGAATCCAAAAACTTCGATTATTGAGCGTAGGCTTTCGAACTAGACTAGTAGTAATAAAGGAAATAGGGGTTTCTTATTAGTGTGGAGGGTTTTTGTTAAACTCCATGTTTGAGCAAGTTTGCATTGTTGTTTGGGATTTGTAAATGGTCTTACTTGTTGGGTTATTGATAGGAAGCATGCCTTTAGATTTTCAATTGAAGGATGATTCCAATTTATGATCTTGATTATGTGATGCCTTGTTGTGGTTTGATCTTGAGAATAGATGTGTTTATGTTAGAGGCATGTTGGTATGTATTTGAATTCATGGAAGTAAGGGAAAACTAGAAAAAGTGGACATTTCAGGTCCAGACGTATTAGTACATGTGTCCCTGTACCGATACGGGTAAGCTTAATTTGAGGCTGCATTTCGGTACGTGGAAGCCTGTTTTGAAACGGACAAGGGTATTTTGGCAAGGCGTACCGATATGCGAAGAGCTGAATCGGTACAATTTTGAGTTACTGGAATTTGGGATTTTGAGAAATGTAAAAGCTTACCGATACACCTGCTCGTGTACCGATACGGCCAGCTGTTATCTCTTTCACCTTTAGAAAATTATGGAAAATGAAACCAACATTTAGCTATTTTCAAGTTTTTGGAAGTGTTTATTATGTATTTGTGCCTGATCATTTATGTAGCAAAATGGACAAGAAAGTTATTAGGTGTATTTTTGTAGGGTACGACAGCCAGAGGAAAGGGTGGAAATGTTGTGATCCTACAACTAGAAAATGTTATGTGTCTAGTAATGTGGTGTTTGATGAAGCGTCTTCATGATGGTCCTCAGATAAAGAGTTATTGCCAGACTCAAACACTCTCAAGAAAGACTTACAATCTTTTCAAGTTCAATTAAGTCTAGATGAAACTGAAATTGTTGATGATGATGGAGAAGAAGGTGTCACTCAAACTCCATGGAAAACTGGTGTTCACCAGCAACAGATCAAAGACGGTGAGCTGAGTGAAATAGAAGAACCATCACCACTTAGAAGATCCACAAGGATCAGGAAGCCAAATCCCAAATATACTAACGCTGCCATAGTAGAAAAAGACAATGAAAAAGAGCCAAAAACCTTTAAAGAAGCTTCTCAAAAAACTGAATGGACTCAAGCAATGAGAGACGAGATTGTTGTACTTGACTAGAATCAAATTTGGGAGCTTGTACCAAAGCCAAGAGATGTGAAGCCTATTTTTGGTAAATGGATCTACAAGATAAAGCGTCGCACAGATGGGTCTATTGATAGGTACAATTCGATTTGCAACTCGATGATTCTTTCAACAATATGTACTAGATTATAATGAAACATTTAGTCTAGTGGCAAAGCATAAAATTATTCGAGTCCTACTAGCACTGGCAGCTAGCAAGGATTGGAATTTATGGTAGATGGATGTGAATGATGTATTTTTGCATGGGGAGCTAGATCGAGAGATCTACATGGACCAACCAATAGGTTTTCAAAGTATAGATCATCCTGAGGATGTATGTAAGCTTTAAAAGGTGTTGTATGGATTGAAACAAGCACCCAGGGCTTGGTATGGTAAGATTATCGAGTTTCTAACTCATAGTGTCTATTATGTGGCTCCTTTAGATTCTAGTCTGTTCGTGAAAGCAACTGAAGGAAAACTAGCTATTGTGCCAGTATATGTGGACGATTTAATCATCACTGGTGATTTTGAGGATGAAATACTTTGAACCAAGAAAAATTTATCAGTTCACTTCCAGATGAAAGAACTTGGGAAACTCAAACACTTTCTTGGTCTAAAGATTGATCACACCGAAGAAGGAATTTTTCTCCATCAGAGAAAGTATTCCCAAGATCTATTAAAAAGTTTGGGATGCTCAATTGCATGCCAATTTCTACACCGATTGAACCAAATACTAAAACCTGTGCTAACGAAAGGAAAGATTTAGAAGATGATACAATGTACCAACAACTAGTTGGTAGTCTTATCTACTTAACTTTAACAAGATCATATATTTCTTTTGCAGTTGGTGTTGTGAGTCGATACATGCAAAATCCAAAGAAACCTCACTTGAAAGCAATTCGACGAATTTTGAGATATGTGAAGTATACCATTGATCATGGTATTCTATACAAAAAAGGTGGAGATTGCAAGCTAGTTGGCTATTGTGATGCTGACTATGCAAGTGACCATAATACCCGATGCTCAACTACATGGTATGCGTTTATACTTGGATCTGGAGCAATTTCCTGGGGTAGCAAAAGACAACCTATGATGTCTTTATCAACCACCGAAGCAAAGTACCGTGCAGCAGCAATGGCGGCTCAAGAGAGTACTTGGCTTTTGCAATTGTTGGAGGACTTGCATCAACAAATAGAGTTTCCAATCACCCTATATTATGATAACTTGTCAGCCACACGCTTAGCTGAGAATCCAGTTTTTCACGCATGAACTAAACAATGGAGGTGCATTATCATTTTGTTAGATAAAAAGTCTTACAAGAAGAAATCAAGCTTAAATATATGAAGATCAAGTGGCAGGCCTGTTCACGAAAGGCTTGAATGGCAAGCATGAAATCTTTTGTGGTCAACTCAACATGACAAACAAAATGAAAGTTGGTGTTGAGGGGAGCGTTGAAATATCAACACCAATACGTTAATGGCTAATTAAGATGAATTAAGTTTAAGTTAAGTTCATGCTATAGTTTTAATAAATAGTTCATTAATGTTATAAAGGCACATTAATGAGAATAGGTGATTCTGTACCTATATAAAGAAGTTGTTTGTTTTCGTTTTAAAACACACCGAATGAAATAAACCAAGTCTTCCTTCTTTCGTTTGCTCAATCTTTTTCCATCCTCTTAGTGTTTTGAGCTGTGGGGTGTTCAACATGTATATATAATTTTATTTTAATTTAATGGAACAAATAAATTAATTGATTAGTGAAACTTTAATCCTAATATTTATCAAAGTACTATTAATACTCAACCAAATGATCTTACCCTACCATCAGCCTTCCTTTTTTATTTGAATCACAGACATAAAAGCAGATCATATAAATGATTTTAGTACCTCTTTAAATAATTTCCAAAACCAGATAACTAAAGTGCCTTGTGAATGATCTCTTTTATGATCAGCTCATCAAGCAAAGTAGGCTTTATATTAGTTGCTCTCCAGCAAGCAATATAGCCACTTACTGTTTTTCTTGTCGGATATCGCATTGCATCCGTTGGCATCACAATGCATATAGGGACTAGGGTGACGATATGTGCTGCCTGCGGCTGCTGGATCCATCATCCATATCCCTGAAGCTGACCCCCTCTATCATGGCGCCATTTAAGTGCAATGGCCACCAGCTTTGCCTTTGCTTCTGGTTTTACTTACACATCTTCCTCCGCAATTTCACTCACCTTCTTTAATGCCCCCAGCCAGTTGCCTTCAATGCACCCCCAACCTCCACCTTTTTTAATTTAACACCTCCAATATTCACTCTTTTTAAAGCCCTTTTCAACAAGTCTTTCTGTACCTCAACAACCCTTCTCCATTAGCTCAAGTTTTCTTTCTTTGTTTTGAAACCAAGGGAGAAAGAGAGAGAGAGAGAGAGAGAGAGAGAGATGGATTAACATGGATGGAGGAGTAACTTGAAGGTGGTAGAGAATTCAAGGAGGATTAGATACTGCCAGGGATTCTTAAGGGTTATGGGGTTAATCCTTACGTTGTTAGCAGCAATTTTGACGGGTTTGGACAAGGAGACAAAGACTGTTACCATAACTATCACAAACACCTTGCCCACTTTGCATGTCCCCGTCACTGCTAAGTGGCACTACATGTCTGCCTCTGTGTGAGTTTTATTAATTAGTTTCACTTCCTTTCTTCAAGATCATGTACATATGTCCTGCTCATTACAGTATTTTTTTCCTTATAAAAAAATGATGAATTCCCTATTTCTAGCAAGTTAAAAAGAAAGTAGGCCATTCCAAGGTAGATATAAGGTAGATTTTATATCATAATTCTTACTCCAGATCTGATGTTTTAGTCTTGAATCTTGATGAAACATAGATTTGCCCGACTCGCAGTCACCTGGTCCCGTTTATGCATCAGAATCTCAGGTAGCATCGATGGCAGCAGTTCAGAATTCCAAAGACTAGACAGGAATAGTTGTGGTGGTTCTAGACATGACCATAATGGGGTTTCTCTTGTCTGCTAACGGGGCATAAATTGTTGTTGGGGGTCTTAGGCCAATACGGAAACTCGCATGTGCAGTGGAGGAGGGTATGTAATATGTTCGGAGGATTCTGTCACCAAATGACTGCTGCTGAAATCTTATCTTTGGCTGCATCATTGATTTTCTTTTGGCTAGTAGCACTGGCCATTCTCAACCTTCACAAGAAATCAAGGTAGATGATGGGGATGAAGAAGGTGGATGGGGAACCGTTGGTGGCAATAATGTTTAGTATCTATATTGTAGCTTTAACTCTAGTTAGGAAAAAAAAAGTTGGAATATCAGAGTAGTACATGCGTAGTTTAATTAGGCTTTGGATGGTGTTAAATTTGAAGCCAGCCAGCATGGTTGGTGTATCTAATCTGTCTTTACAGCGAACGGTGGATATTCTAAATACAAATATGCACGAATACTTATGCTTACAAGTCACGGACAGTAACCTTAGGAAGTGTTGATATAATTCCCGCTGCAACTAGATGTTGTAGTTGGTCTTCAAAGACTGTTATTCACATGTATAGTTCTACTAGAATCTAGACGTTTACAAGTGAACTGCATATAATAAAGTACACAATTTTGACATATTAGTAGCATATCATTCATGTGCAAAGCACGGGTAATTTTCCCAAATTAGCATCACCTCTTTCTCAAATAGATTTCATTCATCTCTACAGGGTAATCGTAGCTTATACAAAATTTGATTTTCAGATGGCCTAGTTTTATCGGTTGGAGGATGGTTACAGAAGGAACAATGTACCTGGTAGTCCTATGGTTAAAGGCAGCCAATATACAGATGAACGCCATTTTCAAAAGCAAAATCAGACGCATACAAACTAGAGGTATAGTTGTGAGAAGCTATATCTTTTTCCACTAACAAGTTGAAACCGAAGGAGCATGTTTGTTGATTAAAGAATAATGCACCCACATGGATTCAGCTTCTGCATGTCCTCTTTGCTCTTTACTGCAGTGCACCTAAAAACAAGGATGATTAAACTAGGAGAGATTAAGGGCGACAAAGCTATCAACTCATTCCTCTAGCTTAAATTGTGGTTGCAACGTTACGGCAACCTTGAAAACCGTTACGATGTGGCCTTTACGGTACATTGCGGCCTCAACTTAATACTATGGGGTGTAGAAAGATTTATATGAATTCAACAAGGACCTACATAAAATCTTGTACGTGATGAAAATAAAGAAATGTTGTGCATTCACGAAAGAGAGCTTGACGAACCTGTCTTTCGTTTTGATTTAGAAGGATGCACCAGCACGTGCATGGTGTGTAGCGAATGTCCTTTTTTGTTTAAATCGCTAAAATAAAAACGTTGGGATTTTCGAAGGATATTTTTTGAAAGGTGTTCGTGATTCTTAAAAATATTTATTCCGTGGGGGTTTACGAAAACCTCATAAAAATGGAGTCGCCACCGGCCACTTAGGTAGGCCGGACACCATAAAACCAGAGATTCAAAAAGACAGGGTTCGGGAGTCGGTTACGGATGGGGAAGGATTAGCACCCCCACACCGCCCAAAAATTGGTACTTTAATAATTACCGCTTTATTAATATTGGATTTTCCGGATTAAAGTGACAATTATTTTAAAATTCGGTCATAATTGCGAATACATTTTAAGGGTCCCGTTATCCGAGAATAAACGCCCAACCACTATCACTACGCTTGATACTGGCCCCATTTACGCTCGGATAAAAGGACTCCGCATTAACAAGTTATATCTTGATATGCAATCTTAGTGGCAAAGACGTAAAACATGGCAAAATATTTAAACATAATAAATATTGACATACCAGAATACTAATTTAACAGGAATGATATTTTAGACTAAAGCATGTATATATATATACATATTATTCTAAATAATGGATAAAAACAACTATAATATGTCTAAATAACAAGGCAGGAATAAGTACATATAGACGAACAAATATAAAAAATGCATACTGGTAATAAAACATATTTCAACATATACGGGTCAACATATCGTATAAAAAGGGTAAATATATTAACATGTAACCCTAAAAAAAGGAAACATACAGATATAAAATACAAAATACGCCATAACTAAAACATAACATGCTTGATATGAATAACCGGAAAAACATGAATATCATTCTTAACACATATATACATAAAAACATGAAATACGAGTCATATACGAGGGTCATAAAATAAAATAATATCAATATACACGATTATAATACGAACAATAATACTTACAAAGAAAACATGATTGAAATGAAAGGAAAACGAAAGTCAGTGGCAGAAATTAAAGAACGTTAATATGTAATTTAAGGACGAAATTGCGAAACAAACAAAACCTAAGAGGACCAGAATTGTAATTAGACCAAGGGGCAGACCCAAAGTGAAAAATCCAAAAACGCGGGATGGTTAAGGACGTAATTTTACCATTCAGAAACTGATTCGGTGTAATTTAGGGACGAAATTGTAATCTTTTGAAACATCAGGGGGACTGGGATGGTGATTATACCATGCGGCAAGACAAAAATGAAAATATTGAAAACGCGGTGGGATTAAGTGTGTAATTTACCCATTTAGTAAAATAAAAACAACTATAAAAGCCCCCCTTTAAGGCCGAAATCAAAATTTTGGCCATTTGTTTCATTTTCTTGTTTTTCAGAGTCCTCTGTTCTTCATTTTCTCTCTTCTGTTCATATAATACCCAGAATCCGGCGGTCGGCCGCCGTATTCTCTGCCGCCGGCCGCCGCTGACCGGCGCCGATAAGCCTCTAAAATAGACCAAAACATCCCCCTTGTCGTCCTCAACACGAATCCGTGGTTGGATTCAGAGGATACCCCCTTATTTACCCTAGATCTAGGAAATACGAATCAAAAAAAGAGTTCTAAACCTAAAACATAACTACCAGGGGGGTCTTCCCCTCTCTTCAATTCACCAGATCTGGCTTGTAGAAGCCGAAAGGTTTGTCACCAAGGGGAGGAAGACCCACAGACAAAGCCGGTAAGACTACTTCCTTTTTGTTTCTGTTTTTTTTATTTTATTTCGTATATGCATGTAAAGAAACAAGTAAGAACAAGAGACACAAATTTACCACTGGACTGCCTTTTTGATTATCTTCGATGTTTACAACTTTCAGGGTTTTTTGTATTACAAGATCTCTGTTTTTTGTTACTACCCTTGTTCTCTCTTTTTTTTTCGCTAATTTTTTTCGCTCCTAATTTTTTCGCTAATCCCCGTTACAAAAGCCCCGTTTCATATATATTACTGCCCTCTGTTTTTTGGTTGCAAGTTGCATCTTCTTTTTTTCAAGTCTGAACTGACATCTTGCTTGTTGTCTTTAGCATAATCTGAACGCGGGGACTGAATATCGGCGCGGTGGCGGTGTGGTCGTTCGCCACGCGCCAGACGCGTTTTTTGGCCGTTAGATCTGATCCGATCTAACGGTCGAGATGGCTTGAAGAACGATCGGCCCGGATGAAGCCTCGATTTGATGAGACGGCTTCGTATTTCGCCACGTGGAGCTCCGCAATCGAGGAGTCGAACGCGTGGGATCTTACGCGCGCGGTGGGTATTAAAGCGTCGCGCGTGGACCACACGCCGCGCGCGTGGCTCGAACGGTCCATACGTGTGGAACACGCGCCGGCGAATATTTTTGACCTTGGTTGCATCGTGGCGTTGGATCAGATCTTGATCCAACGGCCCACAGTTACCTGCACATTGTAATTAAATGGGATTCAGATTTGGGCCAAACGGGCCTTGTAATTGGACTTGGACTGTAAATTTATTTGGGTTTAATATATTTAATTCTTTTCATTTTGTCAGCCCAACAGCAATAGTATAATTATAACAGCAATACATATACATACGAAAATATATACTTATATTATACAATCATTAATTAATATAATATTCTAGTATACGTACGTATAATCATACATATAATTAACATAACATCTATATATTAATCAAATACGCTTATACTCTAGATACATACGCGACATACATACACCCCTAATACGTATACATAGCTTATACATGCACACATCACCTTATATTAGTAACATTCATATAATATACATACAATATTAATATATTTACAAGTAAAAATGAGTGATTACAGTTGCCCCTCTTTGCTTGTTCTCATGGAATGGGAAACAAAGCAAAGATTCATAAGCACTCATTTTTATCAGACTTCCCTGTTTGTAGCCTTGGAAAAATGATTTTTTTTGGACATTTCCGCTCTTCCTTGACTGAATCTTCAGGCTCGTAAGTTCTTCCTATATAGAGCTTCGTCACCTTCCGATCTTGGAGCTACAGGCTCTTTCGACATAGAACCCTTCGCGCTCATTTTTATCAGACTTCCCTGTTTGTAGCTTTGGAAAAACGAATTCTTTTGGACATCTCCGCTCTTCCTTGGCTGAATCTTCAGGCTCGTAAGTTCTTCCTATATAGAGCTTCGTCACCTTCCGATCTTGGAGCTACAGGCTCTTTCGACATAGAACCCTTCGCTCTCGTTTTTATCAGACTTCCCTGTTTGTAGCTTTGGAAGAACGAATTCTTTTGGACATCTCCGCTCTTCCTTGGCTGAATCTTCAGGCTCGTAAGTTCTTCCTATATAATAAGCTTCGTCACCTTCCGATCTTGGAGCTACAGGCTCTTTAGACATAGAACCCTTCGCTCTGACATCCCGAATTATGAGTCATTTCTTTCACTTTGAGACAATAAAGCTTGGAGTCCTTCCTATATAGAACTCTTTGCTTTCAACGCTGGTTTCTCCTATATAAAACCTTTCGCGCCACTGATGGATTCTTCTGACTGGGAGTTCCTCCTATATAGAACTGCTAGTCTTCAAACCCTGGAGCCGCCAGTCCTTCCTATATAGAACTTTTGGCGTCTGAAATCTCAGAGCTACAGGTTCTTCCTATATAGAACCTTTCACTCTAAGACAATGAAGCTCAGAGTCTTTCCTATATAAGACTCTTTGCTTTCGACACAACAGGTTTCCTATATAACCCTGTGTCATAGGTGAATTGCTTCGATTGGGAGTTCTTCCTATATAGAATCATGAGTCTTCACCTTGGAGCCATCATCCTTCCTATATAGAACTTTTTGGCATATGGAATCTCAGAGCCACAGGTTCTTCCTATATAGAACCTTTTACTCTAAGACAATAAAGCTCGGAGCCCTTCCTATATAGAACTCTTCGCTTTCGACACAACAGGATTTCCTATATAATCTTGCGTGTCATGGGTGAATTGCTTTGACTGGGAGTCCTTCCTATATAGAACTGCGAGTCTTCACCCTAGAGCTGTCAGTCCTTCCTATATAGAACTTTTCAGCTTCTGAAACCTCAGAAAGAAGGATTCTTCCTATATAGAACCTCTCTCTAGAGCTTGAAAACATGTGTCTTTTGTATGTAAAACATTGTTTTCTCATTTAGGATTCACACCGTGACGGTCTTCGATGTCTCTTTGGATCTGCAGATACCTGTCTGAGACGAAAACAAAATGCTATGACAAATGAATGAATTGACATGCTCCTAATTCTAGTGATGCTTGACTATTCATGATGCATGAGAGTCAATCTCTGGGTGGGCTTGTTTTGGTCCCCATTTGATCTTGACGTCCGTTTTCTCCTTTTTTACAGGCATCGATACTCCGCTTCACTGCCAAGTTCAACCATCTCGACCTTTATCCTTTTTCAATTCCGATTTGGAATTCTAAAGTGCCCTTTCGGGTTTTCACCTTTTTTTGCCACTTCTAGTTTTCACCCAAGAGATCTCTTTTGTTATCTCGTGTGCCTTCCTTGGATAGATAGGACATGTGCCATTGGTCATCCTACCTAGTTGTTTAAAGCTTCTCACCTTCCCTAGTAGGGAACTGGAGGACGGAGTTAACATCGTTTTCTTTGATCACCTGCATTTTCAAGGTTAAATCATAGTAATGCTCCGAAATCTCTTGTTTCATTATAAGCCTATGTTATCTTATTTGACTAAAATTGACAAGAAGGCCAGGAATGGATGCTTAAAAACATGGCTTTATTATGATTAAGGGCTTCGAGATATCTTGAAAAGAAAGGTATGACACACATGAGCTTAAGTATGAAAATACAAGATCCCTCATTATCTTCGATATGAATGATACATGACCCTGTCAACCGGCGTAGAATTTTTTGCCTGAAGCCTTCTCTTCACAATGTTCATGAGGATGCCCTTCTCTTCGGATATTCAACTTTTCAACTTACCCGAGCCGCCCTTTGCGGGTTTTCAACTCGAGTCCTTCCTTTGCTTCAAGACGCCCGGTTTCGGGTTTTCGTCCTGAGCTCTCCATTTTTTTTATTTTTTTTAGAGATAATATTTCTTGACGACATCAGAATTTACGGGATTTTTCAGCTCGTCCCCGTCCATTTCTGTTAGGATCAGGGCTCCTCCTGAGAAGGCCTTTTTTATGACGTACGGTCCTTCCCAGTTGGGCGTCCATTTTCCTCGAGAATCTTTCTGGATAGGGAGGATTCTCTTGAGTACCAGATCCCCTTCTTTAAATTCTCTTGGGCGCACCTTTTTGTTGTAAGCCTGCACCATCCGCTTTTGGCACATCTGACCATGACAAATGGCCTTTAGTCTTTTTTCGTCAATGAGATTTAGCTGGTCGAATCTGGCCTGCACCCATTCAGCTTCTTCCAGTTTTACCTCGTTTAAGACCCGGAGGGATGGAATCTCTACCTCAATTGGGAGTACTGCTTCGGTACCATACACCAAGGAGTAGGGCGTTGCCCCCGTTGATGTGCGGATGGACGTCCTATAGGCGAAAAGGGCAAAAGGCAACTTCTCATGCCAATCCCTGTAGGTATCCGTAGTTTTTGCTATGATCTTCTTTATGTTCTTGTTTGCTGCTTCCACCGCCCCATTCATTTTAGGACGATAGACTGTGGAATTATGGTGTGTTATCTTGAATTGAGTGCACACATCTTTCATCATTTTGTTGTTCAGATTGGAAGCGTTGTCGGTGATGATCCTCTCTGGCAATCCGTATCGACAAATAATTTCTTTCTTTAAGAACTTACAAACTGTAGTCCTGGTGATATTGGCGTAAGACGCTGCCTCTCCCCATTTAGTGAAGTAGTCTATGGCGACCAAAATGAAACGGTGCCCATTAGAGGCTTTCGGATGGATTTGCCCGATGACGTCCATGCCCCAGGCTGCGAAAGGCCACGGAGAATTCATGGTGTGTAGAGGTGATGGGGGTGCATGAATCTTGTCAGCGTAAATTTGGCATTTGTGGCATTTCCTGGCGTAATCGATGCAATCTCCCTCCATGGTCAACCAGAAATAACCGTATCTCATAATTTTCGGGCTATAGACAGCTCGTTGGCGTGCGTTCCACAAATCCCGTCATGTACTTCAGCTAAGATTTCCTTCGCCTCTCGGGCATTAACACATCTCAGCAATGTTTGATCATGACTTTTCCTATATAGGATTTCCCCATCTAGGATATATTTTGTTGCCATTTTTCTGAGCGCTTTTCTGTCATTGTCGTTTGCCCTTTTGGATACTTTTGAAGCTTGACATATTGCGGGATGTCATAGTACCATGGATTTCCGTCAATCTCTTCCTCAGATATTACAACAATGAGCAGGTTTTTCAAACGTCAGCATCTCAATGGGCTTCATTTCTGCCCGGTGTTTGTTTTAAACATGGATGCCAAGGTTGCCAATGCATCCGCCATCCGATTTTCTTCTCGGGGTAGGTAATTGAAGCGACCTTTTCGAACTCTTTGACGAGCTCTTGGATCCATTCGTGATATTTGACCAACTTCGGGTCTCTGGTTTCCACCCCCGCAATTGGTAAATGACTAGGGACGAATCTCCGAACACTCGAAGTTCCTTAACCTTTCTTTCGATGGCTGAGTTCAGTCCCATGATGCAAGCTTCGTATTCAGCTATATTGTTTGTGCAGAAGAATTCTAATCTGCTGGTGGAAGGATAATAGACGTCCTCAGGTGAAATTAGCACTGCCCCTATCCCATGTCCGAGGGCGTTGGAGGCTCCATCGAAGTAAAGTTTCCATGACATATCATCTGAAATCTCTTCTTCGGTTGTAATGCACATCAAGTCTTCGTCTGGGAAACTAAAGTTCAATGCTTCATAGTCATCCGAAGCACGACTAGGCAGGAAATCTGCTACGGCACTCCCCTTTACAGCTTTCTGATTAACATATACGATGTCGAATTCGGATAAGAGCATCTGCCATCGGGCCATCCTTCCCCTTAGCGCTGGCGCTTCCATTAAGAACTTTAATGGGTCTAGCTTGGATATTAACCGTAGTATGGTACAACATGTACTTTATCCGAGCCGCTTGGTAGCCCAAACTAGAGCACAACACAGCTTCAGATCAAGGCGGGTACCGTGTTTCGCAATCATTGAATTTCCTGCTCAGGTAATAGATGGCTTGCTCTTTTTTTTGACTCATCGTGTTGCCCCACGGTACACATCCCATTGAATTCTCGAAGACCGTTAAGTAGAGAATTAGTGGTCGACCACTGTCTTCGTGCGACTAAAATTGGAGCGTTTGTCGTACTTTTGATCTTATCTAGGGCTTTTTGACATTCTTCATCCCATACGCCAGATTATTTTTTCTAAGAAGTCCAAGACCGGGTCGCATTGATTGGTTAATTGGGAAATGAAACGAGAGATATAATTCAGCCTCCCGAAACCGCGGACTTCCTTCTCAAGCGTGGGGGTGGTGAAAGGTCCCGATGGCTTTCACTTTATCCGGATCAATCTCAATCCCTCTTCTCGCTTACTACGAACCCTAAGAGTTTTCCGTATAACGGCGAAGGTACACTTGGCGTGATTGAGCCTCGGTTGGTACTTCCGTAGTCTTTGGAATAGTTTTCTCAAGTTCTGTAGGTGCTCTTCCTCCTGCTCGGGATTTGGCAATCATATCATCCACGTATACTTCTATTTCTTTGTGCATCATGTCATGGAAAAGAGTCACCATTGCTCTTTGGTATGTTGCCCCTGCGTTCTTTAGTCCAAATGGCATCACCTGATAACAAAAAGTGCCCCACATGGTTATGAATGTGGTTTTCTCCATGTCGTTAGGATCCATCTTTATCTGGTTGTACCCTGAGAAGCCGTCCATGAAGGAAAACCACGAATGTCCTGCGGTGTTGTCAACCAGCGTGTCAATATGTGGCAAAGGGAAGTTGTCTTTAGGGCTAGCTCGGTTCAGATCCCTATAATCTACACACATACGAACTTTCCCGTCTTTCTTTGGTATTGGTACAATGTTTGCAACCCATTCAGGGTATTTGGCTACCTCCAAGAATCCAGCATCAAATTGCTTTTTCACTTCTTCCCGGATCTTTAACAACATATCTGGCCTCATTCTCCGAAGTTTTTGCTGTACTGGTTTGCACTCCGATTTTGTTGGCAATTTGTGCACCACTATGTCGGTGTTCAATCCCGGCATATCTTGATAAGTCTAGGCGAAGACATCCTTGAATTCCTGAAGTAGGGCTATCAGTTCATGCTTGGTTTTTGAGGAAATAGTCGTTCCTATTTTTATTTCTTTTCTCGCTTCTTCAGTCCCCAAGTTGACAATTTCTGTTTCTTCTTGGTGGGGCATAATCTGCCTTTCTTCGTCGTCCACCATTCTCTTTAACTCTTTCGGGACCTCAATTTCTATTTTATCATATCTTCCCTCAATTTCCTCTGAGACCTCAGGGCATTCAAATTTACTCGAGATTGATCCGTATCATTCATATCGTCAATCATGAGCGACCTGCATTAAATGAGAATGAATTGTATTGGGAAAGAGACGGCTTTACATGAAGGGAATGAATATGAAGAATGCATGAATGGAATAAATGAGACTTTGGTCATTTTTAAGAAAGTGGGGATATTTTCATTTCAATCAAAAAGTTAACATAGGTGCCCCATACAAGAGATCCCCATTGTCTATGGGCAAAAACAAAGGTTGATTCGAGCATTACTCGATCTATTCCTAAAAACTACAGGTAGATCAATGCAGCTCCAGTTATCGAGTGTTTCCCCGGGATGGCAAGGGCGGATGTTGGTCAACATTTTGCTACCTCGGTCCTTTTCAGCTATCATGTTGATGTTCATCCCTTCAAATGATTTACTGAGTATTTCCTCCTGGTTGAGTTCATCATTTTTCTTCATTGCCTCTCCACTATCTTGACCTGGCTGGTAGAACCCTCCAGAGATGAAAGTGGCTTTCAAACTAGGAAAGGACATCGACCTCCACGGAATGTCTTCTCCTTTAGATCCGCTTTTCTTTGCTCCTCCTTCCTCTTATACTCCTCTTTCTTTCTTGATTGGACACTTGGTTGATAACCCACTGAAACGATCCTTCTTGGTTATCATATTCTTGGGTCTCGTGTTTCCTTGTAATTTCTTCCCCACCCTTTTCCTATTTTGGCTCCTCGGCCCGAGTTTTGCGACGGTCATCTTAGTACAATTAGATAACCTGGGGTAGGGGATCCGCTTCCTACTCAAACGAATGTGGCATTTACTAGTTCTAATGCTCGGACGAGCATTCTGCAAAGATCTTCATCATTTTGAAAGTAGGGGGTGTCGATGTCACTAAGCAACAAATTCATGCTCGCTTCTACTCGTGACCAATTTGCCTTCAACTACAAATTTTAATTTACGATGCAATGATGATGGGACAACTCCTGCAGAGTGGATCCACGGTCTTCCCAATAGGCAGCTGTAAGATGGTTTTATGTCCATCACCACAAAATCGATCACATATTCGGTTGGTCCGATCAATAGGGGCACCTCAATTTTCCCCATTGTTCCTTTTTGCGTACCATCAAAGGCTCTTACCGAGTTGTAGCAAGGCTTTAGGTGCGAACCATCTATTGGCAATTTTTGCAGGGTTACCATAGGCAAGACATTCAATGCTGACCCGTTGTCGATCAATACGCCTGGTAATACATACCCTTTGCAATGGGTAGTGATGTTAAGGGCTTTGGTAGACCCCATTCCTCCCTCTGGGATCTCATCATCACTGAATGTGATATGATTATAGGCAGTAATATGCCCCACTATCCTGTCCAGGTTTGTTACAGAAATGTCCTGGGGCACAAAAGTTTGATTCAGCACTTTCAATAGCGTCTCCCGATGCTTCTCTGAACTCAAGAGTAATTCCAGCACTGTGATCCTGGCCGGTTGTTTCCGTAGTTGTTCTACTACGCTGTACTCGCTATGCCTCAAGAACTTTAGAAATTCTTTGGCCTGGGCCTCAGTTACCGGTTCATTTATCTTTTGGGGAGGTTCTTCTCCAAATATCTGCGTAGGGCTAACCGCTGTATTCTTCCCCCTATCTTTTTCAGCTGCTCTCAAAGCCTCGGAGGAATAACATCGGCCGCTCCTTGTGAAATGGCCTGCTTCACCAACGTTCACATTGTTCTGGCTTTGTTGGTCTTCCAGCGGAGGCTCTTTTACCTGTTCATGTTCTGATTTTTCTGGCATGGTCACATTCGCGGCATAATTCCAGAGAATTTGTCGCATGTCTTTGAATGGGAATGGAGATGGTGCTGAAATGATGATCTTGGGATTTATCTTGCTGGTTTCTCCTTGGGAGACACCTGCATTTCCTGTCCTGTGAGAGATAATAAAAGGTTTATCCTTCCCGTATCTAGTTTTGGGGCTATCTGTCATGTGTACGTCTGATCCCTTCCCCATGGGTTCCTCAAAGAATTCAATTTGTTTTTCATTCATCAACTTCTGCACCAATTTCTTAAACTCTTCACATTCTTGGATATCATGCCCTTCAGTCTGATGGAATTCGCAATACTTTCAACATTCCTTCTGCCTTATTATCATGCCTTTGTTGATCACACGAGCTATGCATAATTGTTGAAATACCAACCGTAAAGGAGACTTGACTTCTGACATGTCATCCTTTATCCTCCTGGTAAAGCATTCTTCTATGACGTTTACCCCTATGTTCCCATGATTAGGTAGCGGGTTGTTGGCTATACTCGGTTCTTCAAACTTCAATATCCCAGAATCGATTAAGTTCTGTACAAGCTTTTTGAAGGCAAGGCAGTTCTCAGTGGGATGTCCAGGGGTACCACCGTGATAGTCGCAATGCGCGCTTGGATTATACCAAGGCGGGAAGGGTGGATCGACAGGATTAACGATGTATGGTCGGACCAAGTCTGCTTCGTACAACTAAGAATAAAGCTCTGAGTATGAAACAGGTAGGGGAGTGAAAGTTCTCATCTCTTTATCCTTTCTGGTGACTCTCTCATCCCTTTGATTCGAATTTTGTGTTTTTCCCACAGGTGCTTGTGGCTGTGAGACTGTGAAGTTCTTCGGGGCGGTATAGGTGCTGGTGGTGTTTACTTCATTTCTCTTGTTATACTTTCGACCCCCTTCCCACCATCTATTCTCGCGCTCTCTTGATTGCCGTTCGAGAGACTCCCACCCCCCGATTAAGTCGGCAAAACACTGTGTTGTGTTATTAATGAGGCGGTCAAAGAGTGCCCCTTTCGAGTATTGACAAATAATGGCGTGATTTCATGCTCCGGGATAGGTGGCTGGATTTGGGCGGCCACTTCTCACCTCTGGGCATATTGTCGCAGCTTTCATTGGACTTTTGCCCCATATTTTCTAACATGATTCTCGCTAGGGATCATGTCTTATGTTTGTATTGCTCGGAAAATGCTTTAGACAAATCTTTCCATGTCTTGACATTTGCTTTGCTTAACTGAGTATACCAACGTAACGCCGCTCCAGTTAGACTATCCTGGAAATAATGGATCAGCAGCTTTTCATCTTTATGGTAAGCCGCCATTTTTCTACAATACATCGTTATGTGTGCAGAAGGACATGTGGTTCCGTCATATTTATCGAACTCTGGTGTTTTGAATTTTGGCGGCAGGACAAGATCAGACACCAGACTTAGGTCACTAGCGTCGTTTCCTGATTCTTCATTTGATTGTAACGCTTTAAATTTTTCTTCCATGAGGCGAAATCTTTCCTCCCATTTTTTCTCTACCTCATTCCTAATTCTTTCGACCATATTCAGGTCCGGCACTTCTTCTTCATAAAGTGCTTCGGTATCAAGGGGTTGAGTCTCATGAGCCCCTATTTGGAAGCTGGAAGATATTCCTGCAGGGTCAATATACACCTTCCTAGTCTGGTTTGGTGCAGTTGGTTGAACCTTGAAGTGAGCCGGGGTACCTTCTGGTTCTGGAACATTTTCTTCTTCTACTCGTTTTCCAAGACTTTTTACCAGCAATGCAGTTATGTCAGATACTATAGATGTTTGTGACTGCGCAATCTGATCACTAAGGCTTCTCTGGGCCTCTTCAATCCTTGACTCGAGCTCTCTTTGCCCTCTTTCTAGACTGATTATTCTTTCTTCCATGAGCTTTCTTTGTAGCCGGGTAAAGTATAGGTGATGAATGATTGCGGGTTAACTACATACAATGCCACAATATTCATATTGTTAATATGGTTGTAAAAAATAAATGCATGTACAATGATGCAAATGTTATGATGCAAATGCAAGAATGCATGCAGACAAGGTATCGATTCATTCCATTGTAATCACCCTTTTGAATTACTTCCACGGGAATTAAAGGGTCCTGATTACAACAAAATTCGTGTTACAAAGTAAAGATCCCTAGTACAAAAGATCAAATTATAACACAGAGTCTTATAGATAGACTCTAGCTCTATCTCCTAACTTTCCAATTGCCTTGAACAGCTTGAGGAACCTAGGAGCTTCTTCCATTCCCGGGGCTATAAAAGGTCGGAGTGTCTCAGCCTCGATAGCTAAATCATTTACATGTCTGGCGACCCGCTGTATGTCCACCATTAGGTTTGCATAGTACTGGTCTCTGTCATGTACCATTCGAGCAGCGTCGCATAATCTCTTCTGCCAATAAGTGTCTCCTCCGGCTGCAGCCTCCTCCTCGAATACATTAATTCTTTCCTTGTAATCCTCCACGATTGCTTGAGGACCCGATTCGTGCTTGTAACACATCCACTTCGCGTTCTCTTTCTTGCAGCTCCGCGAGAAGTTATTCTCAAGGGCAAGACATTCAAGTGAGTGTTCGACTTCCGCCATCTTTCCTTTTAATTCATCATTTTGACTTTGGCTTTGCCCCAATTTTTGAAACAAAGTCATCGTCTGATTTGCATCTCTAACAGTCTATTTCGACTATTTACGGATTTTCTTTTCCATGCGGCGACACTTTCTCTCTCATGATGAACAGCTGTTTTCCCTTGCTGATTTCTTGTCCGAATCTTTCTTTCTCTTGACCAATGGCCTTCTTGGCGGACCGTTTTTCTTCCTCCATAGCCAAACGGTAGCTTTCAATCTCTTTCTCGATCGCTCTTTTGTTAATTTCTCGTTCTTCTTCCACCAAACGGATGCCGTTCATTCTTTCTCTTTCCACAGCTATGAACCGACTCGGCCGGCCTTTTGTATTTTTGCACTAATAGGAGGGCATCTTTTTGATAAAGAGTATTCTTGTCACTCAAATCTGCATTTAATTTCTTGATTGCCTAATGATCCCATCCCGCTCGTCAACTTCTAAGCTTGCTTTATAGAGCTCGCCGCATGTTGGGTCCATTAGATGTCCATTTCCTTTTAACTTCCTCGAGTTCACTCCTTAAGATATCGGCTTCGGACAAGTACCACCCTTGTAAGCTCTTGAGTGACACTGTTGGTCCTTGATCGATTCAGAATCACATTATTAACCTCAAACGTCTCCAAAGATCGTAATCTGGGGTAGTCATGTGCTCGGTATCTCCTTCCACCCTGATCCGATAACAATGATCCCAGGCCCTCATGATGGTCTGAAATTTTCCTTTGAACTCTCCTTTGAAAAGAAATTCAGTTTGGCTTAATCCGGCGGTATTGGGAATGAACTGTCGTGATCCGAACTGCCGAGACACTAAAAGTGGAGCACAAGCGATCCCTCCATGTAATCCTAACATCATCAGCCAGTTGAAGTCACCACAACTGTATAGAAAATAATTAACTTTACCGAGCCATGGGACCCTCCATGCTATGTCTTCATCTTGAATGTTCCTAAAGAAACTGGTCCACATTTTTGTTTTCAAATCTTCTCGCCATTCTTTTGCTATATGTCTTCATCTTGAATGTTCCTGAAGAAACTGGTCCACATTTTTGTTTTCAAATCTTCTCGCCATTCTTTTGCTAAGTATTCTCGTAAAGGCGAAAAACCTTGTAAGGATATCCCCGGCAGGACCCGCGTCGGTATCTTCCACATGTGACTCTGGATCCATACTTGTAATAGCTGTGCGCAGCCTCGAAAACGTCCTTCTTCATGTTTCCGGCTAGCGTTTAAGGAAATGAAAGTCTCGACCAAGATTGCTGGTACCGGGTTTGCTTTCCGTTTCACCCGCTCAAACAAATCCAGAATGGCTATGTCAATGTTCCCGAGTACTCTGGGAAAGATCACCAAGCCATATATTCCTAAAGCGAATAAGTCCATTTTCTTTGCCTCGTCTGGATGTGTTGATATGATGTCCCGAATACTCTCCCATGCAAAGACCGTATTATCTCCTCGGTTTGAAGGAGGCCACTAACCCAATCGTCACTCATTCCCGCAAAGGTTTTGAGTTTAGCGATGTAATTCGATTCCTTGGAGGCTTCGTAGATCCAATCTTCCGGATATTTTTCTGGTTAAGTAAAGCGGTGTACTCTTCTCTACCGTAGGCATCATGTCCTGCCCATTGAAGGTGAAGCGAAAAAAGCGGATTCCGTAAATCGGACTATAGCTCGGAGTAGGGGCTGGTTAATCCGAACATATAACAGTTGTGCGATGTCGCCATAACTATTGCAGAACAAGTCTTGTAGTCTTCGGTCCCATCTTTCCCAAATGCTTTGAAGATCCCACAAGTCGTTCTGTTGGAGACTCACATAAGTGTATCCAGCTATTACGCGTTCGTTAGGCAGACTGTCCCCTTGGATTTTCTGATTGACTTTTGACCAATGTCTGACTGATAAATTAATCTCTTCTTTCCTAAGACACCTTTTTCCATGGTGAAAGACTTTCTGATCGGGCAAACCACTTGATCCAGTACCTTTATGTGATGTAAATGCAATGATGTATGAGAAAAAGAACAAAAAGCGAAAAGAAGACAAGTCAGTACCAGATAAAATTGATAAATATATAAATAAAATGACAAAATTAAACAGAATAAACACACAAAACAACCCTATTTATCCCGTCTAAAACCTAAGGTTATCCGCATGGCTCTAACAGGGTAGGTTTCTATGTTCTCTACATGCAGTGTTGGTGCTAGGAGGTACCCGAATTGTCCTTGTTGTCCCCTACTAAGGGTAGCAAGGCCCCCGATCATCACCCATTATAGGCTCCTTTCAACCGGGTTCAATTCAGGGGGACCCATTCGCTTATGCCCGTACGAAGGAACGATATCCTTACGAAAGCATAAGGTACTCGAGCCCCGAAGGTACTTGCTAGGCCCATACGGGAGAACGATATCTCCACGAAAGCATTAGCGTTTTCCCCCCACTTAAAAAGACGGGTTTATATGCCATATTTTAAATGCGTTAAAATAAATGCGCAATTATGACCGAATGTTAATTTAATAGTCACTTTAATCCGGAACTTCCAATATTAGTAAAGCGGTAATTATTTTAAAAGCTTGACTCTCATTTGTTTTTTTTTCGAAAAAACAAAAATATCCCCAGCGGAGTCGCCATCTGTAGCGAATGTCCTTTTTTGTTTAAATCGCTAAAATAAAAACGTTGGGATTTTCGAAGGATATTTTTTGAAAGGTGTTCGTGATTCTTAAAAATATTTATTCCGTGGGGGTTTACGAAAACCTCATAAAAATGGAGTCGCCACCGGCCACTTAGGTAGGCCGGACACCATAAAACCAGAGATTCAAAAAGACAGGGTTCGGGAGTCGGTTACGGGTGGGGAAGGATTAGCACCCCCACACCGCCCAAAAATTGGTACTTTAATAATTACCGCTTTATTAATATTGGATTTTCCGGATTAAAGTGACAATTATTTTAAAATTCGGTCATAATTGCGAATAAATTTTAAGGGTCCCGTTATCCGAGAATAAACGCCCAACCACTATCACTACGCTTGATACTGGCCCCATTTACGCTCGGATAAAAGGACTCCGCATTAACAAGTTATATCTTGATATGCAATCTTAGTGGCAAAGACGTAAAACATGGCAAAATATTTAAACATAATAAATATTGACATACCAGAATACTAATTTAACAGGAATGATATTTTAGACTAAAGCATGTATATATATACATATTATTCTAAATAATGGATAAAAACAACTATAATATGTCTAAATAACAAGGCAGGAATAAGTACATATAGACGAACAAATATAAAAAAATGCATACTGGTAATAAAACATATTTCAACATATACGGGTCAACATATCGTATAAAAAGGGTAAATATATTAACATGTAACCCTAAAAAAAGGAAACATACAGATATAAAATACAAAATACGCCATAACTAAAACATAACATGCTTGATATGAATAACCGGAAAAACATGAATATCATTCTTAACACATATATACATAAAAACATGAAATACGAGTCATATACGAGGGTCATAAAATAAAATAATATCAATATACACGATTATAATACGAACAATAATACTTACAAAGAAAACAGGACTGAAATGAAAGGAAAACGAAAGTCAGTGGCAGAAATTAAAGAACGTTAATATGTAATTTAAGGACGAAATTGCGAAACAAACAAAACCTAAGAGGACCAGAATTGTAATTAGACCAAGGGGCAGACCCAAAGTGAAAAATCCAAAAACGCGGGATGGTTAAGGACGTAATTTTACCATTCAGAAACTGATTCGGTGTAATTTAGGGACGAAATTGTAATCTTTTGAAACATCAGGGGGACTGGGATGGTGATTATACCATGCGGCAAGACAAAAATGAAAATATTGAAAACGCGGTGGGATTAAGTGTGTAATTTACCCATTTAGTAAAATAAAAACAACTATAAAAGCCCCCCTTTAAGGCCGAAATCACAATTTTGGCCATTTGTTTCATTTTCTTGTTTTTCAAAGTCCTCTGTTCTTCATTTTCCCTCTTCTGTTCATATAATACCCAGAATCCGGCGGTCGGCCGCCGTATTCTCTGCCGCCGGCCGCCGCTGACCGGCGCCGATGAGCCTCTAAAATAGACCAAAACATCCCCCTTGTCGTCCTCAACACGAATCCGTGGTTGGATTCAGAGGATACCCCCTTATTTACCCTAGATCTAGGAAATACGAATCAAAAAAAAGAGTTCTAAACCTAAAACATAACTACCAGGGGGTCTTCTCCTCTCTTCAGTTCACCAGATCTGGCTTGTAGAAGCCGAAAGGTTTGTCACCAAGGGGAGGAAGACCCACAGACAAAGCCGGTAAGACTACTTCCTTTTTGTTTCTGTTTTTTTTATTTTATTTCGTATATGCATATAAAGAAACAAGTAAGAACAAGAGACAAAAATTTACCACTGGACTGCCTTTTTGATTATCTTCGATGTTTACAACTTTCAGGGTTTTTTGTATTACAAGATCTCTGTTTTTTGTTACTACCCTTGTTCTCTCTTTTTTTCGCTAATTTTTTTCGCTCCTAATTTTTTCGCTAATCCCCGTTACAAAAGCCCCGTTTCATATATATTACTGCCTTCTGCTTTTTGGTTGCAAGTTGCATCTTCTTTTTTTCAAGTCTGAACTGACATCTTGCTTGTTGTCTTTGGCATAATCTGAACGCGGGGACTGAATATCGGCGCGGTGGCGGTGTGGTCATTCTGCCAGCGGCCAGACGCGTTTTCGGCCGTTAGATCAGATCTGATCTAATGGTCGAGATGGCTTGAAGAACGATCGGCCTGGATGAAGCCTCGATTTGATGAGACGGCTTCAGATTTCGCCACGTGGAGCTCCGCAGTCGAGGAGTCAGAACGCGTGGATCTTACGCGCGCGTGGGGTATTAAAGCGTCCGCGCGTGGCACTCGAACGGTCCATACGTGTGGAACACGCGCCTGGCAGATATTTTTGACCTTGGTTGCATCGTGGCCGTTGGATCAGATCTTGATCCAACGGCCCACAGTTACCTGCACATTGTAATTAAATGGGATTCAGATTTGGGCCAAACGGGCCTTGTAATTGAACTTGTAATTGGACTTGGACTGTAAATTTATTTGGGTTTAATATATTTAATTCTTTTCATTTTGTCAGCCCAACAGCAATAGTATAATTATAACAGTAATACATATACATACGAAAATATATACTTATATTATACAATCATTAATTAATATAATATTCTAGTATACGTACGTATAATCATACATATAATTAACATAACATCTATATATTAATCAAATACGCTTATACTCTAGATACATACGCGACATACATACACCCCTAATACGTATACATAGCTTATACATGCACACATCACCTTATATTAGTAACATTCATATAATATACATACAATATTAATATATTTACAAGTAAAAATGAGTGATTACATGGTGATAACATCATCAGGGAGGTCACCAATTGTTGTAATTGTGCAATCAGCGAGGGTTTTGTTGTTTTCCAGAACTTTACCAGCATGTATGAGTTTCAAATCGTTTATCGACTTTGGTGTGACCGGATTGCCTGAAAATACATGAGGGTCGGCGGTTGTTTCAGGCCAGGGAGAGGAGGATCATCCAAGATATTTCAAAATTAAAATATTCCATTACCAACATCCATAAATGAACTTGCCGCATACATATGTTTCATATAAAATAGAAACAACATTAACAAACAAGTCTAACTGATGAGCCCCTAATCCAGTGACAGAATTCAGCTAGGAGCAAGTTAAGAGGAAACAAGTAAAGAGATAGAACATAACCTTGGGGCCACTCAGCAACAATCTTTTGCTTGAGAGTTGAAACAGTCATGGACGATTTGTAAGTACCGTGGGCTATATCTTTCCCGTCATACAAGCGGAATCTAAGCTCAATAAACTCCTCGCCCTCGGCCATAGTAGAAGCTGTTGCTCTCCGTTCCCTAGTTTGCAGGACATCGAAGTGGAATGCCATAAAAAAAATTATAGTTTTGTTTGAATTAATAGTTAGAATCATCATACATTTTCAATCATAAGAACAGCAACATTTAGAGTTATATACACACATTCAATCACATGTTCAACTAGAACGCAGATTGCGTTGTATTAAACTTCAGGTTTCTTTCTTTGAAGATTGTTTCGTATACTCACGGAGAAAAAGCATACTAAAATTCAGATTGCATTATATTAAACTAACCTCATTTGATCCTCTGAGAATTTTGTCTAATATTAACGCATGTAAATCAACTTCCAGAACCTCGCCAACAGAGCGAGAACTCCATATGATCTGATAAGGTTCGTCGCAAATATAGCTAGCTAGCTCTCAACCAATGTTCCTTTTAACAAAAATGCAGAAATTCAACCTCAAGAACCAGACGTACGATAACAATAATAATAATATCTTAATATTCTGCTAGATTGAGATTCGAGAAGAAAAGTGACATCAAACAACAAGATTTCTATTAAACATCAAATTAAGGAACACAGAAAAGAATCGGAAAAGAAGTGCAACTGTATAAAACCTTATTGAGATTAATTTAGGTAGGATTTCCTATTTTTTTCCATTCATCTTTTCCTTTTTTATAAATTCACACGATGAACACAGAAATCATAAGCATCATCGTTTCTTTCCCTCATTATTTTTCGTTCATTTTTTCCTCACTAGCCAAATGAAACATGAGAGATTAGGAAAATCAACGAAAATGATAAAGAAACTAGGAGAAAATAAGTAAAAATGTCGATAGGGGAAATAGAGAAATACCTGATCACAAAGCCATTGAAGGGAAGATCAGTGAGAGAAAACTGGATTAAGGAAAAAGAAAAAAGAAAAACTTTTTGGGAATGCCGTATCGTTGTTGGATATATAAGAAAAAGGACTTTTTCGACTTTCGGTTCATTGTTTGGTAGTTGAAAACAAATTTCCTCTGTTTTTATTTATTTATTTTCCTTTCCCGAAATTCTGTTATAAGTTGCCGAAATCGAAATAGGTACAGAGAGTGAACGAAAAGTTTCCCACGTGAAATCAAAGATATGATGGGATGGCTCTACACGTGGCTTTTTAGGAGTGTTTGTCCGTATAATTAAAGCGGTTGATAGAGACAAACACGGAGGTCGTTACTTTGAACAAAAAGGGAACGAGGAAGAGGTCGTTGCTGATAATTACTAGTAACAATTAATAAAGTTTCTTCTTGTTTGATAAAATGTGATGAATTTTTTCAATTAATATGCCGGGTTGAATTTATTAGAAATAAAACAAAGAAATATTTCGAACGGGTGAAATTATAGAAAAAAATAGTAAAATAAAGTAAAGCTAGAATATAAAACACACATTCAATGAGCTGGGACGACATAATGAGATAAAATACTGGAAAAATAAAGTAGGAAATAATATTTTTTGTCTATATCCACTTACACTTAAGGATTGAAAACAATCGTGCAGGCTGCTTCGCAAAATAAATCTGATTACACCGGTGAATGAACCACAAAAGGAGATCAAACTACTGAAAATCACCGACAACCGTAAATTAGAGTCGAACGTTGCGAGAAAATTTTCCATAAACGCAAATCTACCGCAAAGTAGGCGAAAACATGCAATAAAGCAGAAGCGTACCACAATGCAAATAAAAAACGTACCACAAAAACTAAAAGAAAACGAAACATAAGAAAAAAATAAGAATTAAATATAAGAAAAAAATACTAGTGATCGGTGACCAATATTAAAACTGTTACCACCATGAAATAATATTATTACCATATTCGTTTAATATAATTTCAACAATTTTTTGAAAATTGATATATGGTTCTTCTATAAAAAGAACAATTTTTTTAATGGTATGCTTATTTTTTTTAATAGGAAAAAGAACAAAGAGTAAACATCAGTTCGACATCAAAAAATTTAGTTAATTGGAACTTGTACATCGATATCAAATGTACCATCCTTGAAAAAATATCAATAGTTATATGCTTGAAGGAACATTTTGTGCAGCGGGAGAGTTATTAGAAGTGGGGGGGGGGGAACTTTGGACAATTCATGATATTTAACAATATTTGGAGTGAGAATAAATAATATTTCGAGTTCGTTTAAGTATGTTGATATCGTTTAAGTAGTTTGAAGCTTTTGTCTATGTAAAAAAATTTCGTTGAGAGACACACTCTCTAAAATATAGATAAAAACCATCTGCCTCCTAATCATGTCTTACTTTAAAATAGTAGGTTTATGGTTTATGGTTAAGATTTAGGGAATTAGGGGTAGAATGTATTTTTTAGGGTGTAGAGTTTAAGGTTTAGGATTTATAAATTAAAGTTAGGGTTTAGAATTTAATTTTTAAATATTTTTTAGTGTAAGGCATAGAAAGGGCCATGGGGTATGCTTAGGGGTAGAGGATTTTTGTTCCTTATCGAATAGAGTCAAAAATCAAGCCCCAAGGGCTAAGATATAATTAGAAATAAAAAGGGTAAATTACAACAAAGGTCGCTCAATTATGTGTAAGGTTAATTTGAGTCACTCAATTATTAAAAGTTACACTTGAGTCACACATTTATGGGCAATATTACATTTGGGTCACCTTATATATTTAAAAAAAATACATCAATTTCATCGATTTTTCTCCCAAATCGCTTGTATACCCTTGTTAACAGTATAATGCTTCATTTGAAATCATCCATTAATCTAATACATAAATTAATATATATATATATATATATATATATATATATATATATATATATATATATGAAGGGTGACACAAATGTAACATCACCCATAATTGAGTGAAACCTTTAATAATTGGGTGACCTAAATGTAACATTACCTATAATTGAGTGACATCCGTTGTAGTTTACCCAAAAAATAAAGAACAATAATTAAAATTGAGTCTAAATAAATAAATATCACAACTAATGTTAATAATATCTTTACATAATTTTTAATAAATTATTTTCTGAGAGCTAATGTAACATAGATCCGTCATTGAGTGCTTAAGAAAATCATGCGTGATGATAGTATTTTTTATGTTGAAAGAATGCGTGATGATAGTAGAGAGAAGTGAAGGGGTCCATTCATAGATGGAGCTAATATAACCGACGCCCCTTAAAAAAAAATTATATATGTTTTATATAAAAATATAAAAAAAAAAAGAAAATTGACATTATTTTAAAAGAGAAATTAATATCAATTTAAAAATAATTAATATTTTTTAAAAAAATTAACACCTATCATTTAACTTCACTCACTTTTAATAAAATATAAATTAACCCTAAAAATTTTAACACCGAAATATAAATTTTTAACTCCGCCCTGGGTCCATACTCTTGCTGTTAGCATCAAAGATTCAAAAACAGTTGGGGACACCACACAGAGAGAATATATATGATTAAGACTGGGTAGACAGACTATTACAAAGCTGATGATCAGATCCAATATGTATATTAATTCCATACTTTCCACCTCCACTGATTCTGCTTTTTGCCTTGTTTGACACCACCATACATATGCTTGTCTCCATATAAATTTATAATTATCTCAATTTTTTCAAAATATTAATAAAGAATCAGAGGGTGAAAAAAATTCCCATGCCGGGGGCAATAACTCCGCCCATAAGCAACTTAACTCCGTCCCTGAGACAGTATATTCCCCTCTTCTGCTGAACCGATAGAATAATACAATTTCTATAACATTTATAGCCTGTAAATGGTCTCTTCAATCCTATTCCATTTATCAGGGAAAGTTTATCTTACCCTCATTCTCTTTTTAATTTTTGTATATATATGTTATTAGGATATGAGAAAGAATGTTGTTTTTCTACTGATATATAGCATCAGATTCTTATAATTACCAAGTCCTTTTGCTGCCAAGTCTGAGGTGAAATTTTACACCATTGATATCGACATGACAGCCAGTTGTCCACCATTGCAGAGCCAAAGGTAATAAAAAGGCAAGGAATTGTAGACGGGTACGTAATTTTATATTAGCCGGGCGAATTTATAAAATTTTAGAGGATAAACTTATAAAATTTTAAGATGACAAAAATAAATTTTTAATAAAAAATATATAATTTTTTTAAATCGTATATAAATTTTAAATTTTTAAAAGACGATCATACACTCATGCCCTCGATCCATTCCTGCAAGGAATGGTATGCCTTTCCTTATCTAAGATAAAAGTGGAAGAACCAAAGGTAACAGACAACATATTTCTCCTTTTCAGTTGTTCATGGGATGCGTATAAATTGAAATATTATATTTGATCGTGGGGAATTTTAGTTATTATCTCTTATTTTAGCTGTCATCGTCTTGACTATAAAACAGTTTTAAAATTTGTTATTAACATATATCTTTTGTACAGATCGACTTAATGTAAATTTTTAGTCAATAAATTTACTTTAGGGAAACCAAAAAAAATTAAAGATGCCAAACTAACATAAAGATTATATAAAGTTGACTTCATTAGTTTAAGAATAGAAACATATTACAAGCTAATTGAAAGCTATGCGGGCAAAGCACATGAGACACATAGAAAGCTACACAAATTACTACAATACACATTGCTGCTCCTCAAAGTTAGCACTTTGATTGATCTGAGCCAATTTTATTCATTTCTTCAGTGTGCTTAATATGATATAGACTGATAGGGCCTGAGCAAAGGTACTAGCCCTCCACTAAGATGGAGGGACATGACTTCATTGGTTGAACCCACCAGCTTTCCGCCGATGAAGACGGCCGGAACTGGCGCGTTACACCCCATCCTCATGAGTGCTCTCTCCATTTCCCTGCCTTCGGGGTCTTGGTCAAGCTCATGGACCGTCGGGGCTACCCCGACCTCTTGGAATAGAATCTTGAGCGCATAACACAGGCAACATGAGCTCTTGCTGAATAGCACCAACCCATTCTCCGAAACCAACCTCGTCACCTTGTCCATGTTGAAAAAAATCCTGATTCACAATGTTAATTTGCTTAAAGAAAAGGTTAAGTAGCGTCGGATCGATTTCGGGGTGGTGGATCCAATGATGGTGGGAGGAGGTTGGACTAATGAGAAGGTGGAGTGGGGAATGGGAGAAAAGGGTTCAAAGCATGAGGTTGCTGGAAATTTAAGCTCCCATGCTAGAGTATTTATAGGGACAGCAAAGAGTAGACTCCATGTTTTGAACAAAAGAAAATGTGCTTTACCTGGATGCTAAAACCAATAAAGTTACTTTATAGGACGGGGACTACTTATTTCCATGGAGCTCAAACTTTGCAAACACTTTTGAACATTGACGATCCTAAATATTGATCAAGTAGCAAGATTTGTATCAGAAATTGAGTTTGCGACCAAGTTTAGCCCATTAACAGTGGTGGTTTAAAGAGTAAGGGATGCTAATGGGGCGGGTTTGGCGGGGATTCGCCTTACTTCGCATTTAATTAGGCACGATGGTTACATATTTTTCGGGTTGTGAGACGGGGATGAAGATAAAAATTAGATTCGTCGTGGGTGGTGGAGAAAGCGTGAATATGTCTTTGTACCCGCCTTATCCCCACCCTCCCCAACAGATCTTGTAAATTGTTATTATAAATGTTATTAAAAATACAATATCGATTTGGATCATAGTCAAATTTAAGATAATTTATATTGACTTTTTATTGAGATATTAATGAAAAATTCAATATATATATATATATATATATATGTGTGCGCGTGTATATAATTGAGTTTAAAAATGATCGTATCAAATTTATAAATATTTTTTAATATATTAATTTGAATTAAAGTCAAATTTAAAATAATTTATATATAACATTTATTACGTTTATTGGTTTATTTTTTATTGTTGTCTGTTGTTATGCCTTTTAAAATGTTTTTTTCTTCTCTCCAATCCTCACCATATATATATATATATGTTATTTTTCTACTTTTTTAATTTTATTTTATTTAATATTATATGTTATTTAGATTCTATCGGTATTTGTTCTTATTTTTTAAGGTTGTTTTTTAATTGTTATGTTCTTAGTTCTTTATGTAATGTTTATTTGTTAAGCAATTGAAATATTATTTTACATGTTATTTAAGCTATTTTCGATCCTTTACAATAGATTTTAGTATCTTTTTAGTCCAAAGTTTTTTGTTGTACAATTTTAATTTCGTATATTATTATTTTTTAAAAATTGTGACAATTAGAATAATTTCACTATATAGTGGGAGTCCGAATGACGGGTATTTTATACTTTTTCATAACAAATTTGATTTATATTTTTAACTAATAGTTATAAAAAATATTATATGAAATGGTTACGAGGCGGGTAAAGAGGAGATTAAGTGGGTCTCAGGACCCACGTGGGTAATGAGGCGGAGATGGTTTTAGTCTTGCGGGTTGTGGGGCAGAGACAGTTTTAGATTTTGTATTCGCAACGGGTTGTGAGGCGGGGATAGAGATGAAAATTCTTGATGAGAATAGATGTGAGAAGAGTATTCTTCGCACCCTCCCCGCACAATTAACATCCCTATTAAAGAGTTAAAGCACCATGTGCAATTTATTAAAATGAACTCTTAATTTATAAAAGATATATAATTCTTTTTCAAATAAAATTTTTTCAATACAAAAATGATTAAGTTACTCTCTTGAGCAACATAAAAATAACTTTCAAACATCTAAAATTATAATATTTTTCACTTAAAAGTGTAATTTTTCTTGCATGTTTTGAAGCAAAACTATTTACAACATTTTCAATATCAACTTCTCTCAAACGATCACTTTTATTTTTTTAAAATATTGTTACATATATATTATAGTATTTTTCAAAATATATATATAAAGAGAGAACTCTTTTTAAGGAAAGTTTCTTTTTTCGAGAGCCTTATGTGGTCGAATTTATTGAATATGTTCAGAACCACCTCTATTGCTTTGTCCACTATAATTAACCACGGTTTCATATTTTCTTTTTATGCTTTTGAATATTTTCTAGGGTTTTTGATCCGTCCTGATTTTAGACAATTTTTTTTTCTCTTTTGGAAATAAAATTTTATGTGAATTTAGTTTCTATTGAAATTTTCACTCCAGATTGAAATTAGATTTTAATAAAAGATTAATAAGAAAATTTGACACAAATACTTCTTTAACATTTCTAATTACAACTTTATAATTTAATAAGAATTTAAAAAGCAAATTTTAATTTTATAAATATCTTTCAATATTATGTTACATTTTAAGAGTTGAACAAGTAATCTTAGTGAAAAATAAAATGACGTTCATCTTAAGAAACTCGAGTTCAAGTAATTTTTTCTGCAATATGTATATTCCTTATCAAAGGGTTTAAAAAAAGTATAAACATGACTGCATTGTAACCACCTTAAAACTAATAAAAGTTATAATTTTGATTTAATTTTGTAAAAGTTAATAAATTCAAAGGCGTGTGATAACGAGGCCTCCCCCCCCCAATCGAGAAATTTGAAATAAGTCCTTTAATTTTTTGAAAAATTTTATTAGATCCCATCATATTTTTTTAGAAATACTAATTAAGCCACAACATTTGTAAATAATTTTAATTACACCCTTAAAATTATTGAACATTCTCATTAAGTCTCTAAAATTTTCATTAGAACCCCATTTGTTTTCAAAATTTATCAATAAACCCCACAAATTTACAACCAGGCCTTCAATTGTTTTTTAATTAAACCTTCATAGTGTCTTGCCAAGATCCGCAAGTGAATATATATTATAAACATTATTTAAAATTTTGAGACGGATGCAGGATTGGACTGAAAATATCAAATAAATTTAAGAACGAAAGTGTTTCAAATATATATGAGTAAAAATCGGTTCGAGTCGGACCAACAAAAAAACAGTCCCGCCACTTTCTAATTATTTCCTAATGATTTCAATCAAGTTGCAACAAAAGTAGAAAATTACGAGGCTAGCAAGTCACTTTAAACCAGATTCTCACAAGCATCTCCTTTTTGGATCCCTTATGCAGAAAGATTACGGGAAAAAATATTGTCCCCTATTTTTATACCTTTAAAATTATTACCTTAAATTTTAAATTTTAAATCTCAAACTCTAAACTTTAAAAGTACATTATATTTTAAATTCTCTAAGCTTTAATTTTAAACATTAATTTTAAATCTAAATTTTTAATATGTTGTATTAAAGAGGCACCGAAAAAAAAAACAGATAATTTTTATTTGAAAGATTACGGAGGAGATCGCGAATGTGGTGGCCTTTCGGTGCATCTTTCTTTTGCGCCCACCAACTTGCATGATTCTTCTTCTCCCCACGTGCATTTAGGCTCACTTTCGCTCCCTGCATGATATATATGTAGCACCATCACATGTGCGCGTGAACCTCGCACACACGTGTGCAATGACAACTCTTCGTTCATCGATGTCGGACAGGATTCTCCATCCTCATTGCTATCTCTTACTGCAAAAGAATATAAGTAATCGGCTTTAATGGTAATATGCATAATTGTAGAAGAAGAGTATGCTATTTGTATGTATACGGTATACCCATAACTATTTTGAATGCTTGTGTTTGTGTTTTTAGTTGTGTATCTTCCACCATTACCCTTTTCTCTCTCAGGGTCATACTATGCTTTTCGGACTTTAGACTCTTCATTTTTCATAAAGTATTCGTGTCCATCACTTGATATGAATATATAATCTTCAAAGATCCTCCATATATATAAAAATTCTAAAAAATCTAATTTATACCTATGTCATATGCATACCCAAATCTGGAACATAGTTACCATATACACATCATTTGACGTAAAATCATTAACTCGCTACAAAAACGAGACCCTCAATTAAAAAAATAAATATTTGTCCGCTTGTTGTGTGCTATAGTAAGCTAACTTCAGAACAAAAAGGAGACTAACAAAACTAAATGCATCATTTTGTTTTCTCATGTGCTTTGCTATTAGAACATAACTAATCTTAACTCATGTCCAGAACCACATGTGTAGTCAACGG
The DNA here is from genome assembly GCA_019671005.1 of Hibiscus mutabilis. Classification (NCBI taxonomy): domain Eukaryota; kingdom Viridiplantae; phylum Streptophyta; class Magnoliopsida; order Malvales; family Malvaceae; genus Hibiscus; species Hibiscus mutabilis. The sequence continues at coordinate 7,528,099 of CM033718.1, read as the reverse complement.
AGAAACATGGCCAGAAAGCGAGGAACTAACAAGTTAGATGTAACTTTTTTAAAATTAATTCACTAAGAACCGAAAAATCTGTAATACCCTCAAGAATGTCACCAGCATGATGTTGCTTTTGCAAGTATAGTCAGTTCACGACAGAGGGAATAAGCATTTTCAATATTGGATCAATATGATTAATGATTCTTCATTACCAGAAACAACAGTCAAACCGCATTTCTGCTTTGTGGAAACTTTATTCCATTCCATTCCAATCCATTCTATTCTATTCTCCAGTGGGATGGGAATTGTGATTCTTCGTAAGTTTTATTACAGGCCATGCATTTATGTCGGTTTCAGATTGGAAAGAATCCTACAACCTCAAATGCTTCATCAGTACGTATCACCAGTCTGTTTAATTCCTTGTATAAGCATGCATGATGCGGTACCAGTGAATATTGAAACTAAATATTAACTTTTTTTTAATTATTAGGTTTAGCCTATTATCAAGAAGTTGATGCTATTTCATAGTACTGTGGTACTAAGTTTAATTGCCAATAAGAATAGGCAATTAAGTTGTTTCCTTTTTTATTTTTTTACTTGGTTATTTCTAGAACCAGATGGCCTTCGCATCTATGAGCATTTGTTTGAGTGATCCACCCACATGCAGCGATATGACATCTTTCGCTGAGCCTACGAATCTTCCACCGATGAACACGGCCGGGACCGAGGGATCACACCCAAGCCCTCGTAGAGCCCGCTCAATATCTCGCCCACTAGGCTCGTGGTCGATCTCATGGATTGCCGGGCTACCACCGAGCTCGTAAAACAGTGTCTTGATGCTGTAGCACATGTAACAGGAGCTCTTTGTGAATATCACAGCTGCCTTCTTGGATGCCAAATCTCTCACCTTGTCCATTACCACAACCTGAATCACTCTCTTTTGAATTTTTTAACCAAATTCAATCTACAACATAAAATTTGCCAACAATTAATGCAGCCAATAAGTAGCAAAAGAAGCTGAAAATTAAGAAAGATGAAACAGGCAAATAAGTGAGAAGGCTTAGCTCTGGTGGAGTTTGAGAATGCATCATCTGTTATTTATAAGGCGTGGGGAGGGAGAGTTGGATGTTGCATTAATTGTTTAATGTAAAAGTAGCATAAAAAAGGAAACAAGTTCCATAAGATATTTGTTTGGATAAGGGGAAAATAAACAAGATTTTGTATGTTAGTGACGACACTGCTGTAATCAGTGTCAATCATAGTGCTAAATAAATCAAATTTCCTGGAGTGTCCGTACATCTAAATTGTGTTGGGAATATATGTAATTAATAAGTTAATCTTTAAACAATGTCAAATATAAAAGCACTTTCGGCAAAGGCTCGTAGCCATTTGCATTGCTGTTATTGCAGTGCTGCTATAATAATATTGCTTTTTTGCTGATAAAGAATAGAATAATGTGATCAAATAATAAAATATTAGTAATAATTACACTAGATTGATTGTTTTTCTCACTGTAGTCGATTCAGAATGTCAATGATCATGAATAGAATAACTGCCTTGTCTCTTTGAGTTTGAGATATCGACATTATCTGCACATTTTTTAACTGAGAAAAAGGTTCTTACCCCCACCATCAAAATGCCATTCCCCCCCTGCAAATTAGTCGTGCTTTCATGGATTATGGCATTTTAAGTTTTTTTTAGTTGTCCTCCCGATTCCCAGAATTTTATCCTGATTAATTCGGATCAGCATTATCAAACTGCTTATCACTTGGATCGATATGTTGGTATGGCATTTTAAGTTTTTTTTTAATTGGCTATATTGATCAAATTAGTAGCATGAGCATGACAGAACTGCCTTCTTTTGAGTTTCATGGTACTTTTTTTTGGTAGCTTATCGTAGTGAAATTGGTTTGATGGCGTGGGATAGATAAGAGTTTATCCAATTCGTTGCAACTTTTGTGCATTGGTCCCCCTTCAATCCTTATTTCAAAATTCATGTTTATATATGTGTGTGTGGAAACAGCAAGATTTGAAGATGACAAGGGATTTGACGAAAGATATGTGTCATGAAGGAAGTAAAGGATACCCGTGCTTTATCACAAAAGTGATGGCTCATACTCATGGATCTCATATAAGGAAGAGGTGCATTACACTAATGTAAAATTAACCTTGTTTTACACACTTTAATTTTGTTATGACTCGTATCTTAACGATTCAAGTGTTAAATTTCATGTTACATCATGCCTGTCAAATTTTAAGTAAATTAAAAACACATAGTAACTATTTATTTTATGAAAAAGATACATATATTACTTTCGATCAATACGATAGAGTTATTACTACTATTCCTATTCATATATATATATATATATATATATATATAATAAATGGATTAGGGTTGTGATGTGGATAGGGAGGGGAGAATATTTTGAGGCTTATCCATGCCTAAAAAATGGAGGGATGAATAGAGTTGCCTTTGCAAAGATGGGAAAGGCCAAATACTTTAGCAACACTTGGAATGAAAAAGCTAAATAGAACAAAATACACGACTGTTGGGCTATATTATCCAAATATCTATTTTTAATATTAGTTAAGTTTCTGACATTCAAACAAAAATATTTATGGATCTAACATTCTTTGCAGAGACTCAACTAAATGATATGGCGAATTATATTAAAAAATAAAAATTTATAAAACTCGTCATATTATTGTGGTAAGTTTTATAAATTTTTACTTTTTAATGAGTTTGTTTATAAATATTTATTATCGCTTTCAATTAACAAAATAAAAATTTATGTAACTCGTTATACTAATATGACGAATTTTATAAATTTTTATTTATTTTAATAAAACTCGTCAAAGGAGTTCTTAAAGAAAAGTTAAATCAAGAAATAATTTTAATTAGATTTCAGAACATAAACAATATTAAAAACAAGATATTTGGATAAAAACGCCGATAAGCTAAGCAGAGCTACCTACTGGGCCCCTCAATCCGAATCTCCATTTTGGCATTAAATGGCAGGCAATTGCATCTTCCTCCACCTTTGTTTACGTCATCCCTTTAGCTTTTAGCATGCAGGAAAGGAATCCTTGTTTTTTAGACCCAGCACGTGACACGGTCTCCTCGCCCACTTCAACTTCCGATTCTTTCACTACACATCCCAGATGGAGAAAAAAAATCGGATGCGATGGGTTTCGTCTCGACCCGATTTGATAAAGGCCGAATTTGTTTTGGAAATTTTAACTTTTTAGATTGGGTCAATCGGATTTTAAGAAGGTTTGAGCCAGACTCGAGTTTAAAATAAAATTTTTTGATCCAGTTTATTTATAATTATATATATTTAATATTTTTACTAATTTTTTAGGGGCGAGTCTAGGGGTGCTTATCAAGCGAGTCGATTGAGAGTTAAGTAGTACTCTACTCGTGCTCTTTAAAAAATTCTGTTGCTCAACTCGACACGTTGCTCGTTAAGATAGCAAAAAATTTTACCTTGTTTTTTTAAAAAAATATAGGTAAATCTAGTGATATTGTTAGAGCTTAATATAAACATACACATTCAGAAAAAAAAACATGAGGAAAGAAGAGATAAATAAACGAACCTATCAGAACCGAGTTAGAGATGAAGTCAATATTCGAGTGTGAGACTCTTTTTAATTTCTAAACAATCTTCGATGAACAACACATGAGAGAAGACCTTAGGTGTTGCTTGGTTCTGTTTTGTTTGCCTTTACAGTGGGTCGTTGGGTGTATGTTCGTTGGGTTTAGGTGATGAAGTCTTACTTTGAGTTTGGTTGGGTCGAAAGGCTAATTCAATTTGGTGTTTTATTCCTTTTGTCTTGGTGTTGTTTCTGTATTCTTAACTTATGTTGTACTCTTTTTCCCCATTATAGGTTTAGAGAAGTTTTTAATGAGGCACATAATAATATCTTATTTGTATGCTTTTTTCTCTCTAATAAAAGCATACTTGTTAATCAAAGAGAGAGAAGACCTTAGGAAGTTCGAAATTTTAACTTTCGGTCGTTTTGTATGAGAATTGAAGACTTTTCTCCTTTTATACATAAAGTAATAATAAAAGAAAAATAAAATATTTTAATAAAAAGGAAAGACTAATTATTATAATTTAATTTTTATTATATAAAATAACTTTTTGAATTCTCGGAATTACAAAACGTTTTGGAAATTTGAAACCAAATATTTTATGGGTAAATTACCTAGTAAGTCACTGAACTTTTATAGAGTTTTCAACTAGAATTTAAACATCTTGGAACATATTTTTTAAGGTAGCCATAAAAATCATACAAATTTAAAAAATAACAAGTAGCTCACGAACTTATCGAGTCGAGTTGAACCTTGCTAGACTCGACTTGCTAAGATCTCAAGTCGAGCTCAAATTCAAGTCAATTCAACTCGAGTCGAGCGTTAACTGAGCTTTGACAGAGTCAAGCTCGAGCTGTTTGCGAGCTGCTCAACTCAATTAGCATCCATAGACATGTCAGGTTTAATAAATTTTTTATTAAAATTTCGAGATCGGATTATGTTTCTATTATATTGGGTTGAATCGGGGATAAAAATATATTAAAATTGAGTCACACTTTTAAAATTTCGGGACAAAGGCATAACAACAAAGGATTATGGTCTATTTATATAAAATCATTGGTTGTTTTTTTTCTTTTGTTTTAATGTTGTGAGTAGTGCATAGTTTTTAAAGAATATAATTTTTTTTTTGCTTTTTTTACTCTTTATAAGTCTCATTAATAATTTTATGTCATGCGTATTATAACAAAACAAAAATAATCAATAAAATAAATAAAAAAATCATTAACACACATTGCAACGACCCAATTTTCGGGTTAGTGAAGCGGGTCTTGGACCTGAGTTCTGAGCTATTATTTGGGAGCCCAAGTTATGGGTATTTAAGTGTGGACCCATTAGTTTGGATGAGGAGGACTTTTTAAATTTTAAATAGGTAGTGTGTAGGAGAAAAGGGAAAAAAGATAATTTTGAAGAAAGAGAAGGAAAAGTGAAAAGTAAGGAAAAAAGAGGAGTTGAGAGTAGTTTGAAAGGTTGGAGCTTTCAAGCTCGTTTTCACTGTCATTTAGACTGTTGGAAGTAACACCTCTGGCACCATCGGGTAAAACTCACCGAGACGTGTCCGCCGATTGTTGTCATTTTGCCGCTGTCGTCGCCACTCATCGGGGTAAAGTGTTGAAAGTTTGGAGAGTGTTCAAACACCAAGATTGATCGTGAGTTGCCGTGAACCGGCCTCACCATTGAGCTCATTATCCCCCTAAAATGTAGATCTGGAGCTCGCCGGTGAATTTCTGCAGCCGAAAGCTGCCACACGCATCGCCTCTTGCGCGTAGGTGAGCTTCGGCAGCAGGTGGGAGCCAAACTAGATGGCTAGTTGACCGAACTGGTCTAGCTGCCAAAGTCACGTTGATCGCGCTAATCGAGCCGTTGACCGCATTAACCGAGCTGTTGACTCTTTTTAGGTGTAGCGACCTTTTTAGACTTTAAAGTATGGATATGTTCGGTGCTGCGGGTTGTCCCCAAATTATTTTTTGGAATTTCGGTTTAAAAGAAATTTCTTTTGAAAACTCGTTTGTTTCGAAAATAATGAAGACTTGGAGTCGCCACCGGCCACTTGGATAAGGTAGGCCAGACACCATAAAACTAGAGATTCATTTTGAAAGGGTTCGGGAGTTGGTTACATGTGGGGAAGGTGTTGCGCGTAATAAGTGCTCCGCAATTGTGCAAGTGTACACGTCGCAAGTTATAGTATAAAAGATATCGTCTCCACAGGGATTGGTGCCACTTCAAGATTCTAATCTCTTGCACTGTAAAAAGTAAAAGAACACAAGTAGAAAATTGTAGGAGTTTTAACTAACAACTAAGCTAGAAAGCAATAAAGTAAAAGAAGATGTAATCAAATGAGAGAGAATAGGCCATGTTATCGTGAGTTGAGGAGTGATAGCCGATTGGATTGTCTTGGTAAAAGAATGCAAGGGCAACTCAATTGCCGTGGCAACTTGCGCAGCGGGGTTGCCTTGGCAACTAATCGACAGTTGCCTGGGCAACTAGCTGGGCAACTACTTGGGCGGCTGGGCAGCAACTTCAAGGTTCGGCGGAACGTTCTTCAATGGTTTCTTTCTTATCCCTAAGTCAAAACTCTAGCTATTTGTGCATGCCTTGATAATACATCCCTGCGTGAATCAAGGGTGAACAACAACCAATCTTGCGCTCCTCTTAGCCGTTGAAATCCTTAACTTATTCCTAAGCCGGATTAATCTTCACCAACAATAGATTGAATAAAGACCATACTCATTCGTTTCTTTAACCTAACTCTCCCGATATTAGATAAATAGATGAAGTTACGAGATCCTCTCCCAATTCACTCGCAAACAAGATGAAAAACCAAGAATGAGTAAACCTTGAATTGAAAGTGCTAACTCTTATTACCTAAACAAAATCCAATTGTTTCTCACAACCATAAAACACAATAACCTTAGCCAAATAGATTTAGTTCATGGCTAGGTTCCAAAGAAACACAAGACAAAGAATTCCTAGCATAAACGTAATTGAACAAAGAAGAAAAAGATGAAGAATGGTTGAAGCCTCTTTGTCGAAATCTCCCCATTTGATCTTGTCAAGATTTCTCTCATCTCTCCATCCCTTGGAGTTGACGGCTTGATCCTTAATTTATAGGGCTAGGTCAAAGTCTTTTTTGAGGATGAAGTTAAGTTGGAATTAAATTATCTTTAAAGAATATAATTTTTATTATATTTAAATTCATTCTAGAACTTCTCCTATCTTCTTGGGATTTAATTTCTCTTTAACATCTTAATGGAAATCAAACCCCTTTGGGATTTAACTTTGCTCCATGTCATCTTGGGCTTATCTAGTCATAAATTTTGACTACTATATCATCTTATCCCTTATCAAAAATTGCCCTAGCAACTAGCTCGGGATCTCCTTCATGCATTGCCCTGGCAACTGGCTCCAGCCTTGCTTTGGCAAGTGATTATGCACACAAACACAAAACACACCAAATCAGTATCTTTTTTCCACAAAATTAAGCAAAATATGAAATCAAGCTTATCCACCAAGAAAACAATGCAAACATGCATGAATGGCTAATAATGCAACTAATATGAGCCTAAGTCTAGCAATAATATGAATAAAAAGGGTAAGAAAATAGTACTTTTGAACACTTAACACACCCTCAAACTCGCACTATTGCTTGTCCTCAAGCAATGCAAACTAATAATTACTCGCCAAGACTTCAATTTTCACAAACTTAGCTTTGAACTTGATTTCAATTCTCAGAATTGGGGCATAAAGTATGATTGGCTTTTCATTTTTCGGACAACTTAGGAGTTACTCGGAATCAAACTATAATGCTTGTGAGTGTGTACAGAGTTGTGTGCAAGTTGATTTTTCGGATTCTATGCAAACAAGAGGTTTTCAAATTACTTCATTGGGTTCTTTTAACATGTTTTAACTAGAGCCGGTTTCGGGCACCTCTAGTATTCAATTTTTAGCACATACTAGAGCCAATTTCGGACATCTCTAGCATTCATCCAATTTTTATTCTAATCCCTAAATTTTTTAATTATCAACCTAAGTTCGCTAGAATTCCTTGAATCAATCAAGCCACAATAGTGTTTCATCAAGTTTAGCATCATAGTACGATTCTAAGTATTTCCACGTTTATTCTAGAATAAAAAGTTCTATCAATTAAGTACATTGGCAAAGTCATCATCGGATATTCATCAAATCTAGGAAATTCTTGTTCCAACTAAAGGCATGGCAAGCAATTTATGTATCCTAAATGCAATACTTAAGATGAATGCAACTAAACATTGTAACTAACTAATAACAATCCCCCCAAACTTGAGTGAGGCATTGTCCTCAATGCATGCAACAAATAAAAATAAAAATAAAAATAAAAATAAAGAAAAGTAAAATGCAAACGAGGACTTACTCTGAGAGTTCGTCGTCGTGGATGATTAGTTTCTTTTTGGTCGGTGTCTTGATTCTTTTGCTTGAACGCGGTGGTCGCTTGCTTGTTGCCGATGGTGGATTCGATCCTCGTACTGGGTTGTCCTCATCGTCCTCTTCATCAATGGCATTGGCTTTTCGCTTGGGCTTGGAGGATTCGATTGGTATGGTCTTTGTTGGTGCAATGGAGGACTCGTCCGAATCTAAAAAATCAGACAATGATTTAGTACGAGTTGATTCGGGCATAGGTGCTTTACCTTTGGCTTTTGTAGTGGTTGCCAGGGCGTTTTTAGCTTTGGTTGCCGTGACATCTTCAGTGTTGGTTGTTGTGGAAACTGCTTGGGCAGGCGCAATGTAGGTTTCCACGACATCATCTGTTGCGGTTGCCGTGGCAACTGCATCATTGGTTGCCGTGGCAAGGATTTTGGCAGGAAAGATGGGGAACGACACGCAGTTGTCCAGGTACTTTTCCATGATGACTCGGGTGATGGCATTGTTGTGATCCTTCATGTACCGCATGAACATTAATTGCCGGTCTTCAATTTGCCTAAGGCGGTTCGCCAACGGTTGTAAGAGTGCTTCAAGTTGTCTTAGGGTTGCTGGCCGAGTTGCCCAGTCATCAGTTGCTTGGGCATTAGGGGTTGCCGATGCGGCATGAGTTGCTACGACAATTAATGGCGTTGGGGATTTTACCGGTGCCTTTCCCATTAGCTTTCGGATTTGTGCTCGATTCCAACTAGACTTTGGTAGGGCCTTTTCATTAGTGGACTCACTTGAGACATGCATCTCCTTGCAAAGATTGAAAATTAAGCAAGGGAAGAAAAGAGAACCCTTTTCTTTTGTGCAACATACAAAAATCTCATCACAAATAATTTTCCAATGTTAATAATGCGATTATGCAAGATAGAATGTATGAGCAAAAGACGAGGTGTATCAACAGTAGTATTGTGTGTGGTGGGCATTAAAGAAGTTTTAACAAACTTATTCCATAATTTTGCCTCGGTTTTAAGCCGAAGGCGATTTACCGTGCCCTTGTATTTACCGTCAGTCCAATAAGTTCCTGGTAGAGTGAGTTCTTGAAGTACCTTGTCGAGTTGCTTGGGCGTGAGTTGATCAACAAAGGCTTGATGCTCATCCTTCTCAATGTAGAGCCTGTAAAAGGTGTTGATGTTTTTGGGGCTTATGAGTATAGCCTTGTTACGAACAAAAACATAAGGATTATCCGGGTTAGGTGAGTAAGCATAGAATTCTTTTACCCATGAGATGTTACCCGGTTCCGATTGATGGCAAAAGATTTGCCACTTTTGATATGTAATCCTTTCGAAGATGAATGGTTCAAGGCCAAAATCTTGATGAGAGTTGGAGTATTCAAAGCCTTGTTCTTCGCAAATCTTCCAGCTTTCAAACTTGGAGTAAAATCTTTCTTGAACCACCGGTGTAGCAAACTTCTTGTATCTTGGTTCTTTGGAGGAACATAGATGAACCAAAGATTCAATTTTGGATGCCATGGATGATCTTGGTTGTGAGTTTGGTAAAAACAAAGAAAAGAAGCAAAAGAAACTAAAGAGTTGCAAGAAGAAAAGTAGGAATAAGTTTCTTGGAAGTTAAGGGTGATGGGTTAAATAGAAAAGATATGTAGTAAATATGGTGGGTGGGATTAATTTTGGAATAAAGAAAAAAAGGTTTCGATTTAGGGGTAGGGTGACGGCTAGGGGGTTTAGGAAAAGGGAAGGGGTTTGGCCGGTTATGTAGGGTTTATTTAGGGTAAATTGGAGGCTTAATATAAGCCTTAGATTCAGCCCATTAATTTCCTTGATGAAGAAGTTTCCTTCTTGAATCAAAATTCCTCTTTATCTTGAACTTTTCTACAATTCCAAAACAAATAAAATAAGGATTAAAATTAAAGATAAACTAATAAAAGAAAAAAATAAAGATGTGCAAAGAAATTCTTAAAAACAATTAGATAAATATGAAAGAAAGATGTAGTCTTAATCTTAAAGAAAATAAATCTATCCTAAAAAGAAAAAAATAACCAAAATTAAATAATAATAAAATAGTTCAAAGAAAATAAAAAATAAAAATAAAAAGAAATTATCGAAAGGAGAGCATGCTCATGCATCTCCTAAGGTGACCACTTCTTTGTTACGTTCCACATGGGCACCGTTGTAGTGCTTCAATCTTTGTCCGTTAACTTTGAATTCATGTTCGTCAGTGATGGACTTGATTATCACGGCACCATGGGAGAATGGTTTGACAACTTCAAATGGTCCCGACCATCTTGATTTTAGTTTTCCCGGGAAAAGTTTTAGCCGAGAATTGAATAAGAGAACTAGTTGCCCTGTCATGAATTGCTGCGGTAATAGTTTCTTGTCATGCCATTGCTTTGTTTTCTCCTTGTAGATTCGTGCATTGTTATAGGCGAGTGCACATAATTCTTCTATCTCATTGAGGTCCAACAAACGCTTTTGTCTGGCACTTTCCTAATCCATATTCATGGTCTTGATTGCCCAATATGCCTTGTGTTCGATTTCCACCGGTAGATGGCATGTTTTGCCATAGACATGTCGGAAGGGGGACATACCTAAGGGTCTTTTGAATACAATGCAATATGCCCAAAGTGCGTCATCTAGTCTTACTGACCAATCCTTCCTAGAGGGATTTACAACTTTCTCGAGTATACCCTTCAATTCTCGGTTGGAAATTTCTGCTTTCCCTTTGGTTTGTGGGTGATATGCCGAGGCAATCTTGTGAGATACACCAAAGCGTTATAACATATTGGCGATGAGTTTGTTGTCGAAGTGCTTGCCTTCATCATTGATAATTGCTCTCAGCATCCCAAACCGTGTAAATATGTTTTTCTGCAAGAATCGTTGCACGGTCTTAAAATCGTTGGTGGGAACTGCAGCTGCCTCAACCCATTTAGACACGTAGTCAATGGCAAGTAGATTGTAGAGGTTGCCAAATGAAGATGGCAAAGGTCCCATAAAATCAATCCCCCATACATCGAACAATTCTACCTCGATGATGTTTTGGAGCGGCATCTCATGTCGTCTAAAGATATTGCCCGTCCTCTGGCAGCGATCACATTGCTTGTAAAACTCTTGGGCATCTTTGTACGGTGTTGGCCAATACAAACCGGATTGCAAAACTTTGGCCGCGGTGCGAGTTCCTCCAAAATGTCCTCCATAGGGTGAAGAATAGGATTGTTGGAGTATATTTTGCTGCTCCTCTTCAGGGACACATCGGCGTATAACTTGATCTGCACATTGTTTAAACAAAAGAGGCTCATCCCAAAAGTAATGCTTAGCATCATGGCGGAACCGCTTCTTTCCTTGGTGATTAAGGCCATAAGGTAAAATACCACAAATAAGGAAATTAACTAAATTCGCGTACCAGGGTATTGCTGAGGCATGTGTTGCCGTGGTAATTGCTTCCATGGTTGCCGAGGCGTGCGTATCAGCGGTTGCCGCAACGTGCGTATCAGTGGTTACCGAGGCGTACGCGTCTGGAGTTGCTGAGGCGTGTACGTCAAGAGTTGCTGCGGCGTCGAGGGTTGTTGAGGCATGCGCATCCATGGTTGCCGAGGCGTCAGGGGTTACCGAGGCGTGCGCATCCATGGTTGCCGAGGCAACTAACAGTTGCTCATCCGGAAATGCATCGCATATCTCTAAATCCATATCCTCCTCCCTATTGCATTCTAAGCGTGATAAGTGATCGGCCACTTGATTTTTTGCTCATTTCCTGTCCTTAATTTCAATATCAAACTCTTGTAAAAGTAATATCCAATGAATCAAATGAGGTTTGGCATCCTTTTTAGAAAATATATACTTAATTTCCGAATAGTCTGTATGAACAATTACCTTTGTACCAATCAAATAGGATCAGAACTTGTCAAATGCAAAAACTATGGCTAGTAACTCTTTCTCCGTTGTTGTGTATTTCACTTGAGCACTATTAAGAGTTTTACTAGAGTGGTATATCACATGAAAGGTCTTACCTGTGCGTTGGCCTAGGACTGCTCCTATCGCGAAATCACTTGCATCACACATGAGCTCAAAAGGTAGCATCCAATCGGGTGGAATGACAATGGGTGCCGAGGCAAGCTTTTCCTTTAGGGTTTCGAATGCTTGGGCGCAAGAATCATCAAAATTGAATACTTTATCCTGTTCAAGCAAATTGTACAAGGGTTTAGTAATTTTAGAAAAATTATGAATAAACCTCATGTAAAAACCTATATGTCCAAGAAAGCTTCGGATTCTTTTAACCGAACTTGGTGGGGGTAATCTCTCGATCACGTCTACCTTGGCTTTGTCTACTTCAATTCCCTTGGATGAAATCTTGTGGCCGAGCACTATTCCTTCATCTACCATAAAATGGCACTTTTCCCAATTAAGGACTAAATCGGTTTCTTCACATCTTGCCAACACTTTCTCTAAATTGCCGAGGCAACTGTCAAAGTCATTACCAAAAATGGAAAAATCATCCATGAAGATCTCAAGGAAGTCTTCGACCATGTCTGAAAAGAGTGCCATCATGCATCTTTGGAAGGTTGCCGGGGCATTACACAATCCGAATGGCATCTTTCGGAAAGCATAAGTACCGTATGGGCATGTGAATGTTGTCTTTTCTTGATCTTCTGGTGCTATGGCAATTTGATTGTAACCTAAATAACCATCAAGAAAACAATAAAAGGGTTTAACTGCAAGACGGTCAAGCATTTGATCAATAAAGGGCAACGGGAAGTGATCTCTCCTAGTGGCTTTGTTTAGCTTTCGATAATCCATACAAACCCTCCAACCGTTCACAGTCTTGGTTGGAATGAGTTCATTATTTTCATTACTTACCACCGTTATACCTCTATTTTTCTGTACACATTGTACCAGACTTACCCATGTACTATTAGAGATAGGGTATATAATGCCGACGTCAAGCCACTTGATGATTTCTTTCATTACAACCCCTTTCATGGCATGATTCAGTCTCCTCTGGGCCTCAATCGAAGGTTTGTGATCATCTTCCAACAAAATCTTCTGCATGCACACTGTCGGGCTAATTCCCTTCAAGTCGGCAATTGTCCACCCTATTGCCTTCTTGTGTAGCATCAACATTTTGATCAGGTTCTTTTCCTGCTCAGGCTGTAACTTAGAGGAAATAATTATAGGCAATGTATTATCGGTTCCCAAGTAAGCATATTTTAGTTGCCCTGGCAATTGTTTTAACTCAAGAATCGGTGGTTGTTCCATAGAGGGCTTTTTGAGTTTACCTTCCTTACCTAAGTGATCCAGTGGTTCAAAGTATGTACCTGGTCGATTGACTAACCAATTTGCCTTTTCTTGTTGTTCCTTATCAACCGGTTCTTCATACTGCTCAGGTTCCTCTTGATCGGTAATGTAGTTACCGAGGCAACTAAATTCCTCGTCGAAGTCAAACTCTGCCATGGCATAAAGAAGTTGGCATTCTTCTGGATCATCGGCATGCCTTAGTGTTTGGAACACATTTAGTTTAACTTGCTGGTCATTCACCCTTATTGTGAGTTCTCCCTTTTCAACATCGATCAAGGTTCTCTCTGTCGCTAGGAAGGGTCTCCTGAGAATGATAGGTGCATGTTCATCTGCTTCACAATCCAAAATAATAAAGTCATCGGGAAAAATAAATTTATCAACTTTTACCAGTATGTCTTCGATTTTTCCCTCTGGATGCACATAGGATCTGTCGGCTAGCTGTAACATAACTGTTGTAGGTCTTGCCTTCCCGATTCCTAATTTCTGGAAAACTGATTTGGGCATCAAGTTTATGATGGCTCCAAGGTCGCATAATGCTTTCCCGACATAGTGGTTTCCAATGGAACAGGGTATTGTGAAACTTCCGGGATCCTTCAACTTGGGTGGCATGCGATTGTGCAACATGACCATGCATCCCTCTGTTGCGGCAACTGTTTCAAACTCTCCTAGCCTTGTTGTCTTGGACACAATGTCTTTAAGAAACTTGGCATAGTTTGGTATTTGTTCAATTGCTTCAACCAATGGCAAGTTGATGTGGACTTGCTTTAGGATATCAAGTAACTTCTTGAATTGATATTCTTGCTTTTTTCGCTTCAACCTCTGTGGGGGTGGTGGTGGAAGTCGGATATCTTCGATCCTTTCATTGGTCTGGAACCTGATTGACGGCATTGTCGAGGTAACTGGAGTTGCCGAGGCATTGTCAACTGGGGTTGTCGTGGCATGCCTATCGTTGGTTGCTGCGGCATCCTTATCGCCGGTTGCCGAGGCATGCTTATCGCTGGTTGTCGCGGTAATTCCTGGTTCAGCATCTGAGGCTTTGCCGCTGAGTTCATCTTGTTCTTTTTGTGGAGTTTTGTTTGATGAGCGAGCTTGAGCCTCTTTAAGTTGTTGGCCACTTCTAGTGGTGATCGCCTTACATTGCTCATGGCCAGTTCCTCTTGCGATTTTAGTATTGCTAGGTAAGCCTCCTTGCGGTCTAGTATTCAGGTTTTGAGCAAATTGTCCAACTTGATTTTCCAATGATTTGATTGTCACCTATTGGTTTTGCAATCTCATCTCGGTCCTGTTAATAAAAGCATAAGTTCTTTTTATGAAGATACTATTCTCAGCCATATAAGATTCAGTTTTCAACATAAAAGCACTGAGAGAATTTACCAAAGAACTAGATGTTGTCGGTTTTCGCTGCGGGAACTGTTGCCGTGGCATATTCTACTAGAATCTCGATGCTTGTGCATTCTGATTGTTCTGGTTTAGAACATTGTTGGGATTACTCCATGAAAAATTCGGGTGATTCTTCTAAGCTGGATTGTATGTATTGGACATCACATTGTTGTTCCGGTTGTAATTCCCCACATAAAAGCTGGATTTCGGATTCTGCATACATTCAGAAGAATCATGCTTACCACCACATAACTCACAAAAGGAATCCATTACCTTGAACTCCTGTGTGTTGTTTGGTTTCGGCATATTCTGAACCACTTGGTTAGAGTGGCCAATTGTGCTGAAATTGAGTCTGATGATCCCAGTTCATGTGTTGTGGCTTGGAGTCTAACTCCTCCTCTTCTAGCAGAGGGGAATTGATAATCATTCTTGGCAAGTCTGTTTAGAATTTGCATTGCTTCCTCCAGCGACTTATCTAGGAGTATGCCGTTTGCCGAGGCATCTAGCATCATCCTTGTTGGTGTATTCACAACGTTGTAAAACATTTTTACTTGTGACCACACTGGGAATCCGTGTAGGGGGCATTTGTGTAGAAGTTCTCTATATCGCTCCCAAGCCTCGTACATGGATTCATCATCTGTTTGCCGAAAAGAAGTAATTTCGTTACGAAGCTTATCTGTCAAATTTGTAGGATTAAATCGAGCAAGGAAATCATGACAAAGATCGCTTCAAGATCATATTGATCCGGCAGGAATACTATTCAACCATGCTTTCGCCCTATCCCTCAGTGAATAGGGGAATAATCTTAGTCGTAAAACATCGGGGTGACTCCTTGTATTTTGAATGAATTTCAAATCTCGAGGAAAAATTTAAAATGTTGTCGTGCATCTTTAGTTGCTGAGCGGCCAAATTGACCAATTGTGTTGACCATATTAAACATCATCGGTTTCAATTAAAAGTGGTCGACTTCAATTTCAGGTGTGACAACTTCTGGATTAAGTCATTCAAGATCTTCTTCAAGATAGTCTCGAATAGTTCTGTTTCGTGCAAGAATCACTCCTCCTCCTGCTAGAACATCTTGATTCATATTACCTTCTTGATTAGCCATTGCTACTCGTAACCTTCGTCTGAGTCTTTGCAAGGTTCGTTTGATTTCTGGATCAAAGGGATATTCTGGTGTAATCGGTCTCGCCCTGATCATATACCAATGCAAAACCAAAGTTTGTTAGCCCTTTGAATCTTAAACAAGAAAAATAAAAAGTGCAAGAAAATAGAAACAAAGTTGTTATTGCCAATCCCCGGCAACGGCGCCAAAAACTTGTTGCGCGTAATAAGTTCTCCGAAATTGTGCAAGTGTACACGTCGCAAGTTATAGTATAAAAGATATCATCTCCACAGGGATTGGTACAACTTCAAGAATCTAATCTCTTGCACTGTAAAAAGTAAAAGAACACAAGTAGAAAATTGTATGAGTTTTAACTAACAACTAAACTAGAAAGCAATAAAGTAAAAGAATATGTAATCAAATGAGAGAGAATAGGTCAGGTTATCGTGAGTTGAGGAGTGATAGCCGATTGGATCGTCTTGGTAAAAGAATGCAAGGGCAACTTAGTTGCCGTGGCAACTTGCGCAGCGGGGTTGCCTTGGCAACTAATCGACGGTTGCCTGGGCAACTACTTGGGCGGCTGGGCAGCAACTTCAAGGTTTGGCGGAGCATTCTTCAATAGTTTTTTTCTTATCCCTAAGTTGAAACTCTAGCTATTTATGCATGCCTTGATAATACATCTCTGTGTGAATCAAGGGTGAACAACAACCAATCTTGCACTCCTCTTAGCCGTTGAAATCCTTAACTTATTCCTAAGCCGGATTAATCTTCGCCATCAATAGATTGAATAAAGACCATACTCATTCGTTTCTTGAATCTAACTCTCCCGATATTAGATAAATAGATGAAGTTACGAGATCCTCTCCCAAATCACTCGCAAACAAGAAGAAAAACCAAGAATGAGTAAACATTGAATTGAAAGTGCAAACTCTTATTACCTAAACAAAATCCAATTATTTCTCACAATCACAAAACACAATAACCTTAGCCAAATAGATTTAGTTCATGGCTAGGTTCCAAAGAAACACAAGACAAAGAATTCCTAGCATAAACTTAATTGAACAAAGAAGAAAAAGATGAAGAATGGTTGAAGTCTCTTTGTCGAAATCTCCCCATTTGATGTTGTCAAAATTTCTCTCCTCTCTCCCTCCCTTGGAGTTGACGGCTTGATCCTTAATTTATAGGGCTAGGTCAAAGTCTTTTTTGAGGAGGAAGTTAAGTTGGAATTAAATATCTTTAAAGAATATAATTCTTTATTATATTTAAATTTCTTCTAAAACTTCTCCTATCTTCTTGGGATTTAATTTCTCTTTAACCTCTTCAATGGAAATCAAACTCCTTTAGGATTTAACTTTGCTCCACATCATCTTGGGCTTATCTAGTCATCAATTTCGACTACCATATCATCTTATCCCTATCGAAAATTGCCCTGGCAACTAGCTCGGCATCTCCTTCATGCATTGCCTTGGTAACTAGCTCGGCATCTCCTTCATGCATTGCCCTGGCAACTGGCTCCAGCCTTGCTTTGGCAAGTGATTCTGCACACACACACACACTCAAAACACACCAAACCAGTATCTTTTTCCACGAAATTAAGCAAAATATGAATCAAGCTTGTCCACCAAGGAAACAATGCAAACATGCATGAATGGCTAGTAATGCAACTAATATGAGCCTAAGTCTAGCAATAATATGAATAAAAAGGGTAAGAAAAATAGTACTTTTGAACACTTAACAGAAGGATTAGCACCCTTATCACGCTCGAAAATCGGTACCAAAATATTTGTTGCTTTTTAATGGATGGAATTAATTGAAATTTAAATTGGATTTAATTGAGCGTACTTAATTGAAAATTGACCTTAATTGAATGGGCTTTATCAAATTGGCGGGTTCAAATTAATTGGACATTTAATTAATAAGATTGATGATACATTGGACCATAGATTAAACCAACATCATATAAGCTTGACTGCCGTGTTAATTTATGGTTCGAATCTCATACGTCACCTTTATGCGTGGTGCAGACAGTTAAGATATGATGAGATGATTTGTCGATTCTTAACTATCGTTTACCTTGGTACGAAAAGGATTAATTCAAATATTTTGTCAACATCCTTTAAGCTCAGACTGTTTTACACAAATATCGGAACTAATAATTACCTCCCATTTTACGATTCAAATTAATTAATTCAAAATAAACGAATCATATGAATGACAATTAATATGGTTATAAAAAGGATTAAAAAACACACAAAAAGCCCTAACCTAAAAGGCCCAAATTATGAAAAATCAGTTAGTGATCTAATTATTAACTAAATGAGTCTAATAGTAACCCTACATTAATTAACCCTGAGACTAGAAAACCTAATGATTTATGAATTATCTTATACCATGATAATTAATTTGATTAATTTTAAACTAGTATCCCAATGAGCCAAGGATACTATTTAAAATGAATCAAGTTAGTTAATCATGATTTTAAAACAAACGCCCATCTAATTATGATGACAATTTTATCCTAAGGGTAATTAATAGATATTCAACCAATTTAATGAATTTGACATTTATCCCAATAAGTCAAGGGTAAATTCAAACTCACTAAATTTATCCCAATCTGGTGTAATCGGTCTCACCCTGGTCATATACCAATGCAAAACCAAAGTTTGTTAGCCCTTTGAATCTTAAACAAGAAAAATAAAAAGTGCAAGAAAATAAAAACAAATTTTCTATTGCCAATCCCTGACAACGACGCCAAAAACTTGTTGCGCATAATAAGTGCTTCGCAATTATGCAAGTGTACACGTCGCAAGTTATAGTAGAAAAAGATATCGTCTCCATGGGGATTGGTGCCACTTCAAGAATCTAATCTCTTGTACTGTAAAAAGTAAAAGAAACACAAGTAGAAGATTGTAGGAGTTTTAGCTAACAACTAAACTAGAAAGAAATAAAGTAAAAGAAGATGTAATTAAACGAGAGAGAATAGGCCAGGTTAACGTGAGTTGAGGAGTGATTGTCGATTGGATAGTCTTGGTAAAAGAGTGCAAGGGCAACTCAGTTGCCGTGGCAACTTGCGCAGCGGGGTTACCTTGGAAACTAATCGATGGTTGCCTGGGCGACTAGCTGGGCAACTACTTGGGCGGCTAGGCAGCAACTTCAAGGTTCGGTGGAGCGTTCTTCAATGGTTTCTTCTTATCCCTAAGTCAAAACTCTAGCTATTTGTGCATGCCTTGATAATACATCCCTGCGTGAATCAAGGGTGAACAACAACCAATCTTGCGCTCCTCTTAGCCGTTGAAATCCTTAAATTATTCCTAAGCCTGATTAATCTTCACCATCAATAGATTGAATAAAGACCATACTCATTCGTTTCTTGAATCTAACTCTCCCGATATTAGATAAATAGATGAAGTTACGAGATCCTCTCCCAATTCACTCGTAAACAAGAATAAGAACCAAGAATGAACAAACTTTGAAAATTGAATTGCAACTCAAAAACCTAAACAAAATCCAATTGTTTTTCACAACAACAAAACACAATAACCTTAGCAAAATAGATTTAGTTCATGGCTAGGTTCCAAAGAAACACAAGACAAAGAATTCCTAGCATAAACCTAATTGAACAAGAAAGAAAGAGATGAAGAATGGTTGAAGCCTTGTCGAAATCTCCCCATTTGATCTTATCGAAAATTCTCTCATCTCTCCCCCTTTGGAGTTGACGGCATGGTCTTGAATTTATAGGGCTAGGTCAAAGTCTTTTTTGAGGAGGAAGCTAAGTTGGAATTAAATTATCTTTAAAGAATATAATTATTTATTATATTTAAATTCCTTCTAGAACTTCTCCTATCTTCTTGGGATTTAATTTCTCTTTAGCCTCTTCATGGAAATCAAACTCCTTTGGGATTTAACTTTGCACCACGTCATCTTGGGCTTATCTAGTCATCAATTTCGACTACCATATCATCTTATTCCTTGTCGAAATTTGCCCTATCAACTAGCTCGGCATCTCCTTCATGCCTTGCCCTGACAACTAGCTCGGCATCTCCTTCATGCATTGCCCTGATAACTGGTTCTAGCCTTGCTTTGGCAAGTGATTCTGCACACACACACAAAAACACACCAAAGCAGTACCTTTTTTCCACAAAATTGAGCAAGATATGAAATCAAGCTTGTCCACCAAGGAAACGATGCAAACATGCATGAATGGCTAATAATGCAACTAATATGAGCATAAGCCTAGAAATAATAAGAATAAAAAGGGTAATAAAAATAGTACTTTTAGACACTTAACACCATATATTTTATATTATATAAAAATATATATTACATGAAAAATCATATATTATATAATAAAAATATATATTACATAAAATCATGTGCTATATATACCATATGTTATAAGTATTATGAAAAACACATGTTACATACAAAGATACATGCCATAAGTTATATCACACACATTATATACATTTCACATTAGCATTCGACATACACTTATCAGAATAAAGCTGAAATTAATGACTGAAATAAAAAGAAACTGAAATACAGTGCAAAATTTAAACAAAGCATAAAAGAAAGGGCAAAACATCAAGAGTTTTGAAAAACGAAGGGCTACGATCGAGATTTCCAAAGGAAGAAGGACCTCGGCCATAATTAAAAGGGGCAGGGGATTTAAAAAAATAATTATACAATTTTTTATTTTAAAAGACGTATAAAACCCACTTTTTTAGCCAAGAACGGCAAAATCTAAGAAAAAAATGAGCCTCTCTCTCACCCCTCTGCAGCTAGGGATGAACACTGTCGTGATGTTCATCTTCAAACCTAAAAACTGCCTCCATTTCTAGAATTCGGTGACTGGCCGTCGTGAGCCGCTAGCCAATGCCGAAAACCTAAAAAACTCTTTTTTAATCTCTTTATTTTTCTAAACCCCAAATCCGAAATCTATTTTGACAAACAAAACAAAAAAGCCTCATTTTTGAAAATCCAGGACAAAAACACTATTTTCTCAAAAGGCCGAAATCCCCTTTTTGCCTACTACTTCACCGAGTCACCATTCACAGCCTCGAGGGGGTCAGAAGGCTTGTTGTCGACGAGGCGACGGAGGGCAATAGACGCAGGGAAAATGGAATGTTGCG
This sequence comes from Hibiscus mutabilis, assembly GCA_019671005.1. Taxonomy (NCBI): domain Eukaryota; kingdom Viridiplantae; phylum Streptophyta; class Magnoliopsida; order Malvales; family Malvaceae; genus Hibiscus; species Hibiscus mutabilis. Next base: position 7,507,213 of record CM033718.1, on the reverse strand, counting down.
AAGGTAAAGCCCGAAACCTTAAAACTCTTTTAAATCATGCTTCGAAAAAAAGGAGGAAGGAGAAAATACCTCAAAGCTTTTCTCTGTTCTCCATTGCTTGAATGATTCAGTCTAGGGTTTACAATGCTTGCTTTTTGGTTTTTATAGCACCGAATATTACATGATGAAAGGGAAAAAATAATCCTAAATATGCTATTGGTTACCTTCTCTAATTTGGAAGTATTCATCCGCTTTCTAAGTTGTTGGGATGTCCCCTGATACACTGAAATTCTCTTATTTGTATGCATGCCCCTTTCTACCATTTATGCCATTTGTGTATTTGTTTCTTTTCTCATTTGATGTGGCTGCTAGAGAGGGAGGGGCCCTAGAGAGTATTGCTTGCTGACGGGGCTGTTGACGTGGCCAGACGATGGTGAGGTGGCATCAGGCTAGTGGTTCTCCCTACCGATGTGGAGGTACGGTGGTGACACTGAGAGATGAGGGGTCGGGCGGTGTTACGCAAGCACGAGTGAGGAGAGCTGGAACATCGCGAGTGTGGCACATGAGATAAACAAATAGTCACACATATGGACCAACTCGCAGTAGATGCAATGTCACATCCCGAAAACCGGCCTAGTTGGAATTAGGTCCCGGTGATCAGAAATTCTAAATCTGATGTGAAAAACATTATAAGAAATAACCTTTGTACCCTTTTCATGTAATAAAGTTACGCTTCGATCCTATGTGGGTAATTGGATTTCCTTGTATGACAATCGAAGTCAAAAATGCTACTTCTGAGCAAGGCGTATCGATACGGTTAAGCCATTATCTATGATTTTACCCCTATATTGACAATCGAAGTCAAGTTCAATATACCGTTTGAAAGCCCACGTTAAAGTGAGTAAAACCCCTATATTGATCCTATAATTTTACCTTTCATTGAAGTTTAATTTCTAAATTAGGTCTTCTATATTCAAGGGAAGACCCATGAGTTAGGATGGTGATTTCATCAATTCGATGTTGACTTTAAAGCTTTGGTAAGCTTGAAACACGTTCCCAAGCTTTAAATTAAATTCTAAATTCAAACCCCTAATTTCGTGCTAGTTCAAGATGTGGAGAAGGATTCCTCGTGACCAAAGAAAGCTAAGCACAACGGGATTTTGATTCGAAAGCCTCGTAATTAAGGTGAGTGTAGTTGTGTCAAGGGGTAGGCTCGGTGCCATCTTGTTGCATTATTTGGTGAATATGTTTGCATTTGATTAAGGGAACATGTAGAGCAACTATGTTGGATTCGATTGGTGATTTTGGTAAGTACCTAGTATTGCTTTGATATGTGTAGTATGGATATGACATGCTGGATATGTGATACATAGAGCTAAGGCTCAATTTTGATATATGTTATGATATGATCCGAAAGATATGGAATATGTTAATTATGTGATTCTTGTGTAAATGTGGACATTGGATACAGTTGGCATGCCATAGGATTATTTTGAGCTCGTATAAGTAAGGGATAGACTACGGCTCGGGGCTACAACCTATATGTGGGGGAAATAAGGATAGATTGTGTAAGGGATCTTTTCCAGAGCTACGGCTCAAGGCTACGACCTATTTTCCAATATGTTGGTGTAAAGGGGAATCCGTGTATCCATTGTCACCATATTCAGGATTTAATGTATGTCATGATATGCAATTTGATAGACATGAAATTATGTGATTACATGGAGTAAGCATGAGACTACGTGATTGTAGATATGCTATTGTTGTTTAATTGATGATCATACCATACTTGCCATTTTCTAGTCATTCGTATGTGTTGAACTACCTCACTAGGCTATATAAGCCTAAAATATGCGTGTCCCATGCATTTTCAAGATCTTGAAGGAATTTCGGCTTCTGATCGTGTGCTTTCGTTGCAAGTCACCTTCTCATAAGCTACATGTATGCATATCCTTACTTTAAACTCCTAGTAAAGTGGCATATTTTGTATAAGCATTATGGTGGTTGTGTAATAGTCCTACAATGACTTAGTGTTGTATGTATGAAATGGCATATTTTGGGAATGGTTAGTTAAAAGAGAACCTAAAATGAGCCTAAAGTGAAAAGTAGGTAAACGGATTTGAAATGCTATGAAATTTGGTATGACAATAGAGTAATGGATTTTAGGCTTGCTGGTAAAATTTGGTAATGATTGGACAACATTTGAGGGGTTAAATTAGGTAAAAAACTAGATAAAATCTGTTATTACAAGACAGGCATATCGATACGAGGCTAGCTGTATCGATACGGCCTTACATAATTGGACTTGATAAAGCAGAGAGTATCGATACACTAGGGAGTGTACCGATACAGACCTTGACAATAAGGTCTGGGAAAATAATTGCATCGGTATGACCTCAGGCGTACTGAAATGAGTCAACCTAAGTCAAAGTGTATCGATACGGGCATAGACGTATCGGTACAGGGTCGTTGACCTTGAACTGGGAAAGTGTAAAATTCAACATAGTGTATCGATATGACCTAAAGTGTATCGGTACGGTGTCGGTTAATTTCGTTAAAAGGCTTAAGAAACAGTTTTAAAAGATTATAAATTGGTCACTAATAATTATATGGCTTGAACGGTTATGTTAAAGATATTCGATAACAACGAAACTTCACAGGTTAATAATCGGTGAGTCTAATTACAAGTTAGTAATAAAGAATCCGGATTAGGTTCGCTAATTTGTAACGTTTACAATTTTATCCCTTCTGGTTTGGAAAGTTTAAATCTAACCCCAATTTTGATCCCGATATCTGATTTCGTCTTCCGATAACACTTTTCGACCCGGTTCTCTACCAGACCTAGAAGGGGGTGTTACAGTTGTGGTATCAGAGCCTAGGTTTAGTCAATTCTAGGACTAAACAGGTGTCCGTTATGAGTCCGTGTTTGCATATGCCACCTAGGAGTTATTTGTACACATTATCTGTGACTTGCAGCTTACACGATTTAATTCTTCTGTCTGAATAGATCTAAAAATGTCAGCACCTACTGATAGGCATGCTATAAACGAGCCCAATCCCGTCTCCTCATCTACTCAGAGGGATAATCTGAGGCCAATATTAAGGCTCGAACGAGTGGGGCAGAATGGCCTGCCTCATCCACCTCCGATGCCTCCGGCTCAGCAGGAGTATCTTTTGTCGATGAAGGATATGATTAAGCAAGTTATGGTGTCCCTCCGATAGGAACCACTTCCTCAGCCTGCTGAAGCTTCTCAGCCTGTGTCCTGAGCTCCAATTGATAAGCTCAAATAGTACCCAATTTATACACTCACTGGCCAGGATCTGGATAACCCTGAAATCATAGAATACTGGCTGGAGAATACCTTGAAGGTGCTGAATAAACAAATGAAGTGCCATGAGGAGCACAAGCTGGAGTGTGCCCTGGCCCTGATCGCTGAAAAAGCCTAGAGTTGGTGGATACAGTGACACTTACGGTGCTTGAACATCGAATTACTTGGGACTTCTTCCTCTAGAAGTTTTGCAAAAAGTACGTAAGTGATCACTACATCCCTGAGAGGCGCAAGAGATTCCTCCACCTGAAGTAGGGAGGAAAACTAGTGGAGCAGTACATCCAAGAATTTTGTAAGTATGCAAGATACGATGCAGAAATCATTCACACGGAGAAGGAGAAATGCAGAATGTTTGTTGATGGCCTCTGTGATGAGTTGTGACCTCTTTTCACTGTTTTGGAGTTAGAATATTTCCAGACATTAGTCAACTGAGCCATTGCTGCTGAAGCCTCCCAGAAGGCTTCTGAAAGGAGGAAAGGGAACCAAGCCTGATCCGATAAAAGATTTTGTGATGATTTTAAGCCTCATATGTCTCAGAAGAAAGGCAGACATTGGGACCAGAAGTCTGCTATCTTTCAGCAAAGGCCACAATCTGGTTACGTGCCTCAGCTCCAGTCTGCAGGAACACTTGTCACTCGTACAACTTTAGTGGACAGCATTGGCGGTTCGGCAAAGGGTTCCCAGATCCCTTTATATAACTTGTGCCAGAAGAGGCACCTAGGGCAGTGTCGTAAGCAGTCTGGTTCCTACTACCTCTGTGGAGAATTTGGCCCCTTTATCCGACAATGTCCGTAGAATCTACATGATCCTGCATCTGTAGCTTCTGAAAACAATCCTAACAAGGGGAAAAGAGCGAAGCCGATACCATCCGGATCCGTAGGGAGGCATCATAACACCAATACGCCTGCAGTTGGTTGTGATCCATAAACCTCTGCTTAGATGTATCATGTCCGAGGCCGTGAACAAGAGTATGACCCTGATATGATTGCAGGTATAGTGGAGCTATGCTTTGATTATGTTTATGCATTGATAGATCCAGGCTCTACGCACTCTCTCATTAGTGAACCTTTGATTGAGAAGTATGCCTTGTAATCAGAACCGGTTACCTTCGAGATTATTGTCTCTAATCCGTTAGGAGATAGTGTGATCATCCGATGGATTTGTAAATCATGCCCTCTGAGGATCCAAGGGATCCCGTTTCTGGCCAATTTGATGGCCTTGCCATTCCAAGAGTTCGATCTCATTCTAGGCCTTGATTGGCTAGTTGAACACCAAGCCTAGGTGGATTGTTCAAAGAAGAAGCTATACCTTCGTGGGCTCGGTAAGGAGAGCATAACCTTGATGAAATCTGAGCCCGAGCCTAAAAAGAGCCTTATGTATGCCATGGAATCTAAAAGAGACTCAAAGCTCGAAGATGTACCAGTTGTGAGAGAGTTCTCTGATGTATTTCCTGAGGGACTTTTGGGACACCCCCCACTCGAGAAGTGGAATTCGAGATAGAAGTGCAATCAAGGATTACTCCAGCCTCTATTACCCCATATAGAATGGCCCCGGTGGAATTAAAAGAACTAAAGGCCCAAATCCAAGACCTTTTGAATAAGTGATTCATCCGAACGAGTTCCTCGCACTGGGGAGCACCAGTGTTATTCGTTAAGAAGAAAGATGGATCGATGTGTCTGTGCATTGACTATCGCCAGTTAAATAAAGTCACAATAAAAAATAAGTATCCATTTTTGAGGATTGATGACCTCTTTGATTAGTTAAAGGATGCTTCCGTCTTCTCCAAGATAGATCTCCGTTTCAGATACTATCAAATATTGGTAAAAGAGTCCGATGTCCCAAATTCAACTTTTTGAACTAGATATGGCCACTATGAATTCTTAGTGATGCCTTTTGGGCTCATGAATGCACCTGCAGCTTTCATAGAGCTAATGAACCGTGTATTTTGGCCCTATCTCAATAAGTTTGTGGTTGTCTTTATTGACGACATCCTGATCTATTCTAATGACTCTACTGCTCATGAAGAACATCTTCGAATTGTGCTTCAGACCCTTCGAGAGTAACAATTGTATGCCAAATTTAGTAAATGTGAGTTCTGGCTATCTGAAGTATCTTTTCTTGGCCATGTGATCTCTTCTGCGGTAATCCAAGTTGACCCAAAGAAGATCCAAGCCATCCTTTATTGTATGCCTCTAAAGAACGTGGGAGAAGTTCGTAGCTTTCTGTGCCTTGTAGACTACCATTGTAGATTCGTTAAGGGATTCTCTTTGATTGCTGCACCTTTGACGAAGCTCCCCCGCAAAGACACTTCTTTTGTGTGGACTGTAGATTAACAAAGAAGTTTCGATCAGCTCAAACAAGTCCTCTAGAACTGTTTGAAGATTCTGAGCTGGGAGTTCCTCTAGAACTATTCACCATTCATCTTCATGAAATATGGAGCTATGAATATCTGCCTCATTCGCTCTGAAGTCTTAGTGCTATGAGTATCCTCCTCCTTCACTCTAAAATCCTAATGCGGCGAGTTTGAAATCCTTCACCTAAACCTTGAGCTTTGTGTATCTGTCTCCTTTGCTTTGACATTCTGACGCGGTGAGTTTGAAATCCTTCACCTAAACCTTGAGCTTTGAGTATCTACCTCCTTTGCTCTGAAATCTTGACGCGACGAGTTTGAAATCCTTCACCTAAACCTTGAGCTTTAAGTATCTGCCTTGTTTGCTCTGAAATCCTGATGTGGTGAGCTTGAAATCCTTCGCCTGAAATCCTTGAGCTATGAGTATCTGCCTCTTTCACTCTAAAATCCTTAGGCGGCAGATCTGAAATCCTTCGCCTGAAATCCTATCCCAATTTTCACTTTGTCATTCACTCCTCTTCTTAGGAGGTACCCGACCTATCTTTTAGATATCTATGAAAAAAATGAAAAGGCTGTGACGATATGAGTTAGCATGCTCCTAACCTAGGGATTTCTAATTAGATATGATGCATGAACAGTGGGATCTAAACATTGCTCTGACGCTTTCACTTTTATGTTCAATCCTCATTGGTCTTCTTTTTGCTTCCTTAATCTTTGACGGTACTTTATCTCATATTCGGGTTTAACCATCAGTCTTCTTATTTTTGAACTTCTGCTCTAAAGCGCATTTTCAACTTTTTACTCTAGATTTGTTTTCTCTTAAAGCTTCATTTTCAGGTTTTCACTCCAGAGACTTTTTCTTCTTTTTTCTCTATTTTTTCCTTTTTCTTCTTTTTTTTTCTTTTTCTTTTCCCTTTTTTTTCATTTTTTCTTCTCTTTTCTCTTATTTTCTTTTTCCTTTTGGGTGCCCTTTCGAGTTTTCACCTATAGATGGCTTCATTTTCATAATCATTATGTTTCAATGTGACAGGCTTGAGTTCTGATACAGCCAAGACTCGCCTTCTTACCTAACCTAGCAATTGAAATCTTCTCTTGGTTCGACTTTAACATAATTCTTTGTACCACCTGCACTTAAAAGGTTAGAACATAGTAATACCAAGAAATCTTTTGCTTTTCATGAATCTACGTCAACCTACTTGTCGGATGCTTGTAAAAATAATAGAAGAAGGTATGAAATAACACTTTATTAATATTTCAAAAGTTCAAAGTAATTCGAAATTCATGGCAAACATGGAGGAAAAGGAAAACAAAGTATAATGTCACGTCCCAATTATTGGCTGCATGAATGATGCAAGAGGCCATCGACCGAAGTAGATCTCTTGCTAGAAATTCTCCACTGAAACCTAACTCTTGAGAAGGTTCAACTTTGGGATGCCTAATTTTCAAAAATTATCTGAGCTGCCCTTTTTGGGATTTCAACTCAAATTCTCCTTTGGTTTCAAGACACCATTTTTTGGTTTCCATCTTGAACCCTCATTTTGTTGTTTTTTTTTTCTTTTTTCCCTTTTTTCCTTCTTCTTTTTTTATGCATAGTACCTATTGACTGAATCAGAATTTGTTAGATTGTCCAACACCATTCCATCCATTTCTGTTAGGATTAGCGCTCCTCCGAAAGAGGCCTTTTTTACAACATAAATTCCTTCCCAATTAGGCATCCAATTCCCGCGAAAATCTCTTTGAGTTGGCAAAATTCTTTTAAGTACTATATCCCTCTCTCAGAATTCTATTGGGCGAACCTTCTTATCGTACGCTTGCATCATCTTTTTCTGATACATCTGACCATGACAAATGGTTTTCAGTCTTTTCTCCTCAATGAGATTCAACTAGTCAAATCGAGCTTGCACCCACTCACTTTTTCTATTCTCGCATCATTTAAAATTTGAAGCGATGAAATATCCACTTCAATAGGCAACACTGCCTCCGTGCCATAGACCAATAAATATGGCGTTACCCCCGTTGAAGTATGTACAGACGTCCAGTAGGCAAATAGAGAAAATGGCAACTTTTCATGTCAATCCTTGAAGGTGTTTGTGGCCTTTGATATGATCTTCTTGATATTCTTGTTGGCCGCTTCTACCGCTCGGTTCTTTTTGGGCCGATAAGTAGTGGAATTATGGTGTGTTATTTTGAATTGCTCGCACACTTAGGCTATCATTTTGTTATTTAAATTGGTAGCATTATCGGTGATGATTCGTTCTAGCAGGCCATAGCGACATATGATTTCTTTCTTTAAGAACTTGAAAACTGTAGCTTTTGTGATGCTAGCATACGAAGCGGCCTCTACCCACTTTGTGAAGTAATCAATGGCTACCAGGATAAATCAATGCCATTAGAAGCCCTTGTGTAGATTTGGCCAATAATGTCCATGCCCCAAGCGGCAAAAGGCTATGGCAAATTCATGGTGTGAAGTGGCATTGGTGGGGAGTGTATCTTATCGGTATGGATTTGAAATCTATGGCATTTCTGCTCGTAAGTGATGCAATCTCCCTCCATAGTTGACCAGAAATAACCATATCTCATGATTTTTCTAGCCATTGAGAGTCCACTGGCATGGGTTCTGCACAATCCTACGTGGACTTCTGTCAAAATGGTTTCGGCCTACCGAGCATTGACACACCTCAACAACATCTAGTCTTGGCTCCTTTTGTATAAAACCTCCCCATCTAAAATGTATCCTGCTACCATTCTTCTAATGGTTCTTTTATCATTCTCATTGGCCTCTTTAGGGTAGCTTTGGAACTTGATATACTGAAGGATATCATAGTACTATGGGTTAACATCCACTTTTTCTTACAAATTATAGCAATGAGCCGATATTTTGAATATTTTCATCTCGATTGGCTTCATTTCGGCTTCAATACTTGCTTCAAACATTGTAGCCAATGAAGCCAAAGTGTCTGCCATTTGATTATCTTCCCTCAGGAGATAGGTGAAGCTGATCTTTTCAAATTTTCTGGCTAACTCTTGGATTAAGTCATAATACTTGACCAACCTTGGATCTCTTGTTTCCCACTCTTTCTGGAGCTGTTAAATTACCAAAGAGGAATCTCCAGAAACTTGGAGTGCCTTGACTTTCCTTTCAATGGCTACGTATAAAACCATAACACAAGCTTCATACCCAGCTATGTTGTTTGTGCAAAAGAATTCTAATCTATGGTGAAGGGATAATAGATATTTTCTGGAGAGATTAACACTGTCCCAATTCCATGGCCTAAGACATTGGATGCTCCCTCGAAATAGAGCTTCCACGACTCATTCTCTGAAGTAGTCTTCTCTTTGATAGTTATGCACATCAAGTCTTCATTGGGAAAGTTAAAGTTCAAAGACTTATAGTCATCTGAAGTGCGGCTTGCCAGAAAATCCACGATAGCACTCCCTTTTACCGCCTTTTAACTTACATATAGTATATCAAATTCAAACAACAACATTTACCATCGGGCCAACCTCCCATTTAGTTTTGGTGCTTCCATTAAGAATTTTAATGAATCCAATTTGGATATCAACCAAGTAGTATGATACAACATGTATTGCCTCAGCCTTCTGGTAGCCCATACCAGAGCACAACACAATTTTTGAATTGGTGAATACTGCGTTTCACAATAGGTGAACTTTTTGCTCAAATAGTAGATCACTTTCTCTTTCTTTCCGGACTCATCATGTTGCCCCAAAACACAGCCCATCGAATTCTCAAAGACTGTAAAGTACAAGATCAGTGGTCTATTTGGTACCAATGATGTCGCATCCCTAAAACTGGCCTAGTTGGAACCTGGTTTCGATGACAAATTTTTTTGAATCCGATGTGTTGAACGTTTGTAATGATTGACCTTTGTACCCCTCTTGTGTAATGAAATTACATTTTGGCCCTATTTGAATACCTAACTCTTCCTTGTATAAAATTCAAAGCCAGATTACAAATTCTAAGCAAGGCGTATCGATACGGTCAAGCTAATATCGATACGGCCTAACTGCTAATGATTGCCTTACCTATTTTAGCGTGGGCGTACCGATACAGCCATAAACGTATCAATACGGGTCCCCTATTTCAAATCTGTTTGAAGCCCAAATTAAAGGAAATTGAAGCAAGGTGCTTACTCACCTCCTTGCTTGGCCTTCACCACGTGAAAGTCATAAGAAAATATGACTAATTGTCAACCAAATTGACAATTGAATGATAGGGAGAAAAGTGATTTATTTGGGTGTAGCAAACCCTTAGGGAAAGGTAAACTCCCTATTGGTTGCTATATAGGTGATCCATGATTAGGATGGCCAAATAAGTATTAAAAATGATAAAACAATGTGAAGTTCTCATCTTTTGAACTCCCGAAAGCAAATTCACCCTTGTCATCTTCATTTTTAACTTTTAAGCTAGCACCTCCATCTTCAACCTCAAGCTAAGCTAGCACCTTGGTGTAATCTTCAACCTTCGTTCAAGTTTGATATACCGTTTGAAAGCCTACGAGTCGGTGAGTAAAACCCCTATATCGATTCGTTGATTCCATCATTCTTTGAGGGTTAATTTCAAAATTAGGTTTTCTATGTTCAAAGGGAAACCCATGATCTAAGGAGTTAATTTCGATATTCCGATGTTGTCTACAAGTTTTGGTAAGCTTGAAATATGTTTTCGAATCCTTAGATTGAATTCTAATACAACACCTAATTTTGGTGCTAACTCAAATAGTAGAGAAGGATTTTTTGCCATCGGACCAAGTCAGCTTCATAAAACCGTGAATATAATTCGACATAAGACATAGGCAGAGGAGTGAAAGACATCTTCTCACTTTCCTTCTTCAAGGCTCTAGTTAGTTTTTTATTCGAGCTTTTTCGCCATGATTATGGCTTGTGGAGAAGAAATAGTGAAACTCTTTGGGACCGTATAGGTTCTTATGGTATTCACCTCATTATCTTTTCTCTTGCAGTTCTTTCGAGAGTTCTCTCCGCTATCAATCCTTCCACTCTTTATGGCCACTTCAATCGACTCCCCAATTCTTACCATGTTGGGAAAATTCTGGGTGGTGTTGTTTATCAGCCGGTCGAATAACGCGCCCATCAAAGTATTGACAAACAATAGCGTGATCTCGTGTTTGGGGATTGATGGTTGGATCTGTGTGGCCACATCACGCCACCTTTGAGCATACTGGCGTAAACTCTCATTTGACCTTTGCTCCATTCCTTCTAACATGATTCTGTTAGGGGTCATGTTGGTTAATTGCTTGTATTGTTCCAAAAAACCCTTGAAAGGTCTTTCCATGACTTGATGTTAACTCGACTGAGTTGAGTGTACCATCGGGTCACGGAACTAATCAAACTATCTTTAAAATAGTGAATGAGTAGTTTCTCATCCTTTATAAAAGCCACCATCTTTCAGAAATACATGATGATGTGGGCTGAGGGGCATGTAGTTCCGTCGTACTTGTCAAAATTATGAGCTTTGAATTTGGGTGGTAGGATCAAGTCAGCCACAAGGCTCAAATCACTAGCATCATTTCCTTGCCCATCCGTCCCTTGCAAAGTCTTGAATTTTTCTTTAAAGGCACGAAATCTTTCTTCATACTTCTTTTCCATCTTGGCCCTAATCATTTCCTTTACCTCATTCATCATGTTTAGGTCTGCACCTCATTCTCATAGCTTGCCCCCAAATTGCTGGGTTGATTTGTTGAGGCTCCTAGGTGGTAGCTAGGAGATGCCCCCATAGGATGGTTAGCGGTTGCCCCCACTGTATTGATATATACTTTCTTTTTCGGATATGGTACTTCTGGCTGAACCCTCATATGAGATTCAGAACCCTTTTGTTCTTCTATGTTCGAGCTATCAACAGAAACTCCCTCTTTGCCTTTCATCTTTAGTAGCAAGTCGGTCATCTGAGCAATGATTGAAGCCTAAGACTGCGTGATCTGATCCTTGATATTTTGTTCAATCACATCCAAACGAACCTCAAGGTCCTTATGACCTTGTTCTACCTTAGCCATCATTTCCTCCATTGCTCTTGACTGCAAATGGGTATTGTACGAGTGCGGAATGATTGTAATTTAAGGAACCAAAATGCTATCTTTTTCTCTCTGAAATAAAAAGCTTGTAAATAAATTTAGCAATTAAATAAAGTATGCAAATATGTTATGTATGAATGTAAAAAGCAAAACTGAGTTCGGCAAATATCCTCGTTAAACGACTTTCATTAAAGGAAGCATTGTCTTGTTACAATAATTAAAGAAAACCAACTACGCATATGATCCTAAGTTAGCACCCAGATCGACGATCTCCCTCAAGATCCAAACAATTTTTGTCCTTCCTCGGATTCATCATCCACGCAATTGTGAAGCTCGGCAGCATCTTTCGTGAGAAACTGTATCTTCCGAGCAACCTCTTGCATCTGGTCCGTCTATTGTGCCAATTTTTGCTCTTGCCTCCAAATAGTGTAAGTAGAAAAATATAGTTTCTCCAAAATCGGCCTCGAATACACTTGGATTGCTCCTCTAAGGCTTGCTATATGGTCATTGAGTCATTGAACCTTGACTTCCAAATCTTTGACGCGAGCCTTCAAATCCCGATTCTCTGAGCTACTGGCTTTTAACTAATTGTTTGAACACTTTTGCTTAAAGAGAGACATCTTCAAGCCTTTTACTCGATCTCTCAATGCTTCATTTTGGCTTTGGTCTTTTTCAATCCGCCTCAAGTGAGAAGTCCTTAGGTTCTCTATTTCTTATGTCAAAGTAAGCATTTGGTCCTTCTGTTCGTAACACTTCGTCTTGTAATTCTCGGTTCTTGCCTTCTCCTCTTTGAGTCGGAGCTCCAAACCTTCGCTCGGTCCATCCTTCGCGACTCTTTTGCTTTTGTTTATCCTTTACAGCTTTTGGATTTCCTCCTTCTTCAACTTAAGCCCGAGTTCCAATTCCTTTTTCTTTCTTTGTAAACCATTAATCACCCTCTCGAATTGTGTCTTTTCTAGTTCAAAGTCAAACCTTTCTTGGTCATCTTTCTCTTCGAGCTTGATGTACCTCATTTGTTCCTCTTCGAGCTGCTTCCTCATCAAGTTGGCCTGGGTGGGAAGCGTAGACAACATCTCCTTCACGAATCTCCTACCATCAGGGTTTAAATGGGGAACATTGTCGTTGACTCGATTGAACCGCTACTCTTCGTACACGGGGGTGACCATGTAAGGGGTGTTCATAATCCTGACACGCCTTGCATTATTCCAAGCTGAAGAAGCGTTATACACTGCCCCCTCGTAACCCTTCTCTTTCTCGTAGTCCATGTTGAACTCATTCAATCCTTTTATGGCCGGCACAAACTGCTTCGAACCACACTGTCTCAAAACCAAAAGGGGTGCGTAAGCTGTGTGCCCCCAAAGATCAAGTAAAGGTAACCAAGAATGCTCCCCGCATCTATAGAAGATATTCCTTGCCGATAGCCATGAAGCCCTCCAAACTAAGTCTTCTTCCTTTAGATTTTAGAGAACATCTAGCCAAACCTCTTCATATCTTCTCGTCAGCCAATACCCACATCTATAGAGGATATTACTCTAATGGTGAGAACTTGTAACACCCCCTTCTCGGCCTGGATGAGAACCGGGTTGGAGCGTGCCACCGTTGAACGATATAGTGATCGGTGCTATAAAATTTCAATCAATGACTAACATTCAATAGATATTATAATCTTTAAACATTACCAAGTATAGGCATTAGTCCAATTTATCCTTAATGGAATAATAATCCTTCAATTAGGATTGATTCATAACTTTTACAAGTTTTAGGGACTAAACTATAAATCTGATAATTTAGGGGCCCTTTTTTGTAATTAAAAACACCAAAATGAAATTCAAGGCAATATTAGTGAGCCTGTAAAATTTCATGCTAATTTGAGTTCATTAGCCCTATCAATTAGACTTACAAGATTTCAGTGACTATATTGCAAAAATTTAAAAGCTGTCATTTATCACTTATAACTAATTTACCTGCCACCATATCAATACCTTGGAGATTTTATCGATACGCCATACCTAATTCAAGGATTTCAGGTTGAACGAGAACAAGCACGTGTCGATACACTTGAGACCGTATAGTATAGGATGACCACGTTGACTTCGTATCGATATGCCCTGAACCCTTGTCGATACCATTTTTGTAACCAAATTCTAGTGACCAAAGTCCGTACCGATATACCTAAGTAGTATAGATATGCCCTCTTTTGACCCACATTGACCAGACCAAATATGCAAGGCCGTATCAATACACCACCACCTGTATCGATACGCCCTACACTGTAATGACAAATTTTATCTGATTTTTATTTGATTTGACCTACCAAACGATATCCAAATACAATGAGACTTTACCAGTAAGTTTATAACCATTTAATCTACTAGCATGTCAATTTTCATGTCAATGTGAATCCATTAACAAGGTTTTCACCTTTAGGAGCCAACTATGCTTTTTTTTGTCATTTTTAAACCATACAAAAAGACCACGTAGAGCCTCAAGCACCATTACACCACAAGCTTAGCATATACATATCAAAAGAACCCCATGTGACTATTTCAAGTACTTTGCTACCATACTAGGAGTTCATAGGTTCGATATACATTACTTTAGGCTTGTTTGTGACTTGTCCAACGCCTCAATCTCTCTGATCTCGAACGATGAGTCCCTTAACATGAAATAGATGAGATGCAATGCATTGGGCATACATTTCCTAGTGAGGTAGCCATAAACGATGTCATTAGCAATGTAATGCATTCCAATTCAAGTGATGAAAATAGCAATACAATGAACAATTAGTATCAATGAAATGATCATGATTGACAACAATACTTCCATATTTTAGCAATAACCCTTGGATCGATTCCGGATAGTGGATACGTGAATTCCTATGCCTCACCAAATCAATAAATGGTCTAGTCCCTCCACCTCGCCAATATAACCAATATCACAACACATCCTTCCGCCTAGCCAAATCAATATAGGCCGTAGCCCTAGGACCGTAGTCCACCCATACACTGAGCTCATGAATTCGATGGCATGCCAGTTGTATCAAATGTCCTTCGAATCCAAGGTCCGATAACATTATCAATGATCAATGCTCAATAGCAATAACAATATTCAATATTTTCAATGACTTTATCAGTAAACAATGATTTAATATACATGTCCAATAGCAATATAATGACAATGGTAACAACAATGCTCTATGATCAATACTGTATTTTTCATGATTCAAAGGAAATGACCATGACAATGGCAATAACAGTACGCGGTGAAAATGATGTTATCTATGTTCGATATTTGATAACAATGACGATAACGGTGACAATGCTCAATCCTCAACGCGATAACTTACCAATACTTACCACAAAACCCACTTAGTGATTTGATGCAATATCCCTTAGTAAATAGGGTTAACAATGATAGTTTCAATAACAATGGAATTGGGAAAGGCACCTAGCTCAATCCCGAGACTCCAACTACACTCACCTCGATTATGAAGCTTTCAAGGCTCTCGGATTACAACTCATTTCCTTCTAGCTTTCGTTGGAGATGACAGTGGATCTTTCTCCACTTCTTGAGCTAGATTAAAACAATAGGAACTGATTAGAATCGATAGTATGGTATTGGAAGCGATATAACAATACCAAATTCAATATCTATGTTTAAAATTAACCATTGGCTATTGAGCAAGAAGGATTTCCATGGATTAGTCTATACAAAAACTTGAATTTGACATTAAACTCAATATATCCATGGATTTGAGCAATTGATAGAGGGCTTATTCTTACCCAATCAAGAGCTATTCGATAGTATCGATAAATCATAGGAAACTCAATTCTATGAAGTTAAACAAGAGAGGTGCTTGCTTGGGAGCTTAAGGTTAAATATGGAAATTGTGGTGCTTGCTTGTTCTTCAATAGAAAAGGATGAAGAGATATGAACTTAGCCTCGGCTCACTTAAAATATGTTTTAACCCCTTTCTTTTATTCCCTAAGGGTTTTGGCGGATGGTTTCCTTTACACAAGGGTTGCCTCCCAAGCAACCAATCACATGGTTTACTAGCTTGGGAGGAAACCTGTTTAATATCAATAAATCCCTTTTTCCTCAATCAATTGTCATCTTCTATCAAATATATGGCCCTTATTCATGTGGGGTGGGTCAAGCAAAGAGGCGACTCACAAAATCATTTTTGACAAATGCCCGTACTGATACGCCTTATAGTCGTATCGATACAACTAAGCCAAATTCAGTAAGTTAGTTAAAAACTGTTACACTGTACCAATACAAAGCCTACTGTATCGATACGCGTGGCTCAGTTTTAGAATTCAATCATCCTAGAGAAGTTATTAATTAAGGAGTGGACCCACTAAGGTCTATAGTCAAAGAAATGAACATGTGATCAATGTCAGTGTAGCATTTAGGCTCTTTCAGTACTGGGTTTCCAATCGCCGGAACTCAATTCTGATTAGGTCGGTTTTAGGGATGTTACAACTCCCCCTTAAGAAAAATTCATCCTTGAATTTTTACTTGAAACAAAGAGATGAGGGTGTTGCTTCTTCATCGTCTCCTTTGGTTCCCAAGTAGCTTCTTCAGTGGTATTGTTCCTGTAGAGCACCTTGACTAACGGTACAAATTTTTTACAAAGCCTCTTGACTTATTTTGCAAGGATTTGGATCGGTTCTTTTTCATATGATAGGTTAGGCTGAATCTCAAATAACTCAGGCTCGATGATATGCGAAGGGTCAGATCGGTACTTCTGGAGCACTGATACATGGAATACATTATGGATTTTGCTCAATTCTAAGGGCAGCAATAACCGATAAGCCACAGGGCCAAATCTTTCAATAACCTCAAAAGGTCCAATGAACCAGGGACTCAGCTTCCCCTTCTTGCCAAACCTCAGAACTTTCTTCCATGGTGATACTTTAAGGAAGACTTTCTCGCCAACTTCGTATTGAATGTCCCTTCACTTAAGATTGACATAGGCCTTTTTCGGTCGAAGGTAGCTTTCAAGCGATCGTGGATAATGGTAATCTGTCCTTCGGTTTTTCGAAGTAGATCAGGGCCTAACATTTTGCCTTTTCCAAGTTTAGACCAACACAATGGAGTTTGACAACGTCTACCGTATAATGCTTTATATGGTGCCATTTTGATTGAAGCTTGGTAGTTGTTATTGTAGGAAAACTCAATGAGAGGTAAGGATTTCTCCCACAATCTGCAAAAATCAATTATGCATGCACGTAACATGTCTTCCAAAATCTGGATTAACCTTTCTGATTGGTCGTCAGTCTGAGGGTGAAAGGCGGTACTAAGGTTGACTCTAGTGCCTAGAGCTCCTTGCAATATTCTCCAGAATCGAGAAGCAAACTGTGGATCTCGATCGAAAATGATAGATTGTGGCACTCCATGGAGTCAAATAACTTTCTTGATGTACAAGTCAGCCAACTTTGGGAGACCACAGTCCATTCTAACTGGTAAGAAATATGCTGGCTTGGTAAGACGGTCTACAATGACCCAAATGGCATCGTGTTTAGCAGGAGTCAAGGGTAGACCACTAACAAAGTCCATAATGATCTTCTCCCACTTCTATCACGGTAGATCAATGGATTGCAATAATCTAGTAGGGATACGATGTTCAGCTTTAATGCGTTGACAAGTAAGACACCTGGACACGAAGTCAATTATGGCTTGCTTCATGCCTGGCCACCAATATAACTCACGAAGGTCTTTGTACATCTTTACAGACCCCAAATGAATGGAGAACTAACTAGAATGAGTTCCTTAATAATATCATTATGAAGTGATTCATCATTAGGTACGCAAACCTGGTCATGGAAACATAGGAGTCCTTCGGAATTGATTTTGAAATTAGGATTATCTTGAAGTTTAGAGACAATGGATTGAAGTTTCGAGTCTTGATCTTGCAATGCCTTGATTCTCGAAACAATGGTAGACTAAACTTGGAGTTCAGCTACGAAACAATGGTGTTTCCGAAGTTGGAAGTGAGCATTAATGACTCGATGAGCGACAAAAAATGATTTTACAAGGATTCACTTGCTATACATTACATGAGATTCAATAATCGATGACAATACTTACCAGGCAAAGGTTTACGATTGAGAGCATCAACTACAACATTGGCCTTGCCCGGATGGTAATCTATGACAAGATCAAGTCTTTAAGGAGTTCCATCCATCTCCGTTGCCAGAGGTTTAGCTCTTTCTGAGTCAAGAGGTATTTGAGGCTCTTGTGATCAGTGTAAAGATAGCATTTCTCTCCGTAGAGATAATGCCTCCAGATTTTCAACGCAAGAACAACCGCGGCCAACTCTAGATCATGAGTAGGGTAATTCATCTCATGTGGCTTAAGTTGCCCCAAAGCATATGTAATAACATTGCTGTCTTGCATCAATATACATCTTAACCCGAGATGCAATGCATCACTATAAATTGTGTAGTCTTTTCCATACTCAAGTTGGGTTAGGACTGGTGCATGAGTCAATACTTGCTTTAACTGGTTAAAACTCCGCTATTGTTTCTCGGCCCAAACAAATGGAGCTTCTTTTCACAATATCTTAGCCAATGGAGCTGCTAACATACAGAATCCCTTGAAGAATCTCTTATAATAGCCAGCAAGACCAAGAAAACTCCTTACTTCACCAATATTCTTCGATGGATGCCAATCAATGATGGCTTGAATTTTCTTTGGATCTACTTGGATGCCTGAAGCCGATACAATGTGCCCAAGGAAAGAAACTTCGGTAAGCCAAAACTCACATTTGGAAAATTTAGTAAATAGTTACTTCTCATGAAGGGTTTGAGGCACAATACGGAGGTGATCGCGGTGCTCCGCAGTATTCTTAGAATAGATTAGGATGTCATCAATGAATACCACTACGAATTTGTAGAGATAGGGCCTAAAAACCCGATTCATTAAGTCCATAAAAGTTGTCGGTGCATTGGTTAGCCCAAATGGCATCACCAAGAATTCGTAATGGCCATATATTCTACGAAATGCAGTTTTGGGTACATCACAGTCTTTAACATTCATTTGATAATACCCAGACCTCAAATCGATCTTGGAAAACACAGAGGCATCCTTGAGTTGATCGAATAGGTCATCTATCTTTGGCAATGGGAACTTATTCTTGATGGTCACTTTTTTCAACTGCCGATAATCAATGCATAGTCTCATAGAACCATCATTCTTCTTCACAAAGAGAAATGGAGCTCCTCAGGGCGAGGAACTCGGTTGAATGAAGCCTTTATCAAGTAAATCTTAAATCTGGGCTTTCAATTCCTTTAATTTAATGGCTGTCATTCGATAGGGTGCAACAGAAATTAGGGCATTTCCAGGTTGCACTTCGATACCGAATTCAACTTCACGGGTTGGAGGTAGACCCGAAAGTTCATCGGGGAAGACATTAGGAAATTCACATATAGTGTCAATATCCGATAAGCGAGGTTCATCCTTGGCTTCTAATGATAAGGCACACATTGATGATCTTTGGGAGTTTATTAGAACAATGCACTCTTTGCCAAGGCCTCGAAGGTATAGCTTCCTTTTATCATAGTTCACCCAAGCTTGGTGCTTGCTAAGCCAATCCAAGCCTAGTATGACATCGAACTCATGGATCGGTAAGGCCAACAAGTCATCCGAAAATGGAATCCCTTGAATCATCAAAGGACAATTCCTGCACACGAGGATTACAATGACATAGTCACCCAATGAATTCATTACAAAGATTCTCGATGCTATAGGATCACTAGACGCTCTATGCTTCTTAACTAACTTAGTGCTGATGAAGGAATGTGTAGAGCCAGGATCAATCAATGCGTACAAAGAATGAGAGTACAATTCAATAATACCTGCAATAACAACGGGTTCATCATCATCCTCTCGGCTCCTCATTGGTACATCTGAGCAGATGCCTTAGATTCTTACTAGTTTGATGGTTTTCCCGAGCCACTATGTTTACCCATAACTCCCGATGATCCTTGCCTCGATCTCTTACTTTGGAATGATTAAATTGGAGAGGCAACGTTTGCTAGTGCAGTAGTGTACTTGGTGGCTCCAAAAGGATAATAACAGATGAAATGAAATTGTTCTCCACAATAGAAGCATGCTCTAGTTTGCTTACGGCATTGACCCACTGGATGTCGTTTCTGGCAGTCGATGCAAATTAGATTCTGCGAACTTTTATTGGAGCCTCCAGTGCTTTCAACTGAGGCTATCTTGACAAAAGATTGCGTTACGGTCTGAGGTCTCTCAATGTTTCCAGAACGAGAAGGCTGTGAGTATGTATTCTGTTTAGGACCTTGGAATTTGCCCTTCTTGTTCCACTTGGGAGGTCGGGAGTCATCTCTGAATCTCTTCTCAAACTTACTAGATCCACTCATCCTCTGAGCCCACTGTGCAGCTTCGGTGGCCTTAACTCGATTTACAAGATCTTGGAAGTTGGTTATACCCAAGGCAGTAAACATAGGGTGTATCTCGTCGCTAAGCCCGACAATGAACATCATGCATTTGTCTTCCTCATTGTTGATGTATTCAGCACTATACCGGCAGTACTTACAGAAATCATGGATGTACCACTCAATAGGTCAACCACCTTGCTTTAGATGAAGAAAGATACTACGCATCTCTGCAAGGTAGTACTCGGTAATGTACTTCTTTCAGAACTATTGAAGAAAGAACTCCCAGGTAACGGTCTCTTCAGGAACAGTGAGAATGGTGGTCTCCCACCATTGGAGTGCTTCGCTAGCTAGTAATGCAAGGGTGCACTCTAGCTTATGCTTATCAGAACACTGCAACTGTTTATTTAGGATTCTCAATGTATTGCCCAAACAGTATTCCACAGTCTCAGGGTTATCATCATCATGGCCAGTGAAAGTATAATCCCAGAGCGTTTCCAATTTATCAATTGGGGCCCGAGCATATTGGATAGCACGTGGAGTAGTTTGCACTACTGTCTAAGCCCTCATCGATGTCATGAATTGCTTGAACATGTCAGCCATATTCCGGTAACACTCAGCCTGAGCATTAGGCAACCCCTACTCGACATTCTAAGGTGGGGGATTAGGTGGATTCGGTGGGCCTCCCCTTACTTCCTCGCCATGAGTCAAGGAGCCGGTAGTGTGCTCATTTATGTGAGCTTGGTTAGTCTCAGACATATCTATAACATAAAGAGATCGGATTAGTCGACAAGTCATAATATACACAATATATAACTCCTAGGTGGCAAAGTAACACAATAACAATGCAATAAGCTTCGGTTTAGTCCTAGAATCGACTAAACTCTAGCTCTGATACCACAAATGTAACACCTCCTTCTCGGCCTGGTTGAGAATTGGGTTAGAGCGTGCTACCGTTAAACGATATGGTGATCGGTGCTATAAAATTTCAATCAACGACTAACCTTCAATCGATATTGTACTCTTTAAACATTACCAAGTATAGGCATTAGTCCAATTTATCCTTTACGGAATAATAATCCTTCAATTAGGACTGATTCATAACTTTTACAAGTTTTAGGGACTAAAATATAAATTTGATAATTTAGTGTTCCTTTTCTGTAATTAACAATACTACAATGAAATTCAATGCAATAATAGCGAGCCTGTAAAATTTCATGCTAATCAGAGTTCATTAGCTTTATCAATTAGACTTACAAGATTTTAGTGACTATACTGCAAAAATTTAAAAGCTGTCATTTATCACTTATAACTAATTTACCTGCCACCGTATCGATTCCCTGGAGACTATATTGATAATCCATACCTAATTCAAGGATTCCAGGTTGAAAGGGAACAAGACTGTTTCGATACACTTGAGACCGTATCGATATAGGTTGACCACGTTATCAATACTCCCTGAACCCGTATCGATACCATTTTTGTAACCAAATTCCAGTGACCAAAGTCTGTACCGATACGCCTAAGCAGTATCGATACACCCCCTTGTGACCAACGCTGACCTGACCAAATATGCAAGGTTATATCGATACACCACCACCTGTATCGATACGCCCTGCACTGTAATGACAGATTTTATCTAATTTTTATTTGATTTGACCTACCAAACAATGTCTAAATAAAATGAAACTTTACCAGAAAGTTTATAACCATTTAATATTCTAGCATGTCAAGTTTCATGTCAATGTGAATCCATTTACTAGGTTTTCACCTTTAGGAGCCAACTATGCATTTTTAGTCATTTTTAAACCATACAAAAAGACCACTTAGAGCCTCAAGCACTATTACACCACAAGCTTAACATATACATATCAAAAGAGCCTTATGTGACTTATCCAAGTACCTTGCCACCCTACTAGGATTTCATAGGTTCGATATACATTACTTTTTAGGCTTGTTTCTGACTTGTCCAACGCTTCAATCTCTCTGATCTCGAACGGTGAGTCCCTTAACCTGAAATGGATGAGATGCAATGCATTAGCCATACATTGCCTAGTGAGGTACCCATAAATGATTTTATTAGCAATGTAATGCATTCCAATTCAAGTGATGACAATAGCAACACAATAAACTATTAGTATCAATGCAATGATCATGATTGACAACAATATTTCCATATTTTAACAATAACCCTTGAATCGATTTTGAATAATGGATACACGAATTCCTACGCCTCGCCAAATAAATGAATGGTATAGTCCCTTCGCCTCGCCAATATGACCAATATCACAACACATCCTTCTGCCTTGCCAAATCAATATAGGTCGTAGCCCTAGCACTGTATTCCACCTGTACATTGAGCTTATGAATTCTATGGCATGCCATTTGTATCCAATGTCCTTCGAATCCAAGGTCCAGTAACATTATCAATGATCGATGCTCAATAGCAATAACAATGTTTAATATTTTCAATGACTTTATCAGTAAGCAATGATTCAATATACATGTTCAATGGCAATATCAATGACAATGGCAATAACAATGCTCTATGATCAATACTCTATATTTCCATGATTCAATGGTAATGACCATAACAATGGCAATAACAGTACACGGTGAAAATGATGTTATCTATGTCTGATATTCGATAACAATAACGATAACGTGATAATGCTCAATCCTACGATAACTTACCAATACTTACCACAAAACCCACTTAGTGATTTGATGCAATATCACTTAGCAAATAGGGTTAGCAATGATAGTTTCAATAACAATGAAATTAGGAAAGGCACCTAGCTCAATCCCGAAACTCCGACAACACTCACCTCGATTCTAAAGCTTTCAAGGCTCTCGGATTACAGCTCCTTTGCTACTAGCTTTTGTTGGAGATGACGGGGGATCTTTCTCCACTTCTTTAGCTAGATTACAATAATTGGAACTGATTAGAATTGATAGTATGGTATTGGAAGCGATATAACAATACCAAATTCAATATCTATGTTCGAAATTAACCATTGGATATTGAGCAAGAAGGATTTCCATGGACAAGTCTATAAGCTCAAAAACTTCAATTTGTCATTAAACTCAATATATCCATGGATTTGAGCAATTGGTAGAGGGCTTATTCTTACCCAATCAAGAGCTATTCGATAGTATCGATAAATCGAAGGAAACTCAATTCTAAGAAGTTAAATAAGAGAGGTGCTCGCTTGAGAGCTTAAGGTTAAAGATGGAAATTGTGGTGTTTGCTTGTTCTTCAATGGAAAAGGGTAAAGAGATGGGAACTTAGCCTCGGTTCACTTAAAATATGTTTTAACCCCTTTTTTTTATTCCCTAAAGGTTTTGGTCGATGGTTTCCTTTACACAAGGGTTGCCTCCCAAGCAACCAATCACATGGTTTCCTAGCTTGGGAGGAAACCTATTTAATATCAATAAATCCTTTTTTTCCTCAATCAATTGTCATCTTTTGTCAAATAGATGACCTCTATTCACGTGGGGTGGGTCAAGCAAAGAGGTGACTCGCCCATCCATCTTCAATTCCCTTGATTTAGTCACAAAAATCATTTTTGACAGATGCCTTTACCGATGCGCCTTATAGCCGTATCGATATAGCTAAGCCAAATTCAGTATATTAGTTAAAAACTGTTACACCATACCGATACATGGCCTACTATATCGATAAGCTTGGCTTAGTTTCATATTTCAATCATCCCAGAGAACTTCTTAACTAAGGAATGGAACCACTAAGGTCCATCATCAATGAAATGAACATGTGATCAATGTCAATGCATCATTTAATTTAGGCTCTTTCAGTATCGGGTTTGCAATTGCCGGAACCCAATTCCTACTAGGCCAGTTTTAGGGATGTTATAGAACTTACCGTCATAGATAGGTCTTGAGAAATTGACATCCGACCAAAGATGACTATAAAACCAAATGGTCAAAAGCTGTGGGCATCCCCCGAAAGCGACCCCCACTGTCTTCTCTACAAAACCTCAAGGACCGAAAAGTCTCTAACAGAATTATGGGTACCGGATCGGTCCCGCTACCCAGATGATCAAACAAATCCAAAACTGATGGGTCGATAAGCCCTAATACTTTAGGAAACAACACCAAACCTTAGATCAAAACTGCAAATAGGTCTCGTTGGACTTGACCTACAAGATGTACTAAAGCTAAGACCAGAATTCTTTCCCACTTGAGATACTCCTTCTTGTTCCAAGTTGTAACTTGATTGTCGACCCAAGATGAAAAAT
The DNA here is from genome assembly GCA_019671005.1 of Hibiscus mutabilis. Taxonomy (NCBI): domain Eukaryota; kingdom Viridiplantae; phylum Streptophyta; class Magnoliopsida; order Malvales; family Malvaceae; genus Hibiscus; species Hibiscus mutabilis. The sequence continues at coordinate 7,482,844 of CM033718.1, read as the reverse complement.
GTTCGTGAATGTACTAAGCTTGCCCTAGAAAGATTTGTTCTTGTTCTGTTTAGAGTAGACTCGGTTCTCACTAATTTTCTTACAATTTACGAGGGCTTGATACTCTTCAATTGTCGGGGTTAAATCAAAGTTGCCAATTGTGAAACAACTGTAAGCTGGATTCCAAAACCCCACCAAGGCTTGAAGTAGTGATTCGTTGACTGGAACATCTAACAAGTACGCAATGTCGCCATACTTGTCTTTGAAAGCATTTCTTGTCTTAGAATCCCAACCATTCCATACTAACCTCAATTCGGATACATCATTAAATTTTGTGTTCATGAAAGTTTCGGCTGACATCGCTGACCTAAACCCGGAAGAAATATTGTCCCTGTCATGAAGTTGCTCTCCTTCTGACCATATTACACATCGAAATTCATTTCATCATTGCTGCAGATCAAATCTCTCATTGACGTAGCATTTAATTTTAGACTATTTCCATCTCAATGTGCTCTTCATGATATGACAAGATATGTAAAATAAAGAGGAAGAAAGAACAAGAGAAGAAAAAAAAGAGTGTTAGCTAGTTAAAGGATATATAATAAATTCAGAAATGAGAAAGATAAACGCAAACAGAACATATAAGCAAAAGACAAGCATATAAAGAAAACCTTAACCACATGAATTCTAATTGGCTTATCTGCATGGCTCTAATGGGGTGGGCTTCCTAGATTCTCACGCATGAGTTCAGTTCTAATTAAGGGTACCCGAACCTATCTTATTACCTACTAAGGCAACAAGAACCCCAATTCTAGCCCATTACAAGCTTGTGAATCGAATTCGGTTCGAGGGAAAGCACAACCAATGACGTAGAGGGCTGCTCACGTGTCAAGAGGCAGGGATTCTGGAAGTGAATTACTGACCCATGGAGGGCTACTCACGTGGTTATGTGGCGTTTCACTCCCACTTAAGGTAGGGAGCTCAGGTATAGACCTTGATGAACATGGTGCAGCACATGTTGGTGATTCCTTAGAAATTAAATGAAAAATTAATTCGAAAGCCATCAATTATCAAAGCCCGTACAATCAATGTCACATTTTCTAGAAAGAATCAACCTCACTAAAGTCAATTAAAATTCCAATAATTTTCCATTATTAAAAACAACAAATACTGTCTTGGCTTAACTCTCTTTTTTTGTTTTATAAAAACAAAAAATCGTTTCCCCAATGGAGTTGCCATGATTTAGCGACCTTTTTAGACTTTAAAGTATTGATATGTTTAGTGTTGCGGGTTGTCCCCAAATCATTTTTTAGAATTTCAGTTTAAGGGGGATTTCTTTTGAAAACTTGTTTGTTTCGAAAATAATGAAGACTTGGAGTCGCCACTGGCCACTTGGATAAGGTAGGCCGGACACCACAAAACTAGAGATTCATTTCAAAAGGGTTCGAGAGTTGGTTACGTGTGAGGAAGGATTAGCACCCTATCACGCCCAGAAATCTGTACCAAAATATGTGTTGCTTTTAAATAGATAGAATTAATTGAAATTTAAATTGAATTTAATTGAGCATACTTAATTAAAAATTGACCTTAATTGAATGGGTTTTATCAAATTAGCGGGTTCAAATTAATTGGACATTTAATTAATAAGGTTGACGATACATCAGACCATAGATTAAACCGACATCATATAAGCCTAACTGCCGTGTTAATTTATGATTCGAATCTCGTACGTCGCCTTTATGCATGGTGCAGAAAGTTAAGATATGATGAGATGATTTGTCAATTCTTAATTATCGTTTACCTTGGGACGGTAAGGATTAATTCAAATATTTGGTCAACATCCTTTAAGCTCAGACTGTTACGACACAAATATCAGAACTAATAATTACCTTCATTTTTACGATTTAAATTAATTAATTCAAAATAAACGAATCATATGAATGACAATTAATATGGATATAAAAAGGCTTTAAAAACTCACAAAAATCCCACCAAAGCCCTAACCTTAAAGGCCCAAATTATGAAAAATCAATTAGTGATCTAATTATTAACTAAATGAGTCTAATATTAACCCTATATTAATTAACCCTAAGACTAAAAACCCTAACGATTTAAGAATTATCTTATACCACGATAATTAATTTGATTAATTTTAAACTAGTATCCCAATAAGCCAAGGATACTATTTAAAACGAATCAAGTTAGTTAATCATGATTTTAAAACAAACGTCCATCTAATTTTGATGCCAATTTTATCCTAAGGGTAATTAAGAGATATTCAACCAATTTAATGAATTTGGCATTTATCCCAATAAGCCAATGGTAAATTCAAACTCACTAAATTAATTTAAATCTTAACTCTAACTACGGCTCTAAAAGCTAATCATAAATTAATTTAATTTATTTAAAGATTATGCCCCTATGAGACGGGTGCACACTTTAAATTAATTAAATTAATCTTGCCTTAATCTATTCTAAAAGATTAACCTAACAAGCCCAAAGCCCATCAAGCACCATAAGCCCAAAACCACCTAAACTATGTACGCTAAAAACCCCATATATGTATATACTTAAAAAAAACTTATACTATATAATATATATATATAACATATACTATATATATATATATATATATATATATTTAAAACTATATTATATATGTTAAAAACTATGATTTATATACATTGTAAAAACCCTATTATATATATTATAAAAACCTTATACTTTAAAGACGTATATTACATATTAAAAACTATACATTATATTTTATTATAAAAACTATACTATACATATATGCCATATATTCTATATTATATAAAAACATATATTACATGAAATATCATATACTATATAATAAAACTATATATTACAAGAACTATATATTACATAAAATCATGTGCTATATATTATATGTTATAAATAACTATGAAAAACACATGTTACATACAAAGATACATGCCATAAGTTATATCACACACATTATATACATGTCACATTAGCATTCGACATACACTTATCATAATAAAGCTGAAATTAATGACTGAAATAAAAAGAAACTGAAATACAATGCAAAATTTAAACAAAGCATGAAAGGAATGGTGAAACAACAAGAGTTTTGAAAAATGAAGGGCTACGGTCGAGATTTCCAAAGGCGGAAGGACCGTAGCCGTAATTAAAAGGGGCAGGGGATTTAAAAAATAATTATAAAATTTTTATTTTAAAAGATGTATAAAACCCACTTTTTTAGCCAAAAACGAAAAAATCTAAGAAAAAAATGAGCCTTTCTCTCACCCTCTCTCACCCCTCTACAGCCAGGGATGAGCGTCGTCATGGCATTCATCTTCAAACCTAGAAACCGCCCTCATTTCTAGAATCCGATGACCGGCCGCCGCGAGCTACTACTTCGGCCGCCGCTAGCCGGCGCCGAAAACCTAAAAGAACTCTTTTTTAATCATTTTATTTTTCTAAACCCCAAATCTAAAATCTATTTTGACAAACAAAATAAAAAAATCCTCATTTTTGAAAAGTCGAGACAGAAACACTCTTTTCTCAAAAGATCGAAAGCCCTTTTTGCCTACTCCTTCACCGAGTCACCATTCGCAACCTCGAGGGCAATAGACGTGGGGAAAAAACCTTAAAACTCTTTTAAAGCCCGAAACCTTAAAACTCTTTTAAAGCGTGCTTCAAAAAGAGGAGGAAGGAGAAAATACCTCAAACTTTTTCTCTGTTCTCTATTGCTTGGATGGTTCTCATCTAGGGTTTACAATGCTTGCTTTTTAGTTTTTATAGCACCGAATATTACATGATAAAAGGGAAAAAAATAATCTTAAATATGCTATTGGTTGCCTTCTCTGATTTGGAAGTATTCATGCACACTTTCTGAGTTGTTGGGATGTCCCCTGATACACTAAAATTCTCTGATTTGTATGCATGCCCCTTTCTGCCATTTGTGTATTTATTTCTTTTCGCATGTGATGTGTCCGCTAGAGAGGGGGCCTAGAGAGTATTGCTTGCTAACGGGGCTGTTGACGTGGCCAGGCGATGGTGAGGTGGCATCGGGCCAATGGTTCTCCCTACCGACATAGAGGTATGGTGTTGACACTAGGGAGATGAAGGGTCGGGCGGTGTTACGCACGTACGAGTGAGGAGAGCTGGAACATCGCGAGTGTAGCACGTGAGATAAACAAACAGTCGCGCATATGAACCAACTCGCAGCAGATGCAATCCTGGCCGTTGATGGCGATTCTGATCCAACTGATGAGACGTTGCGGTGCGGGCTTGTAGTAAGGCTCCTTAGGGTTTCATTTCATTGGCTTGATCTGGACCGTTAGATTAATAGTCGCATATGATGGTCCAGATTTGGCTGCACAAGGGTGAAGAGGCATTAGGGCTAGGGGTTATCTGACTTTGGGCGTTATCAGGCCGGGTGTAATTAATAATAATAACTTTTTTTGGGGTTTTTTCATGTAAATAGACTGATAATGAATTTTGGCTTTTATTATGTTTATATATTGGGCTTTTTATTCGATTAATCTTTTGGGCTTCCTTTTTGTTTTAGAATAGTAATATAGATAAAAGTAATACCAATAATATATACAAATAATACCAGCATAACAAAAGTAATAACAATGATGATAATATATCGAAAGTAATACCAATAATAATAATAATACTAATAATAATAACACTAATATTTTGGGGGTTTTTCCATGTGAATATAGCATAATAACATTAAATACTAGTAGTTTCTTGTTTCTTTGACTATATAGTTAAGGTAGGTAAATAAAGCCCTTATTTGCAAAAATAAAATGGGTTAACCCTCGGATAAAATTAGTGATTACACTAGGAGATCATACCCGAGGGTTTCTCAATGTTCTAAGTCCGTTGGCGCAGTCCGTTTTGACAAATTCGAACCCGACAAGCTATATTTACTCATTTGACCTTTTGAATTGATTAAGGGATGCATGAAATTAATATATTTTTGTATTCGTTGCATATGAGGATTATTCGAGACTGGATATCAGACCAAGTGGAGTAATCGGGAAGCTTATATGGGAATTTATCGCTAATGCTTAAGGTTAGTACACCTCGAACTCTGAAATGCTTCATGAGCATCATAAGTGTAACTGCCTTGCTTGTTAGTGGTTGCAAAATAGGTTGATGATAGAAAAGCATGTGTTGAGACCGATATTATTAGACTTGTATGTGTGATATGTATGAGGAGTTTAGGAATATTTTGAGACTCGTATGAGCTTTAGAGATTGTGTATGGTCGTTTGAATATTCATATAATTATCTGATTGGTTCATTTACATGTTGTGATGCTTGAGTGATTAAATTATGAATTGACATGTTCGATGGACATTATACTAAATGGACTGATAATTGGTAATGTTTGAATAAATGATCATGAAGCTGATAATTAATATTAATAAATTAAATACGTTAGTAAATAAATACTAGTGACTTTCATAAGCTTTAGGGATCGAATAAAGTATGGTAATATAGTAATACAAGGAAATGGTACGAACATGTGTTCTGGGTATCTGTACGAGCTTTAGTCATACCAGTACGTAATTTGGGTCGTATCGGTACGGGTTGACCTGTACCGGTACTTGTGGAAATCTAAGATTTCCAGTAAGCAATATCAGTATCGGTACGCGTATGAATAGCAGTACCCAGTGAACAGAATAATCTATAATTCTAATAAAAATATGGAAATTGACGTGGGTTATTAATAGAGATAATTAATGAAGATGATAAATGTACAGTTCCATAATGTATTAACAAGTTGGTAAATTTAATTGGGTGACTTGTGGTAATAGCATCCATAGGAAATCATTGGTGGATCGAGTAATGATGTGTGATGTATAGTGATCGTGTCAATGTTGTGTGCGGTTTGGACACTTGGTTGGTTGAGTAACCATTAATTGATGGAATTCGAATACACAGAGAAAGAGTGTTGCAACACCATGGTTACAGATGTCGAATGTACGTTCTCGACGCTGTGTGACATTGGGATTTATTCGATGATACTCGAGGAGAGATGTCGAGTATGGGTGTACGTTCCCGGGGCTGTGTGACACTGGCCTCACTCTAGGTTTGTGGTATGACTTTGTATGTTTTTGCTTGGTTGATCTGGTGCGATCCCGAGTATAGTTGGATCTTGTGTTCCATGTATGATGTGTTGCTATGATGAGAGCATGTGTTTAGGCAACTAGTGGTAGCACCACATGTTTATTTATCTATCCTTATTGCTCGTACTAGCTTGCATGCTTATGTTTATAATTAGCATGGAATATAATAGAGTAGATGTGTACCACTAAGCTTTGTAAGCTCATCGTTCAGAATCGTTGTTTCTGTGCGTAGGTTGATTGTCAAATCGTGGGGTCGAGGAGCACTATCAGTGCGGGATTTCAGTACATGGTGATTTCTAGAGTACGAAAATTGGGTTTAGTGGGCTATATATTCATAGGACCTTACGTGATCGAGTCTGTATTTCTTACTTTTGAAATTGTATTAATCAAGTCCAAAATTTGAATGTTTTAAATTAAAGTGGAGCTCCTTGTAACGAGTTAAACAGTTTATCTATGCTTTCAACTATTGAATCTAAATGTTTTTGAAATACCTTGTTTGGGCTAAACCCTGTTGAGAAATTTTATGGTTTTGTGTTGGGCTTGAGGCCTAAATGTGACATCCAGGTCGAGTGTGTTACACACATGAAATAAATCATTGGTAGAGTATATGAAGGGACACAAAAAATGGGCAGATAAATAATGTTCCAACTATACACACTTTTTTGTATGTATGTATATCGATGAACATGGGTCGGTTGGGTTTTTGGCCAACTTGAACTCGACATGTAAATATAAAGGTTCCACCCAAACTTGACCCGACATGCGATAAAGTTTCACCCGACCCAAATTTTAGTATTAAAACCTGCACCCGACCCGGCCCAAAACAAATGAAAAATATATATTTTTCATTTTTATTAAAAATAAAGGGAAATAATAAGAAAAAATATAAAGATGATTATTTATAGTAAATATTCCTATTCTCTTTAATTTTTTATTCAATAAAATTAAAGATGTAATTGAAAAAATATATAAAGAAAGATGCATTATAATAGTTACCCCTTAAATATATGAAAAATCATATAAATATCTTGGGTTTGGTCAGGTATTTTTCACCCTAAATATGAATCTGACATAAAGCCAATTTTTTTAATAAAGACTGCTGACTTCGTCAGGTCGGGTTAGAACTCTTCGGGTCTAGGTCAAATATCCATCCCTGTACATATGAAAGAATATAGAATAATAATGTATTTGGCGAATCAAATACCATGGCCTAATAAGGAACTTTTCGGATTAATTTAGTTGATAATTTTTTGAAAGATTTTTTGAAAAGGTTTCATTAACTCCTCATTTATGTCGAGTAGACCTTGTTGTTGCGAGAATTCTTAATTCATGAGTTGTAGGGAGGGGCTTATGTCACCACAAACAGAAACTAAAACAGATGTTGGATTCCAAGCCGTTGTTAAAGAGTATAAATTGACTTATTATACTCCTCAATATATGTAGTCAACCAAACGGACCCGAGGCCCAAGTCAAGCCTAACCACTAGACAAACAAGACAGTAGGACGTTTAAAAGTGTCCTTTGGTTATCCTTACGTGGCATTGACATGCATATGGATAGAGGTGTTTAAAAATACTCGGCTTGAATTACCCAACCCATCGACCCGACTACTTGATTTAAAATTACCGGGTATTGCAATGAAAATATTCGAATTTTTCGTGCCGGGTACCCGACCTGTAATTTTTCACGAGTAGTTGGGATGGGTCTGGGCCAAAATTTTTTCATATCCGGGTACCCGACCCGATACTTTTATTATATATATATAATATTACTTTTAAATTGTATTTTTGTTTTAGGTTTTTATTATTTTTACTCTAATCCCTAAATTCTTTCCATGCTTGTATTATATATTTTAAAATTTTAAAAATATTTATATTAATTTACCAATATGAGATTCAAAGGAAAAACTCACGATCTATAGGATGAACTACACAATATGATTGTAATTAAATAGGAGTGAAAAATTAAAACAATATAATTGTATTTTAAATCAATGTGAGAGAATTGAAGTAGGAGAATTATATTATGTACTGTAACTAAACAGTACATACCACCTATATTTTTCTAACTACATAATACATAGTATTATTTTTTTTGAATATCAGTACATAGTATTGGTTAAATACTATCTCCTTCGAGCAATGGGAGAATTGAAGCAGGCGAGGTAGTAAACCATGCAATTTCGAATCACTAATTTTTATATTTGAAATGTGTATTATGAAATTTTAAAACTTGTGTGTTTCTTATTTGATTTTTTAACTTTTAGATTTTAAAAAATATTAAAAAAACGAATAGGGTACTCGGTACCCAATTTTGCGGGTATCGAATTTTACGGGTACATGATTTTTATGGGCCAAGTTTTTGGTACACAAAAATCTCGGGTACTCAAAATTCGGGTACCTGAATATGAACACCCCTACATATGCACATGCATATACATGTACATACAGACGTATATACTAAAATTATTTACGATGGAAAAAAAAGTTCTTTAAGCCGTTCTTAGGATGACATGAGAATATGGAAAGAAAAAAAGCAAAGCTTTTGAAATTGTATAGAGGCAAATGTGTTAAGCAAGCTGTGAATTTTAATGTTTGAACATATTCTTCGACTTGGTTTTTTTTTGTGTGTGGCTAATTAGGATATTTTAATTATTATTTGTAGTGGATTCGAATATGATATGGACATTAATCTTCATGTATTTATTTATTCAAAATTGCTCGACTTATTAAAATTTATATTCAAAATTAATTTTGTATTCATAAATTACAAAATTTTAACGTATTTAATTTTTATCTGAAATAAGTTATAATTTAATTTAAAAATTCTGCTCTTGGCAGTTTTTTCTCTGCTCTTGGCAGTCTTTCTCTGCTCTTGACAGTTTCTCTGCTTTCAGTCTTGTACTTCTGGAGGCTTCTGGTTTTGCAGTATGGAAGATGTTGATGACTCTCTCGCAGGTCTTTCTTTCCAAGGGGCGGAGGATGAGTAAATCTTGCTCCAGGACGAGATGTCTCTTATGATCACTGCTTTGTTGGCTCTTTTCTGACTTCTATTACAGTTCCATGCGCACTATCTTAGCGAATGTATGGCATCCGATAGGAGGAGTTTTTATTTTCGATCTGGGATCAGGGTGTTATCTATTCCGTTTATATCATGTTATCGATGCAGATCGAATCGAAGCTGATGACCCATGGTATTTCAATGCTCACCTATTGGTGTTGTATCGTCTGAAGACGGGCGATAATCCAATGACAGTACCTTTGACTCATACGGCTTTTTGGGTCCTGATTAATTATCTTCCCTCGGGTTGTGTGACGGTGAACGTTGCGAAGCAGTTGGGAAATTTTATTGGTGCGTTCTTGGTTTATGATAGCAAAGCTATTTCTTTGAGTTATAAGGGCTCGATGAGGATTCGGGTTTTAGTTGATGTCCGGAAACCGTTGAGGAGACGGAAGAAATTAGCAATGAAGTCGGGTGTCGCCATTTACGTCTGGTTTCAATATGAAAAGTTAAAATTATTCTGTTTTCTGTGCGGTCGGTTGGGTCGCGCAGAATCATTTTGCCCCATCCGTGTCTTACGGGAGAAGAGAGATTTTACTTTGGAGTGGGATGCATCTTTGAGAGCGCCGCCGAGGAGGAATCAGATTCAGGCTAGCCGGTGGTTGGTGGAGGATTCACTATCCGGTCTACAACAATTCCATGATTCTACTTCCGGATCTTCAGAGATAACGAGAAATACGGCACACACGTCTCCATGGGGTCCTAAATTTCCGGCCATCACAAATCCCTTATCAGGTTCACAAGAGAATGATCCTGCAGCGGTTAATGAGACCAATTTTAAAGGAAAGATGGTCACTGTTGTGCAACCAACCGTTGACCAGGTTTCTTGACTTGGGCCTATTCTGGGTCTTGGTGGGTCAAAGTCATTATAACTGGGCTCTAATGAGGCCATGGATACATGTGAGGGCGAGGACACCCCTATAGAGCAACTTGAAGGCCTCAAAAGACAACGAACCCAGCCTATTAACTCGGGAGTTTCCCCAAACTGTGTGGATTCGAACGAGGACACCTCTAATTTATTGGCAGCCCATGTTGTTAGGGCTGACCGGCCGCAATGAAACTTCTCAGTTGGAATGTTCGAGGCCTGGGGCATCCTCGGACAGTTGGTCGTCTCCGGCGAGGGCTGCGAGACTTACGCCCTTCAGTGGTTTTCTTAATTGAAACCAAGTTACTGGATTATAAAATGGCAAATGTGAGACGCAGTTGTGGGTTCCCGAATGGAATTGATGTTAGTGCAAGAGGACAAAGTGGGGGCATTTCATTGCGTTGGACAAATGAAGTTAATGTTACCCTCCAGTCGTTCTCGGTTCTTCATATAGACGTTATTATTGAGGAAGATGTAGAAGGCTTTAAATGGCGTTGTACTGGCTTCTATGGGGCACCAGAAGAGCATTTCTAATCGGACGCATGGAATGTTCTGCGACACCTGAATCCTCTGCTTTCTCTCCCTTGGATGGTCATTGGGGACTTCAACGAAATTTTATATTCCTTTGAGAAACAGGGTGGTCTCCTTCGTAGTGAGCGACAGATGGAAGGTTTTCGAAGAGTATTGGCAGACTGTGCTTTGGATGATCTGGGTTATTCAGGTCAGTGTTTCACCTGGGAAAAAGGTAGATTTGAGTCAACACACATCCGATAACGCCTTGATAGAGGCGTGGCAAATGAGGAGTGGCAGTCCCTCTTTCCAAACTATAAGCTTGAGCATTTGGTAAAATCCTTCTCCGACCATTGTCCTGTACTGCTTTCCACTATTGTCCCCACCGTCCACAAACCGAAACGGCAATTCCGTTTTGAAGCTGCATGGCTTTTAGAAGGTTCTTGTGGGGACACTGTCAGAAATTTATGGTCATCGATCACTGATCCTTTAGCCAGCAAACTATTATGTTTATCGAATGGTCTATTGAGCTGGTACCATGGACTTTGTCAAGCACGAAAGGCCACTGTGCAGGCTTTGCAACATCGTCTAGAGCATTTATATGAGGAACCAGTATCAGATGCAGTTTTGGAGGAGATTCTGGGTATAAAAGTAGAACTGAATCTCGAAGCTGATAAGGAGGAAGTGTTTTGGGAGCAGCGGGAAACGGGGACCGCAATACCCCGTTCTTTCATAATCAAGCATCTTATAGAAGTAAAATCAATCGCATCATGGCCTTATAAGTGATGAAAGTTCCTTTCTTTCTACAAGGGACGACTTATTTGAGCATGCCACAAACTACTTTGCTAGTTTATTCACGACTCAGGGTACATCCAATACTCCTATGATTCTGGATCAAATTGCGCCAGTGATTTCACCAGAAATGAATGACTCTCTTATGAGGCCATTTACGAGTGATGAGGTATGGAACGCCCTAAAAGGTATGCACCCGTTAAAGGCCTGTGGGGAAGATGGTTTTGGAGCTGTGTTCTTTCAAAAATTCTGGCATATTGTGGGCACTGAGGTTTCCCAATACTGCATCTCTTTGCTTACGGGAGAGGCCAATATGTCTGATATTAATTCCACACGCATAGTGCTAATATCGAAGGTCAGTAAGCCCACACAGTTGCAACAATTCAGGCCCATCAGCCTTTGCAACATCCTTTACAAAATAGCAGCTACAATGCTTGTTCAGCGCTTCCAGGATGTGTTGCATTTGTGTATAGATGAGGCGCAGAGCGCTTTTGTCCCCGGCTGGCTGATATCAGATAACATCTTGACTGCATATGAAATTTTACATGCCTTTCAAAACAAACGGACTGGAAAGGAAGGGTCTTTTGCGCTCAAATTAAACACGAGTAAGGCGTACGACAGAGTGGAATGGGGTTTTCTTGTTTTTATTCTACAGCGATTGGGTTTTTCGGCGGATTGGGTTGAACTTCTAATGCATTGTGTGTCCACCGTTTCATACAAAGTAGTGATGAATGGGGAGGTGGGTTCGCCTTTTTTACCGTCACGAGGTCTTCGCCAAGGGGATCAACTCAGCCCATATCTATTCCTGATATGCAATGATGGTTTATCAGCGTTGCTCCACTCAACGGCACAGATGGACCAACTTAAGGGTGCTAAGATTGCTAGAGGTGCCCCCGGGTAACACACTTTTTTTTCGCCGATGATTGCTTGTTATTTGGAGATGCTACTGCTGCAGGGGCCACAATTATGCGCGATATTTTGTCCCGTTACTCGGCTGCTTCAGGTCAACTAATCAATTTTAACAAAACTGGGGTATTCTTTAATGCTAACATGGTGGAATACAACCGACATGATGTTTTTCGCATCTTATGTGTTCAACACACTAGCAATCTTGAGCGATATTTGGGCCTTCCCCCAATAGTCGGTCGAAATAAGAAAGCTGCTTTTGCTGAGCTTCACGACAAAGTTTTGAAAAGGAGTAGCCAATTGAGCACATGCAATTTATCTGCAGGGGCAGGGAAGTTTTTATCATATCAGTCTTACAAGCTCTGCCAACGTATGCCACTTTCTTCTTCCCTTAACTTTGTGCAGACAGTTGGAAAGTGTAATGGGTCGGTTCTGGTGGCAGAAGTCCTCGACAAAAAGGGGGATACATTGGTGCACGTGGCAAGCACTTTGTACCCTTAAGAAGGATGGTGGAATGGGATTCAGGGACTTGGCCAAATTCAATGTTGCGATCCTTGCTAAACAAGGTTGGAGACTGCTTCAATACCTAGACTCTCTCTTGGCACGAACATTGCGAGCTAAGTATTACCCTCAAGGCTCTTTCTTATCTGCCTCTCTTGGTCACAATCCAAGTTATACATGGCGAAGCATTTGGTCGTCTAGAGCTTTGCTTGAGGCAGGGCTTTGTTGGAGGATTGGTAGGGGGGTGAATGTTTCCATTTGGAATTCATATTGGTTACCAGGTTTTCCTCCAAGGTTGGTTCAAACCCCTCTAGTTCAGGGGTTAAGTAGGGTCTCGGATCTCCTTGTACAGAATCCATGCCGTTGGAACATGGAGTTGTTGCGGGAACACTTTCATATAGAGGACATTCAACTTATTGCTACCATTCCTCCGTCGAGCGTTCAACAGGCCGATGTTCTAGTTTGGGGTGGCGAACCTAAAAGGGAATATACGGTGCGGGGCGGCTACCGTCAGTTGCTCTACCAGGAGGTAAACGCCATTTCCTCTCCTCCGGTTTACAAGCAACTATGGGCTGTTACTTGCCCAGAAAAAATATAAATTCTGATAGGGCGTTTGTTAAAGAACTACATCCCTACTTTCCAAACTTTATTCAATAAGCGAGTTGTTCATTCAGCAGCCTGTCCTAGATGCCAACAATTTACAGAGACAATTGAACACACGACTCGTGACTGTTATTTTGTTAAAGAGGTCTGGTCTCTATCTGGTTTTAATTGGCCTCCTGGGTTGAATCAGGAAGCTTTCTTTGAGTGGTTCAGTTAGATTTTTGCACATTCATCATCTCAGAAACGAAAGGAATATATAATTCTGCTATGCGGAATTTGGTATGCTAGAAACAAGTTTGTGCATGAAGGGATAAATCAGAGTGCGTGGAATTTATTTACCTTTTGTCGAAGCTATTTACAGGAAATTGACACTGTCTCCATGTCCATGCATTTTTCACGAATGTCAGCTCCAGTCTGATGGGTGGCCCCTGTTGATCCTCTGGTGAAAATTAATGTCGATGCTGCGTTCGATAAATTTGTTGGCCGTTCTTGCTCCGGCGTGGTGGTGCAGGATTCTGAGGGCCTAGTTCTGGGCTCGTGCACTCAATTGAAGAGGAATCATTGCTCTAGTTTTGAGGCCGAGGCTCAGGCGGTGTTAGATGGTCTTCGATTTGCTCTTGATCTGGGTTGCATGCAGGTGATTTTGGAGAGTGACTCTCTAACAGTCATCTCCAAGCTACGATCTGCTTCCGATGACCTTTCGGTTCTCCGGCCGTATATCTTCAAAGCTAAAGACATTGTGAGGAGTTTTACTGTGTGTCGTTTCGTCTTCTCGGCCAAGGGGTAATTCTGTTGCACATGGCTTGGCCCAATTTGGCAAAACTCTTTCCACTGATAATTTCTCGGTTGAAGAGGTATTGGAACCAATTTCTGAGTTGATTCAAGCTGATCATCGTTACCTGTTTTGTCCTTGAGCTTCGTGTGTTTCTAGCTCCTTGTTTCACCTATGTTTTGTCTCTGGTTTATTTTTCATCGCTCTTGTTAGGAGATCCAGAGTTTTCTTATCCCAGTTCTGCTTGACGCCATTGTTGTCTGGTGTCTATTTCTCTCCTCTTTGTTTTCCTGTTTCGTCTTTCTTTGTTTTTGGTTTCGTTGTTTGCCAGCTGTTTTCCATGCTGGTTTTTTAGTTTTTCTTTTGTCATTTTTAATAAAGAGCACCGGGATTATCATTAAAAAAAATTATCTGAAATAAATTTAAAACTTATACAAATATTAACTTTCAAATGTTTATTATTAGAATTCACTTTGCTTTTCAAAATTTGTAATTTAAAAGACTTTTATTTACTAGATATAGATATTTAATGGATTTAGATTTGTATCTAAAAATTAGGTTTGTGGTTTAAAGCTAGGTTTAGGAAATTAGAGTAAGATGTATTTTTTAAGATTTAAAGTTTAAAATTTAAGATTAAAATTTTCGTTCACTGTCACTGGGGCTGGTCTTCAGAATTTATCCATTTTCGAGTTTTAGCGCAAAAACAGCTAACGTTTTATTTTTCGCTTTTCGAGCATAATGTTCTTGGATAAATTGTATTCAGCGTCATGATGATCAATATATATGTTATGTAGCTTACCTCTTAGACCTTTTTGAAGAAGGTTTTGTTACTAACATGTTTACTTTCATTTGTGGGTAATGTATTTGGTTTCAAAAATTAATAATGAGTTTGGTAATAGTATGTGATTTTTCTTCTAATTTTTTTAAAATTATTAATTGGTCTTCAGTTGATTTTTTTAATAGTCTAAAGGTGATTATAAGGTAGTATTTGTTCGTACATATTCTTAACTCTTTGATAATGGGCATACACTTTGTAGACAAAGCAATTTGAACCTGTATCTCTTAAGATGAATATTATCCGTTTTTCCACTAAGAAACTTAATAAATTCTCTTCGGTCGAAATTATTTCGATGATTGACTCATTAACCAAATTAATTATATTGGACGGGTTAAAACTGGAAGTTACACACCCGACGGGACGGTAACAAAGGGGCAAAGGAAAACCAGCACGCCAGAGCCGAACTCGACGACCATCATCATTTTTTCATGTGTGTTTGCATCTTCTTATCAAATTACCACTTTGCTTCCAGAAACAAAAGCATTGTAGGCAAAGTCTGCAACTTGTGATCAATATCTTTAATTTTTTTTACAGATTAATCCACCAAAGCTGACATTCTCCAACGACTATCAATTTAGTTACCATATTATGTATATGGATGATTCTACGATAAACTATTAGAATATTAATGTATCCAGCTGTGTATGTTTAACAGCTGTGTTTAATAGTTGATAAGATTGGGTCGTTAGTTAGTTAAAGGGTTTCTTTAACTAATCTTTATTAGTATAAATTAATGAGTTCATTGTATTTTTTATTAACTCGGAATAATAATAATAATAATAAGAACTGTGCAGGTTACATCTTTTTTAGTTTTGCATAATGTATTTCATATACTTAATTTTGGATTTAACTTGGTATCAGTTTCTCGATTGACTAAGGATAATTCAATTTGCTTATTTTTTACTTCTGGTATTTGTTGCATACATGATGTAGCAACATGGAGGATGATTGGTTTAGCTAAAGAGATTAATGGTCTCTATCAGTTAGAAGTTTTACCCTGCACTATTGTTTTTAATTCTAAATATGTTTTTGATTTTACTATTTTTTTATTTTTCTGCTTGTAATTCTGGTGTTTCTGATTTTACTGTCGTAATTCTGTTTCATTGAAACTATGACATGCTAGGTTAGGTCATCCCTCTCAACAGAGGATGAAATGTTTTTCTCTTTTGGATAATAACATTCCTTTTGGTCCTAATTTTGATTGTGAAATCTGCCATTTAGCTAAGTAAAAAAGATTATCTTTTCCTGTTAGTAATTCTATTACAGATTCTATCCTTGATCTTATTCATATGGATGACTGGGGTCCTTTCCCTATAAAAAGTGTTTATGGTCATTTATATTTCTTAACTATAGTAGAGGACAAGAGCATGTATACTTGGATTTATCCTATGAAATTTAAATCTGAGGTTAGGGATTTAATCATTCAATTTTGCCAAATGATAGAAACTCAGTTCTCTAAGAGAATAAAATGTATCAGACTGATAATGCTAAGAAATTTGATATGCTAGAATTTTTTAAATCAAAAGGAATAGTTCACCTAAACTTATGTACTCATGCACCTCAACAGAACAATATAGTAGAAAGGAAACATCAACATTTACTAGCTGTTGCAAGAGTTTTTAGATTTCAATCTCATTTACCCTTACAATTTTGGATTGACTTTATTTTACATGTTGCTTATTTAATTAATATAACACCAACTCCAGTTTTGAGTGATAAAACTCCCTTTGAGATACTATTCCAAAATAAACCTAAGATTACTCATCTTAAAATCTTTTGTTGCCTTGCTTACGCTTCAGTTTTGCCTAAGGCAAAATCAAAAATGCACTCTAAAGTTACTAAATGTGTTTTTCTTAGATATCCAAAGCATATTAAAGGTTATAGGTTGTATGACATAGAAACTAAGAATATATTTGTTTCTTGAGATGTTTTTTCCGAATACAAATTTTCTTTTCAAATGGTAAAAACCGAGAACTTTAATGAAGTCATTTTACCCACACCTGATAACAATACCTTGTTGGAAGATTTTGTACATCAACAGTCTACTATGACTGAAAATAAAGACATTTCACAATACCAAAGTTTTGGTTCTGAACTTGGTACAGTTAATCCTAACATTGATAATATTTCTACTTCAGATCCTTTTTTTAGTAATGCAGAATCTTCAAAATAACAGTTGGTTGATTCTTCTCAGCCTGTCGGATCACAACATACTGCTCAAGTACCAAGATCAGTGTAACACGCTCTTCCCGATCTGGTAGAGATTTGGGTCGGATAGTGTTATCGGAAGACTAATCGAAAGTTCGGAAAAAGTTTCAGAGTTCAAAAACTAATCTAAGTATCATATTGATTATTCTTAAAACTTATCCACTTTATTGGTTACTAAACTTAATCAGAGCTTGAGTCAATTTTAAACTTTTATTAACCTTAGGGACTAATTTGTAATTTTTTACCAGTTATTGATTTTAATCCAATTTCGTACTATCAATTGAAATTAAACTCTTCAATTATTGATCTAAGGATTTTATTATTAGAACCTATCGAACTACTATGCCAATTAAACCAATTTGAGAATTTTTACGAAAATCAGTTTTGTGACTTAACTGAATTTACCAAATTTTACCAGTACACTTATAAACCATGTTCCCATTGGTACGTCAAATTTTAGGGCGTTTGTAATCCATTTACCAAGTTTTCACCTTAGGCTCATTTTAGTCACCTTTTAACTATTTTAACCTATCCAAATCTAAGCATACAATAAAATCACATTATCAAGTCATCATACAACCATAGATAGGCTTATACAAAACAAGTTGGACCATATGCCACTTCACTTGGAGTTTATGGCAAACGATAACATACATATATGACGGGGACGTGACTTGCAGCCGCAACAACACGATCAAGGCTCGAAATTGCTCAAGGTCCTGAAAATGCATGAGACACACATGCTAGGCTTACATAGCCAAATGAGGTAGTTATAACAATTATGATGGATGATCAATATTATGAAATGCATGGTAATCAAACATACAAGTAGTCGTATTACACTATACACAATTCATGCTTATTTCACCTATTTTCATGCTTTCATATTCACATATTCATATCATAATCATAATGTCATAGCACGATTCATAGGCACATATCACATTAGGTACCATTGGATACACATATTCCCCTGTACACCAACACATATAACGGAGAGTGGGTCATAGCCCTTGAGCTGTAGCTCTGGAGATATATCTCTTACACAGCCGACCTTATCTCCCCCACATATAGGCCGTAGCCTTGGACCGTAGTCCTCCCTAACCGAGCTCAATAATCCTATGGCATGCTAATAGTATCCAATGTCCATAATTACACAAATTCACATAGTTCATATTTTTTTCAAGTCATATCATATCAAATATCAAAATAAGCCTTAGCTCCATATCATGTAACATTTCATATCATTTTCATATATCACATACATGTAGCATATTATAGTCATGTTTGTGCATATCAAAGCAATTCAAGACACTTACCGGATTTGCTAATCGAATTAAACATAGTTGCTCTACGGGAGCCCTTAAACAAATACAAACATAACCACAAAATAATGCAACGGGATGGCACCGAGCCTATCCCATGACACAACTACACTCACCTCGACTACTCGATGCTTTTAAGGCTCTCGGATAACAGCGTCTTTATCCTTGGCTTTTAAAAGAGATGACGGTTGTTCTTTATCAACCCCCAATCGATAGCGAGGATTCGAATTGTCGATCCGGAAAACTCGAGCTTTCCATCTTATCATTGAATCATTCTATTTTTCCTTATTTTTTCTTTATGTTTATTGCGCACACCCCCTATTTATACTCAATGGTCGGCTCTCCCATTTTTTCTCTTCAATCTCCACGTAGCGCATGGCCCTTAGGCTTGAGGCACGTAGTGGCCACCTTGCCAAATCATTCCCAAAACATGGGGGAATTCATGGCAATTCCTTCAATTTGAAGGAATTGGCCATGGGTCCCCTCACTCATGCTATCATCATCTTTTTTAATAATAATAATAATAAACTAATACAGTTAGCCTGAATAACCTTTATTGCTTCAAATTAGGTACAAGATCGAGCTAATTATATAACCGGTATAAAATATTTAATCACTGGAACCTAACTCCGATTAGACCGATTTTCGGGGTGTGACAACTCTCCCCCTTAAGAAAATTCATCCTCGAATTTTCATTTCAGGCGAACAGATGAGGATACTATTTCTACATAGTCTCTTCGGGTTCCCATGTTCCCTCTTCAACAGAATGACTTCACCACAAAACTTTCACTAAGGGCACAGTCTTGTTACCAAGCCATTTAACTTCTCGTACAAGGATCTGAACAGGTTCTTCCTCGTATGTCAGATTAGATTGAATTTTGACAGACTCTGGCTCGATCACATGGGAAGGGTCTGATCAGTACTTCCGTAGCATAGATACATGGAAGACGTTGTAAATCTGACTTAACTCCTCGGGGAGGGTTAATCGGTAAGCAACAGGTCCAACTCTTTAGGTCACTTCGAACGGGCCAATGAAACGGGGGCTTAACTTTCCTTCTAAAACGAAGAATCTTCTTCCACGGAGATACCTTGAGGAATACCTTTTCACCAACCTCATACTGAATATCTCTTCTGCCCAGGTTAGCATAGGACTTGTGTTGGTCAAAGGTAGCTTTAAGCCGGTCACGAATAATGGTAGTCCTTTCTTCAGTTTCCCGAAGTAAGTCAGGACCTAGCATCTTGCCTTCACTGAGTTCAGTCCAACAAAAAGGAGTCCTACACCTCCTTCCATAGAGAGCTTCATATGGAGCCATTTGAATTGAAGCCTAATAACTGTTATTGTAAGCAAACTCGACCAATGGTAGGGATTTTTCCCACGTATTCCCAAAGTCAATGACACAGGCTCAGAGCATATTTTCTAGGATCTATAAGGAAGAATCATGATTGGTACAAATACTTATTCACATAACTTAGAGAAGGGTTTAGAGTTACCTAAATAACCCTTTCAGATTGGCCGTCAGTTTGAGGATGGAAAGTGGTGCTAAGATGCACTTGCGTTCCCAAGGCCTCGTGAAGGTCCTCCAAAACTGAGACGTAAATCGTGGGCCACGATCGGAGATGATAGATACCAGAATTTCGTGTAAACGGATAACTTCACGGATGTACAACTCCGTAAGCTTAGGCAAGCTGAAATCCATTCTTACTGGAAGGAAGTGAACAGACTTGGTGAATCGGTCCACAATGACCCAAATGTCATCATTTTTCTTTGGAGTCAAAGGTAGACCACTTACGAAGCCCATCGTGATACGCTCCCATTTCCACTGCGGAAGTTCAATGGGCTTCAGAAGACCCGTAGGTACCTTGTGCTCAGCTTTGACCCGTTGGCAAGTCAAACACCTAGCTATGTAGTTCGTGATTTCATTCTTCATATCGGACCACCAATAGATCTCCTTCAGATCTTTGTACATTTTGATAGCTCCAGGGTGAACAGAAAAAGGGCTAGAATGAGCTTCACTTAGGATTTGGTTTCGAAGATCATCATCATCGGGAACACAAATGCGGTTGCGGAAACACAGTAACCCTTTGGAATCCAAAGCAAAGTTAGGATTTGAGCTATCCTTGACCTTAGCAAATAAGGGATTGTAACTCCTCATTAGTTTCTTGGAGTGTCTTAATTAGAGATACAATGGTGGAGTGAATTCTCAGCTCAGCTAACAATTTACCATGCTTTCTGAGTCGAAAGTGAGCATTCAAGCATCTCGGAGAAGAAGTGGGCTTCCGGCTAAGAGCGTTAGCCACCACATTGGCTTTACAGGGATAGTAGTTAATAACTAGATCATAATCTTTCAACAATTCCATCTATCGGCGCTGACGAAGATTTAGCTCTTTCTAGGTCATGAGGTACTTTAGGTAACACTTCTCACCATAGAGATAATGTCGCCAAATCTTCAAAGCAAACGCAACTGCGGCAAGCTCCAGATCATGAGTCGGGTAATTTAGCTCATGAGGTTTGATTTGACGTGAGGCATAAGCTATGACTTTATCTTCTTGCATTAGAACACAGCCTAATCCCAAGTGGGACGCATCACTGTACACGATGAAATCTTTGCCCGTCTCGGGTTGTACCAAGATAGGGGCATTAGTGAGGACTTGCTTGAGCTGATCGAAACTCCTTTGCTAATCAATTGTCCACACAAAAGAAGTATCCTTGCAGAGAAGCTTCGTTAAGGGTGCTGCAAGCAATGAGAATTCCTTAACAAATCTACGGTAATAGCCTGCAAGGCCCATAAAACTATGAACTTCTCCCATATTCTTCAGAGGAGTCCAATCAAGGATTGCTTGAATCTTCTTTGGGTCTACCCGGATTCCCGCAGAAGAAATCACATGGCCAAGAAAGGATACTTTGGATAACCAAAATTCACATTTACTGAATTTGGCATAGAGTTGTTTCACCCGAAGGGTCTGAAGCACGATCCGAAGATGTTCTTCATAAGAAGCAAAATCTTTAGAATAGATCAGAATGTCATTTATAAAGACAACCACAAACTTATTGAGATAGGGCTGGAATACACGATTCACCAGGTCCATGAAGGTTGTAGGTGCATTCGTGAGCCCAAAAGGCATCACCGAAAATTTATAGTGACCATATTTGGTTCGAAATGCAGTCTTTAAAACGTCAGATTCCTTTACCGACATTTGGTAGTATCCGAACCGAAGATCTATCTTGAAAAAGACAGAAACATCCTTCAACTGATTAAAAAATGTATCTATCCTCGGAAATGGGTACTTGTTCTTGATCGTCACTTTATTCAATTGACGATAGTCAATGCATAGACGCATTGATCTATCCTTTTTGACGAACAAAATCGGTGCTCCCTAAGGTGAGGAACTCGGTCAGATGAATCATTTATCTTGAAGGTCTTAAATTTGAGATTTTAACTCATTTAACTCCAACGGAGCCATTCTATACGGAGTAGTGGAGACCGAAGTAGTCCCAAGTTGTACTTCTATCCCGAATTCTACTTTACGGGTGGATGAAGTCTCGGAAGTTCATCGGGAAACACATCAGGAAATTTTTTCACCATGGGTATGTTTTTGATTTTTAATTCTTTCTTGGACTTCATGGCATACATGAGAATCTTTTTAGGCTCGGGTTCGGACTTCATCAAGGTTATGCTCTTCTTACCGAGTCCACGGAGATATAATTTCTTCTTTGAACAATCCACCCACGCTTGATGTTCAGCTAGACAATCGATGCCTAGAATGAGATTGAACTCATCGAAGGGCAAAGCCTCAAGTTGGCCAGAAATGGGATACCTTGGATCCTTAGGGGACAGGCTCTACAGATTATTCGAATAACCACATTATCTCCTAGCGGATTTGAGACAAGTATCTCGGAAGCAACAAGTTCACATTCTAAGTCATACTTTTTAATCAAGGGTTCACTAATAAAAGAGTGCGTGGAGCCTGGATCTATCAAAGCATAAACAAGTTCAGAACATAACTCCACCATACCTGCAATCACATCGGGGCCATCTTCATGTTCGCGACCTCGGACGTGATACATCTGAGCTAAAGTCTGAGGATCACGACCAACTGAAGGAGCATTATTGTTACGGGGTCTACCTGCAGATCCGGATGGTACTGGCTTTTCTTCTCTCCCTTTATTAGGATTGTTTTGAGAAGCTACAGATGTAGGAACCTGAGGGTTCTGCGGGCACTGATGGATGAAGTGGCCAGACTCACCACAAAGGTAACAAGAACCAGATTGCCTATGGCACTGCCCCAAGTGCCTCTTCTGGCAGAAGTTGCATAAAGGAATCTGGGAACCCTTTGTGGAACAGCCCGTGCTATCCATTGAAGCTGTGCGGGTAACGGTTATTCCGGCATACTAGAACTGAGGTACATACCCAGATCGAGGAAACTGTTGGTAGGTAGCAGACTCTGGTCCCATTGTCTTCCCTTCTTCTAGGACATGGTTAACTTAGAATCATCTCGAAACCTCTTATCAGGTCGAGTCTGGTTCCCCTTTCCCCTCTCGGAGGCTCTTTGTGAAACTTCGGTTGCGATGGCCCGATTGACAAGGGTCTGGAAGTCCTCGATCTTTAAAGCAACAAAGAGAGGACGGAGTTCATCACAAAGGCCGTCTATAAATATTCTACATTTTTCTTTCTCGGTACGGATGATTTCGGCACCATATCTTGCATACTTATAAAAATCGTAGATGTACTACTCCACTGGTTTTCCCCTTTGCCTCAGATGGAGGAATTTCTTGCTTCTTTCTACAATGTAGTGCTCCCTGATGTACTTCTTACGGAATTCCTGAAGAAAGAAGTCCCACGTGACACGATGTTCAGGAACAGTGAGGGTCATCGTATCCCACTAGCTTTGGGCCTCTTTAGCTATCAAAGCCAGGGAACATTCAAGCTTATGCTCCTCAGGACACTTCATTTTCTTATTCAGCATTTTCAAAGTGTTCTCTAGCCAGTATTCTGCGATCTCAGGGTTATCCAGGTTCTGGCCGGTGAACGTATACACATGATATTACTTGAGCTTGTCAGCAGGGGCTCTCGAAGCAGACAGAGAAGCCTCAACAGGTGGGGGTGGTTCTTGTCGGAGAAACACCACCACCTGTTTAATCATGTCCACCATGGACATCAGATACGCCTGCTGAGCGGGTGGCATTGATGGAGGGTGAGGTGGGTCGTTCTATCCCACATGCTCGGGTTGGATTTTAGGCCTCAAATTGTCATCTTGAGTTGAGCAGGAGCCCAGATGAGGTTCGTTCACTACCCTTCTATCGGTAGGATCCAACATTTTAGATCTAATTGCACATAAGGATTAAATCGTGTACGATGCAAGTCACAGAATACATATTCAATAACTCTTAAGTGGTATATGTAGACGCAGACTCATAACGGATGCCTGGTTAGTCCTAGAATCGACTAAACATAGGCTTTGATACCACAATTGTAATACCTCCTTCTTGGTCTGGTAGAGATCCGGGTTGGATAGTGTTATTTGGAAGATTAATCGAAGGTTCGGAAAAAGTTTCAGATTTCAAAATCTAATCTAAGTATTATATTGATTATTCTTAAGACTTATCCACTTTATTGGTTACTAAACTTAATTAGAGTTGGGGTCAATTTTAAATTTTTCTTAACCTTAGGGACTAATTTGTAAATTTTTACTAGTTATTGATTTTAATCCGATTTTGTATTATCAATTGAAATTAAACTCTCTAATTATTGATCTAAGGGTTTTATTATTAGAACCTATCGAATTACTACGCCAATTAAACCAATTTGTTTGAGACTTTTTACGAAAATTAGTTTTGTAACTTAACTAAATTTACCATATTTTACCAGTACACTTATAAACCATGTTACTATTGGTACGTCAAATTTTAGGGCGTTCCGAATCTATTTACCAAGTTTTCATCTTAGGCTCATTTTAGTCAGTTTTTAACTATTTTAATCTATCCAAATCTAAGCATACAATAAAACCACATTATCAAGTCATCATACAACCATCAATAGGCTTATACAAAATAAGTTGGACCATATGCCACTTTGCTAGGAGTTTATAGCAAAAGATAACATACATATATGACGAGGACGTGACTTGTAATCGCAATAACACGATTAAGGCTCGGAATTGCTCAAGGTCCTGAAAATGCATGAGACACACATGTTAGGCTTACATAGCCTAGCGAGGTAGTTATAACAATTATGATGGATGATCAATATTATGAAATGCATGGTAATCAAAATATAAGTAGTCATATTACACTATACACAATTCATGCTTATTTCACCTATTTTCATGCTTTCATATTCACATATACATTTCACATATTCATATCATAATCATAATATCATAGCACGATTCATAGGCATATATTACATTAGGTACCATTGGATACACGGATTTCCTTGTACACCAACACATATAACGGAGAGTGGGTAGTAGCCCTTGAGCCGTAGCTCCGAAGATATATCCTTTACACAATCGACCTTAGCTCCCCCACATATAGGCCGTAGCCTTGGACCGTAGTCCTCCCTTATTTAACCGAGCTCAATAATCTTATGGCATGCCAATTGTATCCAATGTCCATAATTACACATTCACATAGTCTATATTTTTTTTCAAGTCATATCATATCAAATATCAAAATGAGCCTTAGCTCCATATCATGCAACATTTCATATCATTTTCATATATCACATACATGTAGCATATCATAGTCATTTTGTGCATATCAAAGCAATGCAAGACACTTTTCGGATTTGCCAATCGAATTCAACATAGTTGCTCTACAGGAGCCCTTAAACAAATACAAATATAACCACAAAATAATGCAACGGGATGGCACCGAGCCTATCCCTTGACACAACTACACTCACCTCGACAACTCGATGCTTTTAAGGCTCTCAGATAACAACGTCTTTATCCTTAGCTTTTAGAAGAGATGACGGTTGTTCTTTATCAACCCTCAATCGATAGCGAGGATTCGAATTGTCGAACCGAAAAACTCGAGCTTACCACCTTATCACTGAATCATTCTCTTTTTCCTTATTTTTCTCTATGTTTATTGCGCACACCCCCTGTTTATACTCAATGGCTGGCTCCCCCATTTTTTTCTCTTCAATCTCCACGTAGGGCATGGCCCTTAGGCTTGAGCCACATAGTGGCCACCTTGCCGAATCATTCCCCAACCGTGGGGAATTCACGGCAATTCCTTCAATTTGAAGGAATTGGTTGTGGGTCCCCCGCTCAAGCCATCATCATCTTTTTATAATAATAATAATAATAAACTGATACAGTTAGCCCGAATAACCTTTATTGCTTCAAATTATGTACAAGATCAAGCTAATTATATAACCGGTACAAAATATTTGATCACCGGAACTTAACCCCGACTAGACCGGTTTTCGAGGTGTGACAATCAGCTTTTTCTTTACCATCAAAAAGGCCTGCTAGGAACATTCATCTTCCACAAAAATTGAAAGTCTTTCATGTTTCTTTACCAGGGTCAAGAACCTCTCTCATAACATTGCTCAGGTTCTATCTTATGATTCTTTATCTACTAAGCATCAGGCTTACATTAATAGTGCTTTTATATTGGCTAAACCTAAAATGCATAAATAAGTAGTTCGTCATGATTGTTGGAGAAAGGCCATGAGTGAGAAAATTTTAGCCTTGGAGAATAATCATACTTGGGATTTAGTTAAGCTCCCACCTAATAAACAGACTATAGGGTATAAATGAGTGTATAAAACTAAATTGAAATCTAATGGTACCCTTGGAAGATATAAGGCTAGGCTTGTTGCAAAATGATACACTCAATAGCTAGGTATAGATTTTTTGAATACTTTTAGTCCTGTTGCCAAAATAACTACTATTAGGACTCTAATGGCAGTTGCGGCTGCTAAAGGCTGGTATTTGCAGCAGTTAGACATTAATAATGCTTTTTTGAATGAATTTCTAAAAGAAGAAATTTACTTGGAGCCACCTCCTGGATTTAATCCTAAAACACCTGGTTTAGTTTGTAAGTTAAATAAAAGTTTGTATGGCTTGAAACATACAAACAGATAGTGGAATGAAAGGTTAACTATTGCTTTAGTTGATCAAGTATTTAAACAAACATCTTCTGATAATTCTCTTTTTGTTAAAGGTGTAGGAGATGATTTTATTACTTTAGTTGTCTACGCTGATGATAATATACTTGCTAGCTCAAATCTGCATGAGATAGTTGTTATAAAGCAATTTTTGCATGATACTTTTAAAATTAAAGACTTAAGGGATTTAAAATTTTTTCTAGGTCTTGAGGTTGCTCGTTCTAGTAAAGGCATCAATCTATGTCAAAGAAAGTACACTCTTGAATTTCTTGAGGAAACTGGTTTCTTAAACTCTAAGCCTATGTCTACTCTTATTCTTGCTAATAGTAAGCTTTCTAAGTTAGAAGGTACACCTTTGTCTGATGTAACTTCTTCTAGAAGGCTTGTAGGAAAGTTGTTTTACCTAACTAATACCAGACCAGACATAGCATTTGTTGTTCAACAGTTTTCCTAATATCTTGTTGCACCCACTGATATACATATGATTACTGCACACAGGGTTCTCAGATATCTTAAAGGAATTCCAGGACAAGGATTGTTCTTTCCTGCTAACAATACTATTAGAATTAATGCTTTTTCAAATTTGGATTGGGCTTCATGTCATGATTCTAGAAAGTCTGTAACAGGTTTTTGTGTTTTTCTAGGATC
Organism: Hibiscus mutabilis; assembly: GCA_019671005.1. NCBI lineage: Eukaryota > Viridiplantae > Streptophyta > Magnoliopsida > Malvales > Malvaceae > Hibiscus > Hibiscus mutabilis. The sequence goes on along the minus strand of CM033718.1, from coordinate 7,455,582 downwards.
AACTTTGATTTCCTAGAAATCAAAGAAACAACATACTATTTTCAGGTCATCAAGTGAGGCAGAATACAGAGCCATGGCAGTTGTCCCTTGTAAAATTCAATGGCTCAACTATCTCCTTTCTGATTTACAAGTTTTAATTTTTCCTGCTAATTTGTATTATGACAACCTCTCTGCAATTAAAATTGCAGAAAACCCAGTGCAACACGAAAGAACAAAATATATTGAGATAGATTGCCACCTGATCTTAGATAAAGTTCATCAAGGACTTGTCACTCTTCTTCCTGTTTTATCTCACAATCAACTGGCTGATCCTTACAGACTATATCATTTCGCAACTTGATGGGGCTATTAGAATACTAATGTATTCCAACTGTGTATGTTTAACAGCTGTGTTTAACAATTGATAAGATTGGGTCGTTAATTAGTTAAAGGGTTTCTTTAACTAATCTTTATTAGTATAAATTAATGATGTCATTGTATTTTTATTGACTCAGAATAATAATAAAAGTTTACTTTTCAGTTTTCTATTCCAAAGCACGTGTTACAATTCTTAACATACATGTACCGCTATGTACCACTACGTACTATTAACTATTTAAATTACTTTTAAAATTATGGGACCGAAAGCGTTATTATCTCTTTTTAGAATAAAATCTAAAAAAAATAATTTTATATTATTTTTTAGATATTTTTCTTTTGGGTAAAGTACACAAATGGTAACTAAGCTTTAATAAATTATTCAATTTGGTAACCATAGTTTCAATTATTTCAATGTTAGCATTAAACTTTTAGTTTTGCTCTAAATTGTTCATTGACCCATTAAAAGGGTGATGTTGCAGTTAAAATATTTTGTATAATAATACATTTAGTCATCCACGCTTGCACATTAAAATAACTGTCCTAATTCGAAAAATATAATAAATTTAACCCTCGTTATTTACATATTATTTCAATTTCACCCTATTTTAACTAAAAATAATTTGACCATAAATCCTAAAACCCAAACTATAAACCCTAAACTCTAAACTATAAACCCTAAACTCTAAACTATAAACAAGTTTTTTTAACAAGTTTGTTTAGGGTTTAACAAGTTTTTTTAGGATCCAAGTAAGATACATCAAGAAGGATCAGGTCAAGGAGTGTTATAGAGTGCTAGAAGTAAATGTCAGCTCGTAGCGTATTGTGACTCGGATTGGGCCACGCGTCTGATGACAAGAAGATCAGTGACATTTTTTGTATAAAGCTTGGAGACTCTTTGGTCTCTTGAAAATCGAAGAAGCAAGTCACAGTAGCTCGACCGTCTGCTGAAGCGGAGTATAGGAGCGCAACTGTTACAACAACATAAATAGTAAGGTTAAGAGGGTTAATGACTGAACTTGGGATGGGTACAAAACATCCAGCTACACTTTTTTGTGATAGCAAAGCTGCATTACAAATTGCAGATAACTCGATTTTTCACAAAAGAACTAAACATATTAAAACCAACTATCATTTTATCCAAGAAAAATTCACGATGGATTGATTGAAACAAATTATGTAACCCCGACATAACAACTTGCAGACATTATGACAAAGGGACTTGCAGTACATCAACATGACTATCTAATGTCCAAGTTGGGGGTAAAAGATGTATTTCACCTACCAACTTGAAGGGGAGTGTTAAGAGTGAAGTTGCAGATTAGTTAGTCGATAGTCAATTACAAAATTAGTTAGTCAGTTAACTCATTTTGAATATAAATAGCATTGTACTGTAAATTTATGGAAGATACGAATGAAAAAACCAGAGTATTCTTCAAAGTTTCTCTTACTTCTCATAAATTCAACATATATATATTGTTCTCCTTGTCACTCTCGATCTCTCCTTCATGCAAATCAAAGAAATTTCAAGTTTGAATCTCTGTATATATGTATAGATGTGTGTGTAGGAATATATAAACTCAATGTCTAGTGAAGAAAGGTGTTTAATTTGTTCAAGTGACCCTGGCCTTTCGCTTTATCTAGAGCCAGGGTAACGCAAGCCCTATTTACCCTTTTTTTTTGTGTGTGTGGAAGGGTGTGTCTACTGATATACGTGGTGATATCTGGTACTCAGATTATATATACGTATGATGCCGTTTACAGTAAGCAAATAATAAAGTGAGAATTCTTTATGATATCATCACACAAAGAAGAAAAAGCAGATGCATCAGACTTATGATTCATATCGGTGGGATTGAAAGTTCCAGCAAAGTATATGCTGACAGATGATATTGGAATGGAACATATTCTGAGTGGATAAATTATTACCGAAAACTATGCAGAGAGATGATAATATGATCCCAATCGATCAAGAGATGAAATCCAATACCTTGAACATCTCTCCTATAGAAGGTCTAAGGACTTGTTAGTGTTTTTAAACCATTATTTTCATTTATTTTTCAAATCTTTTGATAACATGGAATTTGGAACAGAAAAGGGTAAAACAAACAAACAAAAATTCGCTACCTTTCTTTGTGCTCTTATCTATATCTTAACAAACTAAATTCTAAGATCTAATCATAAATTCTAAATTTTAAATTTAAAAATTTAACCATACATTCCAAATCTAAAACTTTAACCATAAATTTATTTTTACTGGGACATAGAGAAGGACACCAAAACAAGCCATACGATTTCTATTCAAAACAAAGTAGCATTCCTTTTTCTTGTTGCCCACCCGGTTCCTTACGGCTTTGCCCTGACTAGTCCAGATCAACTGGCGTCGCACACCTAGTTTTGGTGGGTGATTGTCCCAGCAGAAATTTTCTGCATACACAAAGACTCGAACTCGAAACATACTTAAACGATACAAAACTGCTTATCACTTGATCCTAACCCTTCGGTAAAGTGATATTTCTTTGGGGGTTTTATACAGTTATTTTTAGCTCCCGATGCTTAGGTACCGACCAAAACTCCAAAATCACCGAAAGCTAGTCGAATACTACTACATTTGGGATTTGGCCGCTGTGGAAAGACTGAAAAGTTCATATTTTAATACATTAAGCTAAAAAGATAAAAGATACTTTTCCTTGTCTGATAAGTTTCCCTGATCACCTATTTTGCATTAGTCAAACAGCAGGCAATTAGTGGCAAAGATAGGTTACGAATCCTAATCTGGCGATTACCCAATCTTTTCACCTACTGAAATAGTATTATTACTGAAGTTTTAGCCGCATTTGGACCGTCCCCATCTATGGATGCAATAGTATATGGGCTTTTGGGGGCACAGATGGCTGTTTTTTTGTATATATGTTGTACTGAAAACAACTTATTAAATCCACACTTCCATTTTTCAACCCAAATCATAGGGCTGATTGCTATCATGAATATGGGAATATGCAATAGTTTATAGCACTAACAATGGTGTTCCATTTGCAAGAATATCAAAGTTTCATTTGTATCTTTCTTTTTCCACGAAGCTAATCTGTATGCAATTAATTAATTCATTTATTATCATCTTGATAAGGAGAAGTAGATAATATTGTGGGTTGAACGGAATTCATCTGTCTTTTCTGTGGCTTTTTATATGAGTTGTTAAGAATTTTATGACATGTGTATTATCAATAAAATATAAACAATCGATAAAATAGTGAGAAAAAACATTAATACATATGGCATAAAATCATTGATGAGACATAAAAGAGCACGGAAAGAGGCGGACGAATTTTGTTCATTGCGGGTTGTACGGACATCATGCACATTTTTTTAATCCTTCAATGCTGTTAAGGGCAAGGTATAGCTTTATAGTTATAGCATATCTTTTCTTTCCAATTCTTCTCTCCTTTTACTTTCTCTCTCTGCTTAGCTTTCGGTGTCTTGAGTTGAACTCATGGGAATCTTGTCATGGGAAAAGGAAAGGAAAAAAAAGGTTCCATTCAATTGGATAAATCCAACTTCTCTTTCCACTTCAACTGAGATGCCTCAAGAAGATAGATTGACAGATGCATATACAGATAGTTGTATGATGGGTAGCTACAATTGGCACAAAAAGCTGGACCAAAAACACAAGACTAGTTACCTGAATGGATACATTTAAATTTCTTTTCTGCAACATTAATTACCTTAAGAAGAACAAAATTCTACCATTTTGTAGGGTGTCAAAAGGATTAAGGATCTCAACCAATTATTGTCAGATGTAGTGGTAAGACATATTGTACTTCTAAAGAAAATTCAGTTACAAACTTTAGAAGCGACACTGTTGAAAATGACAACCCCAAACATAGACCGTAAAACTGACATATATATCATGGTGACAACGTAGGAATTGGGATAGTGCAGTCATTTAAAATGTGTTTATTGCCACATGTTTTGTATTAGCATACTGTTATGTATGCAACTTGTTATTTACTCAATCTAGGGAGATATAGATGTCTTCATCAAATAATCATCAAGGGTAATATCTCTTCATGGAAGCTATAAATAGGCCTCCAGGGCGGTGACGTTCCTCATTAGTCTCAAGCAGATTACCAAACTTTCATAGTCCCCCTCCAAGAAGCTCCATAGGGAACACACTCACAGTCACATTTCAAAGTACTTTCCTCTGCTGCATCAAAGAATGGAAGTGGTTACAAGGATGGTTGCCGACAGACCAGTGGTGATCTTCAGCCGGACCACATGTTGCATGAGCCACACCGTCAAGACTCTGATAAGTGGGTTTGGGGCGAATCCTACGGTTTACGAGCTCGACGAACTACAAGACGGGCAACAAGTCGAAAGTGAACTGCAGCAGATGGGATGCAAGCCAAGTGTACCGGCTGTTTTCATAGGGCAGAAACTCATTGGAGGTCCTAATCAAATCATGACCCTCCAAGTGAAGAACCAGCTTGTCCCATTGCTCATAAGGGATGGAGCCATATGGATTTGAGATAGGCATGCCTTAACTTTCTGTGAACAAAAATAAATTACTCGGCTTTGTCTGCATTTCCTTTTGGTTTCTGTGGTATATACAGTGATATTTTTGCAGAGCATATCCTTGTACACCGTTTTTGGGGCTGGCCAGGATCATATATAGTCATAGTATATATTTCCTTTTGTACTAAAAACTTAGGAGGAATTTGTATCATAACTTGGTCGTGTAATATTTTCCCTTGTCTATGCTAAATAAAGGTATATCTGCTATTATATGCTGGCATTAGCCAAATATGGCCTAAAAGAACAGATCAGGCCATAGCATTAGCTGCGCATTGTGAAGGGTTCTTCCCATTTTAGCTGAAACTGCTAATTACGTTTAGTTGTGTTCTGTCGGACTTTGTTTTCCCCCCTCGAAGCAGGGTGGTCTGTCCCTGTAATAATGTTTTCCCCCATATATGCAAACAGCAGCCCACACCAATGCAATGCTGTAAAATCATAACCTTGTTTTTTTTCCTCCCTATTCCCAGGGTTTTGCCCTGACTAATCCGGACCAACTTACGCCGCACACTTAATTTTGGTGGGTGAGTCTCCTAAGTCCCAGCGGAGATTTTTTACTTACACAAGATCTCGAACTCAAGACTTGCTTAAGCAATACCAAACTGCTTACCACTTGGATCAATCCCGTTGGTATCTTGCTTGGTTTTTTGTTCATCATTTGACGTGATTCAGAGCATGCTATTGCTAAGCAATGTCCCAGTAGCTGGCCTGGCCAATCTCAGTAGTAAACACAGAGGAGTATATAGCTTTTCAGTGATAAAAAAAACTTGGGTTAAAAGAGGTTTAAGGGTTCAATGGTCCATGTACTAATTGGATAAAAAATATTAAGTACCAAATTGAACCTTAAATGAGTTCATGCATTAAGGGTTCAATTGTTCATGGACTAAGTGATACATTTGTCGTGATAAAAAAATTAAGCACCAAACTGAACCTTCGGGTATTTAATTAGATAAAAAAAATTAAGTATCAAATGAGAGTTTATGTACCTTATTGAAAAAAAAAACATTAAGTACCAAATTAAAAATATGACTTAGTTTCAAGTTAGAGCAAAATATTGTAGACCATATATAATTGAAAACTCCTTCAAAGCAAACTAAAAGTAAAAATTAAAAATTTTATAATTAAATATTTGTTTAAGCCTTTAATTTATCATTTTACAGTTGTTTTTTAATAGAATTTTATAATCTTTTATAACATATATATATATTAATTTTTGTTAAAAGGGACTAATTTGCACATTTTAAAATTCTAAGGACCTAAAAATAGTTACACTAATTTGTTGTTATGTTTATTCGGGTTGTAAATTACAATTTGACTTGAATTTGAAAAATCAAATAACTCAATTCAATTAATTCAAAATTTAAAATACTTAATAAAAACTTTTAAAATAAACCGATGAAATATTAGATATTATTTTAACCTATAAAATTGCATCTCATTATAACTCTGAAATACCTAAAAATCTTCTGAAATAAATGATATTTTTATTTGTTGTCCTCTCGATTCTCCAGAGCTTTGTCATAACTAATTTAGACTGACTTCTGTGGCACACCTAGCTTTGGTAAGCGAGTCTTCTAACAAAATTTTCTGCATATACAGGATCTCAAACTCAATACCTGTTTAAACGATACAAAGCTGTTTACCACTTGGTTAACCTTAAACTTTAAAATAAATGATACTTTAGCAACATGGCACGTAACATAAAATATATATTAAGTTTTAATTATTCAAAACATAGAAAAGCATGAGTACAGCTCAGCCATGTACAATTGGATGCTGATACTGATGAGATTTTTATCCTTACCAAGTTGGACCTTGGCAGGCACAATGGTTATGGTGCAATAGAGAATCCAAAACAAATGCTTCTTAATTAAGCCGTATCTTTAAATGCAAAACTGTTGGCCGAGATTATTCTCCGATCACAAACCAAATAATAAATGGTTTTCCGCGTCGACACACCAACACAATCTGTCTATTGGCCTTAGGTTGACACCTCTGGAAGTTCATGAATTCAGATGAGGAATTGAATTGACCCAGAAAAACATGGAATATTGGAAGACAGCACTTCATGTCTTAAAACACCTCCCCTGTCTATGTGTCCGAAGATCAATGGAGATAATCGTGTGAAATGAAAGAAAAAGAATCCCATCTTCATATCATAATCGATCTTGTTTGGACATATTTGAAGAAAATTAATGACGTGATGAAACATGTTTTGATGGCTTAACACAATATCTGCCTACTTTCACTCATATACAGATTTCTTTTCAAAATGGCATGGCAATTGGCAATGGTTTCACTGAACAAATTAACCCCAGAATCCTTCACTCAGTAGTCATGATACTGAGTAACGCCAACGCCTATGGGACAAGAATCGAGATTCCGAATTCGCTTTACTCCCTGCAGGCTTCAGGCTGTTGATCCTGAACAAGGAGTGGAGCTTTCTTAGTTTCTTGGTGAGTGATTTGAGTAGCTTGTTCGCGGGATGGGATCTCACAAACTCTTGTTTCATCGACACATGGTCTTTTTCCAGGTCGGTTAGCCGCATTCGCATTCTCGCTACTTCGAGTTTCAGCTCCCGGTTCTCTCTTCTCACCGATGCATAGTTGTCTCTCGGTGAGATGGCTCCACTTCCTACACCACTGCTGGAACGTTGAGGGAACGACTGACCGTTGGTTGCACCGAAGAACTGATTGTGACTTCCGTTCATTGCGTTTCGAAGCCTGATTTGCTCAAAATATAACACTTGGACTGCCATCGGCACCGGTAACCTTTCGTTCTGAGCCGCATGGCTACAGGCTTCTTGAGATAGTTTCTGACAATCTATGGTTTTGCATAGTCTATAGCGTTCGGAATCCTTTATGTTTGGATGAACCTGTTAACCGAAGCAGAAAATGATTCTAAGAGCCTGCATATGAAATTATGAAACACCTAAAGATATCTTAGCTATGGAACTATTTAGTTCTTTGTTGTGAGAAGCTCACTTTGAGGAAGATATCGACAGCTTTGTATAATCCATCGGTAATGACTCGAGCATGATCCGGAAGCGATTCTGCAAGTGCCATGAATTTCGATGGCGACAAATTTGTGTCTAGTGCAACTTCTGCAAGATAAGTGTCAAGTAACTTGGACACTTTGAGGATTGAACTTTGTTTAGGAGATCTTGGACTGTCAAAATCATATGCCATATCATTTTCATCTCTCAATTGATTATCCTCGTCCTCCTCCTCATCATCCAAGTTCAAAAAGATGGAGAAGATCCTTAGGATTGACTCTGTATCATACGTGGCCGTATGATTGTTTGCGTGCGAATTAGCCGGTATTAGGATGTCTTCAAGAATTGCCTGGTCTAATTGCAGACCGATCCGCCTCTCCAAATCCGATTTGCAAGAAGTGGATGCCGATGATACTATTGCGGTTTTCAGTAAACTGGAGAGAAACGCCATGGGAACCGGACTCTTCCTTGATTGAGTTGGTAGTAAGCTAACAATGGCTTCAACAATTACCCTCTGTTTCTTTTGCAGCTCAAAATCCAACAGGCTTCCCTTTACGAAGTGAGGGTCCCTGACAGCCAAATCTTGAGCTGAATCCTGAGTGTAATTTATCAAAATTTTGATGATCATATCCTGGTTTAGACCCTTTGATTTTACTGCTAATAAAACTCGTTGGAAGAAATCGAGACTAAGAACTGCCAGAGTCTTTCCCCACCAGTTGGACGGCGTTTCCGGCGCCATGTTTGGCATAGTTTTCAATGGAAAGTTGTGATCAAGTTTCATTAAGCCAGAAGTGAGCTGCTCTTTGCATGTGTTATTTGCAATTGCATTGATAAGCCTGTTAACAAGGTTGATCTCTTCAGATACAGGCAATAGGCTTTTGCAACAGTGAAGAACAGATATGGAGCTCGATATGTTTGGGAGTACCGTGTCCTTCAGATAAGCTTCCGTACGAGCTTCCAAGTTCTTCTCTGTAAACTCTTCTGTCATTTCCAAGAAATGTGATGCACATCTTAACATTGCAACATTCAATAACGAAATCTCGACATTTATCCCGTAACAGAACTTCGCAGCTAGCTCGAATGCCTCTGGTCCACCCGGAATAGAAGAGAGACTTATGCGTGAAATCTTCGCATCCTTCGTATCGATCAACAGCTTCCTGATTCTTCCACTCCTAGAAACCAGAGGGAACTGAAAATAAAAGTTGCAACTGCATGATTAAAGGTTCTATTACATTGGTGCCAACCAGTTTCTAGGCCATAGTAAGGTAAGATCATAGCTATATGTTGCGAGTGTACTTATAGGCATTTGCTGCTAAAAGTTGCGAAAACCGATTCATCATACCTTGTGAAGTGCAAAGCTCGAGGCTCCGACCTCGACAGTAAGATCACTCGAGACATCAGAAATAGGCCTGCAAGATAGATAACTATATCAAATGCTGCTGCATAGTGACTAAAATCAAGCTAGCAAAGGGAAAAAAGAGAGATGAATTCATTTCTACATGCTTGTTAGTGCCAATAATTTGGATATCAAATTGTTCCTTTTGTCAAAACCTGCATCCCCATTTTGAACCCATAAATCCCTCCACTGGTTTAGTCAACTCGTTTACATTCAATGAACATCTCAACAACTTACGGATAAAACCTATCTTGTTTCCATGGTTCAACATGGAGGGCCCAAATGGGGAAACTGACAAGTCAATAATTATAGCATTAGTGCTGTTTCAAAGAGCAGGGTAAGCAATCAGGTGAAGATCACATCACAGAAGGGGTTCATCTGTCACATTCGACCCTGACTGGTCTGTATTCCAGGCTTATCAGCAAGTGGTGCTGTCTAGTTTTAGTCCACCGATGCCAATATGCGTTGAGTAGACTGATAAGGAGTTCGATATCACTTAAGTAAGGCTTCTATTTCGAATCTTATACTCTAAAGAAAGGAAAGAGAACACCCAACAATCTAATCCCCAAGTTTTGTGTCATACATTGTCCAGAACAGGAATAAACCATGATTATCTGTGTTATGCAGGTGTGAAAGCAACCTTAAACTTAAAACCAGTACTGTAACAGCAAGGAAGAAGAAATAGAAGAAGAAAGTTACCATTCAGTGGCATGCCTGATACTGCTGGAATTTTGTCGAAAAGATCTCTTACCAGACATGCTTGGTTTGAGCTCAGCAACAGTAACAACACCCATTTTCTCCTCACAAACAAACCAGAAAAAAATTCCAGATTTCAGCCCCACGCCAAGGTGTTCTTCAGTTCAATGGTTTCATCTTCTTTCTCCTACCAAGGGCAGGAGTGAGGTAAAAGTCAGATGAACTCATGCAGGATTAAAGGGCTTTGAAAATAATACACAATGCTTTTAATGAGTGCTTATAATAATGTGTGCTTAACTAAAGTCAAGAACGTGTTCGAGTGAGCTTCCACTTTTCGGTGAGAGCGTGGCCTTTCTTGACATGGTTTTCTTTGTTTGTTTAATTTGCAGGATTCCTGTTGGGTTTGCAGTGCTTTTAGGGGACTGTAATCATTGCTTTTGGAAGTAATTCAAACAAAAAGACCTCGCTTAATTCAACTCTATTACAGCACACAACAAGATTTCTGCATATACATACATATAGCCTATTTTTGTGCCCTGCCCCCAGGCTAGAAGCCTAGGCCTTCAAGTTTATGGACACCCCTTTGCTGCCAAAATCACTATGACATTACCTTAACAACTATTCAATTTCCTGAATTTCCTCAATGTCAGATTTCATTCCTTCTGCCTTAAACAAACTTCATTGCTTAAAAGGGGTTGAATTCTTTTATTAGTCCCTCTACTATATGAAAGTTGACGAATCAGTCTCTACATTCTAATTTGACCTAAAAGAAGAGGATGGCACTGTTTAGACTTTAGACCATTATATATGACAGGTTTAATCCCTGGATGGAAACTTTCAAACTACAAAACATTCATGCATCTGGATGTAAATGGTGTCGTTTTAATATTATAATGTCAAGTTCCACTTAATCATACAAAATATACGCAAATTAATAATGTAAACCTCAAAATCTGTGTGCTCTTGGTGTGCCAGATTATTCTACAAAATATACACAATTTATTGGGCGAATATTTAATGGAAAAATATATGATGTACTAGCGGTAGAAACATTTTGTTTCTACAAGTGCTCTAATTTAGGGTTAAGGAACGATTTAGGGTTTATAGTTTATGAGTCTAGAATTTAGAGTCTATTGTTAGAATTTAGGGTTTAGTGTTATGGTTTGGGGTTTAGAAGTTAGGGTTTAGGTTTTAGGGTAATATGGTAAGAATTTAAGTTTTTACCTATAACCCTTAAATTCTAACCCTAAACTCTAAATTCAAACCACAATACCTAAATTCTAAGCACATAAACCTAAACCTCTAAACTATGAACCTTAAAATAAATCCTTAACCCTTAAAATTAGGGCGCTTGTAGAAACAAAATGTTTCAACACTGGTGCGTGGTATAATTATCTATATTTAATATATCGAAATTAATTTTAAAATTTTATGATGATGTATTATCTTTTATTTCATTAATGATATATAGGATTATACGTCACTAGTGTATCAAATTTTTAAAAAGTTTGTATGGTTAGTGTGGGTAGCATGATTTAATCAGCCACAAATCATTTCCATCTTTTCTTTGTCGGTTAATGTAAATGTATTTTGTTATGTAAGATTGTATTTAATCTCTTTGACATTAAAAGAATTAAATATTTACGTAAAATTATCCACATCATGAATATATTATATAAATCTCTTCGTAACAAAAATATATTTTATTCGAGTGGTTAAGAGAATTCACATCCTTTAAAACTAAAATATATGAAACCAAATCATTAGATGGCCTCCTGAAGAAATCAATCAGGAGACTTGCTTCTAGAAAGGTGGCAATGCCACAGATATCGAATATATACATACATCATTGGTGCAGCCACTCAACTTTTGGCTTTGTAAAATACATCCCACTTGCTGCAATTCCATGGTTTTTACACCAGATTTTTACTTCTTTTATTTAACTAAAAAAGAACTTATCTGTGATAAATTTAAAAAAAATATTATTGGTTGAGCCAACCACGAGTATCATCAACAAATGAGAGAAGGGTGAGCATCTTTGTATTTGGATAATCCACAGAATCTTTTTGGAGTATACAAAATTAAAACCTTGTTTGTTCACTATTAATACATTGGCCAGGAAATCTGAAGTATGTCTGAGCATTGGTATTAAAACCCAAAACAGCTTTGAAATTTGAATCGTTGGGGTTGGTAAGGAAAGGTGGTGATTACAAGCAGGGATGTACTTAGAGGGCATTAGGACGTTTTCAGAAACTTTTTTTTATATATTTTTTATTGAAAATTTATTTTTGTCTCCCTAAAATTTTATAAGTTATCCCTTTAGAATTTTATAGGTCTGTCTCCTAACATAAAATCATACGTCGCGCAAGCTTGAAATAACAATTGATTCATATCATTTGATCCCTCAACTATTAAAACTTTTTTATTTTAGTCATCTAAAATAAAAAAATGTAAACGAGTCACTAAATTTAGGTTGGTCTAGAATGATGAGGTGGTAGATACTTTAAACAAGGTTTGAGATTTGAATTCAAATTTTGTGAATGAAACAAATTGGGTTGGGAGGGTCACCCTCATTCTGAATCTCTACAATATTCGATCCAAATTAGTCAACCAATATGTTGAATACTAATGGTTATAAAAAAAATGGGTTTCGTTTTCAGTTTAATCATCAAACTTGGGTTCCATTTCAGTTCAATCACTCACGATTAATTTTCATTAATAACGCATGTCATCGTATGATGGTGACACATATCACTGTCGAACTAGTTAGAAGAAAAACATAGAGTTTGGGTTTGACAATAAAATTCACCCAACCACTTAATCACTACCTTCAACTCCTGTACTTGTTAAATGGTTGACAATAATATTTTAGGTAAAACTGAAATGAAAAAGGTTTTAAACTAGAGTTCAATTTAATTACATTAATTGTGTATGAAACACTATTTTTTTAAAACACGTTTCAAAATCGTGTATAATTTAATAATTTTATCTTTGAATTTTACTTTCAGTTTGATTACATGTGATATGATTTTGAGGATTATAAAAAAATGGTGAATCCTTATTTCAAACAAATAATAAAGATAAGATATTTTAAATTGTGTAAACTTTGAAATTTTTGTGGATTTGGTTTAATTTTAGGTAGATTATATATATATTGAAAAATATATAAAACAAAATAGCAGTTTTCAAGTAATATAACTTTTAGTTGTACAAAAATTATTTAATTATTTTATAGGAAGTCCTGGACTTTTAGAGCATTTTTACCTTAATCATTAAATTTTTAAAACTTGTAATACAATCACTAAACTTTTAATCTGCTATCGTTACGGTCACCAACGTTAGTTGTTGTTAAAAAAAATGCTGACATGTAATATTAAACTTTTCTTCTGCAAAACCCCCTAGTTTTTTTTTTTCTTTCAAATTGACCGTTGTTGCAAAGGTCACTTATGTTGAACTAAGTGATAGTTCATCAATCCCAACGAGGAAAAGACTATGTTTGGCCAATTGGTAAAACAATAAATTTTAACTTTTAGTTTCGAAAAGGTTTAAGGAAATTGGAAGGTTTTCCAATGAGTTTGAACTGCTGGAATGAAAGAGAAGAAAAGGAGGATTATATTATTTTCTTATTATTTGGTTACTTGTTTATAATTTTTTTTATTATTAAGAACTAAAAAGAAAACTTTTTATAGTTGGGTGACCAATTTGTTGTTATCACTTTTAAAATATATTATTTAAGGTGTAAAAGTGCAAAATCTTTTATAAAAAGACCCCTCTCCCATGACCATTGCTTGGAACCTTGGGTGGGTGATCGTGTGGAAATGCATATAATTAATTATGATGGTGTGGATAAGTCTGTTTTGCCTAAACAAATATGGTAATGGAATGAACCGTTTTGTTCATTATTTTTCCCCTTCAACCACTGACCTCTACCAATACACATTTATTGTTGTTTGACTTTGTCATTCCAAATAATTGAACCCCAAGACTTGTGTTACACGTGGGCTTGTTCATCACTACACAGCCCAATGTCTTGGCATCCAAGGCTACGGATTACTAAGGAGCTATGTTTTCACCTCCAAAATCATGACCGCTTTCCCTACAAGTAATTATCCATCAAATTCTTATCACAAATGAAATAGATTTGCCTGGACCGGATTCTCCAGCAATTCTAACCAATGATTATTAAGTGATTCTTGAAGTTCAACAGTGTTCATACATGTTAATTAATGGAACATTCAAGTTGAAAGGATAGTAACAGGCTGACCTGGTTTAATGGCCGACTCCCGTGATTATTCGGATGAGAGGGCGGTATTTCATACTCTGCTTGATATGGAAGCTTATTGCAGATGCAGATAATTTTGATGGTAATAGAAGGACAAGCTAGTACTAAAATATGATCGGTCCTGTTGTAACGTAAGGCGGATTGGTTGATAACCCTTTGCTGCTGGGGAATGTAACTTCGTACAATTGAGTATAATTTACCAAGATCTATTAACAGAAACATGTCATGGTTGGTTGAACCACATCTGCCGCTCTAGCATTCTCCCTGTCTTGTGCTTCTGGTACTGGATAAAGGAACAGAACTCTGACTTGAATGTTGCATATCAGAAAGGGGAACAGAACCTGTCTGTGAAAAAATCGAACCAACTGAACTACTAGATGTGCTTGAAGAAGAAGGAATTCTGCTCAAGTAAGAATCCTTCTTAGACCCTGTAATCAGCTCGGACCATGGAAGAAGTGGAAGATGGGGCCAATGTAGCTGGTAGAGATCCAACTGGATAGTGAGCAACTGGCATATCAATGAGAGATGATGCTGATGGACTTTATCTCATTGTTCCCACCGGGTGGTCGAATTTGCATGTGGACCCAAACTTGCAGTGCCCATTCTGCAAGTAGAAAGAACAAGGCTGCGCCCCCTGCTTAAGGGAAAGAATCTAATTAAAATAACTATTAAAAATTGAAGTATAATGAATTAGCCTAGACACCTCGGCTGAATATTACGGAATTGTGAAGGTAATTCACTAGCTGTTCAAGATAGCAACGCTAAAGCTGAACAGAAGAATGAAGAAAAAAAAATGAAAACAAGCTAGAACATATTTAAAGCTGTTCAAGATAGCAGTACTGCTCAAACCCACAATTCATTGTGAAGTTCTGACCAACCTAAGCCATCCATAAGCAATAATCTGATTCCTGAGTTATGAGGCCCGGAAAAACCTTCCAACATTAGTTTATCGGCAGGATATAAACTATCAAGCTGTCAAATGTGTATGAAGAAATCGCAAACTCACTAATGATGACCATTCTGAAGCCCTCTCAATCCTACACTTGCGCACTGGACTCTTATAAAATGAAGCATGTCTAGTCTATTCGGTGGCGGGGTTGGGTTCCTCGAAAGGAAAAAAGTACGATTACCTACAGGAAAAATGACAAGGCCAAAAGGTTGCCACTTTCTTTCTTCCCCCTCTAAGGAGAAATTCTAAGCCCATAAAAGATAAGACGCAGAATTTCAGACTTCTACGGAAAGCACGCCAATTAGAGGTATTTAAAATATCTTAACCTGACAAAACTTGGTCTATAATGCAAAATCTAGAAGTCAAGGTCCCTCTAAAAGCCAAGTCTCAGGAAAACAAATTATCATAACGTAATGTCACACAATGATCAAATAAAAACAAAGAGATTTAAAATGTTCACATACTGGACGTAAAGGAAGTCCCATTGGGTTGAGGAAGCAATTAGTCAGTGGCACAACCCTGTCTCTAGGATGATGATACCTGCAAGATGATCCAAATTTACAATCGCCGGTCCTAAAATAGTATTGGCATTCAGGTTCACTGGGTCTCTCTGGAAATGTTTGATTGTTCTGGTTACTGCTTGAATGGCCTATAGAAGAGGGCAGGGAAGGATAAGGTCCTGCAAGTGAAGGTGTTGAAGAAGATAGCTGTGTTAGTCCATAGAAAGAAGTAGCTCCAACAGCAGGTTGCACACCAGGAGAGTGTACTGAGCTTACAGGTGCCTGCACCAAGTAAGCCAATAACATCTTCAGGAATCCAACAGACTTACTCATTATCTTAATGCAACTATGCTGATCATCCTACCGAGTAGTGACTCCAACCAGGAATAGGAACCATCCCAGGGGAAAACAGAACAGGGCCATAAGCCCCTTGAACATATGAACCGGGTAATATTGGAGGCCTTGCCACTCTTACACTGGTGGATGCGCCTCCATACTGCTCAGTTATAGGGACTGAAGGAGACTGCACCTGCTGAAAAATTTGAGGTGCAGATATTGGAATTGATGTTCCAGCTGGTTGAGGATGATGGAATTTACATGTATAATATTTGCAGTGCCCCGTTTTCAAATAGTAGGAGCATTCTTTCTCGCCCTGTTAATGGATACACATAAAATTGGTATCTAGATGTTTTACAAATCCTGAAAATAGATAAATACAAATTGAAGAGAAAACAAGAAAAGAGAAAATCCAAACCGGTCGTAATGGGTATCCATATATATTCAGTGGAACATGGCTAAAAGATTGATCTCCGTGTTTAGGATGGTGGAACTTACAGGATGCACCAAATTTAGAGGTCCTGGTTTTTAAATAAAACTCCATACATGACAACTGCACAAGTTATGAAAATAAAGAATAGGTATTTGCAGCATTAATTCTCAAAGGAGTTTATTTGTTAAAAACAATTTTGCATATTTTCATAAAGCTATTCATTCACCTGACATGTGGGTTCCTGGTCTTTCAGGGTATGCCCCTGTGGCTCTCACAGCTGCCTCAACCTAAAGGTATCACAACCAAATAAAAATGAGTGATTGAACTGTCACAAAAGGTTAAAAGCCGAATACAAGAAATTCTCTTACATCATCCTATTCTATCAATAATCATCCTCAATTCACTTGTAAAGGGAACTGAAGCAGGCAAATAACTTATTAGAATCGTAGAATTCTCGTGCCTATGAAAGGAAGAAAGAAGACCTGAAGTTCACCTGTTAAGTCGATGTACATCCAAGAAGAACAGAATTCCATGGTATGTTATCCGCTTTGTTTGCTTTACTTACCCACAGATTAAACAAGATCTTTTGGATAAATATAGGAAATAAACATCTATCAACTAGCCCACATGTCAGACAGTTTGGTATGTGAATTAGAGCCTAAGACAAGGACAGAACAAAAAACTAAACTTAGGGAAGATGCAGCACAAATACAGACTTAGGTTGCAACTCATTGAAGTCCAGAATAGAGGATGCGAAACATCACTTCGAAACTGCAGTATTTGGTTTCTTTTTGGATTTGGAGCAAAATAATGTTCCCATCACATCCCCTATGATTTACAAAAAACGAATCTATACGAAAGAATAACCTGGAAAAAGTAATGGAACAACCAGTTATAACAAATAATCTAACAGAGAAATCGATGTATCCTTCATTCCATTTTACATCAATCAATATGCGTTCATTGAAGAACCAAATGAAACAAACAAAAGTGAAGCCCCAGTCATCAAAGAAAGAACATAGAAATTTACCGAGGCACGGTTGCCAGGGTGATTGTAACGGCACCTATTACCATATCCACAAAACCCAGTTCGCATGTAGCAAACACAGTCAGGCAACCCGGGACGTTCCGGGTACGATTGCGTGCCCCTCAAAGATAATTGCCGCATTGATTCTGCATTACACCAAAGAAACACTAATAAAACAAACCCCTGATTCACTCTCCTCGTTAAAAACTCCCTAAAACCCCAAACGGTAGTAAGAAAAATGCTTTAGCAGGGAAGCATCGTTACAATGCGAGTAGAAAAACGGAAAAGAAAAAAAAATATATGGAAACGTATAGAATTACCATCCAGACCTGTTTCAGGACCGGCATGCCTCCATTGGGACTGGTGACCAGACTGTGACTCATTCCGTGGCGGGTTGCGACCGTACAACTCCATTGGCCTTATGTACAGTGACACCTTAACTAATACTACGTACTTTACAATGGAAAGAAGAACAGAAATGGGAGGCTTTGCAGATAAATTAGGAATGTTACCAAAATGAATCGGAGATAGCTCGAGCGAGAGTGCAAATTTTGCAAAGAACAACAATGATGTTAAGGAGAAGAAGGTTTTCTTTGATTTTCGTTCGTTGGTGTCGTTATTTATATTAAATCTTTTATTGTTCCGTACCGCCAAATGAAGTGCACGGGAAACTGGGAAAATATTTTCTCGGAAAATATACAGAAAACTTGGGGTTTTTTTGGCGGATTTCTGTTTTATTTATACGTTCAAATTAATCGATAAATAGATCTAATATGGATGACGTTAAAACAAAGCTCGGTTTTTGGACATGAACATGTAGCCGACACTTGTTCGAACTGAAATTACAGTGTAATCCTCTTTATGTTGTTGGGCGTTGGCATCTTTGTATTAGATGGGCACTTTTTCTCCTTACTCTGTTAAAGGCTTATTATTCTGGAGGGACATATTTGTCATTTGACTAAAATGTGCACGAACTTTACAACAAATTAGGGGTTTAACCGTCAAATAAGGGTACAAACTATATTTTTTTTAGTTAGGTACTCAAATTATATTTTGGGTCAAATAGGTGTTTAATGTTTCATTCCGTGATCCATTTAAGGTTTAGTTATGACATGTGTTAAGTGTTCAAAAGTACTATTTTTATAACCTTTTCACTCATATTATTGTTAGACTTAGGCTCATTTTAGTTGCATTATTAGGCATTCATGCATATTTTCATGATTTCCTTCGCCGTCATGCTTGATTTCATAATTTAGTTGATTTTGTGAAAAAAAAAAGTAATGTGGATGTGTGTTTTGTGTGTGCAGGATCAAATTGCCCAAGCAATCAGGAACTGTCGTGGCAACTAAAGAAGGAAACTGAAGGATCTGCCAAGGCAATCGAAGGTGTCTTCTACATGTCATGCTGAGCAGATTGCTGAGGCATGTCAGGACAAATCCACCTCATTAGGGATAAACACGAAAAGCAAGAGATAAATCCCAAAGATTTGGATTTCCATGCAACATTTAATGAAGATTTAAATTCAGATTTATGAGGAGTTCTTAGAGATCAAAGGGAGATTAAATTCCAAGAGTTTTAGCAGAAGTTTTTGGAGAATTAATATATAATAAAAGAGATCTATTTCTTTTATTCTATTTAATTCCAACTTAACTTCCTCCTCAAGAAAGACTTTGACCTAGCCAACTCTTATAAATAGAAGACCTAGCCGCCTACTTCAAGGTGTATGCGATTGGGAGAGAAAACTAGGGCTGCTCGACATCTTTATTCTTTTTCCTCTTTGTTCGATCATATTCATGTTTAAGGATTTTATTCTTGAGTTTATTTTGTGCCCAGCCATGAACTAAACTTATTTGGCTTGGGTTATTGTATTTTTGTAGTTGTGAAAACGATTGGATTTGTTTAGGTATTGAGTTTGCAATTTTACTTCAAAGTTTGTTCATTTTTGTTTCTTAAATTTTGCGAGTGAATTGGGAGAAGATCTCATGAATTCATCCATTTATCTTATATCGGGAGAATTAGATTCAAGAAATGAATGAGCATGGTCTTTATTCAATTCAATCGATGGTGAAGACTAATTCGACTTAGGGATAAGTTGCGAATGTCAACGGCTAAAAGGAGCGCAAGATAGGTTGTTGTCCACCCTTGGTTCACGCATGGATGTATTATCAAGGCATGCACAATTAACAACGTTTCGAGTTAGGGATAACGAGAAACCATTGAAGAACGCTTCGCCGAACTTTGAAGGTTGTCGCCCAATTACCCAAGCAATCGCTCCATTCCTAGACTTGCCCAGGCAATCGCAGACCTGCCCAGGCAATTGCAGAATTGCCTAGGATGTCGTAGAATTGCCCCAACAATCCGACTAGATTCAATTGTTGAAGCAATTGAGCTACTCTAGCACTCAATTACCATGATGGTCCATTCAATTATCACACCACGACTCACGATAACCCGCCTACTCTCTCTTATTCGATTACATCTTCTTTTTATTTAATTTCTCTTTTATTTTACTTGTCGATTAGAACTCCTACAATCACCAAATTGTGTTTTTACTTTCAGTGCGAGAAGTTAGATTCCCAATGTAGCACCAATCCCTGTGGAGACGATATCTATACTATACTATAAAGTGTACACTTGCACCAATTGCGAAGCACTTAATACGCGCAACAACGGATGTTAATTTTTTCCCTTATCCAATCAAAATCGAACACATGACAATATTAAATATTTTTAAATTTTATTTTTTAAAAATAAATCAAGTTTTTTTAAATATCCTAAAATTTTCAAATAATCTCAAAATCCCCCAAATTCGGTCACTCTCACCATTGTTGGTCGCGTTTCCGGTGACAAAATAAAGCGTCTTCCCCTCGCCGAAGGACTCACACACCGTTCATCGTTCGTTATACCGTCGTTCGTTGCGAATCATTTGAATGAACCATTCGACGATTTTGACGTGTCGCACGACGTTAGTTGATTTTTCGGTGACGAGAAGATGAGGTAAATGATCGTGATGGTCCAACGTTAGATGTGATGGACGGCGGTGTGGCAATCGGCAGCGAAATTAGGTCAAATCGGGATTTAAGTTGTTAGAAATTTTAAAATTTGAGGCTATTTTGTGCATAGCATTCGACTTTCAGGACAACTCTTTAATGAGCTCTAAATTTTAGCTTTACCTAACACTAAATTTTAGCATTTGATTATAAAAAGTTTCGATACTTCATCAGTAACTTAAAATATATCAAAAAGTATAATATTTTTTATTTTAAGTTTCGTATTTTATAACATTTTGAGTTAGTACTGCACTACGACTCTGCCGCACTTTAGACTCGCCCGATCCAAAAACTTATCTTGATCTAATAAATATTAAGGCGAATTAGACTAGATATTACTAATGTTTTAGATGTGTATCAATTGTACCACCAAATTAAAAATTGATTTTATTAGTATTAAACTTAAGCTTCAATGTTATCGCTAGATTTTCACATAAATCAAACTCAGTGACGAACCTACAAGTTTTGGGACGTGGCCTCCCAAATTTTTTATGAAAATTTTATCTATTTAGATCCTTATTTTTAATTCAACTGAATTTTGCTCTCTCATTTCTTTATTATTAATATACTTTGCTCACTCTAATTTTGATTCATAGTTTTGTCCTTGACCTCGTTAAACCAAACAATCAAGACCGACACGAAACCTACCGCAATTCAGGAGGTAGGGGTGTTTATGGGTGGTTAAATGTATCGGAACAGCTTGTCGATAAGGTTATCAAAAGCCTCGGTTCGACATTTGATGAATTGTAACCGTCCCGTTTAAATCAGTTATTGTCTAAGTGGTTAATAAGTTATTCAGTACAATTACTCGGTTAACCATAAATCGTTTACATCTAGTATTATAAATAATATATTTATTTATTACTCCTAATTTTAATAGCATAAAAAATATCGACCAAACAATTTCAAATAAATCTTAAATATTTATAATAGAAAAACCAACAAATATAATAAAGGTTCGCGCACAATGTTACCTTTTTATATCTAGTATTATAAATAATGTAGATATTTATTAGGCTTAATTACAAAATAGGTGCTCAAACTATACATTTTTTTAATAGATGCCTAAACTATTTTTTGGCTGAAATAAGTGCCTACCGTTTTTTTTTTTCTGAAATAGGTGCCTTTGTTATTGTTTTAAGCTAATGCTATTAAATTTTTTTAACACCTAATCAGAATTTGACACGTATTTTTTCATTTTATTTTATCTTATTTTTCCCCCAAAAAAACAAAAAAGGATATATTTTTTTTAAATGTAAAACTGCTCAATTTTTTTAAAACAGTCCCAAATTCATATACCCAAATTTTAAAATTGGCGACATTATCGCCGCCGATGGCCTCTCCGGACCTCACTACCGCCGTCGCCAGAGTCCCCCGCCCTATTCCCCCAACCACCCATCGTTGATAACTGGCGAGAGGCGTGCCAATCGGACGTAGAACAATTGGAGCTTTTCGCGTTCTTCGTTTGTCGTCCGATTGACGAGCCACCCGCTGGTTACCAGCGATGGGTGGTTGGAGAAAATGGGAAGGGGACTCCGACGATGGAGGTGGTGGAGTTTTAGGGATTTGGGACTGTTTTGTAATTTTTTAAAAATTTTGAGAAAATTTTAATTTATTTTATTTTTAATTTTTTAAATAAAATAAAAAATAAAAGCCACGTGTCAAGCTATTATTGGGTGATGACTTTTTTGACAGATTGACTAAGAAACTGGCAAAAATAAAACGTCATGCACCTATTTCAGAACAAAATAGTTTGGGCACTTATTACAAAAAGTGACAAAGTTTGGGCACCTATTGTATAGTTGCCATTTATTACTACTAATTCATTCATGTTTTTTTGGTTAATCGTTTCACTAAAAAATTACAATCGTAATCATTCCGTTTAACCGTTAATTTTATCAATATAATACATGTTGAATATTGTATTTGGAGAGAAACAAATGTAATTCAATCTGATTTTCATTCATGAATAATGTTAATTTACATCACATAGGGTATTTATACGCAACATTTATCAGCTAACTAGCTAACTACCTGGACAACAGATTTACAAGTAAGCTAACTAATCAACTAGGAATAACAGAAATGTATCTACTCTCAACACTCTCCCTCAAGTTGGTGGTTGAAAAATGGATTTAACTCTCAGCTTGGATATCAGGTATTCATGTTGTTGAACTCCAAGTCCCTTTGTCATAACATCTGCGGGTTGATCTGTGGTAGAGACATGACTTGTTTCAATCACCTTTTTTTTTTTTTTTTACCGAAATGGCAATCGATTTCAATGTGCTTGGTTCTCTCGTGATATACTGAATTTGCTGCTATCTGCAGTGCCGCTTTACTGTCACAAAAGAGCTTGGCTGGCTGCTATTTATTGATGCCCAGTTCCGTTAATAATTCTTTCAGACATACTAATTCTACTGTTGTAATTGCCATGCTCCTATATTCTGCTTCTACAGAGAAATGAACCACAGTTGTTTGCTTATTTGATTTCCATGAGATCAACGAATCCCCAAGCTTTATACAGAATCCAGTCACTGATCTCCTTGTCATTGAACACGTAGCCCAATTCGTATCATAGTAAGCTATCAACTGGCAGTCACTCTTTGCAGTTAATAAAATCTCTTGACCTAGATTTTTCTTCAAGTATCTTACTACTCTAAGAGCTACTTCAAAGTGCACCTTCATGGACTGATGCATGAATTGGCTCAAATGATGAACAGAGAAACGAATATCTGGTCTAGTGTGTGTCAAGTATATCAATCTCCCAATTAGCCTTTGATATATGGTCTTATCTTCAAGAAGTTCTTTATCATTGTTCTGTTCCACAGCTTCATCATAAAGAACAATAGTAAGCTTGATGTTTTGCTCTAAGGGTGTCTATACTGGTTTTGCTCCCCATAAACCAGTACTCTCTATAAGCTCTAGAGCATACTTACGTTGGTTTAAAAGTATTCTTTCTTTGGATCTCAAAATTTCAAGTCCAGGAAGAACTTTAACTCCTCCAATCTTTTATTTTAAAGTTACTATATAAAATATCCTTAAGTTCTTTTATCATTCCCTCATCACTGCCAGTGATTAACAAATCATCCACATACACTAGTAGTATGACAATCTTGAACCCTTGCTTCCTTGTAAAGAGTGAGTAGTCATGCTTGCTCTGTTGAAACCCAGCAGATATCAAGGCTTCTGATAGTTTAACATTTCATTGTCTAGAAGCTTATTTCAGCCCATATAAAGACTTTTGCAATCGACAAACTTTATTCTCCCCATGGCTGCAAAAGCCTGCTAGAAGTTCCATGTAAACCTCTTCAAAAGATCTCCTTGCAAGAATGCATTGTAGACATCCATTTGGCACAAAGGCCACCCAAATACAGAAGCAAGGGCAAGAACTAAACGAACAAATGTCATTTTGGCTACAAGTGAGAAGGTTTCAACAAAATCCACACCTTTTTTTATTGTAGCCTTTAGCTACAAGTTGAGCCTTGAACCTCTCCACTTCATCCGAGGCCTTATATTTGATCTTAAAGATCCACTTGCAGCCAATTGACACTTTCTCGGGAGGTAGAGAAACAATAGACCGTGTTTTGTTAGACTCAAAAGCCTGAATTTCTTTATTCATGGCTCGAACTCAAAGGGGATTTTGAACAGCTTCGTGAAAGATGAGAGGTTCATGTAAACAGAAGTTGAAGAAAGAAAAGATTGTGTTTTAACAGGTAAATGAGAATAATAAATATAGTGAGAAATAGAAAACTGACTAGAAGGTATTGGAGGTGAAGTGGATTGGCAAGAATTGACATATTTCTTTGTGACAAAATCCTTTAACCAACCAGGAGGTTTTAAAATTCTAGAAAAGTGCCTAGGCTGAGGCATAGACTCAGAAGATAAAGGTAAAGATGGTGAAGGTTCAGATGTTAAAGGTGGTGAGGGTGCAGAAGCTAAAGATGGTGAAGGTTCAGATATTAAAGGTGGTGAGGGTACATAAGCTAAAGATGGTGAAGGTTCATATGGTAAGGGTGATGAATGGTCAGAAGGTAAGGTTGGAGGATGAGGAGATGATGGTAAGGATGAAACATAAATAACTGAAGGAAGAATAAAAAAATTAGACTCTGAAATATGGTGTTAACTCATCAATGATGTGATCTCGTCTTGGAATTTACCGAGATGCTTGATTTGCCCGATCGTAAATGAAGTAACTTTGTGTTGTAAGACTTGTAACAGTTTCGGATGCTTTAAAAGGGTGTTGTTGACTAACAATATAGAAATTGATGAGAATAGAGATTCTGGAATTTTGGATGGTTAATGTGTTTGATGGTGGTGGTAGAATTGGAAAATGGAAAATGGAAAGTAGTTTAGGACTTGAAAATTGAACCAACACTAAAAAGTGTGACCCGAACCCTATAACGGTCTCTAAACGAAATAAGGATCTTGACCCACTAGTTATGTAAAATTAGGAACCAAAGATTTTAAAGGTTTGATTCAACAAGCAGAACTTGAAGGGTCGATAAAGTTCTCAAAAGAACGAAGAGATAAAAACTCTCAAATTTCTTAATTCAAAGTTGTGCCTTACAATTGAAAAACCAACCTCTATTTATAGGTTTTACAAAATGAAGTGATCAACCAACATTTCTAGGGAGGTGTGAAAGGATAATGAATTAAAATTAAAAACCTTGAAATGTGGGCCTTTGCTTTCCAATGCAATCATAAGCTACCATGTCAATTTGCAAGTGGATGTAAGCAAGCAGCTCAAGCAAGCACCTCTTTAGAATTGCCTCCATTGTGAATGTAAGCAGGCACCTCAAGCAGATGTAAGCAGGCACCTCAAGCAAGCACCTCTCTAGAAGCACCGTCCATAGTAGATTAAACAAGCATGTCAATTTTCATGTGAATGTAAGCAAGCACCTCTCTAGAATTCCATCCATTCTGAATGTAAGCAAGCATGTCAGTTTCCATGTGAATGTAAGCAAGCATGTCAAGCAAGCTCCTCCAAATCCAAACAAGCATCTCAAGCAAGCACCTCTCCAATAGTCACAATTCTCTGAATCACCCTAGTGATGTGTCTATTAATTGTCCTTGCATAACACTTGTAGATACGAGAAATATGATTAGAAATAAAATAAGGTAATATGATGCATGCTAAATATAGTAAATATATGTTATATGGTTCAACAAACTCTAGTGCTAGTAAAATAAACCATAAACAACATAATAGAAAATATGTGCACACTAAAACTATAATAATTAAATGGAAGATATGCATCAAAAATAAACATGTAACACGTTGCATGGACTCCCTTTCACGTTGCATGACATTAATTCAACTTCGACAGCTTCAATAATTTTCCATGCATGATTGCACTTGTTGCTGATCGCATCTCTAAATTTTCTTGCCCTTGCACGAGTAATGGGGGCTAAGGGAAATTCCTTAGGGTCCAATGGTGGTGGTGATGCCATGATCTCATCACGAAAGCATTGTTTTTTATGCTTATTTTACAAAGCCTTTACTATCCTTTTAAGTACATTTAGTTACATTTACTTGTTAAATTCATGCATTTGCATAAGGAGTTAAGGAAATAGGGACATTTTTGTGCTTGCCAGTGTGAATGGTTGCTTTGTTGGCATTATTATAGGCTTGACAGAGCTAGATAGTGTAGCGACGTTTTTTCCTTACCTTTTTTTAAAAAACTATAAGCGTGGTTTTCTTTTAGAAAACCCATCGATACGAATTATCTCATAAATCGCTTTTGAAATCTTAATTTGAAGGAATTTCTTTTGAAAAATTGTTTTTCCTTTGAAAACTGATTGAAAACTTGGAGTCGCCACTGACCACTTGGATAAGGTAGGTCGGACACCACAAAACCAGAGATTCATTTTTTGAAAGGGTTTGGGAGTTGGTTATGTGTGAGGAAGGATTAGCACCCCCATCACACCCGAAAATTGGTACCAAAATATTTGTTGCTTTTAATCGAAGGAAATTGTCAGAATTTGAAAGGAATTTAATTCGGTGACCTTAATTGAAAACTAACCTTAATTGAACGGGCTTTATCAAATTGGTGGGTTCAAATTAATTGGACATTTAATTAATAAGGTTGACGATACATCGGACCATAGACTAACCGAACATCATATAAGTCTGACTGTCGTGTTAGTTCATGGTTCAAATCCCATACGTCACCTTTATGCATGGTGCAATCGGTTACAATATGATGAAATGATCTTGTCCATTTTAATTATCATTTACCCCAGAGCGGTAGGGACTAATCCAAATATTCGGCCGACATCCATTGAGGCAAGACTATTACGACACGAATGTCAAGATTAATGAATACCCCTTTTTATGATTTAGGTTATTTAACATGCAATCAAATGGGCCAAATGATGTCAAATAAAATGGATGGCAAGTAAATGCTTAAAGATAAACACACAAAAACCCACCCAATGTCCTAATCTAAAAGGCCCAAATTATGAGAATTCAATTAATATTCTAATTAATACCTAGGTGAATCTAATATTAACACTAAATTAATTAATCCTAAAAGGCTAAAAAACCCTAATAAATTATGAGTTGTCTTGTGATATGATAATTAATTTGATTAATTTTAAACTAGTATTCCAATAAGCCAATAATACTATTTAAAATAAGCCAAATTGATTAATCATAGCTTTAAATTAAAATGTTAGTCTAATTTCCATGTCAACTTTATCTTAAAAGATAATTAAGAGGTGTTCAACCAATTTTAATGAATTTAACATTTACCCCAATAAGCCAAAGGTAAATTTAAATTCACTAAACTGATTCGAACTTTAAGACTAACTACGGCTCTAAAACTAATCCTAAATTAATCTAATTAATTTAAAACCGTACCCTTATGAGACGAGCACACGACTTAAATTAATTAAATTAATTCCTAAATTAATTCAAAAGCCTTAACTAACACAAAACCTATCTAAACTAGGCCTAAGGCCCAAAAAACAAAGCCTAAGATAAACCTAGGCCCAAACATCTAATTAAACCTACACTTAAAAGCCACACATTCACAAAGAACAAACTTTCATTACATGTGACATACTACATATACAATACATGACATATTTATTTAAAAACTATCATGCACATATATATTGAAAAGGTATTATACGTTAAAACTATATTATATATTGTATATCTATTAAGTAAACTATACATTATGTGTATATTTAGAAAAACAACCTGGTATATATTATAAAAGCTATACCTTATATAAAAAACATACATTACGTATTTAACTGTACGTTAAATTCTATATATAAAAAAAATTATACTATATAACATGCATATTAAACATAACAAAAACGTACATATCAAGCCACATCAAACACATATACTCGTATATAAAAAAAACTATACTAGAAAAATAATATAATATATACATATATAAAACTATGTGACACTGTATTAAAATAACACATATATATGAAACCTCGTACGTTTTTTCTCTTAGCAAAAAAAAGCTATTGTAAATAATATTATATATATGTATGGTACGTATATTATACAACATATACATGTACATATATACGTAAAAGGGAAATGGAAATAAAAATGCATTAAATGAAAAAAAGAAAAGAAAAGGGTTAAAGGGGTTCAATCCCGGGATTTCAAAACCCACCATATACCCAGACTATTGTTTTTCTCTCAAACGAGCTTTGGCCACTGCCTTCTCAACACCGCCGTCGTCACCACTTCGAAGAGCTTGCCGGTGAAGTAAGGCCACGAACCGACTCCCCTCTTTGCCCCCTTTCTTTCCCTCGGTTTAGATTTCCCGAGAAAGCCGTTCGATCTTCACGAACATGGTCTTGCACCGATTGATTTCTTTTCACCGGATCTTCTCCGTTCACCGTTAGATCATCATCGAACCGAGCTACGTTGTTCCTCACACCAAGACGCTTCTATTCACCGTTGAGATTCGCCTACAAAACCCCCGACAGTTTGTTGAAGACTGAAGGTAAAGCTTTCTTTTTTCTCTCTTTTTGATTCGAACCAAATAAAGCAGAAGAAAACAATATCTTAGAATGCTTTTTTTATTGCTACTCCAATCTGTCTTTTTATTACGTTCTTAGGTTTCGGCTCTTATAGCCAGATATTACATGAAAACGAAAAAAATCCCCTCCAATTTTCTATTGGTTGATCCCTTCCCTTTTTATCCTTTTGTTTGTATGCATGTATATTCTGCCACTGCTAGAATTGCCTCTGATGTCCTTTTTGTTTGTTTTTGTATGCCATGGCTGTTGAGGGGGAGGGGGGACCAGATCGTACAGGGGGCTGGTGCGGCGTTGAGAAGCCAAGGGGTCACGGGTGAGCTGCAAGTGACAGAGTGGATTTTGGTCGTCCGATGCCTTCCTGATGACGTGTTTCATATGTCACCACTTAATTAAATAATTAGTTTATTTTATTAAATTAAAATTAGTACTAAATGTGTAATTATACTTTTATTTTTTTAACTGACATATCACCCGTCGTTAATTTTAACGGTTGGTAGTCAAATTGCATCTAATTTAATAGTAAGGTAGTTTAATTGCTTAGAAAAAGTAAGATAATCAAATCATGACTTTTTTAATAATATGGTGGTCATTTATATAATTTACCCTAAAATTTACTATTGATATATTATCATGCGATTTATTGATAATATATGTCTATATACTTGCCAACATTGAATATAATCCTTAGTTATTGATAAAATTTTAAATCGAGTAGAGTCAATATTGTCCAAATTAAAGCTTATATTGTTTATATTTGACTCAAATCAAATTTATCATATCAAAAACGAGTAGATCAAATCTATTAAACTGAGCGGATAACTCGATCCTTGAATATGTCTAGTTTTATATTACTTGTTAGATTATGGTTAAAAGAGTTCAAAGACAATAATTTGCCACCAAAGGGTTGGTCCAAGTGATAAACAATTTAGTATTGTTTAAGCAGCTCTCAAATTTAAAGTCTTGTGTATGCAGAAAATTTTCGCCGGTAGACTAACCCACCAAAGTTAGATGTGTAATACGAATCGGTCTAAATTAATCAAGCTAAAGTCTTGAGGAACCGACAACAAAAAGAAAGACAATAATTTGTCTACATACTCACAATTAGAATGTGATTTGGTAATTATTTATAGTTTGGTCTAAGAAAGGCCGTTTGTGGAATATTTATCAATACTTTGCCAATTTTGGTATCTATTATTGATTATATTCCCATAAATCAATTTAATTTTATAAAAGAAAAATAATGTTTTCACACTCAATTGCACACAAATTTTAGGTCCACACCTCAATTTAAAATCTTCATTTTCCCTCTTTTCTTTTTAATTTTCATTTATGCACTTTATATTTCCCTCAATTTATATATTCATAATATTTCTTAATCTAATTAAAGAGTATACTTAGTATTAACATCGTGTATATTTATAAGCAAACATAATCGTATAATACCATCCCATTAGAAGTTATTTAACGAAGTTAAGTAAAAATAGAAATTTATACATTATCAATTCATTAAACACAAATAAACTAAGAAAAGGAGAAATGTAAAAACATAAATTATAAGCCACCCAAAGTATCCATTTTAGATGTGCCAGAAATATCAATGAATAAATTATATAATTTGAACAAGGGCGAGCCAATATTAAAGATTGGGAGGGGGCAAAATATTAAGTTTAAAAATATAATGAATTATTAAGTACATCCCGGTAGGTTTTGTGGATTTTATGGCGGTGGTGATGTCGAAAATAGTGTTCGGGGATCTTTCCAAGTATGGGATCCATAGGCCAAAGGAAGGTCCTTTCTATCTTAAAGCAACAGCCGGGAGAGCTCCTGTGATTGATGCGGGAACAATTGGGAAAATCAAATCTAAAGAGATCAAGGTCAATTACAGCAAATCTCCATTATATATACATGAAATGTGAAAAAACATTAAGTAAAGTTTAAGGTAAACTACACTGGTAATCACTGAATTTTTAAGACACTTTTATTATGGTCATTGCCATTAAAAATTACAGCCGTGACACTTTAAACTATTATTCCCAAAAAGAATTTTAATTTTTTTAAATTTACAACTGCCACGTAGGCTAAAATTCTAATAAATGGTGTCATCACCAATCAATCCCAATTCTCAATGGTGAGAAGGATCCATTTGGCTATAAACTTAATATAGTTTAATTTTCAAGCTTATCTGAAGGTTAACAATGTTATATCGAACAATATTGATTTTTAGTTTTGATTCACTATAGTTAACCGTCAGATCAACTTGAACTAAACTATGTTAATCTTCTAGCCAAATAGGTCCTTCTCACAATTGAGATTGATCGGTGACAGCTTTATTTGTTAGAATTTTGGCCTTCGTGGGGGTTGTACATTTGAAAAATGGGTCCGTTTGGTTTTAAAAAATATTTTTTATTTTTGTTTTTTGTTTTCATTTTTAGAAAATATCTTTTTAGTTTTTTAAAAATTAAAAAACACGTTTGGTTAATAGAGATGGAGAGTTATTTTCAAAAATGAAAAAAGTGAAATTATGTTTGGTATATAGCTTTTCAAAATAGAAACAAAAAAAATTTATTAAATAATTGAAATAAAATATAGTTAGAAATATTATTATAATAATAATAATAAATAAAATATGAGTAAATAAACTAAAGTTTTAAAAAAGGCATTACAAGCACTCGAACCCGGGTTAAAATTAAAAAAACGCTTATTTTCATATTTTCCATTTTCCTAAAAAGATTCAATAAAAACAATGAAAACATATTTTACAACCAAACACGTTTTCTTCATCGTTTTTATTTTCCAAGAAAATAAAAATGAAAACAGACTTTATTCTCTATAACCAAACGTACCACATCAACTTTTTCTTAAAGGGGGCTAACGACAATGACCGTAACAAAAATGAATTAAAAATTAATGGCTGCAATGAAAGCTTTTCAATTATGGTGACCAAACTGAAAATACTCTAAAAGTTTAATAACAACTCAGAGGGGCAGAGCCATGTAGACCTTGGGAGGGGCTTTTGTTCCTCTCATTTTTTGGTATAATTGCATTTAAGGTCCCTTTCAGTTCAAGTAGTAAAATAAGATTTTTGTTTATCTTAAATTTTTAGATTTAAAGTCTTAACAGACTTTTGTCGCTGCTAATGTTTGATCCTAACTTCGTCCCTAACTACTCATGAAGTTTACCCTAAAGTTTTAACACCAACAATACTTTAGTAGTGACGTTGATATGCTCTTTAATCTTTACAATGCACGATATATGTAGGTCGTTCCAGCTATAGCAAGCATCGATGGGAAGAAGGTGTTGTTCAAGGGCGGCGCCAAGAGAGAATTCGATGTGATAATTTTTGCGACGGGCTACAAAAGCGTCGCTAATAGTTGGCTCAAGGTATAAATATTTCCAAACTTCACTTTGCTTTTATTTCTTGCTAAGTTGAAAAGTTTTATTATAACAATTGAGTACTTGTCATCTAGACAACAATGTAAGTAACTAAAGAATTAACATAACTTTGATGGTTTAACTATGTAAGTTGTAGTAGAGTGGTCCTAGTAGTAAAAGATGATGTATTTTATCCAGATGACCCGAATTTAAGCACCATGTGTGCACGGCGCATGTGCGTAATTAAAATGCTAAGAA
The DNA here is from genome assembly GCA_019671005.1 of Hibiscus mutabilis. Lineage (NCBI taxonomy): Eukaryota > Viridiplantae > Streptophyta > Magnoliopsida > Malvales > Malvaceae > Hibiscus > Hibiscus mutabilis. The sequence continues at coordinate 7,423,343 of CM033718.1, read as the reverse complement.
AATTGAACAAATAGTACCTTATAATCACACTCAACATATTAAAAAAATATGTAAGTTGCATCATTTTGGCTTTGATCAATGTTATTATATTTAGTGAACTCATCCATCCAGTAATTTGGACTGATTTAGTCTAAAATATTGAAATTGTTAATTTTTATTCGAGATTCTTTTGTCGATTTCTATTTATTATAAAAACCGTTGAATTTTTAGTGAATCTATGATGATTTTTTTGTCGAATTCTATTTATTACTGAAGTCGTTAAAATTTTAGTGAATCTATGATAAATTTTTTTGTCGGTTTCTATATATTATAAAACTGTTAATTTTTTGGTGAATCTATGATAGACTTTTTTGTCGTTTTCGATTTAATATCGTCACGTACTCACATATGACTATTTATGATAATTTTTTAGTAAAACTAGTCTAAACATAGCAGAATTATCAATCACACACTCGTATATGATCGAGTTTTTGATAAGTTCATATAGTATCTATGAAATGAAATTCAAATCGACTCAAACAAAAGAACAAGACAACAATAATGCAGATTATACACATGTTCTCCCAATGATGAATAACAATATTTCTGTGCAGGACTATGACTATGTTCTGAACGAAGAGGGGATGCCCAAAAATGATTTCCCACACCATTGGAAAGGAGAAAAGAACCTCTACTGTTGTGGATTATCGAGGAGGGGACTGTTCGGTTTGTCGATGGATGCCATGGCCATCGCGGATGACATCAAGAAAGTCATCGGTGGAAACAAGAACAAGTGAAAAGATTTGGGGTGTAATATTGCAGTTGGTTCTTGTTGTTCTTGTTTTATGTTTGTGGGTCGTGTGTCTGAGTTTGATGCCTCTCTTGCTGGGATTTAGGGCATGGTGTGGTCGGTTTATGTTGTTGTTTTATGTTGGTGTGGTGAGTCTTTCTGTGTGTCTAAGTTTCATGTCGGTCTGCGTTGGTAGTTTACTCTAAATGTCGTAAAACAAAGAACATGTCGACCGTGCTAGTTTGCAAACAACGGTATCAACTGTTTGGTTGTTGTTTTGAATAAAGTTTCGTTTTAGTTTTTCTCGGGCTTATCTTATCTCCAGGTACGTTGCAACAAGTGTTCACCCAATTGAGGGCCACCTGTGAGTCCGATTCAATACAAAAGATGACTTCTTCAATCCAGTTTGTTTCAGAAAAAACTTTCAAAGTCGTTTTGATTGTTATAATTTCTACGAAATCCCCTCCCAAGCTTTGAAGTTGTCCAAAGAAAATTGTTCGAATTGTTCCTTGCTCAGTGCACAAGACCCCACCGCACCCAACAAACCCCAATTTCGTAGTTTCATCAACATTAAACTTCACCTGGTCAGTCTCCAGAGGAAACCCGTTAACTAGAGATTAAGCTCAAACACTCATCACACTTTTTGCTGGATAATCCCACCAATCGACTTCGTTAAATATCGTTCTTCGTTTGTTGCCTCTATTTAGCATAGATGAGGAGATCTTTTAGAGTTGTAACTTTATTTCTGAACACTTTTTTTTTCTTGCGCACCAACCGTAAGCTCCAAAGTGCAGCAGCAATTGAAATTAATCATAAACTTCGTTGCATACCTGTCAAAAAAATATTAAACAAAAAATCAAACGATTCAGAAACTCTTTCGGACCAAGAGACTTTCCACCATCGGCAAATTTGCTTCCAGATTTATCATAGTTTTCTCTATGGTAATTCTAAAAGTTAAGATCTATTCTATACTTGTGGAGTCAAATATGTGATCATTAAAAAAAAAATTCCATAAATTTTCTTAGCTGATATAAATATCTACTTATTAAAATAATTTATTCACCAAATAATCTTCGACCGCTGAAATTACATTAAAATATAATTTAATCACCAATTAAAATTTAATTTAATATATGGCAATAATAATTAAGTAAAGAGACAGTTAATCACTTATTTTGCACCTACAACATGTCATTAAAATAACAGTCAAGCAAGCTTGTCGCACAATTGGTGGTAGTCGACAGTATAGATCAAGCTGTAATTTTATTTTTTGTTGGTTCTAATCGATGTAAAGAGATATCTGCTTGTGTGCTCTTTTCTTCCACTCAAAGCGTGTACTCTTTTCTTCCCCTTTGCAGGTTTAACTTAATAAAATTTTAATTTGCCAAGCAAAAAAAGTTTGGAGTTACAGTCGAGTGTGTCGAGAACGTGGTGACCAAAGAAACAAGTAGACTGTATTTATATTACTACAGCGGACACAATTAATGTTAAAAAAATAATTGCATTATGTATTCTTAAATTGTGACTCTTATCTTAAATCGATTTTTTAATTTTTGAATGTTTTAATTTCATACTTAAATTATAACTCATATTCTAAATTGATTTTAAAACTTTCGAATGTTTTGGTTTCATTCACAAACTAAAACTCTCATTTTAAATTGATCTCCAAGCTTTTGAACGCTCTAATTTTATCCTCAAAATATTGTTTATGACACCATTTTTTAAGGATTATAATCTTATACACTGACGGTGGAAAAAAGTTTCACAAATAGAGTTATTTAGAGGTTTAGAGTTTTATGTTGTAGGGTTTAAAATTTAAGATTCAAAGTTAGAATTTAGGGTTTAGAGTTTTAGGATTAAGAATTTAGATTTTAGCTTGAAAACATGCATGCTTGTGTAAATTTTGAGTAAACTACATTTGATGTCACTCAATTATTAGTAAAGTTACGATTGGTCTCAATTATTAAAAGTTACAGTTGGGTAACTCAATTAAAGTTTTAGTTACAATTGGGTCACTCCTCTGTGAAAATACAAACGAACATCTAACAAGGTTTGGCATAATGACAATTTTAGTCCTCAAAACTTATATATTCTACCAATTTATTTTTGATTTAAAATAATTCAATAAAATTAATCATCATATTTAATATATATATATATATATATCAATTTAGTCATAGTTTGTGGATGAGATTGAATCATTCAAAAGTTTAGGGACCAATTTAAAATGTTTAAAAGTTTAAGAACAAATTTAAAATGAGAATCATAGTTTAGATACATATAATGCAATTAACTCTTAATGTCACTATAATAGTGAATAGTTATGGATATATTCAAATTCGAAAAGTCCGGATCCGTTTAAAACCCTGAAGGTGGATACACAAAATCTGCAATTATGGAAAATCAATTGATGCGTATTAATAAAATTTTCTCAAAAAAGAAATACTTTTCTTGCGCCGTCCCCTCTTTATATACATAAAACCATATTAACAGAACAAAGACCAGATATTTGGAAACCTAAAGACTCCAAAGAGCGTGTGTGTTTTCCTAACAAAACATCAAACAGTAATGGAACAAGTTGTAGTGATTGTTGCTGCCGGACCTTCTGGTCTTGCAGCATCCGCATCAGTGGCGGATTTAGAATCTAAAAAATGGGTTCAAACTTTTAATACACCTCTGTTTTCTTTATAAATGGGTATGCAAGATAAAAATTTCTTTAAAAATTACATTATAATTTTAATTTTTTATGAAAATGTGGATGCATATGCTCCCTATAGGAGCCATATGCATCCGCCCCTGATCCACATGCTTGTCGGCTCACTCAATTCCTCATGCCATACCCGAAAGAGAAGATGTTTATGTTCGCTTTGGAAGAAACGAGCTTATGATCGGTTGAAGCTCCATTTGGCTAAAGAGTTTTGTGCTTTGCCGTTCAAACCCTACTCACCAAGTAACCCTACTTACATACCAAAAGCCATGTTCCTCGACTATCTTGACGACTATGTTGAAACATTTGACATCCAGCCTCGGTATCATCGTTCCGTCGAGTCGGCTTTCTAATACAAAGCCGACGGGAAATGTCAGATTGAGGCGCGGAACATGGAGACCGGGGCTGTCGAGGTTTATGCTGCTGAGTTCTTGGTGATAGCTTCGGGTGAAAACAGTGCCAAATACATCCCGAACCTGCACGGGTTGGATACTTTCGAAGGTGAAATCTTCCACTCCAACGAGTACAAATCGGGTGCAAAGTATGAAAACAATGATGTTTTGGTCGTTGGTTGTGGTAATTCGGGCATGGAGATAGCTTATGACCTCTCGAATTATGGGGTTCGGACATAAATTGTCATAAGAAGCCCTGTAAGAATCTATCTATTTTTCTCCCTTATCTTTAATGGAACATGCAACTTCGATTTCTTATGTATATTTTGCTACTGTTTTTTTTTTCTCAGTTTCACGTGGTGACCAAAGAGATTGTGCGGCTAGGGATGATCTTCTCCAAGTATGTCCCGATTCGTGTCGTGGATTTCATGGTCGTAACGATGTCGAAGATAGTGTTGCGAGATCTGTCCAAATATAGGATCCGTCCGCCGATGCAAGGCCCTTTCTCTCTTAAAGCGACAGTCGGGAGAGCTCATGTGATTGATGTTGGGACAATTGGGAAAATCAAATCTCAAGAGATAAAGGTCAATTACAGAAAATTTCCCATTACATATACATTAAAAACATATAGTATATTTTTTTTTGAAAGGTAGTATAATTTAAGATAAAATACACTGATATCTACTCAACTTTTAGGACATTTTCATTTTAATCACTAATAAACTTTGGTAGTAAAATTTAACACTAAAAATACTTTGATAGTGACATCGTTATTCTCTTTAACAAAATGCATGTTTTTCCAGCAATATCAAGAATCAACGGGAAGAATGTGTTGTTCGGGGACGGTGTCACGAGAGAATTCGATGCAATATTTTTTTGCGACGGGCTATAAAAGTGTCGTTAATAACTGGCTCAATGTATGAACATTTCCAAACTTCACTTTGCTTTCATTTGATGGTTGCACTATGCAAGTCGAATCATTTTTTTGGGCAAAATTAGTGGAATAATCCACTTTGATTTTTATTTTGGGTTTTAGTGTTGTTTTATTGAAAATTTATAAAATAGGCCAAAAACTATAGTGATCAGCATGACCACACCACATGCTTCTAGCGTTGTAGGACCTCGCCATCTCCACATGGCGAGGTGCAGGAAAGATAGTCATTTGGCTCAGTTGGTTGGGCTTGCCCCGAGCCACTGCCATGCAGGCAGCGTTGACTGAGCCGTTTAGACGTGGGACCACGCCATTTGGAGGTGGTGAGTTCCTATAGATGTCAGTCATGCATGCATGCACAGACCAACTTTCACGTGAAAGCTAGTCAGTCAACCCAATTTATTTTTTTGTATATATTTTGTATATATATGTAGGATATAGAGAAAAAGATTATGAGTGTTTGAGAAGAGAAAAATTTGTGAAGAGAAAAAATTGAGAGAGTTAGAATTACAGTATATTTGAGAGTGTTTGAGTTGAAAATTTTGGTGATAGTTTTTGAAGATATATTCGAAGACGGTGAAAATTGTTGAAGTATATTTTTTGTAGATCTTCTCGGTTTCTCAAAGTAAGTAAGCGATTTATTTTTTTATTAATTTGTTGTTTTTTTAATTGTAGAGGGTTTGCAGTTTTTTTGTGTGATTGAAAATATATTCGAATGATAATTACTTTTTTATTGTTGAAAGCTTTAGAGCATATTTAAACGGTTTCTCGTCTAATCCGACAAGTTTTGTATTTTCAGAATTGTAATTCGTTTTTCGTTTATTATTTTTAAAATTTTAATAAGAAAACCAAATTTTAATCTTTGCGTATGATTTTTTGACTATTTACAGAGAATGAGTTCATCAACATATTGTGACACTGAACCCATAGTTGGTCATTGGGCGAATCGCTTGATAGTTTCAGCGAGGATGAAGAAAAATATTGTGCATATTACGAAAGAGGATGACGTGCACTTACTCAATGCTGATGGTGTTGAGGCTGTTATGACAGATGCGTCTTAGGGTATTGGTTTAAATGTTGAAGATGATGTTTTGGCCAAGGTTGTTGCTAGGCTCGGGTTGCGAAATGAGCAGCCTGTTTAAGGTTATGTTGAACCAGAGCCCCAGCAACCGGAACCCATTTATCCAGCCTATGAACCTTCAACCCGCATGTATAAGGTGGACTATATTGCAATGCGAGATTTGGAACATCAAGCCCACGTATTTGGTTCTTCATCATCTTCGAACTTTGGGGAATTGGTACTGAAGGCTCAATTCTAAAAAAAAAGAAGCTGGCAGTTTAGGAGCACTGCATCAAACGTCATATGTCATTTTTTATTGTTGAGTCTAATACACAAACCTATTGTGTGAGGTGTATTAATTGGAAGAGCAATTGTCCTTGGTGGGTAAGAATTTCATACAAGAAGAAGAGTCAGATGTGGGAGGTGTCACGGTTCATTGAGCAGCACACATGTTCAAATATGACTTTATCACGGGACCACATTAATTTAGACTGATCTAATATGTCCTTACACCAGGTTAATCGTTGAACATGAACACAGAATTTCGATTGTAGTGTTAGTAGCATCCATTCGGACTCAGCTTAGATATATTCCATCTTACTACAAGGCATAGATGGCAAAGCAGAAAGCGATGGCCCAGATGTATGGTGATTGGGATAAATCGTATAATGAGCTACCAGATCTTTTACGAGCAATGAAAATATTCATCCCGGGAATCATGGTAGAATACAAAACAAAATCGGCTTGCAACTTACAAGGCGAACTAATTCCTGGTAAAATGATATTTAGTAAGTTATTTTGGGCATTCAATGCGTGCATTGAAGGGTTCCCATTCTACAAACACATGATTCAAGTGGATGGCACCTGGCTGTATAAGAAGTATGGCCATATATTACTCGTGGCTGTTGCACAAGATGGAGACAGTAATATATTCTCAATTGCCTTTGCCATAGTTGAAAAGGAAGACACGAATGGATGTGAAAGCATCTATACAACCATGTAGTAAAAGAAGATGGTATTTGCATGATTTCTAATAGAGGGATTGCGCTCTTATCAATAATCGATAGACGAGAGAGTTTATGGAAACCTCCATATGCATATCTAGTCTACTGTGTATGGCATATTGCGGCAAATGCGAAGACGCATTTCGGAAACAATTAGATTCGGGAAGAGATTTTAGGCGCGGGTAAGTTGTTATTAGTTGTTTATAAAAATTAGTAATTTTTGGTGAGTTGATCATGTTGATTTATTTAACTTATTTTTCTTAATAGGGTATGAACTAGTTCAACCAAAATTCGACGCTAGAAGAAGAAGAATGTTGAAGCGGCACGGTGTAAATGTATTTAATTCTACGAATGACATCCCAAGGGAAAGATGGTCACAAGCCTATGATGAAGGTCGGCGTTATGGCCATATGATAATTAATCTTGTTGAGGCTATAAACTCGGTGCTTAAAGGAACACACCATCTCCCAATTGCAAGTATTGTGTGGGAAACTTACTTCAGATTGGGTAAAGTGTGGTCCGACAAAGGGCAGGAAGTTCACGCCTGAATAAACAACGGACAAAATTGGTCTCAAACTCTGCATGATTGAATGATCAAAATTCAAGCGGATGCCACCTCTATGCGAGTCAGAACATTCGACCTACATGGTTTTGAATTTTCTATCAAAGTTAAGGTCCGAGGTGAGCAAAGAATGTTCACCGTAAACCTTAATCGCAGATGGTGTGATTGTGGTGCATTTCAAGCATTTAGATACCCTTACTCTCACCCAGTCGATCCTTACATGTTTACGGATAAGTGTTATAAACTGGAGACTATGGAAAATATATACAAAATTTGGTTCAACACGATCCCGAACTAAGATTATTGGCCGGTAGAGCCAATATATGAAAAATGGTTACCAAATCAAGAGTTTTGTAGAAAGCTAAAGGGTCAATCGTCGTCCACTCGCATTCATACGAATATGGATGATCCGGATGAGAGAGAGGGGGAGTTCAAGTTAAACATTGTACTATTTGCAAGGGACCAAGTCACACAAAAAACAAGTGTCCGAACAAATCCAATCTTTCCAACTATCGTGCCGGACCATCAACTTAAATTTCGTGTTAATGTAAATTGTATGTTAATGTAAATTAGAATTGGAATTTGAGTTGGAATATGAGTTGGAATTTGAATTTGAATTAGAATTAGAATTTAAGTTGGAATATGAGTTGGAATTTGAATTTAAATTGGAATTGGAATTTAAGTTGGAATTTGAATACTGAAATTAAAAAAAAGAACTTAAATATCGAAATGAAATCGAATTATTATTTTTTTGAATTTTAATACCGAAATTGGAACTTAAATATCGATTGCAACTATTTTTTAATTTTTTATTAATTTTTGAAATTTGAGTTTGAATTGGAAAAATAAATTGGAATTAGAATTGGTTGAAATTGAAAAAATAAATTGCAACTTGAATATGAGTTGCAAAAATAGAAATATATTACAAATAAATAAACCTTATTTCCTATTTATGCCTCATACTCGATAATTCCTATTTGTATCAATGTAATTAAAAATATTTGAAAAAAAATAAATAAATATCATTAATGTTATTGATTGGACATTATTGAGGCACGTATCTATTTATGGTTTTTTAACCTTTTGATGATGCACACATATCTTGCAGACATTGCGATTGAACTCGAATTTTTCTACCGTAACAAATTGTTAAATTCATTTATGTTGCTATTTTATTTTGGTACTTATGGATATTTTATGATTTTTATTTCAAGTACATATTGATACTTATGCTTTAATGTTGTTATATTAATCTCTTTAATTCCAGCCTTATTTTTTTAATCTCCTTTGTTATAATGTGGTTATAATTTCATTGAATTATTTTTTATATAACGAAAGGGGAAGAAGTGTTAGTGAAAAAGGATTAAAAAAAACAGAGCTCAAATATTTTGATTTAAATAAGTTTTTCATAATCCATCATCAATTTAAAAAATATTTTTCTAAGGGGAGTATTTATTAGAAACAATTTTTCAAAGAGTTTTGTTATATTAAAAATGGGGAGATTGTTGAACTAATGTTTTGATATAATAAATTTTAAAAAAAATGTTTTTGGACTTAATCGAATATTTTAACTTTCTCAAAAATAATTCAAAGTCCAAACAAACTTCAAAAATTTGTTTTAAATGATTTCTAACTTAGCCGAACTTTTTCAAAATCAATTGATTTGTTTTTGCACTTTACTAAACTCTTTTCCAGACTTCAAGGCAAAAATAATCGATCTTCTAGATCAAGGGATTGATCTCTTTGAAGACTATACATGTATATTTTTTATTCCAGTCATCAAGTGCAGAAGGATCGATCCCTTGATCTAGGAGATCGATCACTTGCTTGTAACGTTCATATTTTTATAAAAGATGACCGATCTCTTGTTCAAAAGATAGATCCATCATGTTATAAATGTTGTATTTTTTATAAGTAACGACTTTATTGCATCCCAACGGCTCTAAATGGCTAGTATTCATAGATAGGATATAAAACAAAGTAAAATCATCTCAATAAGAAACATATTGAAAAGAAAATATCAACATCAAAACAGTCTTAGTGAGCTAAATTATTGTATCTTTCATTGCAAAACACTTGTGAGCTATCATTATTATTTTTGCTCAAGTGTCCTTTGGGCGATAGTTTAATTTTGTAAACATTCAATCTTTGTAAAAAAATACTTTGAGTTGCTTTATTTGTATGTACTTTTTGGGAGAGTGTATAGTCAAGGTTTTGAGGTATAAATCTCGGAAGAAATTGTAAGGTTACATCTTGTCCTTAAAGCTAAGTTAATCTAGTAGATTTGAGAATTTTTTAATGTGGATAACTAAGGTAGTGGGTAGACTTGATTTAAAAGTCGAACTACTCTAAATCGTTCTGTAAATTTTATTTTTCAATAGCTTCCACAACAAATTTTTTATTGGCCAATTCGTCCCCTCTTGGTATAATTCAATTGTGATAGGCTCGATGTCTTCAACAAAAATTAGCTCCGATGAAGAGTGTAGATGTTTCTTTTGAAATTGGGAAAACCAAAACCGAAAAAGATGGACATTTTGACACGATCAATTTTAAAGTGGTTCGACCTTCTAACCAAGGTCTACATCCATTACCTTAGCATCCACACTAAGGATTTCTCAATTCACTAAAAATGAATTCTTCTATTTTTACGGGTTCAAGGGGTAACCTTACATCCCTATCTTTTCACAGGCTAAGACAAAACCCTCTCCTTAGTTTTTATAAGGATCAACTAGAACCTATCCCCAATTATGAGGTCTTGAAATTTTTAAACAATATGCCTCTCTAGGTGAGTGTTTACACTTTTTGGCTCACTAGGATTGAACTAAAGAATTACAAGAGATTACAAAGAAATAAACAATGAAAAACTATACTCTCTTGATCTTTAAGCTTGGATGTCCATCCTCTTCTTCTTCAAGTGTCTTTGGTTGTATTTATAGTACAAAATGAAAAACTAGCCGTTGGAGACTTTAATTCAAGTCATAAATGTATTTCTGCAACCTTGAGTATCGATATTCGAAAGTGGGTATCGGTACCTGCCAAAACAAAAAAGAGTAATTGCACATAAATGCAGAGCGTATCGGTACGGTACTTCGGGTATCGGTACGGAGGCTTCTGTATCGGTACGAGAAGTGCTCTCTGGAAATAAAAAGCTTTTGCGTATCGGTATGAGGAAAGACCGTACCGATACAAGCAGTCAATTTTTAGCTTTTAAGACATTTTAAAATTTTGTCGAGTCAAAAAAATTTCAAAAACCCTTCAAATTGTATTTTTCAAGTTGAATGGACCTTGAATTAATTTTGCAATATTTGTTCAACTCTAAAAATATTTTTCATTAAGTTATATCAAAATAAATATCTCAACAAGTTGATTGATCAAGCCAACCAATATTGATTGATCAAATGTTGATGTGGCATTAAGTGGTAAATGCACATGTCATTACCTGATTGATTTTGAAATGTCACACCAACATCGTATATCAATTTGAGAAATATTTTTAAATTCAAATATGAACTTGGTTTAAAAAAGAATTATATTTTGATACGCAATATGCCTAAAAAAATTACACGGCTCTTCACAAAAGTATAAAATCTAAACATGTAATCCTAAAACCATAAATATTAAACCTTAAATTGACAAACCCTAAATACTAAATTACAAACCATGTACACTTAAACCCTAAAATTAACAAACTTTATTTTATACAGGTTGTGTATGAAAGTATTTTCTTTTAAAAATAACATATCAAGTTCCATTACGGTACTAAAATTTTGTCTAACGATCCGTACGATCTTAAATGATAAAAGTTTGAGTTAAACTCTTAAATCGATCTACAAAACAAAAATAAATACTTAAAAGAGCACAAACAACAACCAATTAGAGAAAACAATAAGAAAAAAATAGCAATAGAATTTTGAGTAAATGTTTTAAATTATATTGCTTAACAAATGGACGATACAAATGAGTCGAGAGATGTTTCTATTTATACTTGGTTCTCATTATAATGAACAATATGAATTGAATTACATCGAGAAATAAGATAAAAACTCACCTATCACATACAAGATATGTCTAAGAAAACTAAATCATTTCCTTGTTTCTTTTCTTAGTATCATGGTTACATGAGTGCTTACATAATATAAAAATTTATACTCTAAAATATTCTTTGATAATATGTAATATATTATTTTATTATGATTTAAGTGATTGAACCTTTAAAAAAATTTCAAGAATCGAACTAAGAGAAAAGCAGAGGCAGGGCTCCAAGGACAAGAGGGGTCATGTCCCCCTCAATTTTTTAAAAATAAATTTTGAACCCTAAAATTTTGAAATAATAATAATAATTTGGCTCTTCAAAATTTTTAAAAATTCATATTAAACTTCAAAAGTTTAAATATTTTTAATTGAATCACCTCTCATAAATTTTAAATTTTCTTATTAAATTTTTTAACAATATTAAAAAATTTAGTTTAAGCCTCTCAATATTTTAAATATTTTTAAGTTGCTCCAAACTCTTATCCTCAGGTTACTCCACTGGAGAAAAGGATATGTTAAGCCTTACTATGTGAACCCTATTGACAAAATTAAAAAATCAATGATCAAAATATAACTTATTCCATAATTTAATGGTCATTCATGTAGTTTAACCTAAAAATTAAGGCTTAACTACAAATAGGTGCTCAAACTTTGTCTTTTTATATAAGTGCCTATAGTTTTTTTAACTAAATAAGTGCCTAATATTTCATTTTGGTTCGTTTTAAAGTTGATTTGTCAAAAAAAACCATCACACAATTATAGCTTGACATGTAGCTTTTTTCTAGTTTTATTTTCAAAAACAAACTGAAAAGAAAAAAAATTAAAAAATCTCAAAATTTCTAAAAATCACAAAATATCTCAATTCCTTAAATTCTCACAACTGGCCCCATTGGCACCGCCAATAGCCTTGTCAGACCTTACTAACACCATCGTCAGAGGTCACCGCTCATTTTTTTCAAGATAGCTATAAAACGATAATAGCGTATGTGTCCACTAATAGGCGAGAGGTGTGTCAATCGGACGTCGAACGAAGAACACGAAAGGCTCTAACCATTCGACGTCCGATTGACACGCCTTTTGTTTGTTACCGACAATGGGTGGTAGGAGGAATAGGCGAGGCTTCTTACGACGTGAGTGGTAAGATCCGATGAGACTATCATGGACGATAATAGCGTCAATTTTTAAATTTTAAAGTTTTGAAGTTTGAGATTTTTTTGAGATTTCGGGAAGTTTTGGATTTTTTAAAAAACTATTTTTTAATTTTTTTGAAAAAATTTAAAGAGTTAAAATAAAAAACACATGTCAAATTCTTATTGAGTGATGAATTTTTTTAACGTTATTACCTTAAAACAATAATAGAATGAAACTTTAGACACATTTTTTAGACATAAAAATATTAAACATTTATTTTAACTAAAAAATATTTTATACGCCTATTATAAAAAATATATAATTTAAACATCTATTTTATAGCTAAACCAAAAATTAATATATGTACGTAGGAAATATTGTCATGTTGATGTACCGTATCTGCACTTTCTATATATAAAACCAATTATGCGACTTTTTTTTGGAAACGAAATCAAGAAGTTTGAAATTGTTAAAAAATTCCTTCCAGTTTCCCTTTTTTTTTTTTTTTGAGAAAGTTCCTTCCAGTTTCCTCCGACTAATTTAATGGTAAATTACAACGAATCATTCAATTATATATAAGATTATATTTGGGTCACTCAATTATTAAAAATTATATTTAGGTCACTCAATTAATGTCATAATAACATTTGGGTCACTAAACCGTTAAATATTTTCATTTAATTGGGTATAATGAAAATTTTTAGTCCTCGAATCTTTTATATTCTATCAATTTATTCCAAATTCAAAATAAATCAATAAATTTAACCATTCACATTTAAAAAATATATATCAATTTAGTCATTTTTATTATAAAACGAATTTTTTAAGCTCTTTGCAAGTCTACGTATTTTCATTAAAAAGTATAATTTTTGTAATAACTTTTGTAGCATCAACTTTTTATTATAAAACAGACTACAGAGAATTTAAGAAATCTATTTTATAATAAAAACTCAGTAACTTACATGGTAACAGTAACTAGAAAATTGTGTGGCAGTAGTAACTAGTGTTAAAGAGAGTATACAAGTGATTTGAAAAAAATGACTAAATTGATATATATTTTTTAAAATATGATGGGTGACCGAAATGCGACCTTACCCATAATTGAGTGATCCAAATATAATTTTTAATAATTGAATAACTCAAATATAACATTTCCTATAATTGAGTGACCTCTATTGTAATTTATCCGTATTTTAATTAAATTTCTTCACAGAAATTCTCACAGCGCGTCCCAGCCGTGTGCGAATGTCAAATTGTATATTCAATGGCTCGGCCTAATTTTCTACGTTTATAAATTCTACTGACTCACTGTTGTCTAACCTATTCAGTTTCCAAAAACAAAATTTTTAAAGCAATGGCCAGCACTACTGCAGAAGAAGAGTGCCACATTCTAGTCGACCTTCCGATGTCCAACGACCCACTCGACGGAAAAATTCGTTCACGTTTGCGTAATCTTTGCGGTTCGAAGGATCTCATCTCCGTCAAAGCGGCACCTCACCATGGTAGCCATAGTTCCAATTCGAAGGTCCGGATCGATCCCTTACCTTCTCTATGCTTACAATTTCAGTACGTTAAAAAAACTACCGCTTCCTTATACTATATATCCGCATATAAATGTTATGTGTTGGACTCTTATCTAAGGATACCGAGTGGTGGGTGGTGTTGAATCTGGCATTTCAGAGCATAGGTCGTTTACGGCTACATCGGGACATCTCCGCTTTACGTTTATTTTAGCACTTTCAGTAATGGAATAAAGCACAAAGATGATGTTTTGGGGGTTCTTTCTTTGGTGTTTTATACCCTCACCCTCCTCCCTTTGGTTAAGTATGTTTTCGTTGTCTTACGAGCTAAATGGCGAAGGTACGTTCTATTTAATGCTTTCAAACAGGCCCTTTTCAATTGCCTTTCTAATCAATCTTAATTAAGTAATTAGTGTGCACATTAACTTTAACTTTATTGTTCTTACGTTTTGATTTGGAGTTAATTTTTTGGACAAACCATACCATTTGCTTTTAATTAATCAAGTTACTTTTATATTTTTTTTTGTTACATGCATGTCCGTCTTACTGTCTATATTCGGAGTGCGAGGTTGCCCCTCTCAACAATATCATCTTCAAGGTTCAAACTCACGTCCTCTCCTTAGGAGTGCAATGTGTCTTACCAACAATATCAAGTTATTTTTATATTTTGAGATGGAATGGTATTTTTCCAAAAAAATTATTATTATTTTATAAAATAAAAGAGTAGATATATTATTTAATTTAAAAATTAATTCTTTTTGAACAATTTCTACTTAAGAGAATGAGAGAAAAGGAAAGGATCTCAACTGAGAACTTTAATCACATGCTGTGGAGATTATTGACAATTTGAAAATTAATAGGTGAATAAGGGTGGTGGAAAGTTTTAACTTTAATAAAAGAATTATAATTAGTATTTTAATTAAAATTTAAACAAGTAGTTTTAGATAGTGAATAAATTGAAAACTAATAATATTTATTTACTTTTTTTAAATCGCCAAAAAAATAAAGGAAGACTTCAACTCAAATAATTGCATGTATTTATAATAATAAATTTTAAAACAATGTATTTGATAACTTAAATAAGGATTTGTCTAACATATGCCCAAGGTTTATTTAATAACATTAATTAAGTAGGAAATTTTATTGTTGCATTTAATATGAAATTTTAAAAATTTCATTTAAAAGGATTATTTGATTATTTAACTCATTTAATTTCTAAAACTCTAAACTCTAAAATCGTATACCTTCAACCCTAAACACTTAAAGCATAAACCTTAAGCAAAAAATCCTAAAAAGAAACCTTAAACCCTAAAACTTTAAATACTCAATGTGAAAATTAAAATATTATTAATTGAGTTAAAAAATCAAAGAATCCTCTTAAATGAGATTTTTATTAAATGCTTCTTATTAAATGCAACAATATAATGTTCTACTTAATTAATGTTATTAAATATAACTTAACATATGTCTTAGCTTAGACAAAGCCCTTAAATAATTAGAAAATTCTGTAAAGCTCGACGAGCTTCGATGAGCACCACTAACGATGAACACCAATGAGCACCACTAAGTTAGAATGTCGTAGTACATTGAACCATTCTATGAATTGCTAAATGCAAATGATTCATTGTATTTGTCGTATTAAAAAACCCTGTTCCAGTTGGAGAACAGTCGTGAGTCTGGCTCGCCGCTCATCAACAACGGGGACAGTGCAGTGAGAACGTTGCTAACGGCGGTGGCGGCGACTTGAATTTCAAATGAATAAAAATTAGGGTTTTGTAATTTAGGGGTAGAGTAGATATTTTGATCTATGTTTAAAACAAAATTAAAAATAAAATAATGTATTTTAATTAATACCCCTTTTAATTTTTAAATAATTTATAATTATACGATGAATCTTTTAGATTTTTAATCTTTATAAATTAAATTAATGGTGTTCATCAATGCTGCTCGTCAAGCCTTAAACATTATCTCATCTAATTAGGAAAATTCTAAAACGTTAACGCGATAAATTTTAAGATCGAATTTTTGCACCACTAACAATGAACACCTCTAACGATGAGCACCGATGAGCACTATTAATTTAATTTATAAAGATTTAAAATATAAAGGACTCAACGTATAAATATAAATTGTTTTAAAAAATAAAAGGTAAATTAATTAAAATATATTATTTTATTTTTAATTTTCTTTTAAACATAGATCAAAATACCTATCTACTCCTAAATTACAAAACCCTAATTTTTGTTCATTAAAAATTCAAGCCTCCGCCGCCATGCTTGCCGCACGCGCCAATGCCCATCATCATTGTTGCCGCCGAACCAATACCAAATTTGCCGCCACTACTACCTCCTCGAATCGCCAACGCCAAGATTAATCTTTGTTCATCTAATGTCGGTTTCAATCCTAGTGAAACAGCGATATCCGATTAATCGTTCACAAAATTTGTTTAACCGTTGATTAATCTAATGTTCATCTGATTGAAATCAGTGATTAATCTTTATTCATCTAATTGGCAAATGAACAAAAATTAGGGTTTTGTAATGTAGGAGTAGATAGGTATTTTGATCTATGTTTAAAAGAAAATTAAAAATAAAATAATATATTTTAATTAATTAACCTTTTGATTTTTAACTGGTTACTGAAAGTATGAGTGTGC
The DNA here is from genome assembly GCA_019671005.1 of Hibiscus mutabilis. Taxonomy (NCBI): domain Eukaryota; kingdom Viridiplantae; phylum Streptophyta; class Magnoliopsida; order Malvales; family Malvaceae; genus Hibiscus; species Hibiscus mutabilis. Next base: position 7,406,579 of record CM033718.1, on the reverse strand, counting down.
AAAATAAACAATAATCGTAAACCGGTATAATCATTTATTTTATAGGTTAATTAACCTAATCGTTGAAGTTAAACAATTTCGGTTAACCGAACCGCTAAAAACAATAGTTAATGGTTAACCTATAGGTACTTTATTTTAATTAAGTATAAAATTTGTGTTTAAAATTTCTCTATTTAAGTATTTTTTTGAAAATTTTAATATAATATTTATCGGAGAGATAGATTTATTATTTTAAAAAGAAATAGTGAACATTTGAAAAGAAAATCGTAATAAGTTATTGGTTAACTTGTATCTGAACCGTTTTAACAATTAACCACTATAATAGTTAACCATTTAAAAAATTAACAGTTAATCATTTCTTAACTGTTAATAACAGTTAGATTATTATTAATAACCGCTATAACAGTTAACCAACTGTTTAAGCTAAACAATATGATTAAACTACCATACACCCCTAATTGAAGTACTCGAATAAACGTATAGCAAAGATGTTCTGATACCGCCATAAACAACACCTATGCTCTGAAATGCCAGATTCAACACCACCCACCACTCAGTATCCTTCGAATGGGAACCATGGGTGCTGTGGTGAGGTGCGGCTTTGACGGTGATGAGATCCCTCGACCCATAAGGTTTACCCAGCCGTGATAGAATATTTTCGTCAAATTTGTCGTTGGACATCGGGATGTCAACTCAAACATGGCTCTTATCTTCTACTGTAGTGTTGGGTCGCTATTCCCGTTAAAATCAGGTTACTCAAAAAAAAACAAAAAAGGCTGAGTTTACTGTCGTAGCCATGGCCACGACTCAAACAAAAAATGTGTTCGGGAGGAAAAGGACGGAGATTCACGACATTTTTATTCTAATACAAATAGAAAATGAAATGGTGGAGTAATCGGTCGGAAAAAAAATAGAGATTGAGTGTTCAATTGGAGAAGAAATGGAGGAGTTTAAGTGTCAAAAGCAACCAAAAGGAGAAAATTTGAATTAGGTTTCAATTAGGGGTGGGCAAGACCAAGTACCCGATCAGTTTGACCAGAATTGGTCTTAGTCCCGGTAGCCACCAGTTCTTAGAAACTGGAATTAGTCTCGGTCCTGATCAACCGGCGTTTCTTTTTCTCCCACTTGTCTCCTGAAAAAATTTGTTCTTTTTTCCTACAGGTTTTATGCACTCATTGTATGCAAGTCATAGTTTCTCTGTCGATTTTATTTCTAAATTATTTGAAGCATCTTCTAAACAAATAATTAGATAGTTTAAAACATGTTTAAAACTAAATTAATTAAATATAATGATATCTATAATTAGAAGTGGCAAACGGGTCATTAGGTTCGAGTTTGATTCGGGTCATTTCATGTCTGTTTACATTTGGTTCTGGTCTGGTTCGATTTTAGTTCGAGTCAATGGTGATCTTGGTTAGGGTATTGGGTCGGTTGACTTTCGGTTCAGTTGATTTCGGGTCGGTTGATTTTTAGCCGGGTCAATATAGAGTTAATAGGAGATTGATCAGTTTTAGTCGGGGTTTTAGTTTGAGTTAGGTTTTTCTGCCATATATATGACTTTATATAGCATGTATATTTGGCTTTTTGACGAGTTGTACGATAGTTCACATCTCATCTTTATTTATTTATTTTACTGTATTTTATTTATTTTGAGTTGCCTTCGATTCGAGTTTCTTTCGGTTAGGTCCATTCGGTTCGGTTGAAAATCAGTTCAGGTCTATTTTCAATTCAATGGTAAAAATTAACGACTATTGACGACAGGCACCTATTTGAGTAACATTGAAAATATTAGTGTAAAACTGATATAACAAATTGTTTAAGGATCTAATTGCAAAAGTAAATACATTTTTAAGTACTCAAAAGTCTAGCAAAAATGACAAGCATTTGAACCAAAATCGTTTTCTAAGTCAAAAACCTTAAACCCAATAAAATTTTCTAAGTGTTTCAAAATCTAATTAGGCATTTATGCCCAGGCGTATCGATACGCCTTGAACGTACCGATACAGTTTTTCAACACTGGAATTTTAATCGACGAAAGTGTACCAATACGGTTATCCCCGTATCGATATAGATTTTAATATGTTCTTGTAAATAGGCTTTAGTGTACCGATACGGTCTTTCATCTGGGTTTAAGATTTTACTTCATAGTATCGATACGGCTCACACTGTCGGATTTGCAAATCTTGGAACTTAATTTTATAGCCGTTGCTTGTCATTTATTGGAATCAATATTTTCAAATGGCCGTTGAACCATATTGATATGCCCTAGTAGCGTACCGATACCATTTTTGCAAAACTTTCACTAAGGATTCCAGTGAGCAAATCATGTACCGATACGGTCACTCCGTATCGATACATCCCTCTTTTTACACTATGACCGTACCGATATGCGTTCTCGCGTATTGATATGCCCTTGTATTTTGTACACAACGACTCTTTCTATTTTGAGACAAGTATCGATACGGGCCTTCATGTACCGACACGGTTAGTTGGTAAATAGCATTTATTATGGGAAAAATGCAACCCCATGGCTCCATTGATGATCTCAACCACCCAAACGACTAGAAATCAATAAAGTGGTATAAAAGCAAGCCTCAAAAGCAGCAGCAACAACTATTGAAAGATTTTACAACATCCAAGCACAAATCCAATCCTTTTAAGTTTTTAAAGTCAAATCTTCTAACCCTCACTTGTGTATTTTATTGTATCCATTTATTTCAAGCTTGGGGAGTGTTTGTTTGTAATTGGGCAATAAATCAACCTACTAAGAGGTATTTTTCAGTTTGTAAAATCTTCTTTGTAAGAGAGGGAGTCTTGATTAAGCTTTGGGTAGAAAGCCTAATCGAATTTTAAGGTTTCCTCCTAATCCGAGAAAAGGGGAAGAATTTCTAGTAGAAATTGGTTCAAAATCCTTAGTGGGAGCTAATATAGTGGATGTAGAGCTTGTTCAAAGCTTGAACCATTATAAGTCGTGTGTTCTTCATTTTTATCATTTCAATTTCCTCCCTCCAATTTTTAAAACCCAATTCACCCCCTCTTTGCTATTTATCCATTGATTGATCCATACAACAATTAGGCACCTGTTTGACCCGAAAAATACTTTAGGCACCTATCTGGAAAAAAATGTGTAGTTCATGTACTTATTTACCACTTAAGCCAAAAAAATCAAAATATAAGATATTAATGAAAATAAATGAAAAAAATTAGAAAAAAACATAATTTCATTTTTCTTCAAAATATAATTTCAATATTTTTTACATTTTTATAAGGAACTTTATATTTTTCTAATCTTTATATATTTCTAATGATTAGGGACTAAATTGATAAAAAAAAATCCTAAATACAAAGTACTAAAAGGAGTACTCTAGTTTTTTTATGTACAAATATCAAATTGGCCACTTTTCAATAGAGACCAAAATCAATTCGAAATATAATAGAAGCTACTATAATACTTTTATCAAATGTAGATTATATCCCATACAATTCTTTATAGTTACATATGCCTTAAATATATCATATTTGAATATGTATTTTCATTTGAAAATATAATTGTAATAAAAACATAAAACTATAAATATCTGAATTCAATAAATGATAAAAACATTATCCGGAAAATTATATTTTTAAATTTTTTTTGTTATATCAATTAGATTCAACCATCAATATAATAGATATAGCATTTTAGTTAAAGTCTACTAAAGACCCTTGTACTACACTCAAAAAACTATTTTGGTTTCTCTACTATTAAAGGGGACATTTTAATCCATGTACATTTAAAATAATGAATATTTCATTCTAAAATATTAATTTACCACTAGTTAAACCACAACATTGGGTTTAAATATTCCTTAGGTCCCTATCATTTATAAATTAACCAGATTCATCCTTCTCGAGGGAGTAACTTGATACGTATGTATTTCAAAAGTGAGCAAATAAGGATGACTCATCGCAATTAAAATTTTCCTTTAGTCAAGTCCAATTGTGATTGGAGATTTTTTAATTCAAAAAAATTAAAAAAATTATATGATATTCGAAACAATTATTAAAACAAATTTATTACTAAAATCATTAAAAACTACTCAAAACAGTTATTAAAACAAAATTAAAACTAAAAATTCAAAAAATATATATAAAAGTTTATAAATATACAGAAAATTAAAAATAATATTCAAAGAATGAAAAAAAATACAGAATAATATCGAAGAATTTTTAAAAAAACAAAGACTATAAAAATATTATATACAGAACAATATCATTCTAATCTTATGTTCGATTTTTGGCCCGTACATAGTTTTGAATTATTTCGAAATTTTTATAATTTTCTTGAATATTATATATTTCAATTCTTGTAATTTTTTATTTTAGTTCCAAAATATAGTGTTATGTTTTTGATTTTTTGGAAGATTATTGTATTTTTGCAATTTTTAAAATTTTAGACTTTTTTAATTCTAAATAATATTTTTAAGTTTTATTAGTTTTCCTTTTTAGTTTGCTCACCTTCTAAAAATATATACAGGCTAAATTATTATTATTTGTTTAGTATGATTAATTTGCTGAATTTTTAAATTGATAGGGCCCTAAGAGGCATTTAAACCTAAAACTTCAGTTAAACAAACAATAAATTTAAAATTTTGGACTAAGATATTCCCATTTAAAACTTACAAGGACTAAAATGTTCTTTTTAATAATAGAGGGACTAAAATGAAATTTTGATGTAGTACAAAGAGCTCTAGTGGACTTTAACCGTCGGGGTAGAATTATAGTATATTAGCTTCCTTTTGAAACAGTCTAGGCCAGGAGATATAAGAGAAGAAGCAACAGTATGAAAACACTACCAACATTCAACACTAATTTGTGAAAGTTTGTTTCAAAAATTATCAGGGAACACGGCAGTTTAACTTTACAAAATTTGCACCACTTACTATGAACACGAGCTCAGTTTAGTCATAATACTACCGTAACAAACCTTAACCTCATGCCTGCTTTAACACAACTTTACAAAATTTGGTGCTTTCTTAGTGCCCCACAAGTCAAAGCAAGATCAGCCGATTGCAAATGCTCTTAGGTCTTTGCATTTTTTGAAACCTTGTCAAAAATTGGATTCTCGACTAATTCATTAGCAGACGGTCGTCGTGCTGGATTGTGATCCACCATGACCTGATAAAAGAAATGATCCATCAGAAGAAACCACCAAAACTACTCAGGTATGTTTAGAGGATTTAATCAACATGGCAACACATGAAATCAATCTGCATGTTTCATGTGACATATTTAGGATTATATATGCTAATCTGACAAATGAACTAAGATGCACTATAGAGCTTCTTCATCATAACACCAGACTCCAGAGCAGTTTTGCTTTGCATATTTTTATGTTATGACCACGGACATACTAGATGGAAAACAACATAATTATCTATTTATATTTAAAACTAAAGAACTTAGAGCTGAAAATAGGATACCTTGAGTAAATTTTGAAACTGTAGGGAATACCCAGGAAGCAGTGGTAGCTTTCCTTCTCTAAGAAACTGAGCTCCAGATTCTGGCAGAGGTGATCCCCTAATGAGCTCGTAAATAGTAACTCCCAATGAGAAGATATCAACCTTGTCAAGATGATCATAGTTCTCATTTAGGATTTCTTGAGGCATATAACGTGCATCACCCTCTTCAATTGGCAGGCTCTTATTTAGGAGAGTTGCACATCCAAAATCACCAAGCTTATAAACACCGTTCTTGACATATATATTATCAGGTTTTACATCCAAATGAACTATTCCTCTTTCGTGTATAAACTCCAGTGCCTTTGCCATCTGCAAACCTTCTCACATCAGAGCCGAAGATAACAAGAAAAAAAAAACTATTGACTTTGAAGGTGTTAAAAGAAAATGCATTGAACAGTAAAATGTGCTAAGAAGAACAGGATACAATGAAGAGTATAGCATGGAAACTATTGTTTGGTTCCGGACTTCCAAGTATGACCATGTAATAACAAATTCAGAGGTTAAGAGATACTATTCTAGTTGTTTGCAGAGAAAGAAGAGGAGATATAGTCTCTTAATGACCACAAAGGGTGAAAAGAAAAGAAAATATAACTTTCATTATCTTTGGCAATAATTATGTGATGTTACGTCATAAAAAGGTGATTCAAACCAACCAAGCTAACAAATGGGAACGAGACCTTTTCATTTTTCAAAATATTATCCCTACCCCATCCTTTTTTTTCTCTTTTAGAGATGATGTACTTCAGCTAATGCTAACCTGAAGCAAGGCTCTCAAGAAATCTCCTTCTGTGAACAGTTGAGGAGACGTTTTTCTGGACAAGCTGTAATCACAAAGCTCCATTTGAATATAAAGTTGCTCATTTTCAAACCAAGAAGAGTAATATCCAACAACGTTTTCATGAGACCCTGGAAAGGATTGCTTTACTATCAATGCTTGAGGTTACAATACCAATTTTCCTCTTAAATTGAACAAAACAAAAATAAAGAAATGGAAAAAAGAGAGTAAATGCAAATTTATACCTACTGCAGCTAAAGCTTGAACTTCCATCAAGGCTTTCCTCCTGCAATGAGATAATATCACATAATGGTAATTTTTTCCTAACAATTAGCAGACCTGTGGGGAAAAAAAGAAACAAAGAACTGAAAGCTACCTCTCAGTGTCTTGATGCAACTGTCGGGTACTATGTTTCACAGCATACAAGCAACCATCAATTCTCTTTAAAACTTTGAAAACTCGACTGAAGTTCCCAGTACCAATTTGCTGAAAAGCAAGGCAAAAAGAAAGGATACGAAGCCTGGAGGTTAGATATTTAATATATAAATTGGAGCTAATGATTCTAAATAGATCCAGAACTTATGGAATAGTAATAGACACCTCAATCTCATGAAAATCTGTGTGATAGCGCGAAAGGCCATCCCCGCCGATAATTGCAGGGAAGAAACCTGTAGATTGCAGTGATATGTTATTAAAACCTTCTAGATAAATCATTTTAGGACGTCCAGAGTGGTAATCTTCTTTATCCAAATGGGTACTGAAAATGGATATGGATGTTTCACAGTAAATATCGAAGTGAGTGTTTCCTAAAAACTAGCATCGTACCTGCACACTTTGATCTTTGATTTCCAAAAGGATCAGTGTCAACTTCTGAAGCATCCTTTAGATATGGGTTTTTAATACAAAGAGGCGGCATAACACGACACCTTAGAGCAACAGCAGATTGAGAAACATAACTTTTAGTCTTCTTAGCTGCGGGTATGATTGTTTTTTCTAGGTTGCCTTCATCTGCATCAAAGCTGTCATTGGCAAGTTCCACTATTTGTTGGGATCCAGATAATGTAGGGCTGAGGGGATTTGCCAGGATACCATCTGAGAAAAGAATTGATATTCAATTGAAAAATGTTGAAAAAATACTTGTGCTCATAAAGCTTTTTAGGCATAAATATAAACAAACATGAAAAACAAGAAAAGAAAACTCTTATGCCTAATTTTTTACCATAATATGTGTTAACTGATAGATCATTAAGAGATATAAAATCTAGTTGGAAACCACAAAATTCTTAGGAAATAAAAGACTGAAAACAGGAGGAATGAAATGATGGCAGCAGACATCTCCAGAGTGAAGACAGGAATATGACTTTGGATCACTACTGGTGGACGGAAGGAAGAACAAATTAAAGTGCAGCAATCAGAAACATAGGCAGCTAGGGGTAGTGGTCACTAATTATAGCATTTTCTGTTTTGTACTTGCTTCGGCAACCCCAAAAAAAGTTATCTCAAACACTACATTAATATTGGACTTCACATGAAAATGATGAGCAATTTGACTGATGTTTACTAACAATAGCTTGAATCATTTCTAGACCAGCAATGAGCATTCAAGTTTTCCATCCGTTAAACTTCCATGTTATAGGATGGGGCCACATTTTTCTACTTTTTCACCATATTATATATCATCATACCAAATACTCTCTCTGGTCCTGGTCATTACAAATGTTCAATGACCTTAAGCAGGATGGCTCCTATTTGAAAGCCTATGATATTAGCACAGCTCCAATTTCCACAATGAATATGCAAACTATTGACTGATGACTAAAGTCATTAATTTGCCATGTGATAAAGCACAGAATCCTTCATCATTCACAATGAACCATCACCTTTACATGTTTTAGTTCTCATAAAAACATGAGAATATCACTTCTTATCTGTACCGATCACTTTAACTAATTAAAGTCTGGATTAATCGTCTCTTTTCCCAACAACCGAGCTCAAATTTATGAATATAAAACTGAAAAGGCAAAGCATCAATATAAAATATGACAATTTTCAAACAACCACAAATCCACAATCCATCCTTCTAAAATATTCTAGTTTTCATCAATTACTTGGATCTTACCTTGTCGAAGTCTCTTGCTTTTGAGAGTATTCAGCTTCTCCGGCGACTTAGGGCAAGGAGTATTTTCCTGTGGAATTCGATAATTTAAACGCAAAATAAAATAATATCAAAAATCAAAGCAGAAAAAAAAAAATAACAATCGGATGTTCAAAAGTATTAAATAATACCTTGTTGCAATTAAATCCGTTGAGCAAGTTCTGATTATCAGGGGTGATATAATCAGGAGTGCTGAACCCACAATCAAAACAAACAAACAAAAAAGTGAAGAACCAAAATAAGAAACTTATAATATTAAATACATCCAAAGAGCAGAAGATTTACCAAAAGAAGTCTTGACTGAGAATGAAATCCTTGTCATCGGCGGCGTCGAGGTCGGGAACGGAAGTGGAAGGGTCATCCTGGGATCCGAAATCTAGAAGGTTCCTGGGGAAGAGAGAGGATGAGGTGGCGGAAGATGATTGGAGAGGGTGGAACTGAACGTGAAAGTGCGTCCCCAATGCCCCTTTTATCGTATTATTACTCGGCCGCTTCGCTCCTCTTCTTCTCTTCATCAACCAAACAGACCCTAATCTCTAGCTATTTCTCTCCTTTGCTCGCTCGTGCGGGATAATATATAAAAAATGGATCTCCCAGTCCCATTTTCAGAGGTTTTTTTATTTCTTTTTATTGCTTACTTTTTGGTGGGTTGAGGGAGGGAAGAAAAAGATTTGAAATTGCGCGGGAAAATGGCACTATTCATTGGCACAATGATCTAGGGATAAGTTAGACTGCTCGTTGCTCAATTATCTTCCACTCTGATTTTAGTAGCTTAACTTTTAAAAATTTTAATTTATCAACTGAACTTTTAGATTATTCTTGTTTTAATCACTTTAAATTATTTTATTATTTTTTCTTGTGACATGGCATTTATTATTATTATGAAATTTAAAAATAATTTAAAATAAAAAATCTTTAAATTAAACCTAAACATCTCGCCATCGATCATCTCTACCATGTCGTCCATTGTTTACTGTTGTCATACGTCACCGCTGACGACTATAGATAGTGGTCGTTTGGTCTCAAAATTTACCAATTATTGTTTTGTCTTGGCCCTTTAAGTTCAAATCTAACCTTCATTTGTCGAAAAAATGCTCCAAAATCTATAAATTGGTCAGAAATCTTTTAATTTTTTCTCTCGTCGATTTTTTTCTTTTACCGTCAGATGGAGCACGTTTTTTTAAATTTTGTTTTTCTAATGCCGATGAAATTTTACTGTTTAGATCTTTGAGAAGTTCTTTCGTTTGTTGATAAATGGCCACTACATCAATGGAGAGTTTGGGTATATTTCATGGCTAGCCGTTTACCTCTTAGTGAGAGCATCCGCGGCGAGGGGATTAGTCACTGCTATCGGCGTTGGATACCTTGGCTCAAACAAAAAAAATTAATGTTTATTTTAAATATTTTAATTTTAATAATAAAATTTATAATTTTATTTTTATTTTAAATTATTTTAATATGTAATAATAATATATGTCATGTTATAAGAAAATAATAATAAAATAATTTAGAGCGATTAAAACATAAATAATCTGAAATTTTAGTTACTAATTTAAAAAATTTAAAATTAAGTGACCAAAATATGAGTGAGAAGATAGTTGAGGTGATCATATGTGTATTTACCTATAATCTAGTCATGGGACTACATATCGATTAATCTTTACCGTACATAAAAGACCTGCCTGATCTGAATTTTGCATTCTTTAGAATTCCATATCAATAAATTTCCCTTAAGCGATTACTATTATTGGTAGTGAATTTCATGAGAAATTATATCATAAATCCGGCTCGTCACGTTATTTATGGTCTCAACTAATAAAAAATATTTATTTTATTAAATTTTTTCATGTTATTCTTTTACCAAGTAAATCTACAACTGATAAAAGTGTTTTTTAATTTGATTTATAATAAATTTGAGTGAATATTCACTAGGTAAAAAGACGATATAAAAAAATTAAATGAAATAAAAAAATTTTATTGGTTGGGACCATTGATGACGTGGTGAGCTAAGCCTATAATATAATTTCTCGAATTCCACCGCTCCGTACTGCATATTTTTACATGAAGTGTATCCCTTTAATTTAGGTAGTTATACACTGCATTCCTAAAATATAACTAATATTTTAAATTAATGTCTAAATTTAAAAATATTTTAATTTAATTCTTAAAATATTAATATTTTAACGATCAATTATTTCTTCAACATAATATCAATTTTGACATTAAAAAATAAATTGAACTTAACAAATGGTGTATTTCAAAAAAACACACAAATATATACTTATTGAATTGACAACCTAAATTCAATGCATAAACAAATATTTAGAAGAGATTAAAGGGTGTCAACTGAAAGATTTTAACCACATGCTCTAAAGATAAATTATAAAATTCTTCCATATTGTAAGGATAATTATTAAATTTGTACATGAACTTTGACACAACATGCAATTTGATAGATAAATTGTTCATTCTATATAATTGTATACATGAATTTTTTAATTTAATTTTTAATTTTCATAAACCACTAGTATCATTATCGACTAGCATCATTTTACATTTACGTATGGTATAAACAAATAATTATATTTATGTACTACGAAAAAAAATTAGTGTACTTGTTTTTTTAGACTTATTAGTTCAAAATGCCCTTATAAATTAAAAAAAGCAATTGAACTGTTAGTACATAAAAAAATGTCGCGTTTTTTATTAATTGTTTTCCAGGACATCTCAGGTTTAGTCGATTTTTTAATTAAATTGTCGCAATCATTAGAGTCAGATTATACTTTTAATATATTAGATCAGGTTATTTAAATTTCAAGTCAGAATCAAGGCAGCCAGAAAAAGTCTCACCTCGTTATCATCCCTAATTTCACCCATGTTTTTATTATTAGTATGTTTTCGACACCAGAAATTGTGAATACTACATATGACAAATCGAATCATTGCAACCTCCCTGCAAGGTGTTTGGCAATCAAATGTTTGATCATTTTATACCAACGGTAGACCTAAATATCTTACAATTGTAGACCTAATTTTGAAGATGTAGCGACTATTCTTTTGCAAAAAATCATTTTTTGTATAGATTTAGAATTGTCACCGGTCACTTGATTCAGGTAGACCGAACACCGAAAAACAAAATCAGAGAAAAGTTTGGTCCGGGAGTTGGTTACGCATGGGGAAGGATTAACACTCTCATAACGCCCAAAATTAGTACCTAAAGGTTCGCATCATATTTACTAAGGAAAATAAAAATTCAAGTTAATTTAATTTTAATTTCTAAAATGCAATACAATTTAAAAATCACCCTAATACTCACGACAGTCGAATGAGATGACACACGAAGAACGAGTTGTCACTCCCAATAGAATACCGGAACAATAGAGCCTACACTAGATGTAACATGATATGTGCATGATCAATTAATTCGAAACAAAAATTAAATTAAAACAACAAAATATAAACGAAACTATAAATAAAATTAAAATGTAACATAAACATATAAAAACATTATGTAATACAATATATCAAAATATTTATATTAATATAATTATAACTATAATACGTAATAATAATACAAAATACAATACAAAATAATAATAATAATAATAATAAATGATAATATAATAATGTAGCACGTATATAATGTAATATATAATATACAATACGTAACTTAACTATAATAATAATAATAATAATAATAATAATAATAATATTATTATTAGGGACCAGATCGGGATCTATAATAAATGAGAGGGACTAGTAGTGTAATTAAACCATGCGATGAAGACAAAATAAAAAAAAAGTTAGGGTGGAGGGACTAAGAATGTAATTTACCTATTTTTTGTGTTTATAACCTAAAAACTAAGCAGGTTTCCGCATTTTATTCATTTTGTTTAAGACTGACGCCTCCCTCCCCTTTATTTTACTTCTTCAAATCCCAGAATTCAAATTAAATCAAAACTCTTTCTCCCCTTTTTATACTTGAAACTTGAGGATCCTTAGATCCGGTTGATACATTGATGGTTCGGCCATGCATGACGGCGGTGATGAATTCAGACCCGGAGTAAGTCGAATCGTCTAGCCTCTTTTTTATTATTTTTTTGGTCATACTCAAATGAAAAATAAGAAAAAAAATGTTATACCTTTATCTTTTGTACTTGAGATATGGATCTGAGAATTTTTTGCTTCTTATTTCTTCTCTTTTTTTTGTTCGAAAATAGCCCCTCTTTTACAAACGTTGTTTCGGGGTTATTTATACCCGAAAAACATACATGCAAAGTAAAAAGAAGATAAGTATAAGTAGTCATAATGCCTCTGCTATGATTTGTTTCTGAATAAATTTTAATACACTTTGCTTTTGTCTTTTCGATCCTGAGGCGGTGGTGACAGGGCGGCCGTGGCAGACGACGGTTGCAAGTGACTAGATAAGGGCGTGTGCTTCTCACGGGGAGCCGAGGAGTCGGCATGTACACTCCACGCGCGAGGAAGGTGAATGGTCAACTAGGGCAGTGGCGGCAGCCTTGTGTTTAGGATATTAGGTTTTTTATTTTCTAGGGTGTTTAGGTTATGATTAGGGTTAAGGGTATTTTGGTAATTTGGGTTAGGGTTATTGGGTCAACTATGTATGATTGGGTTGAATGGGTTTGGTTATGGGCCTTATGTTATAATGGATTTATTTTATGGATATTTTGGATCTGATTTTTAATTGGAATTTGGTTTGGGTATTGGGTTTGAAGCCCAAACAAAAATGGATTATTACAGCTACCCATCTTTGCTCATTGTTATGTAACAAGAATAGAGCAAAAACAAAAGAATAATCATTTTTGTCCGATCAGGTCCAGGGTTTTTTACTTTGGCCACCGCCTATTCTTTGGGCCCCAATTGGTCTGCATGGCTGCTCTTGGAGGCAAAATCTTCAAAATTGGAGGATCCGTTGGAAAAACAAAATCTTCAAACTAAGACTTTGAGTTCACAAGTTCTTCCTATATAGAACTATTCACTCTTTTTTTGTTTGGAGCCTTGGAGGAACGGATTTTTCTTGTACAGAATTTAGCTGGTCTTCGGCAAGGTCTTCAGGCTGTAAGTCCTTATTGTATAGGACTTTTCATCTTCAATTATCAACGCTGCAGGATCTCCTTATATAGAACCTTATGCGTCATTGGTGGATTCTTCAAACTGAGAGTTCTCCCTATATATAACTTTTCGTCTTGAAGTCCTAAAATTCTCGTTGCTTTACTATTTGTCATCTTGGAATCACGAGTGCTTTTGGAACTTTTTGCTTTTTCTCGGTGAATTCTTTGAGCTGCAAGTTTGTTGGTATCTGCTTCCTCGTTTGTTTGTTTAGAGATTCAGAGCTTCGAGTTCTTCTTATATAGAACTGTTTACTCTTCCTCTTTCTAAAGCTTTTGAGTTGCAAGTTCTTTTTATATAGAACTTTAGTTGACCTTGGTGAATTTTTTAGGCTACAAGTTCTCCTATATAGAACTTCTTTACCTTCAAGTTTTAGAATTACAGGTTCCTTCTATATAGGACCTTCTGCTTTCTTTAGGTGGATTCTTCGAGCTACAAGTTCTTCCTATATAGAACTTATCGCCTTGAAATCCTAAAGCGTGAGTTCTTCCTATATAGAATTATTCGCTTTGAAAACCTAGAGCTGCGAGTTCTTCATATATAAAACTCTCTCTCTTTTTGTTTTCTCTTCTTCTTCTTTTCATTATTTTCTTTATTTATTTATTTATTTCTTTTTCTTTTCTCTTATTATTCTCTTTTCTCTTTTCTTTTTTCTTTTTTCTTTTTCTTCTTTTATTATTCATTTTTCACTTTTTTCTTGAAATTTAGAGCGATGAGTTTTTCCTATTAAATTCCATGTTTTGAAGTATTTGAGCAACGGGTTCTTCCTATATGGAACCTTTTGCTCTAAAACCTTTGAAGCTGTAGGCTCTTCCTATATAGAACCTTTCGCTTCGAATCTTTTGAGCAACAAGTTCTTCCTATATAGAACTTGATGAGTTCTTCCTATATATAACCTTTTGCTCTATCTTTTGAGCTACAAGTTCTTCCTATATAGAACTTGACAGGTTTTTCCTATATAGAACCTTTTGCTATATCTTTTGAGCTACAAGTTCTTCCTATAGAACCTTTTGCTCTATCTTTTCAGCTACAAGTTCTTCCTATAAAGAACTTGACGAGTTCTTCATATATAGAACCTTTTGCTCTATCTTTTGAGCTACAAGTTCTTCCTATATAGAACTTAACGGGTTCTTCCTATATAGAACATTTTGCTCTAAAATCTTAAAGTTATGAGTTCTTCATGTATAGAACCTTTTACTTCAAAGTCTTAAAAATGTTGGTTCTTCCTATATAGAACCTTTATTTTCAGAGGTGGAAGGATGCCTTGATTTCTGATCGTCTTGGCATCAAAAAAGATTTAACATCATGCTTGAAGGTCTTGATGATGGCCCGAAGGACTTAGAAATGGATTCGCGCCTAAAAGGCTACAAATATCTAGATTCACGCCAACATGGGTACCAACATCTGGATTCACGCTAACATGGCTACCAACATCTGGATTCACGCTAACATGGCTACCAATATAAAATCTTCAATGCCATCTACCTCTTCAACATGAAGCTGCATATCAA
The DNA here is from genome assembly GCA_019671005.1 of Hibiscus mutabilis. Lineage (NCBI taxonomy): Eukaryota > Viridiplantae > Streptophyta > Magnoliopsida > Malvales > Malvaceae > Hibiscus > Hibiscus mutabilis. Next base: position 7,391,507 of record CM033718.1, on the reverse strand, counting down.
AATCTTGGGTAATCTTCAAATATCTGTTTAAAACAAGCTAAATGTTTCTAAATTAGCATGCCCCTAACATAGGGACCTCTATATGATGCATGCAATGTAATATTTTCATCTATTTTTTCTTCTTCTTTTCTTTATTTTCAAATATACTTTTAAAACCCTATTCCCTGAAAGGTCATTCTCCGATTTCTTTACTCCATATGTTTGCAGTATATTCCTCAATCTTCATTTTTATTTATTGAATCTCTACATCTCATTTGTTTCATGCTTCTTTCTTGTGCGAGTAACTCTTTTCTTTTTCGGGGTTATTACCCCATTTTCAGAAATAATCTCATTCTAGTCCTTATGCTATTCTCATATAAGGACTTTCATCGTCTTATAACCCCATTCAATCTCTAGGCTCAACTGTTTTTCTTGTCTTTGACCCAACATGCGGAGTCTTCATTTATCTCGACACTAGGGTGATCAAAATGCCTTCACTCCCCAAAATTTAATCTTCTTACAGCATCTTGGTAGAGATCAGCTCTCGGTTCTCATGCTTGAATTCTCATTATAAAGTAATGTCAAAAAGGCAATTTGTTTGTGTTGTCTTTCAAAATAAAAAAAAGTAACTAAATTTTGAAAAAAAATTGGCAAACAATTCTTATCAAGATTTTAGAGAAAGTGACAAGCTAATGTTTGGCCCTCAAAATATCAAATGCAATAGCAAATCTGTTTCAAACAAAGATAAATTCCAACAGGGCGTATGCTTAGAAGATCTTGACTATTGTGGCAATATATACATATGTATAGTTTCCCCTAGTCTAATAGGCTTCTAAGAGAAACAATTCCCATACCTAATATCTAACCCTTTTTAAGGTGGCTCTCTTGATCTCACCAACTCACCATGCCCCATCCTTCACTCATTTGGGTGTCGATCAGACATTTGAAGTTTGATGTTCCTTGAAGAAAGGTTAACACTTATGGGTAGAATATAATCTGAAAACAATCTCATCTAACTTAGATATCTACGTATGATCAGAATGGTCTTTGTAGGCTCGTAGTGTAGGCCATGGGTCACGGTTAAGCTAAACCGCATTTTTGTACATGTTTGACATGGATCTACTCATATGAAATATTCTCTTTCTTTATTTAGATTGCTCTAGACTGCTCATTTGTGGGTTTTCACCCCAGAGTTCATTTTCTTCTTCTATAACTTTGGATTGGCCTGCACCCTGGCTGGATATTGATGCTCGTTTTTTGTTCAATGATGATCAATCCTCCATGTCTTAAAAATTGATATTTACTTGAATAAAGGATTATGTAGAGGTTTTTTTATTCATTTATTGTGGTTTAAGCCCTATTCTTGCATAAATATATTTTCCTCTTGTGTTTTTCTTTTTTTTTCCCTTTCAGATTGTCTATTTTGGGTTTTTAGCTCCAAGCTTGTTTCTTTCCCTTTTATTCAAACTGTATCTATATTGGACATCGATGCTTACTTCTACTTGAAAGTAATCAATTCTCCATAATTCTTTAAAATTGACGATGATGATTTCTTTCATGTATCTTCTGCTTCTTCTTTATTACACAGTTCAATATTGATTCTTGACTACTTCGGCCTTTTAGTTGCCAGTTTCCCTATTGCTCGGTTTAGTCTTTAAACTTAATATTATCTTCATCTGTTTCTCTCTAGTGATTATATGGCCTTCGTATCCAACATATCTGATCTCATTTCTTCCTCTTTGAAAAGCGAAAGAATGTCATTCATCGTCCCATTCATAGACATCTATAGAAAGTCTTCAGGGGTAGGAATTTAGAGTCAACACTCGATTCAAGGATCTTAAACGACAAATGCCTGAGAATAAAATTCCTTAAATGAGATCTGCCCCTTATCTAAACACTCGTTTTGTTCCTTCGTTGGCCTAAATAGACTAAGGATGCTCATATTTGCAACATCCCCACAATATTCAATTCCTTCTAAACATAAGTAGTTTGGAATTGATCTTTAGATCTACATCAGAAGTACTCTTGCAATGAAAAATGATATGTACGAATGCATACCTTTTCCCTAAACATGTATGTGAGTATAGGAGAACAAAAACCACCCCATAACAATGAATGAAATGTTTAAAGAAATAATATAAAAAAACGTTTCTCAAATAAAATTTAAGGGAAAATGATTTCATTCTGAAAAAATGCATGCGTCTTTACAAATATTCCTACTACTTTAGGGCCTAAGCCGTAGGGTTTTTCTGTGCACTGTTCTAAAAAAAGTGGAAACCAAAATTTAGGGCATTGAACTACCATCTTCGCAAAATATGAGAATCCCGAGCATAGGGATTTTCGAATCAACCTTAGGGTGCCAACTCATTCTACCATTTTTGGCACGGTATACGCTTGCCCCAATTCCTTTGTTTTCCATTGCTAGACCAATTCTTGTGATAAGATTCCCTCTCTAACCAGCCTCTTCTTCTCTTTTAGTAAAGGCTCACATCTTCTAGTACAATGTCTTGGTGCTCCCATATGGAAATTACATGTACTATTTGGGTCAAAATTGTGAGCAAACGAGTTAGGCGTAATCTTCATCGGTCTAAGAGTGAGGTAGAGACCTTCAACCAAGTGAGAAAATATATTTGAAATAGGTATCCCATATATCTCAAGATCTGCACTTGATCAAGGAGTTTTTCACTATGACTCAGAAGGATCAGCATGTCTTATTTTCTTGCGATTGCAAGAACATTAAAGACGATATTCATTTATTTCTTTTTCTTCTTCCACTTCTGGTTTGGTTTCTTAACTTAGGTCTCAATTTTCTTTCTTGGATCGTATACTCTATCATTTCTCCCACCGTCATAAAGTTCTCAAATCTGCTTCTTGATTTCTTGAGCATTATCAAAGTGATGAAAGAGGAAAAGTCGCATGAAATAAGGGAGTCATTTCTTCTTTGATTATGGGAGGTTGTACCTAGGTTTTCAAACTCCATCACCTTAAAGCATAATCCTTTAAGTTCTCATATGGCCCCATCTTCATGTTTTGAAGAGTCTGCCGGCTTGGTGATAAATCAAAAGCATATCTGTATTGCTCCAAAAAAGTATTAGCTAAGCTACTTCCGAATTGAATTTGATTTCTGCTCAACTGGTTTACCATATTTTCAAAGCTAAGAAGCTTGAAATCTGAAAGAATGACCAAATCAGGGACTAAGCAAAGCTCTTTTGTATTGAAAATGTCAATTTTTTTCTTCTCTCGAGCTCTTTTTTGAGTCTTCCTCCTAGCTGCTCGAGTCTATATTTTTGAGTTCATGTACAATCAATTTCTTCGTCCATAGCAAAACTTCTACTAGTCTCTGAATTATTATTATTGAACCCAAAAAATCTTATTATTTAATTACTTAATACATGATATGCATCATAAATGATTAAAGAGCGGAAGGGTAAGTAGTACATATGAATGTAAATGAAGTGTTGATTCTCTAATAATCCTTTAGGAAGACTTTTATCCAGAGAAGATGTTTGTGTACAGAAGATGGGTAACATTCTACAGGCTTCTGTTAGTCATTCCCCATAATATCTTACTTTCTGGAGCAAAATGTGTATTTGGTGCCCCTATCTTGTCTCCTCTTTATTGGCTTCATGTTCGGATCATTTCAAACTGTAGTATTATTAATCTCTGTACATTACAAAATGTCTCCCTTATTATAAATATCTCCTAATATGGAATATTTTTGAATCAACACTTCTGTATGCAAATTTGAAACAAAATACAAATATGTATGCAACAAGGTATTAGTCGCAAAGTGATCATCATAGAAAGACTTTCATTAAACATTAAACAAAAAGGCTCGTTACATCAGATATTGTTCTTCTAGGCTTTACAAATACTGATGAGCCCTAACCCCTAACTTTTTGACTTCTTACAACAAACGAGTCATCTTTCCTTCGGGGTCCAGTCCCGGATCAATATTCTGACTTAACGGCATCGCTGCGTTGGCCAAGTGTGCCACTTGCTGAGCCACTATGCGCGCTTGAGTAACAACCATCTTCATGTCACTGTCTCTCTCTTGTATTTCTTGCTTAGCCTTTCGTAATTGAAGGGTTAGCTTTTTAGTAATTTCATAGCCAGTCTATTTGTAGGCTCCAGCACGAATCTCGCTCAAACACAAAGAACCTCGAAGCTCATCTATTCGCTCTTTAAGTATTGTATTCTCTTTTCGAACGGTGTTGGAATTGTCCTTAGACTGTTGCAGGCTTGCTTTCAAAATCTCATTCACAGTTAGACTACTTTCCTTCTAACTCTTAAGAAAGTTGTACTGGCCCTTGGCCTTTTCTAACTTTTGGGATAACAACTGGACTCGATTTTCGCTGGCCTTGCCTCTCTATTTCCAATGCCCCAAATCATTCTTCAATTGAATGATGTCATTCGTCCACTCTTCAACAGTTTCACCAAGCCCCACATTCCTAAATGCGCAGCGAAGCTTATAATGATCTTCTTGTAAACTCTTTAGTTTTTCACTCAATCATCCTTTCTATTGTCTGAGTTTGCTATACTCATATGTGTGCCCCTTTTTAGTCTCAGAGTCTGTCTCAAATGAGTGCTCCACTTCTATACTAAGTTGGCCTCCAGTTTTGAAATCCCATTTTCCAAGTTCCAAAAGAGCTTGAACTCGCCGTTTGAAGGCGATACAATCTTCAATAGTATGTCCATAAATTCTGGGATGATACTCACAACGGCCATTGATATCGTACCAATCTGGATATGGAGGTTGCATGGGTATTAAGAAGACGAGACCCACCAATTGGGCCTCTAGCAGTTGCAGGTACAACTCTCTATACGATATAGTTATCGGGTCAAAATGGTGACCTTTACCTTTCGATTTCTAGTTATCAGCCGATAAATAGGTATTGGGATTCGAACCTTGTCTTGGGCATTTAGTCTTTTACAATTTTAAATCACGAGCGGTTACTGGCTCAATGTAGAATATGGGTTTCCGTCTTCGAAACCCAATACTCCTATTTTGATAAGGTCTTGGACTTTGTTCTTCAGCGCCCTACAATTATCAGTGATGTAACCTGAACTTTCTATGTGGTAACTACATCTGGCACGAATATTGTAACCTTTTGATTAAGTGGATTCTTTTGACATAGACTGAATCGGGGTAATGAGACTCTTTTTAATGAGTATCGGGAGTAGTTCAATGTACTTTACAAGAATCGGGATGTGCTTCTTCATGTCACTTACTTCTCGGGCTATTTCTAGATTTACTTCTATTTTTGGGAAGCTCGGCTCTAAGGTACTTCCGACTAGTTTGTTGACACGAATTACATGTGGGTTCGAGCTATGATATTTACTTTGTCCAATGACAGAACTCTTACCATCAAGCTCCGCATTATGATTCTTGACTGACTCTTCTCTCGATTCGACATACCTCTTGCCTTTAGCCATAACGGTCATCATATTCATCATCTCGGTCACCTGCTTCTTTAATTCTTGCACTTCATTTAGCTCACCATTAATATTAATATGAGTTATCTTGTTTGATTCAAAATCTTCGAATGATCCATCCTCATTAGTCTTCGTTGTATTCCTAGGACAGTGCTTGGAATCCGTCTGCTCTACCTGATTACGAGACCTATTGTCCATTATGATCGCGTTCTATAGTGATGGTCACTTGCGAAATTAATACCTTTATTCTTGCCATAAGAATGCAATGCAAATTAAATGCAAAGGGAAAAATAAACACGAAAAAGAAATTGCGTCAGTACAACAAGAATAATCTAAATAAAGGAAATGTTAACTAATAAATAGGGGCAGTAAATTATCAGTCAAATCAAGCAAAAAATATTCATAAACAAACGTCGAAAAGAAAAAATGAATAAAAAAATCTAAATAGGGTTACTGCTAAACGGACAGAGTACCGACATAGCTCTAACATGTGGGCTCTACAGTTCACTATATGTGGTTATGTTCTAGAGTAAACGATACCCGAACTGTTGCTAGGACATCGATTCGGGGGAATATGACCCTCATATCATACAGAGGCGTGAACCCCACGAAATATAAGGACCGAATTATGAAAGTGAATAATAACACCATACGGAGGTGAACACCCCAGGAAGCGAAGTAATCACTCCTACTTAAGAGTTCTAAATCTAATATGTGATGTCAATTTATTATCCAATTAACAAACAAGATCTAGAAAATAAAAAATTAAATTAAATCGAATTTAAATTTTCCTTAATAATTATGATGCGAACCCAATTAAGGCTCAACTCCTTTTTTATTTTTTAAAAAACAAAAACGTTCCCAACGGAGTAACCATGTTGTAGCGACTATTCTTTTGCAAAAAGTCATTTCCTGTATAGATTTGGAGTCGCCACTGGTCACTTGGTTCAGGTAGACCGGACACCGAAAAACAAAACCAGAGAAAAGTTTGGGTCCGGGAGTTGGTTATGCATGGGAAAGGATTAGCACCCCACAACGCCCAAAATTGGTACCTAAAGGTTCACATCATATTTATTAAGGAAAATAAAAATTCGAGTTAATTTAATTTTAATTTCTAAAATGCATGACAATTTAAAAATCACCCTAATACTCACGACAGTCGAAGGAGATGACACCCGAAGAACGAGATGCCACTCCCAATAGAATACCAGAACAATAAAACCTACACTATAAGTAACATGATATGTGCATGATCAATTAATTCGAAACAAAAATTAAATTACAACAACAAAATATAAACGAAACTATAAACAAAATTAAAATGTAACATGAACATAAAAAATATTATGTAATACAATATATCAAAATATTTATATTAATATAATTATAACTATAATACGTAATAATAATACAAAATACAATACAAAATAATACTACTAATAATAAATAAATAAATGATAATATAATAATGTAGCACTTATATAATGTAATATATAATATACAATACGTAACTCAACTATAATAATAATAATAATAATAATAATAATAATAATAATAATAATAATAATATATACATTAGGGACCAGATCGGGGATCTAAAATAAACAAGATGGACCAATAGTGTAATTAAACCATGCGATGAAGGCAAAATAAAAGCAATTTAGGGGCGCAGGTACTAAGCATGTAATATACCTACTTTTTGTGTTTATAACCTAAAAACTAAACAGGTTTCCTCATTTCATTCATTTTTTTAAGACTGCCGCCTCCCTCCCCCTTTCTTTTACTTCTTCAAATCCCAGAATCCAAATTAAATCAAAATTCTTCCCCCCCCCTTTTATACTTGAAACTTGAGGATCCTTAGATCCGGTTGATACATCGATGGTTCGGCGATGCATGCCGGCGCTGATGAATTCGGACCCGGAGTAAGTCGAATAGTCTAACCTCCTTTTTATTATTTTTTTGGTCATACTCGAATGAAAAATAAGAAAAAAATTCTGTACCTTTATCTTTTGTACTTGAGATATGGATCTGAGATTTTTGTGCTTCTTAATTTTCTCTTTTTTTGTTCGAAAAGAGCTCCTCTTTTACAAACGTTGTTTCGGGGTTATTTATACCCGAAAGACATACATACAAAGTAAAAAGAAGATAAGTAGTCATAATGCCTCTGCTCTATTTGTTTTTGAATAAATTTTAATACGCTTTGCTTTTGTCTTTTCGTTCTTGAGGCGGTGGTGACAGGACGGCCGTGGCAGACGATGGTTGCAAGTGACTAGATAAGGGCGCGTGCTTCTCATGGGGAGCCAAGGAGTCGGCGTGTACACTCCACGTGCGGGGAAGGTGAATGGTAACTAAGGCAGTGGCGGCAGCCTTGTATTTAAGATATTAGGTTTTTTATTTTTTTAAGGTTTTTAGGTTATAATTAGTGTTAAGGGTATTTTAGTAATTTGGATTAGGGTTATGGGGTCAACTATGTATGATTGGGTTGAACGGGCTTAATTATGGGCCTTATGTTATAATGGATTTATTTTATGAATATTTTAAATCTGTTTTTTAATTAGAATTTGATTTGGGTCTTGAGTTTGAAGCCCAGACAAAAATGAATTATTATAAAAGAGCCTTTTAATTAATTATTAGGGTAACTCCTCTCCGATACCTCAGTTGTATAACATTAATTTTTTAACTATTTGTCTATTCTCCAACAAACCAAACATCGTGTAAAAAATCAAAAACTTTCGTGATATTTCCAATGCCCAATGGTATCAAATGTGTCTTTGGCAAATAAGATTTTAGTGGTTTAAGGGATCCTAAAATTTGAGCTCTGATTATTGAATTTTTTTAAAAGCATGCCTTTAATAAAGTGTTGAGAAATTTGATAAAAAATAATAATAAGTATTGAAAAAAAAATATGTTTAAGTGCGAGGGAAAATTAAATTTTAGGAATACACCTCATAATAACAAATATTGAGAAAAAATAAACCCCTAAAAACAAGTATTGAAAAAAAATTAGACTATTAATAACAAATATTGAAAAAATTTAAATTTTAAGAGCACGTTCCTAATAACAATATTGAAATAATGGTCCTAGTAATAATTGTTGATCTCTAATAACAAATATTGAAAAAAATTAAATTTTAAGAGTAGTCTCTTAATAATAAATATTAAAATATAAATAAATTTTAAGAGTTAATATCTAATAATAAGTATTGAAAAAAATAAAATCTCTAATCATAAGTACGAAAAAATATTTAAAAAATAAACCTAAATGGGCAGTCATGCCATTAGGCACCCTATTTAGTTCCATTGCAAATGTTGGAGTTGTGATGCATTAAGATATCCACAATCTATAATTGGTTGGGTAATTCAAGGACTCGTGTTTTGAAAAATAGAAAACATTGATGCATTTGTAAAATGACTGAACAACATCGTGGATATGGTCTATAAACCACCGCTAAAGACACCTTACGCCTTATAAACCAAAAAGATGACACCAAAACCGAAAACATATTCATATAAAATTAAGCGTTATCGATAACAATCAACCCTAAAACCGACACATTTCAAAAACCATATAACTATTTACTCTCTTAAGTTGTAATCTTAAACTTTTTATAGAGTCAATAAAAAACACATTCATATAATTAGATTATTGAATATATTAACATTATTTTAATTTTATAACATTTTAAAAATCATTTTGTATTTATTTATGTTTAAATCTTTGTTTAATAGAAATATAAGAATCATAAACTGGAGCATAAGGGAAGCTTGGCGTAGGGACAAAGCAAGCCCTCCCGCTTTTGTCGACACGTCTTCTCTGTTTAGCGAATGGTTCGTTATAATTAGATGTGATATAGTAATTAAAAATATTTATATTACATTTACACCATCTTATATAAATTTAAATTTTAACACTTATATTAAATATTGATATTTTTAATTAATAAAAAAACTCAAAATATATTTGTTTAAAGTGTATTGGTTTTGTATGTTGCCCAAAACGACTACGAGTTCTAATCCAAATCAAACAGCTTTCCTCCGGTTTCAACAGGACACCATCCTCCAACAATCTATCCATCTGTTTCCTTCCCCTCGTCTTGTTGTCATTTTTAACCTTCCATCTTTGGGTCCTAGAAACATCCATAATTCCCTCTACAAGTCCTTCCATGGCCACCCTCTCAGCTTATCCCACCCCTAATCCCAACCCTAATTTCCGTTCCCCCACGGACCAAACCGAGAACGACCCCGAATCCCTCCCTCACATGGACCCCCACCCTTCCTCCGAACCCAACTCCAACCCTAATTTCAACGCCCCGTCCGACGCGATTGCTCCTGCCGCGCCACAGCCCTCTCTTCTCCACGTCTCCTTCAACCAGGACCACGGTTGCTTCGCCGCCGGCATTGAACATGGCTTCCGGATCTACAATTGCGATCCTTTCCGAGAAATCTTTCGCAGAGATTTCGATCGCGGGGCCGGTATCGGGGTCGTGGAGATGCTTTTTCGGTGCAATATCCTGGCTCTCGTTGGCGGTGGACCCGACCCGCAATACCCGCCTAACAAGGTTATGATCTGGGACGACCATCAGAGCCGGTGCATTGGGGAGCTTTCGTTCCGGTCCGAAGTGAGATCGGTTCGGCTTCGGAGGGATCGAATAATAGTCGTTTTGGAACAAAAGATTTTCGTCTACAATTTTGCTGATCTGAAGCTGTTGCACCAGATTGAGACTATCGCGAACCCAAAGGGACTCTGCGCTGTGTCTCAGGGGGCTGGGTCGTTGGTTCTGGTTTGTCCTGGATTGCAGAAGGGGCAAGTTAGGGTTGAGCATTATGCCTCGAAGAGGACTAAGTTTATTATGGCTCATGATTCGAGAATTGCCTGCTTTGAACTCTCTCAGGACGGGCAGATGCTTGCTACCGCTAGCTCGAAAGGGACTCTGGTTCGAATTTTTAATACTGTTGATGGTAGCTTGCTGCAAGAGGTATACCTTTTAGTACTATTATTGTTGATTTTGGAACTGAATTTGGCAAATTTGTGTTTAAATTTTTTACAATGTAGGGAATTTTCAAGTTAAACTGCAAGAGATTCCATTAGAATGTTTGCCCGATTATGCTCAAATTAGAAATTTGCATGTTTGGCGGCATCTGTTCTATTTCAATATGATTATGTTTATGTCAGCTTGAAAAAAGGTTAACATTGTGTTCTTACGAGTTACTTGTAAATGCTAGCATGTTGAGTAATATGTGAAGAACTGGGAGCAAATTTAGGATATTGCTAGCATATAGATGGAGAATTCTAACAGGATCATAGTTAAGTATGTATTTAAGTAATCTTGCTGTTTCATGGCTTTCTACTAAGCTATCATGTAATGCGTTATGAGTGTTAAGAAATTGTTCTTTTTAATTTCCTATATGCAGTTGATGTTAAGATATTTGCAAAAAGATTTAGTTCCTGTAGTGTTTTTTATGGTTCTGGGTTGCATTTGGACTCGAGAATTGTTATCTCGCTTACTATGATTCAAAATACTTGCTGGCATTCTGAAAGTATTCTTGTATATAATTATAGGTAAGGAGGGGTGCAGATAGAGCTGAAATTTATAGTTTGGCGTTTTCTTCAAATGCCCAATGGTTAGCAGTTTCAAGTGACAAGGGCACAGTCCATGTTTTCAGCCTTAAGATTAATGGTGGATCTCCAGGTATTGACAGGTCACAAACTGCATCCGAACCTGTTACTCCACCGCATTCCTCTCTTTCTTTTATCAAAGGTAAAGTTCCCACGTTTTTCTACTACTTTTGTTGTTGTCAATGTCATTGTTTCAAACATGTAACTTTGCCTTCAAACAACTTGTTAAGTTCCTTTTCCTACCATTAGATAATGCAAATTCGAAGGATGCTCTTAATCTCTTATAAGTACATTTTTTTGCAACAGAATAGAATTTATCGTGGACAAAAAATCAATATCAGTTGCCCCTTAAACCTTCCCCTTTTTTGATTTCTGAGATTATTGTGACCTTTGCATGAGAAACAAAATTACAAATTTTAGTTGGTTGATGATGATGACCCAGCTGGGAAATACTCAATAGAATGCGACAACTAACTAGTTTGTGTCAAATATATCTATTCGAAACTATGCATTTTATACGACTTTTCTTTTTGGATTTTTTGTGAGTTAACTATGGGAAGCTTCTAAAACACTAGATTGTCTTTCTGCTTGCAGGTGTGTTACCGAAGTACTTTAGCTCGGAGTGGTCGATGGCCCAGTTCCGTCTGGTTGAAGGTTCTCAGTACATTGTTGCTTTTGGTCACCAAAAGAATACAGTGGTAATTCTCGGTATCGATGGAAGGTAAGAAAAATGAAAAATACTAACAGGGATTATTACATATTAATATATAGACGTGTTTGTGTTGTTATAATTGTTGTTTTGTTAAATGAGATAAATTCCAACGAATGAAGTGTAATTTGGGTTATATTGATGATGAAGCTTTTACCGATGCCAATTTGACCCGGTGAATGGTGGGGAGATGACGCAGCTGGAATATCACAACTTTATGAAACCAGAGGCAGCTTTCTGATGTGGGACATTTATTTATATATTTCTTGGGCCATATTAATATGATGTATCTTTATCCCATGATGCATTTTGTAATTTGTAAATATTCAAACCTATAGCTTTGTAAAGTTCGGCAACCCCCCCAAAAAACTATAAATAAATTTTTAACTTTTCATTGTTTAATTTCCTCTTCCTCTTCGTGTTGGTGGCGGTAGGCATATCAAATTTACAATGCTAAATAACTCATTAGTTGATTAATTTAAAGTTATTACAAAGATTTATTATGAGGGTGACCTTTCTAATCTAGTTTACTATGCTCACATTGTTAGGATTTGAACCTTTGATCTTATTTAAAGATTTAGTGTCTCATTTCTAGGAGTGTAAATAAACAGAGCGTTCGACAAACTGTTCGTATAACGTTTGGTTATTAAGCTAAATAAACAAGTATGAACAAATTTTTTATGTTCGTTTAATAAACAAATGAACATGAATAGAGATGTGTCCAGTTCATTTATGTTCATGAACAAGCTCGTTTATAAGCTCATTTTATTTTTAAAATTTTAAGTATTGATGAAGGTAGAGACTAAATTGAACATAGAGTGAATTTTGGAGTTCAAATTGTGAAGTTTGAGGAGCTTAATGACTAATGGATGTTTTGGGATGAAAATGGTTGTGGATGTATGTAAATATTACTTTTTTTGTTGTTGTTAATGATGTTATTATATAAGTTCATGTTGAAATGTAAGTTTTATTTTTGTTGTCGTTGTTTTATTTATTGTTTGTTTGTTTAGTTAACATTTTTTAACGTTAAACGAACATGTTTTCGAACGTATAAATGAACACGTTTTTCAACACTTAAACGACCACGTTCGCAATCGTATAAAGAACACATTTGCGGACACTTAAACGAACATGTTTACAAACACTTAAACAAACATGTTCGCGACATGTTCGTGAACACTAAACAAACGAACACGAACGCATTCAAAAATAAATAAACGAACACGAACGCCTTCAAAAATAAATAAACGAACACAAACACAATATAAAAATTTAAACGAACACGAGTCGAACATAAACTCCTTTAAAAATAAACAAATGAACACAAACATAATATTCTTTTTCAAACTTTGTTCATTTACACCCCTACTCGTTTCACATTTTCTTTTCTTTAATTAAAAAATTTATTTTTGATAATAAAAATATTACTTGGAATTAAGCTTTCTAATATTGTCATTGATGGTTTAGGCCAAGATTTTATTCTGTATTAAAATTGTGATAAATGTCTTTTTGTTTTAATTATTAAATACACTCTTTCAAAATCAATTTTTGGTTGAATAGTGTAAAATTGATTATAATGTAATATATATTTATATATATTTTTAATTCTTTAACAAGACATATACATTATGTATACAGAGCGATTTAAATTCATATCTCCTAAAATAAATATCATATGCTTTTCTACGAGACACTATCTTTTCAAAATCAATTTTTAAATTTACTAACAGCACACTTTTCGTAATTCTACCACTTTTGTGATTTTTTTCCCCAACTAAGTTATAAATGGTATTAGACATGGATGCGTGTATAGTTATATATTCTTTTAAAAAAGTGTTTAAATTATGTCAAATGTCGCAATCATTTATTTATAATTTTCTTAAATACACTTACAATGAGATTTATATACATTTAAATATTGCTTTTAAAATCGGGTAAAACTTTGATACACGGTTGTGTAAAAATTATTTTACACAGACCTGCATTTTTGCTTTACAAAATATAAATATTAAATTCCTAACCCTAACGCCCAAAACCCTAACTCTAACACTCTAAATCTTAAACCCTAAATTTTAAACAATAACCTTAAATTCTAAACCCTAAACTACAATTCTAACTCTTAAAATTAAAAGGACAGTGTAAATTAAAGTTTACACGATCTGAGTACTGAAATTTTTCCCTTTAAAATTACTCTTCGTTACGATAATTTATCAAATATTAACTCTTTTATTAATAAAATAATGATTATATCTCCAAATTTTTTTGTAACTTTCAGCATGTGTAGTGTGCACAAACAGGTTCCCATTTTTCAATTTACATTCAAATAAATGATTTACTTCTGATTTGTACTTAAATAATTTATTAATACAGTTGTTCAAAAAAAATTATTAATACAGTCCTTTTGTAATAATTGTTAATTAGATTAATAGAAGGAGATTAACTTAACTTTATTGAAATACAGTAAAAACAATGATGTGTAGAGGTCATATCCGAAAGCTGTTGATTCTCCTCGTATGTATAAAATGTCCTAATAACATAATCTCAAGATGATGTCATTTGACCATTTGTTTTAGTTTTTTATACATTTGCACTGAAATCTGTGGTTTGACCTTAATCAACCTTACGAAGAAAAAAAATACAACACTAATATATTTATGAATAATTCTTCGGTAAATATTATGTATTATTTTTTATATGCATCGTAATGTATTATTAATTATTTTAATTAATTAAAAAATATTATTTTTTTATATATATACACACTTTAATTGTCAGATTATTCTTGGTGGTTTTCTAATTCTTAGCTTAATATCGTGTTGTCTGTTTTTTTAGTAATTAAGGGTATGACAAGTATCGGCAAGTATTTTTAGCAGTAAAAATTGATGATCAGTAATGTTTATGTTTTTTTTTTGTCATTTTACTGTCAAGAACTAGCAGTAGCAGTAGAAGGATTTATTTTTATATAGAACGTTTAGTTCAAAAAATTAGTTTCTATTTTTTTAAATGACTATTGTAAAGTGTTCGTCGAAAAGTGATGGATTTTATTTTTATGTCTTTTACATTCTTTAAAATTTATTGTGTTTATTTTGTTCACATTGAATAAAATATAATTTAGCATATTTTTTCTTGTTAAAAAAAAGTACTCGAAATTTTCTTTTCTAATGCAAGATCGAGGCAGAAGGCAGGATAGTCGTCTACTGCATACCTGGTTATATAAAGACCAACCCACCTTTCACTTGCTCACATGATCTCTTTGAGCTTCCTCGCTTACTTCTCCTTTCTCTCCATTCACTTTCACTCTCAAATTTCGTTAGAGAAAAATGGCACTCAAGTTGTATGGGGCTGCCTTGTCCCCCTGCACCTCTCGTGTAATAACCTGCATGCATGAGAAAGAAGCAGATTTCGAGCTCGTCCCCGTCGACATTTTCGCCAGCGAACACAAGCAACTTCCTTTCCTAGCCAAGAATGTAAACACGCTCTGTTACTCTTTTATTTCATAGTTACTATATATTACGATTTACGAGTATTTCACAACTTTTTTTTGTGATATTGCAGCCCTTTGGTCAAATTCCAGTGCTGGAAGATGGCGATCTCAGTCTTTTCGGTAGCCTGCTGTTAATTGTTATCAGTTTATGAACAAATATTTAATAGAGAAAAAACACTTCTTTTGATCTTTTTTTTTTTGTATGTCTTTCCAATATATCAGAATCTAGGGCAATCTCAGCATACGTGGCCGAAAAGTTCAAGGAAACCGGCAACGATCTCATCCGGCACCAAAGCCTTAAAGAGGCCGCCGAGGTAAAAATGTGGATGGAGGTTGAATCCCAGCAATACCACCCCGCGATTTCGCCGATCATCTTCGAGTTCTTCGCGGCACCTCTCCAGGGAAAATCCCCGGACCAAGCAACCATCGATGAGAACATGGAGAAGCTAGGCAAAGTAGTAGATGTATATGAAGATAAACTTAGGCGCACCAAGTACCTTGCCGGCGATTTCTACAGCTTGGCCGATTTGTTCCACTTGTCTTTCACTTACTATTTCATGAAAACACCCTGCGCTAATCTGATAAATGAGCGCCCCCACGTTAAAGCTTGGTGGGAAGATATTTCCTCAAGGCCTGCTTTCCAGAAGGTGGCTTCGGATATGAATTTTGGCGAGAATGGGAACTGAACACAACTTTTTTTAATGAAATATTTTAAACTAGTTTTGTCATTGTTGGTTTTTCTTGTTATTTGTATGGAAATTTTAATAATTTTCAAAATGTGATGCTTGTTGTTTTCTCTCTTCATACTGATATCTATGCAGAAGATTCTTCTGATCTCAATATTGACTGTATTAACTGCTAATTATCAGGTAGTGTTTTGTTTGATGTGTGTTGGAGATTGTGATGCAATTTTCTCGAGGTGTTCTGCCGTAACCCATGATGCAATTCATACACCTTCATGAATTTAAAATGGAAAGCTTTTTACATGTATATCATAATCATCCACTTGTGAAACCACGCGTCCTTTATATATATATATATAATTATATAAAAAGTCGAATCATATATATATATATAATTTGTTTAAACACAGGTATTCGACTCATTAATCGATTAATTTGGATTAGGTTTTGTTAAGGCCTAATATAAAGTATCTCTCCCAATTCACTTTTCTTCATTCATAACGCCAAGATTTAAACTCTAACCTTACTTAAGAAGAATATAAATCATCTCCCCTTTTTGATGCCCCTATTTATGCCTCACACTAAAAAACTAAGTTTAAGGTTAAAGTTATGGTTTATGGAATTAGGGGTATAGTGTATTTTATAGAATTTAAGGTTTATAATTTACGGTTAGAGCTTAGAATTTAATTTTTTTAGTGTTTGAGCATAGAAAGGGACACCAAAAAAAGATAAAAAAAATTTATTCACTAAAAAACCCAATGCCGCTTTACACTAGACCAACTAGTTGTTTGTAATGAGATCTTTAAATGGAAGTAAGTTGTCTTAGTATTATTTTCTTTCATTTGAAAAACATAAACTCAAAATTTTACTTAAGAACTAATGAAGTGGTTATCATTTGACCCAACATTTATAGATGGAATTGAATGCATTTAAGTAGAAGGAAAACGGTAGTTTTGATCTAATTATGCGGTGTTTACCAAAATGTCAAAAGAAGCAGGCATCTGGTTTGGTCAAAGAATCCAGTGTGGATGGATTGAAGCCAACAGCTCAACCCTGCTACCTTCACCTAAGTTATTATGATAGTTTTGAAATTTAGTGGATTGGATTGGACCACAGTCATAACGTCAAAAAACTTAACCTGAACTGCAGTAAATTGCTGGCCATCGAGTCCAACGTCTCAGAGAAGTTGGTCTATCATGAAATCTTGAAATGTGAGTTTGTTCCCATTATTGATCTTAGGCTGGAAAGCAGAATAAGAGAATCCATTAATTTTCTTTCTAGGAACAGACATTTGGTCGTAAAATCTTAAGCAAATGGTGGGCACAGCTGCAACGAACATGTTCCATTACAATATCAGCAGGAATGTGAACATACATGCACGGTAAGGGGTTTGCTATGCTAAATAGCTAATGGTTGATGAAACTTTTCCTAGGGTTCCAATTCCATTGAGTTAAAACCAAGGTCCTTGTTTATCGTTAATTAATCCCATGTTTTCATCAACGTGCTCACTTTCTCATGTCTGCATCATCATCCCATCTCCCCATATCTGCATGCAAATCGAGTAAGAACTGCTAGCTAGCTGGCTCCAACTGTACATTTGAACTTATAAGCAATCTGTGTGGCCAACTCAATTCCAAATTTCCATGTGTCCTACAAGCAGTGATCCCCGGATGGACCTCAAAAGACACGTCCTGGATAAATCTAAAAGCATTATCCACGTTCCAAGAGATGGATTTTACACGGATCAGCCAGACATGCAACCAAACAAAACTTAAACATTCAAGCTTAAACCCATATTGTTCCATCCTCTGATTTTATTTGAAGAAAACACAGAATTGAGTCGAGTAAATAGCCAGGACTGAGAACAAAAATTGCTCCTAAGGCTTATATGCGCATCCGGGGAGTTGAACCCCAGTCGTACTGTGGGAGGTTACTACAGTACCACTACACTAGATGCACCAAGTTGACACCAGCAATCCATATAGTAAAAATTTCAAAGTGTTATTACTTTTAGCAGGTAAGGTAGCCAGCCCAGCGTAGAAAAAGATTAATTAACTCGCTCGTAAGATACTATGATACTTTTTTTTGAACAATGTACTATGGTACTTGAATTTAACAAAAGAATGTTTATGGTGTTTACATTTGGACTTGTATTTTTACATATGAAGAATAGAGGAACTAAGTTATTGTTGAATGGGATGCTGTGATTATTGTATCTAAATTGAATGCTTCACAATTGGATCTTTCAATTGTGGATTTTCACTTTCGAAATGTGATGAATAAATTCGTTCGTAATAGATATATAAAGGTTCAGTTTTTGAACAGATTCGTTAATATAAGGACGGAACTAAAATTGATGGTTGAGAGACAAACATAAATATTTAAAAAGTAGAAAAGATAAATTTATAATTATTTTATTTTTTATTTTTTTCATATAAGAAAGGGAAAAAAATTTGGGGGATAGGAGCAGGTGCCCACCCACCACCCCTCAATAATTTCGTCTGCGCTAATATAGTGGCTCATGAATTAGCTCGGTAAACGCTTAGATTAATTCTATTTATTACTTCGAGTCTTTGACTATAAGTGCCCAATTTGCATTAACAGTTTGTATTTGTCGATGCTATTTCATAATTAATGAGAAGTATAATCCCATTTTCATAAAAAAGTTTAGACTAAATATCAAATGTACAAATAGTACAAGGACTTAAACATATTTTAACATCTACTTATCCAAAAGTAAAAACAAAAAAGACAAATAACACTATTAGTCACTCAACTTTTAACGTGTTTTTGGTTTGATCACTGAACTCTAAAGTTTTAAACAAGTATAATAGCACATTTAACCATCAACATTTATACATTAGATGAGTCTAGAACGGGTGACACACATCGCGCTATACAACATTAAAATTTTAATTTGGTTAATCTTGAATTTAATACTAGAATTATTATCCCATACATAGGTGGTGGAAACGTTTTGTTTTTGCAAGTGCCTTAATTATAAGGTTTAGGGTTTAAATTTATGGTTTAGAGTTTATGAGTTTTAGTGTATGGGTTTAGAATTTAGGGTCCTGTAGCGACGTTTTTTGAAAATTCAAATTGGTTCGATGTATCCCTCTTTTTGAAAATATTTGTTTTAAAGGGGATTTATTTTAAAAATCACATTTGGGAAATAAAAGACTCGGGGTCGCCACCGGCCACTTGGATTAGGTAGATCGGACACCAAAAATAAAATCAGAGATTTTGTATTCGGGAGTCGGTTATGAGTGGGGAAGGTTTCGCACTCCTACTACGCCCGGAAATTGGTACCAAATTAATTACCGCTTTATTAATATTAGATTTTGCGGGTTAAAGTGACAATTTAAACCAAAATTAGGTTATACATGCAAGTAAACTTTAAGGGTCCCGCTATTCGAGAGTAAACGACAAAACCACCACCACTATGCACTACAAGAAAATACATTTTTAGTGACATTAAAAATGGTCACAAAAAGTGTTAAATTTAGTCACTGAAATTACAGTCACCATTTTTTGAGTCGTCACCAGTCGTCACTAATAACTCCGTTACTATTATATTAGTGAGTGACAACTATTCTATCACAAATACATATTTAAATAGTGTCTAAAATATGTTGCCACTTTCAATAATAAAAAAATAATTATATTTTTAGTTGTAACCATTTTATTTAGGGTTTAAACTTTCATTAGATCACTGAAATTTAATTATAGATGATGTAGCATATTCATATGTCAATTTTCAGTAAATAAATGGCAACGCATGGCTTCAAGGAGGATCAAACCTGGAACCTTTAGGGCGAGAGTGCAATACTTATCCACTAGGCTAGGCAAGAAATTTAATATTATTTTGAAAGAAAAATAATATTTAGGTTAACTTGTAATTGAAATTAATTTTATTTATTTAAAAAATATGTACTGATTATAACACTAATTATTATAACAATTTAACTATTTTTTCTATGGTTTCTTATACGAAGTACGTATGTTGAAGAAACTATTTAGATTTTTTGAAGAAAAAACTAATCAAAATGGAATATTTTTTTAAAATTTTTCAAAAAATAAAATTTTCTATCATATATTATGCTAAAATCACATATTAGTCTTTACTTTAATTTGGTCACTTTAAGTTTCTATACTTTTTAAAATTCGAAATTTCGATCCTGACATGAATGGTAGTCTTTAAATACGTTAAGTAAACATTTGTTTTTAGCCAATTCGTTATACACAAGTTGCTTATTTAATTTTTGTTCTTTAATTTGATCATTTTTAGTCCTTGTAATTTAGTCATATTGTCGGTGTCCCGTTAGGATTAGGATTGAAATTTAAAAATTTAAAAAATATAGGGACTAAAGTTGATCAAAATAGATTGACTAAAACAACAATTTACACATAGTATATATAGACTATAGAAATATTTTATCTCTTGACAAACTAGTTTATGATAACTTTAATTTTTATAATTATAAAAATGTATTTATCATTGTGACAATATCTAATTTGTCATTACTTTTATTTTTTATTGGTGACAAAATTTATCACAACAAAAAGTATAACTTTAAGTGACAAGTAATTTCATTGTCACAACAAATATCAAATAATAGTGATCACTTTACATATCGCCACTATCATGTGTCAAAGTTTTAGTGACAATGAATTTTGTGTCACAATTATATACTTATAGTGAGAATTTATTTGTGAAAAGTGTAATCGTCACAATTACTACTATTATAGTGACTAAATAAAAATACGTCACAATTACTTATACTAATAGTGTCACACACAAAAATTGACGCAAAAAGTTAATATTAGTGACAAAGTTTTCTTAGTCACTGTCAATTTGTCACTAAAAACTTATATTGTTGTAGTGACGATTGATACTACCCGCTTTTACTCTCAAATAGAAGGGCACCTCATTGACAGTTAATATCCCGAATGCGATACTTAACAACATGACAAATAACATGAATACGACAAACATCAACCAAGGCATAAAGTAAATACAAAATAAAGAGTTCAAAATATCTTACATTAGCATAACATTATGTAATAGGACATTATGTAATGAGGTATTATATATATATAAAGGGAAGTGGCAGTAGCCACATATACATATATTATATGTTACGTAATATATAAAACAAATAATATAGACATATATTTATATATATAACCCAATGTATCATATAATATATAAAAACTATATATTATATACCATATAAACTATATTATATAAATACATATTGTATGCACATATACATAGTGTTTCAAACTATATATTATATAATGTAGAAAACATGTATTTATATATAAAAACTATATATTTAAATATTACATGCAGAATATACATTAACACCATATACTATATTATAAAACATACATAAACACACACACAATATATATATATAATACACACCACATATCAAAACATATATTATACATTTAAAAGAACATAAATTATAACATCACATATCATATTAACATAACATATACATATATCAAGGCCCCATTACACATGTAAATCATAATAATACAAAAAGAGGCAAAATATAGGTCTGGAAATTAAAGAAAATAAATTATAAGGCAGAAATATGAATATGCATGAAAATAAGGGCCAAACGGCAAGGATTTTAAAAAATAGGGATTGCAGTCGTAGTTTAAAAAGGCGGAAGGACTGCGGCGTGATTTTGAAAATGCGGAGGAATTTAAATGGCGAATATCTCATTTTTTGTTTTAAAACAGGTATCAATTCAATTTTTTTGCTGAAAACAGAAAAAAGCTTAAAAAAACTCACCTTTTCTCCCACTCTCTCTCGACCCTTTGTAACCAGGATGAACACCACCGTGTGTTCATCCCAAACCTAAAAGCTGTCGCTCGCTGGTGATTAAAACCCAGAAACTCGTCACGTCGACCGTCGCTCGTCAGCGGCCGGGATTTCAAAAACCCAAAAACATCTTTTTTTCTCTCTAAAAAAACAGATCTGAACATGGATTCTTTAAAAATAAAGCTAGAAAACATAAATACTTTTCTTTTGAAATTAAAACTCAAAATCCTTTTTTGAAACCGAAAGCCCCCTTTCAAAAATGAAAATCAAAACTTTGCACATCCGCCTCTTCACTGGTTCATCCAGTGTGGCCTCGAAAAGGCCGATAAGCTTGTCACCGGCGAAGAAGAACAGCGGACGCGGGGAGATGAAGCGTCGCGAAGAAGATGAAACACCAAAGGTAAAAGACTAAAACTCTAGCTTTTGTATGCATGTGCTTTGATGATGATAAGAAAAGGGGGAGAGAAAGGCTACCTCCAAAGCTTTTTGTTTTTTCTGCTTTTCGTTTTCTATTGCTTCAAAATTCCTCGAATCCCCTTTTACAATTGTTTAGGGTTTTTTTTATGCCCTAGATTTATATGTATTTAGGAAAATAGAAAATAAAATGAAAATACTCCATCGGTTGCCTCTGTTGCTTTTGGTATTTCGGTACATCCTTTGAGAATGTTGGTTTGTCCTCTGATATCCTTTTGTTAATCCGATTTCGTGTTTCCTTGCATGTGAATGAACGACGAATGAGAGGGACCAGGAAGAGAAACGCCTGGGGAGCAAGGTCCTCTGGTGGCCGTTGGATCTCTGCCAGCGTGGAGATAAAGTGGGGAGGTGAGCATTCACGCGTAGGATTATCCGCGAAAGCTGAAACGCACGAGTGTGAGGAAATCAAAGTAGCACGGATGGGTGGGTGGAGGAATCGAATAGGCGCGCGTAAGGCGCGTGCTGGAGCTGAGGAGTTGTCCTTGTTGGAATCTATACCGTCAGATCTAATTTAGATCTGACGGCTGTGGTGAGGCGGTTACACCAAATCACATGAAGATAATTAGGGTTTCAAGTTTTAATTATCACGGGCTTTATTGGACCCTATTGTAATATATATTTTTAGGGTTTCAAGTTGTAATATATATATATATGGACTAAAGTTTATAACATGTGAGCTTTTTATTTAAAATTTGTTATTTTTGGGTTTTCAAATCTGTTTAATAGTAATTAACAACAATGATAATAATAATAAAACAAATACTAAAACATGAACAAAAATTAGTGACTACAAGTCCATGGTTAGGATTTAGGGCTTACGATAAAGATTTAGGGTTTATGATAATATGGTTAAAGATTTAAATTTTAACCTAGAAACCCTAAATTTTAATCATAAATCTAAAATTCTATCAATAACTCCTAAATTTAAAACTATTACACTTAAAATCCTAAACCAAACTAAGTTCCTAAACCTTAAAATAAAGGACTTATGTATACAAAGTTTCTACAAGCGCGTTTGCACGGAATAATTATCTTAGTAGTATGCTAGTAAAGGAAAACTATGCGCATTCCGGGGAATCTAACCTCGGTCAGTACCATGGCAGAGCCGTAGAGGAACTAAGAACAAAACTGCAAGTGACGAAAAACAATGCGCCTATACTTGTATATTACCAATGTTTATGTTTAGAAGGTAAGGTAGCCGGCCTAGTGTAAAAAAATGTATTGTTTTCCCCTGCCACAGTTAAGGGTAAGCAAAATTCGACTCGAAAAAATCAAATTATTCGACTCGACTCGAGACGAAAAAAACCGACTCATTTTGACTAGACTCATAATTTCATTAACTCGACTCGAAAAAATTTCAAATTAAGTTTGAGTTATGAAATGAAAACTCGAATAACTCGAAATTTTTAATAATTAGTTGATTAGTTTTCATTTCGATTCGAGTTTGTCAATCCTACATGATATATTATATATATCAAATGTTAAAAATATGAAGAAATATATATGTATATCGTATATGAATATAGAAAACCGTTAAAATTGGAATCAATATGTGCACAACCCAACCCTAAGTATATGCATGTAGAAATATATATGTGCACCGCTATATAGAATATATATGAAGAAATATATATGTACAATTAAATTTTTACAGAAACTCGAAAACTCGACTCGATTTGAAAATTTTTTAAATAAAGTTTGAATCATAAAATAAGACCTGCAAACTCGAATAACTCGAAACTTTTTGACTCGACTAAATCGAATGACCAAATATGGAGGTCACTCAATTATGAGTAATATTACATTTGGGTCATTTAATTTTTTAAAGTTACATTTGAGTCACTCAAATATGGGCAAGGTTACATTTGATTTACTCAAATATGGGTAAAGTTACATTTCGGCCACTCAATTATGTGTAAGGTTACATTTGGGTCACCCTTCAGACTTAAAATATTACTGCTACAAAAATTACATTTGGGTCAATCCTTAAATGCTCGAACTTTTGATAACATTTGTCTTTGAAACTCGGAAGAACTTTCATGATATAACACATATCTCTTTAAACGCTCTATTTGACAAGAAAAATGGTTCATCCCGAATTTCTCTACTCATTCCTTTATCAATTTAACTTTCTTGTCACTTTTATCGATCGACGATTGTTATTACTTTTTTAATTCTTTTTCAAGTAGAGAGATTTCTTTAACAAAATGCATTTTTTATGCTTATTTAGTATATTATAGTCAAATTGATTGTCTGAAGGGATTCGAAGGCTTAAACCTCTAAATAAGGTAAATAGGTGAACAACCAAATTTAAATTTCTGAATTGCCACCTAATTGATGAAATTGCATATTACATTTAAGCTTCAGGAATAGCTGTAAATTAATTTAAAGAAGCCACAGAACTGAGTCGATCAAAAAGGGTACACTTCGTAGTAGAGCTTCCAAAGGGTAAGAATAAAAATGAATTCCCACATTTTTTGTTTTTTCACAGTGGTGGTTGGTGTTGGACTGATTACAAAACCGCAACTGGTGACCGGTGAGAAAGATACATTGCGCATCCGGGGAATTTTACACCGGTCAGTACCGTGGGAGGGTACTATGATACCACTACACTAGATGCGCGTGGTCAATTTCAGCAATCCATAAATTTTAAAAATCAACAATGTTTTTACTTTTAGAAAGTAAGGTAGCCAGCCCAGCGTAGAAAGAGATTTAATTATTTTTTTGCCTACTCCTCTTTGATGAAATTGCATTGCATATCACATTTAAGTTACAATTTCGAATGTGAAGTGTAAAATGGACATGAAACATAAAAAATTATTGCAGAGGACTGATATTAGAGCAAATTGATGTCATAATCTCCTAGGATTCTGCTTTTAACAGTATAAAGACATTTGAAAGTTATGTTGCCTTCTGTTCCTTATGTCATGCAGGTCAAATGACATCACTTAAACGTTCCATTTCCCCAGGGCTAATGTCCTTTATGCCTCGTAGTAATGTGTTGGAAAAATGTGATAAAATGATAACTTTGAGCCATATTTTGAATAGGTAAATGTGAAGATTCGAATAAGGATTCGATTGGATCTTATTCTACTCCATGAAACATTTACAACGGTATCTCATATGCTCAAAAAAGATGAGTAGTGAATAAGAAATTGATGCTCAAAGTAAGGAGGTGTGAATTGAGAAAAGGAAATAGAAACTCCAATCCCACATTGCTGAGATAAATAGAATGAGAAGTGTTTATATACACTTACCCACTTTTTAATTAATGAATGACTTAGTTGAACTTGTGCCTTGCGTGTAAGGGGTGTGGGAAACTAATCTTGTTTGGGTTTGGGTTGCACTTGCATGAAAAATTAAATTTTTACCACTTTGAATTAATTTTTCCTTTTGTGAGAAGCATTTTATTCCAAAATTATAGGGATTTTTTTCGGATTTGATTTTATGCTTTCAGTTCACACATATATTCGATAGAGGACAAAATTAGAATTTTGGTTTAGTCACGTTTAACCTAATTTTCCCCTATAAATACATGGTTTCTTTTCAATTTTTAACACACGAAAAACACAGTTTTCAGCTACTTTTATCTCCCAGAAAACCTGCATATTTTGGTGATAGTCGAAGGCTCGAGTTTTGTTCATGATTACTCAGTTGTGCTGCTGAAGATAATCATCTGTTGTTGTATCCTAGAAGACCGACGACCGAATGTCTCTAGCACCGAAGAGCGGTCGAATCTGTCTTAAGGAAACTGTGTTCGTGCAGGCCTCAACAACCATATTTTCGGTTATTTTGAACTTCTTTTATGTTATTTCGAATATTATTTTTATTCGTGCAATTTTGATTTTCTTTTTCCTGTTTAATATTAAATTATTTCGAATTTAACCCCTTTTGTCCAACAATCTTAAGATAGATTCTTTTATCCAAGGCGAATCGAAATAAGTGATTGTGAATTAAGCAAATAAATTTGTTTCAGGAATTATCCTGCTGTTTTAACGGGTTTGCTTAGATCTCAGAAATAAACGGGACAAATCTGTGTTACAGAAATTGTCGTGGAGAACAACTGAGATTACGGATTTTGTGAAAAATAAAAATAAAAAATAAACGGAATTGAATTTCGATTTATTGGTATTATAACTGATTCTGAGTATTGGTTCTTTTGTGAACATGAACAATGACTATAGAAAATTGTGTTGATTTGTCAAACACCAAGGTGTCAGCTCAAGGCTAGGGTTCGAAACAACCTATTTCGAATCAGAAAGCTACGATAGTGGCAATGAACCACAATGAGAAGCCACCGAAATTCTGTAGGCTAAATTTCTAAACATGACAACAAAAGATGCTGTTCTACTTGACCGTGTTGAACATGGTAAAATATCTGAAGGAAGATCCTATGACTGTCACGATAGGAGACGAAGAAGGAAAGGTGGATGAGCTCACCGCCTTCAGCATCACCCAGGATTGGGAAAATGACGACTACCTCTGTCGTAATTACATCCTCAACTGACTACAAGACTCATTGTATCCGGTATATGATGTGTACAAAACAATATTAAAACTGTGAGCTGCATTGGACATAAAATACAAAGCAAAAGATGTTAGGACTAAGAAACTCTTAGTCGTAAAATTCTTGAATTTTACTATGGTTGATTCAAAGCCAGTAGTAAGTTAAGTGGAGGAACTCCAACTAATTATCCACGAAATTTTTGCTGAAGGAATGGTGATAAGTGAATCTTTTCAAGTAGCTGCCATCACGGAAAAACTGTCTCCCGGATGGAATGACTTCAAAAATTACCTGAAGCACAAAAGAAATGAGATGTCAGTGGAGGGACTGATTGTCAAACTTCATATTGAAGAAGACAACAGAGGTAATACTAGAAAGCTCAATAGAGAAACCTTTGAGGAGGCTAAGACAAATGTTGTCGAAGTTAGGAGGGGAAGACAACCCCAACAACACTAAGCCATGGCAAAGTTGGGGCCCAATAGTGAAATTTCCAAGAAGGAGAAATTCAAGGGAGCCTGCTTCAACTGTGGAAAGGTGGGGCACAGATCTCCTGAATGTAGACATGTAAAGAAAGCCAAGAGGCTAATATTGCAGAGGAAGAAGAATTATATGCCTAGTAAAAGAGGATGGTTGTGGGTAGGGATATATTATAATCTCTGTAAAACCCAAGAATTATGAATAAAGGATATTGTTTATTTTCGTTTACATGATTTATGACATGGACATGTTAATTATGACTATTTGCGTAGACTAATTAACATGTAACACATCATTTTTCGTTTCAAATGTGAAACATACAGAACCACTTGATATGAATCACAACGATGATTATTAAAACAATAGAACAAACTAAATTTTGCTTAAAGGCAAAGATTCTATAGGAAAATTATTCTCTATAAGTAGGATGTTAAAATCCAAAATAAATACATCGATTAATTTGGAGAAAACTCTATGTGAGTAACATTGCAACATCAAAGGGTACAATGAATTTGAAGAAAAGAATTAAAACTTCTAAATGTGCCTAACATGTAGGGGGAGTTGTTCTATCAACTAATAAAGACACCATATGAGTTATGGAAGGAAATAAACCCTTCCAACTACATAAAAATGTGGGAGTGTCTTGAAAAGGTAATATTCCCATTACCAAAGTAAATGAAAATAAGTGAACTATATTTTCATTGATTATGATTCACAAGAATGTGATAATGAAAAACTAAGAATGTCTCATTCTTTGAAATATGTTTCCTAAATATTTAGGGAAGTTGGTCCAAGTTTCATGGAACGAACCATGGAGACTATTAATGGAAATTAGTCCATACGTTTAACAAAATGTTGAAACAAAAACACTGTCATGATGACAAATAAAAGTGTGACAAAAGTGTGCATTAGGATACATGATTCTATGTAGATGACATGCTCATTGTTATATGCAACAATGAAATGGTAAAACGTACCAATGTCATGTTAAATATGAGACTAGACGATATGGTTTTTGGACATCCAAATAAAACGGTCACATGAAAGTCTCATATTGTCACACTATGTGAACAAATTCATGAGAAATTTGACAATGATGATTCTGGTATAGCCAGAACTCAGTTAGTCAACTGATCACAAATGGAGTTATCTCTATTGGTTATGTAAAATCAAAGGATAACGTTGCGGATCCGCTAACCAAAGGGTTAAATCGAGATCAATTTGAGAAAACATCGAAAGGAATGAGACTAAAGCCCATGAAAACTTATGGCGTTATGTGAAGGAAAACCCTACCTAATTGACTAGAGATCCCAAGATCTAGGTTCAAAAGAATAACCGAATTGCATAGACCTTGTGCAGTCACTGTGGGGTTACGCTCCCAAGTCCATTCCTATGATGTAAACAGTGACTAAAAATGGAACATGTTAAGCAAAGCTTTTAATGACCATTGTGTGCTTTGGTGAGCCAAGCAACATAAGTCACCTATGTGAGAGTGAAGTGGGGCCGCTTCAAGGAGACTATTTGGGCATAGTTCTCTCAAACTCTTGCTGAACCAGGCAATGTCCACGGCCATATGGACATAACCATGAGAACAAAACTCATGTCTGAAACGTAGTTGTGTGGAGTATATCATCGTTTACACAAACGGCTGAATAGTTCAAGGACATCATGTCTACGAGATAGCCAGTAAAGTAAATATACTTTCACAAGGGAAGATTCAAAGGAGGAAACCTACCTATCCTATGCAACTATCAATAGTAGAAACTATCACCACATCGAGTCGAAATGTTTTGATAAAAAATGCATCAATTTCATTCACGTGGGGGATTGTTGGAAATACGTGATAAAATGGTAACTTTGAGTCATATTTCGAATGGGTAAAGGTGGAGATTTGAATAAGGATCCGATTGGATCTTATTCTACTCCATGAGACCTTTACAATAGTATCTCATATGCTCAAAACAGATGAGTAGTGAATGAGAAATTGATGCTCAAAGTAAGGAGGTGTGAATTGAGAAAAGGAAATAAAAACCCCAATCCCACATTGATGGGATAAATGAAATGTGAAGTGTTTATATACACTTACTCACTTTGTGGTCATTGAATGACTTGAGTTAAACATGTGCCTCGTGCGCAAGGGGGTGCGAATCCAATTCTATTCGGGTTGGGGCGCACCCGCATGACATGGGCAACGCGAATGTTCGGACCAGTCGGGCCCTGCATGGTCTTATAGATATTTTACCACTTCAAATTAATTTTTCCTTTTGTGACAAGCATTTTATTCTAAAATTATAGGGATTTTTTCGGATTTGATTTTATGCTTGCAGTTCACGCATATATCCGATAGAGGACAAAATCAGAATTTTGGTTTAGTCACGTTTAACCTAATATTCCCTTATAAATACATGGCTTTTTTTCAGTTTTTAACACACGAAAAACACAGTTTTCAACTACTTTTCTCTCCCAGAAAACCTGCATATTTTGGTGATAGTCGAAGGCTCGAGTTTGTTAGTGATTACTCAGCTGTGCTGCTGAAGATAATCATTTGCTGTTGTATCCTGGGAGACCGACGACCGAAGATCTCTATCACCGAAGAGCGTTCGAATCTGTCTTAAGGAAACTGTGTTCGTGCAGGTCTCAGCAACCATATTTTCGGTTATTTCGAACTTCTTTTATGTTATTTCGAATATTATTTTTATTCATGCAATTTCTAATTTTCTTTTTCCCGTTTAATATTAAATTATTTCGAATTTAACCCTTTTTGTCCAACAATCTGCAATGTGTCTTGATTACATATCACGAGGGGCTAGTGGCAGACTCAGGATTTTCATATCGTATGGTCAGAGTAAAACATGAGGTACGGAGATTTCCATACCACTACAATATAAATATTGTTGATCCAATACCCAAACAATTAAGCGGGGTCAATTCTAATATTTCTATGAAAAGTTTTATACTAACTCATTGAAAACTTCATTTAACTCTTTGAAAATCTCATACCACAACAAATTAAGTGGGGTCAATTGACCCCCTAATCTACATGTGGCTCTGCCACTGCCAGGAGCGATTCAAAGGTTTACGGATCCTGTGCAGTTTATTAAATGAGGCTCTTTAGTGTATTATCCCAAAGATAAATAAAGTTGTTTTAAAAAATAGTTTTATCTTAGTAAAAAATATATTATGGGACATTCTCTATAGTTATTTTTTTTATTTTTTCTTGTAAATTATTGAACCAAAATCTTTTGTTTTTCCTTTAAAAACATTCCATTTTATTTATTTAAGATC
The DNA here is from genome assembly GCA_019671005.1 of Hibiscus mutabilis. NCBI lineage: Eukaryota > Viridiplantae > Streptophyta > Magnoliopsida > Malvales > Malvaceae > Hibiscus > Hibiscus mutabilis. The sequence goes on along the minus strand of CM033718.1, from coordinate 7,361,020 downwards.
CTCGTTTATCTCGCACATGTTCAAATCCTCCGCTGCATACCACCGTTATCATTCACCTTGTCGTTAAACTGTGAATTCTTTTGATTTCGAAATGTGGGTAACTTTCTTCATGCAGTTTACTGGCTCCATAAATTATTCTTCAATTCATAGGTACTACGATCACAAGCAACTTGTGGATTCAAACTGGTTATATCCGTACTGGTGTTGTTAATAAGATTTCACTACGGCAATTTTACTTAAGGTTGTAGAACATAGAATTTAGTAGGTTTGTTAGATCTTGAATTCGCCCCTTTTGAAGCTTTCAAACCAGGAACGCCATTGGTGATGGAGAATTTCTCTCGAGACTGCTTCTTCTCTATAATTTATCGGGGCTCCGATATTCGACTGGCCATAACTACTCCAACCGTGGTTATTGGAATTGGGGGTCATCTTTTTGTGAAGATCTGTTATTGAGATTAAATTGTTAGAATATTAAAATGTTGAAGGTTATTATTTTAGAGATTAGTATCAATTACAATGAAGTGTAAATTTTAGGGCTAAATTTATTATTATGTCAACTTTATTAACTATTACATCTTTCACAGATAATTTTTTAACGCCAAAAATTTAACTTGTTATATTTCGAAATTCAGGTGACCATTTTATAATAAGATGACTCAACAAAAAAGTGTCATACGATCAAAAGACTATATATGTAGTTTACCTAGAATTATTTGGTTATCATCACGTTATGTTATAAGTTTATATCACATAATTTATTGAAACCGAATGTTTTTCATTTTTTTTAAATAGTCTAAAGCTGATTTGAAGGTAATATCTGTTCAGAGGTACTTTTTTTTAATATTGTTCATTTTTAAATTGTCAATGAAAAAGGAATGCTATTACCCCTATGCGAGATGAATTTGAGCAATTTATCTCTATGGTGTGTGGATTATTAAAGGATTAATATTAATGAACATATGTTATCTTGTAATCACACCAGAATGTTAAAAGAGATATGTTTTTCATTGTTTTAAAATGAATTATTAAGTTACACTCAAAATTAATACTGAAACTTGTTTGTAAATCTGTTTACAAATTACAAACTATTATCATTTTTTTGAATTACAAAAACAAAATAGCATCTTTATTCAATTATAGTCATAAGACAACATCATTGGTGGTAATTCATCTTACAAAGTAGTCTCACACAATTTATTGAAACTAAACATTTTCATATTTTTAAGGAATTTAGATGAATTACCACCCACACATTAAAGCATTGCATGCCTTTCAAGACACAGAGGAAAATACCTTGAATTTTAGGCCAGAATCACCAAATTTATCCTCCATTGAAGGGGAAAGATAATTCACCCAATCTCAAATTTCTCCTTTCCTAAACAAATATTTGTTAACAAAATCCTTAATTGATTTTCCACTCTTATTGACCTCCAAATCTTCCAAATTCTCAAAGCTACACAGTTTCATTATCTCCTCTACCAAACCTGCTTCCTCCTCTTCAATTGAGAAAGGGACACCCAAGAAATTTGTCAACTTCTTCAAGTGGGAGATGGCATCTTCTTTCATGTCCTCATATTTCATGAACAAAACATTATTCGGCCTCGCTAAGCTTTCATTCCAATACCCTAACATATGCTTCCAAAAGGGCCCAAACCCGATCACCCCCTTGCAATACATGACGAAAGCTTCCTCTAATGGAAATGGAGGTTGGGATTCTGGCCTTAGTTTGCTGCAATAATGCCACGAGGAGATGAACGCGACGAAAGGGTTCCGACATACGTACACAACCCAACAATTGGAACTCTTGATTGATTCTCGCAACGATCCGTATGGAACATGAGTCCCGAAAATTCTTGGCTCGGGAAAGTTGGATAGGTTAGGGTTTTGGTTGTTGGCATAAAGCTTGTATTCCAAGAAAGGTACTAGATCATGTGGATTTGATGCAAGTAATGGGTGGTTTTCATTCGATATCGGGAAATTCTTTCGATTCATGATGGCAAAGGTCAAGGCTTTTATCCAAGTCGTACCCTATTTTGGTATGGTAGCAAGGATTACATCAGAACTTTTTGCTTGAAAGTGTTTTTGAAAAGAAATGACGGCTTGAATCTCTTTCGATTGACACCAAAAACCTTGGAATTTATAAAGAAACGAAGTTCTCCAACCTTTCTCTTTAGGACAACAATGAATCAACTCCTTGCACTCATTGCTGATTAGATTTTCTTCATCTTCTTCAACATCAATTGTGGGGATTTTAGCGAGATGGAGAATGGCCATTGAAGTTGTTAGAAAATAGGGTTTTTAGACTTTAGTTTTGGCTTGTGAATTAGCTTTCAGAAACGTTCACTTATAAATAAGTGTATGGCACTATGGCTAGCTGTTACTCTCTTTTGTCAACATAGTTGGTTCAATTGGTTGAATACTCATTATTATCTTGATGAGAATTAAGGTTCGAATCTCACTAATGTTCTTATCATGCGTTTAAAAAAGCAATTACTTTCTCTTTAAATAATCCCCAACATGAAATGATTGAAGTGAGTGGTTACATACTAGACCCGTTTGTAACTCCACTTTATTCAAATCGAGTCAAATTTGAATGTGCATTTTTACTTTCAATTGTCGACACTAATTGAATTTAAATAATAGAAGATATTTTTATTTAAATTTAATCATAAAACTATATGAATACTAATATAAAATATATATTTGGTATAAATGATCACTAAATATGCAAAAATGATTTTTTACTATTGAAATTACGAATGTTACAAAAAAAACATTAAATTTATCGAATTATTACAAAATGCTCAATGCACGTTATAAAATATTGTTAAAATTCAATATGTTTAAAGACCACTTTAAAACTATTCGATAAGTTTTAATGATCATCTTACAATAGTGTGATAAAATTTAGTGACCATTTTGAAATAATTCAATAGGTTTAATGGTTATTTTATAATTTTTGAAATTTTAGTGGCCAAAAAGATCATTTAATGATTATTTGTGTACTTTACTCTATTTTTACTATGAATAATGATTTTTTTTTGAGAAAAAATGTAGAAGATAATAACAAAATAAGGATCTAGTTAGAGATCCATTAACTGATTGTGTGGTCAAAGATCTAGTTACCGCTTAATATAAAATTATTTTGATTATTTTATTTATTTCTAAACTCTATTATCATTTAAAATTTATTTTTATCAAAGAGTCTAATAATACGCATTGCTTAATTTTAAGTAATATGCCAAATCATTTTTATAATTTAAATTTAATACTTAATTTTTTAGTTGTCAATGATCTCTAGAGCAAGTGGTTAAAGCTCTCAGTTTACACACTCCCCTCTCTTTTATGTTGTGGTTTAAAACCCATTAGGAGCAAATTCCCCTTCCCATCTCTTAAATAGAAATTGTTCAAAAAACATTTAATTTTTAATTCATCAAACAACACTTAAGATTATATATTTTAAACATTGGCCTTGTTCGGCAATTAGCGGATAGCGGATAGTTGATAGCATTAGCTGAAAAGTATTTGGTAGAATAACTGATAGCTGATAGTTATTTGATTATTTGAACAATCAAAATGACATATAAGGACACAATTATATGTAATATTTGTTTGAATAATTTATTAGTTATTATTATTTTTTATCAATTAATATTAATTATATTATGAAAATTAAATTTTTTAATATTATTACTAAACATATATGAATGATGTATATATTATTGTTTTTATTTGTGAAATCATTTTTAATATAATTTTAATAATTATTAAATTTAGATGTATATACTAATTTATTATTTATAAAATTATATTTTGAATATAATTTTATTAATTATTAAGTTTATATGTATATAATAATTTATTATTTATGATTTTTTTTAAATTTTATTAGTTATTCAAATTTATGTTATTTAAAAATTATAATTATCAAGGATAAAAAAGTCTTTACAAGTCTTTTATCCAAACCTCTAACTCAAAAAGCTCCTAAAGAGAGTTTTTTTTTTTTTAAAAAAAAGAGAGGGTTCACCTCAATATGCTATTATAATCATCTATTTACCAAACATCTAAGTTAGTAGATTTGACTGGTTAAACTTCTAAAAATGCTTCAAACCTCTAATTTTGACTCAAAAAATTGTTTACCAAACGCATTGAATACTCGAAATTATTATTGAATAAATAAATATTTTTATTATTTTTTAAAATTATAAAAAAATGTCTTTTAATAATTTAAATATGGGTACGCTACTTGAGTATTCACTTAACCCGGAGGCAGGTGTTAATTTGTCCACTGGTCCATTAATTTTGTCAATCATCTTATTTAATTATTTAAACGATATCTATCAAGTCACATGTCATTAATACTTAATAAAAATATTGACGGGACAATTAAAAAATTGATACGATTACACATATGATCCTCATTACTTACAAATTATATCAATTTAGTCTTAATTTTAATTTAATTTATTAAATTTAATCATCCAATTAGATGTTAACACATGTCAACATCTGATTAGAGAAAAATTTCTCTTAAATTTAATTTATTTAATCCAATAAATATTATTTTTAATAAATGTTATTGTTTTTTGGTAAAATTATTAATAAATATATTTTAAATATTAAATAATATTTTTATGAAAATAATAAATGTTATTAATTATATCACTAATTTATTATATATTATTAAAATAAGAATATAATATCATTTTATTGTATTAACTAAAATTTATGTTATATATAATATTATTTATTAAACTTGGTTGAGTAGTCAAGCATTCCCCAATCATAATACTTTTAGGTTTGATTCTCTAATCTCATTTTTAGTATTCTTTAATTCTCACTAATAATTTGGGCTTTAATAAAACCTATTGTCAGCCTTTAACCAAATGATGGAATCCTAAATCTTTTTCCACATCTTTCAGGTTTGATCCTCCCTTATGCTAATTTTAGCTTCGAAATTGTTCTTCTCCCAATGGTGATTGGGAGAAATTATTAGATAGACTCGGCACATCACGTCATCCGTAGTCCAGCTAATAAATTTCTTCATTTGAACTTTCAAACAACTACTCACTTCGTATTGACATGTAGGGAAAATGTGGTGATTTATCTTGAAAAAAATAAGATGAATCAACCTTATTAGTTAGACCACGAATAACATGGTGAACTGAGTTTATCTAATAATTTTCGAGGTGATTGGTGACACGTTTTTAAATTTGATAAATCCAGCCAAATCTCGGTCCTATAAACCTAACCAGGATCATGGTTGATAAAAGTGGAATTGAGGTGGAACAAAAGTAGAAATTCCAAGTACTTTTCGGTCATGTATTGTCCTAAAATACTTGGGTCCATGTTAAAATGCAAACATCAATTCAAACCATCCCAAAGGGACAAACAACTTTGGTTTTCATGTTCAACTGCCCCAACTTACATGTTCAACTGCCCCAACTTTGTTTCGCATAACTTGTCAATTTAATGTGGCATTAGCGCAATTGTTTGTACTATATCAGAGTTTGATTTCAAAAATACTAAAATTTGATTGGATAACGTTCATTTAAAAAATTAAAACTGTTATTTTTTTAAAAAAATGAATTTTGATTCTTATTTAAAAATTAAAACATGCTACGTGTTGTATTTTAATTAGCTAACGTTTTTTAACGACCATGCACCAAAAATGATCGAAATGTAACTTTAAACACATATTTTGAGCAAAAAATAGTTTACGCACCAAAAGTGAGCCGTAAGCAACATGAATAGTTTGAGCACTTTTTTGTCTATTAAGCCAATAATCAGTTACTAAATTAAGATAAATTACCAAATTTGGCAAAGTATGGACAACTTGTTTGGTATGTTAACACCATTAAAAGAATAGGACGATGGGAGATTCATTAATTGGTTGAATGGATAAAATAAAGATCTATTCGTTGAATAGAATCTTGACTATATTGAAGCATACAATACCAAGGGATTGTTGTTGTACGATTCAGTAAAAAAAAGTCTTAAATACGGGTGACTGGGTGAGTAAAATTTTATAAACTTGACTGGATTCTACTTGAATAATAATTCTATAAGTTTGACTCAACTAAAAAATATTTTAGATAAAGCTTGTGTTATAAAATAAAATTTTGAATAACTTGAATTTTTTAGTAATTAATGGACCGAGTTTTAAGTTTGAGTCGAGTCCCTCAATTCTGCATGATATATGTATATCACATATAAAAATATGAAGAAATTTACATGTTTATCGTATATGGTTATCGAAAACCGTTTAAATTGAAACCAATTAATATCATAACATCATAAATGTTTATAATTATATTTGAATAGAAACTCGAATAACTTTGCTAGACTTGACTTGACTCGAATTTCATAGAAAATATTACATAAAAATTAATTAAGTCATCGAACTTCCCTTTTTATCCTTGAACTCCCTAAAAATCAATTTTACCCTCGAACTCTCTAAAAATATCAATGTTTCCCTTGTCATGTCAACATTCACACGTGGGGTGCCAAGTCAATACCGTTAACGACCACGGTGACACATTAACAATCAATGTTAGTCAAATTTTGATATAATTTTTTTGGTACGAATTCAGAGACAAAAATACTCTTTGAAGCTAAAATTTTTAGGAAAAACTATAGAAATAGTACCTCACCTATTCATGCGTTACTATTTTGGTACTCAAACTATTATTTTTGACAAAATAGTACCTAACATTACATTTTTGTTCTGTTTTGGTAACCAACCGTTAAAAACTAAAGGAGATGATGACGTGACTTGGTATAATCATACTTTTAGTCCAAAACACTTATATATTTTATCAATTTAGTCCAAAATTTTCAATTTGTCATCTCCTTCCCCTCAACACCAGTACCCAACCACCATCTACTCTTACCTCAAAGCCATTGTCGCCGTTAGAACCACCATAGCCACCACTGTTGAATGTTTACTCTGGTAAACATGAGAAGAAACGAAAAGAAGAAGGGGAAAGGTTTACTCTGGTAAACTTGATGAAAGAGAGAAAAACTAAAGAGACTTTTCATTTAACCAAAAATTAAATTTTACATTATCCAGCGTGTATATATTTATGCAAATAAAACCAAGAATAACAACCTAACTAATCTTGCCAGCTCATCAACTAACCAACGTTTCTTTACTCTATTAGCCCCCCTCAAGGTGGAGCATACAAGTTTTGTATGCCCAACTTGGATATAGAACTAAGAAAAACTGTTGTTGGAAGAGCTTTAGTAAAACAGTCTGCTAACTGATTGGAACTTGAAATTCGAAGTAATGTAATAAGCTTGCTTTGAATCTTCTCCCGTATCAAATGACAATCGATCTCAATATGTTTAGTTCGTTCATGATGCACAGGGTTTTCTGCAATTTTAATGGCAAAAAGATTGTCACAATACAAATTAGTTGAAGAAGAACAAATATGTAAATCAGAAAGTAATGAATCCATTGAATTTCACAAGTGACAGAAGCCAATGCCCTGTACTCAGCTTCACTGGAGGATCTGGATACAATCTGTTGTTTCTTGGATTTCTAGGAAATTAAAACATTCCCAAGAAAAACACAAAAACCTGTTGTTGACTTTCTTGAATCAGGGCAAGAATCCCAATCTGAATCAGAAAATGCATGAAGTTTAAGGTCACTAGAAGCAGGGAAAAATAGCCCTTGGCCAGGAGTCCCTTTAAGATACCTAAGAACCCTATTAGCAGCCATTAAATGTATAGATGTAGGAGCAGAAATAAATTGGGAAAGTTGCTGAATAGCAAAAGAGATATCAGGTCTAGTATTTGTCAAATATAACAGTCTTCCTATTAATCTTCTATAAGAGAAAATATCAGACAATGGCTCACCTTCAGTCTTAGAAAGCTTAGTAGTAGGAACAATTGGTGTGGAAACTGGTTTAGACCCTAGAAAACCAGTATCCTTAAGCAAATCTAGAGTATATTTTCTCTGACTAAGATTAATACCTTTATCTCTCCTAGCAATCTCAAGACCTAGAAAAAATTTTAAATCCCCTAGATCCTTAATTTTAAAAGTATCATGAAGAAAATGTTTAATAGAATTAATTTCTACCATAGAAGGACTAGTTACAATAACATCATCAACATAGACAGCCAATGCAACAAAATTAGAATCCTGTCCTTTAGTAAAAAGAGAAGAGTCAGAAGCTGCCCTTTTAAACCCTTGCAATAGCAAAGCAGAAGTCAACTCTCATTCCACTGCCTACTTGCTTCAGACCATAGATTCTCTTATTTAACTTACAGACTAGACCTTGAGATGGAGCCGAAAAGCCAGGAGGTAAATCCATGAAGACTTCTTCCTGCAAATTACCATGAAGAAATGCATTATTGACATCTAATTGATGTAAAAAACCAATTCTTAGCAGCAGCAATTGCTATTAATGTTCTAGCAGTAGTGATTTTAGTAACAGGACTAAAAGTATGAAGAAAATCAATTTCATGTTGTTGTGTATAACCTTTAGCAACTAATCTTGCTTTGTAACGTTCAAGAGAGCCATCAGATTTTAATTTAGTCTTAAATAAACCCATTTACAGCCTATGGTTGTCTTTCCTGGAGGAAGAGGTACTAATTCCCAGGTGTTATTCCTTTCTAAAGCAACTATTTCTTCATTCATAGCATTTTTCCAGCAAGTATGTAAAACAACTTCTTTATAAGTTTTAGGTTCAGCTAAAATTTTACATTAGAAATATAGGATTGATAACTAGAAGAAAGATTATGGAAGGACGTCACCTGAGAAATAGAATGTGGAGTAGTCCTAGAACCAGGAAGAGTAACCTTGTAATCCTTAAACTTTTGAGGAAGCTGTTTACTCCTGGAGGGTCGAGCAGAAGGCTCAGGTACAGGCCCTGATGGAACCACTGGTGACTGTGTAACTTCATGTGGAACTGAAATTCTTTGCGCACCTGGAACCAGTGGCTGAATGGAAGAGTGTGATGTCTAAAGAACAACTGGTATTACCAGAAACCAACTCTTTGCTTGGAACTAAATCCATAGAATTAGAACCAACTTGTTGAATAAAATCATCCATAAAAATAGAATTATCATTAGTTGGCAAAATGACATCATTTAAAACAGAGGAAATAGTTTTCCGAAAAGGAAAAGTTGTTTAAGAGAAAACAACATCACGAGAAACAAGGACACTTCGAGTTTCTAGATCAAATAACCTAAAACCTTTTACATGCTTTGGATGTCTAAGAAATACACATCTTTTAGCTCGAGGACGCATCTTAGTTTGAGGTTTTGGTAACACAGAAGCATAGGCTAAGCAGCCAAAAACCTTAAGATTATCAAGTTTAGGCACTTTTTGAATAAAACTTCATAAGGTGTTTTATCATCTAAAACAGGTGTAGGAGTGACATTAATAAAAAAAGCAGCATGTAATATACAATCAATCCAAAAAGGAAGAGGTAAAAAAGACTGAATTCTTAAAGATCTAGCAACTAAAAGCAAATGTTGATGTTTACGCTCAACTAAATTGTTTTGTTGAGGAGTATAAACACAAGAGTTATGATGTATTATCCCTTTTAACTTAAAAAAAATCCATATCAAATTCTTTTGTATTATCAGTGTGTATACATTTAATTTTCTTGGAAAACTGCGTCTCAACCATTTGACAGAAGCTAATTATTAAATCCCTAACCTCAGACTTAGTTTGCATAGGAAAAATCCAGACAAAACGACTCTTATCATCAACAACAGTTAGAAAATATAAATGCCCATAAATACTTTTAACAGAAAAGGGTCCCCCAAAATCCGTATGTATCAAATCAAAAATAGATTCAGAACACGAATTACTAATATGAAAAGGAAGTCTCTTTTTCTTAGCCATATGACATACATCACAATCATAGACACAAACTGAAGGAATAGCAGGATTCAAAACAGGAAAAAAAAAACTCCATCCTTTGTTTAGAATGAAGCCCTAATCTAAGATGCCAAAGCTGTAAAGAGTCACTTTTTGCAGAATTACAAAAAGAAGAATTGCAAAAACCAAAAACAGAACCAGAATCAGAGATTTCAGTAGAAACCTCAAGCTGATATAAACCATTGATTTCTTTAGCTGTACCAATCGTTTTCCATAGCCTTGTATTCTGTATACAACAATAACTAGATGTGAAAAAAAGAAATATCCAAATCAGCAGTTAACTGAGATACAGAGATTAGATTAAAGTCAAAATAAGGTATATGCAAAACATTAGACAAAATAAGACATTCACTTAACTGAACAGTACCTATATGAAGAACCTTTACCATTTGACCATTAGGCAACTTGACAAACTTATTATTAACAACTTTAAAACTTGTAAAACAACTTAAAGAATTTGCTATATGATCTGTTGCACCAGCGTCAATAATCCACAATGTATTACTATTCGAATTTGAAGAACAAGTTAAAATTGTACCTGTCTCCTCAGCTAGAGGAACATCAAACGCAGAGGTAAGCATATTCACTTTGGAATGTTGCACAGAAGACTGAACATCGGCATTCCTTTCTTGCACCATACTCAGAATATTATCATACGGTTCTTTAGAGAATGTAAGATGCTGAACATTATTGTCCTTTATCACAGAACTAGTATTGGACTCATCATCAAGGGTTGAAGATCCAATTTGACCAACTTGATTAGGCCTACTAATCTGACTTCTATTTTTATACCCAGGTGGAAACCCATGTTTCCTATAACATCTATCAACAGTATGCCCAAATAAACTACAATGTGTACAAACAGGCTTTTTATTAGCATTGTTCCCATAAAACTTCTTTGGTTGCCTATTCGAATCCCCAGATTTCCCAGTAAAACGATCAACCATCAAAAGATTCGAATCACTTCCAAGAACAGACACAATAGTTCTTTCATGTTGAAGAACAATAGCAAAAATCTCATTTATAAGAGGCAGGAGTTTTGACATCAAGATTTGAGATTTAGGCACAGAGAATTGCTCATTCAAACCCCTAAGAAATCGTAACACAAAATTTTGCTTCCTATATTTAATAGCAGAACAGACACAAGAAGACAACGACCTAAGATTGCAAATTTCGTCCCAAAGGGTTTTCAATTGAGTGTGATAATTGGTAACAGAAAGATTACCTTGTTGAAGACTGTAAAAGTCTTGCATCAAATCAGACAAACGAACCAGATCCCTTTGGTTAAACCGATCAAAAAGATCTTGCCAAAGTTCGTAGGCCGTGTCAATCCAAATAACACTCTGGACAATATCAGGATGAATTGCTCTGTGAAGCCAAAAAAGTACCAAATTGTTACACTTCACCCAGGCCTGGTATTTCGGATCATCATCGCGAAGTTCCTTGATCGACCCATTAACGAATCGAAACTTATTTTTCGATATCAGCGACATCCTCATCGAAAGGGACCAAGCATGATAATTCGTACCAGTGAGTAATGATGAAGTAAGAACAAGGGCTGGGTTTTCATTGGGGTGGATGTAAAACTCATCGGAAGGATCTTCGCGTTTGAAGATGCGATCAGAATCAGAAGGGCGAGAAGTGGATGAATTAACTGATACCGTGTTGAATGTTTACTCTGGTAAACATGAAAAGAAACGAAAAGAAGAAGGGGAAAGGTTTACTCTGGTAAACTTGATGAAAGAGAGAGAGAAATTAAAGAGACTTTTCAGTTAACCAAAAATTAAATTTTACATTATCCGGCGTGCATATACAAATAAAACCAAGAATAACAACCTAACTAATCTTGCCAGCTCATCAACTAACCAACGTTTCTTTACTCTATTAACCGCTGCAAATCTTCTTCCCCACCACCTATCCCACACTCTTCCTCCAATCAATGCAAATGAGTTTTTCAATGGATTTGTAGTAATTTCCTAATAATCAAACACTCTACATAAAAACTGAATTCGTGGGCGATGACCCATTTTTCTTGTTGATTCCCAAAAACAAATTCAACCGTATGCAAACAAGAACTTCATAGTTCCATAAGTAACTCGTTGCAATGGATTGAAAAGAACCCAAAAAAGAACAAAAGAAAAACAACAAAAAACCGAAAACATTCTGTCAATCCCACTGCACACTCAAACCAACATTCAACCAACAATTATAAAGATAATTTCTTCAAAAAAATAGCAAAGTTTGATAACAGTAAAGAAAATTAATTGCAAGGGAAAACATACGTTGGTTTGACTCAGCTATAGGCGAGATAGAGCGAGGAAACAAAACAAAAGGAGGTGGTGTTCACATTTGCCTCTAGTTGTTGACTTATCGGTGGTGGAGCCAGCAAGCCAAGAATCTAAGGAAGTCATGGTTATCGATGGAGGTGTGGTCGTCGATTGAATCCTAGAATTGTCGAAGAAGAAGAAGAAGAACGAGTCATCACCCACAAAACCCATTTTTTGGGGGTGTTCGTTTCCTGGAAAATCAGTAAAACCCAGCGAAGAACTGACTCGTGTGAAGTGGATGAAGATTGTGGGATAGAAGGTTGGGAAAAAGATCTTGGACGAAGGTTGTGGTGATTCTGACAGTGACCATAACGAATGGGATTTTGTGATTTGAATTAAAAAATCATTAAAGAGTGAAATTGAAAACAAATACTAAGCCACATCATCATTCATGTTAAATCAATGGTCATATATAGAGTTACCAAAATAGAAATAAAGTGGAATTAGTTATGTTTTTGTCAAAAAAAAAATAGTTGAAATATTAAAATAGAAATACAGAAATTGATGAGATACCGAAATATATAGTTTGCCCAAATTTTTATTAGGATTTGTTATACCCCTTTGATTAAGTTAGTTGGGTGCATAGGCCTAAAATTGTGTAAAGAAGCTGAAAGCCCACGGACACAACTGAGAAGCATCGACCCTATAAATGGTGTAGGAAACCCTTGAAGGGCTCATCTCAGGAAAAAAGGCCTTAATAAACAATCATCACAGTCCCAAGAAAATGACGAGCAGACTGTTCAAAGAATTCCCTTTAAATTCTCATATGAATGTTGGTTTATTGGTGGAACTCTTAATCTCTCTCTTTATGTTATCAACTATTATACTCAGAACTTTCGTTGATTTAAGTTTTGTTCTCATTATTTTTCAAAAGTGTTTTTAAAGTCAAAGCACTGAAATACAAAATGTGTAGCTTTTTTTGACCAAAGTATTTTTCAAGTAAAAGTACTTATTGACCAAAATTACCTATTCATCCCTATTTATATTACTATATTTTTCATATTTTAAAAAATAATGTTGAAAATATAAAATTTTTATATATTTAAAAATATTTTTTATACCAGTGTTAAACACTTCAACTTTAAATCAAACAATTCAAAAATATTTTTCAAAAACATTTCTTACACCATATTTTTCAAAAACAATATTAAACTAACCGATGAATTATATCATAGGCTCGTCCCGCCACGTCATCCATGATCCCAACCAATAAATACGATTGAATAATTTTTTTCCATGTTATCTTTTTACGAGTGAAGATTCACATAGTAAAAATTGTTTTTTTTAAATTTAATTTACATTAAATATGACTGAAGATTCACTTCATAAAAGATATGAAAAAATTATTGAAATGAATTATTTTTTATTGGTTAGGATCATCTATGACATGGTGGGACGCACCTATGATATAGCAACCACCGCATTAAAGGCGATTCTTAAGCCCATATTAACTCTCCAAGAATTGGTAAAAATATAAAATGAAAAAATAATGAGATGAGTGATTTTTATTGGTTAGTCTTATTAATGACGTGGCAGGAATGGCCCATGATATAATTTATCTGGAATGCAATAATATATAGCAAATGCCACATTAAAATATAAAATTGTGATGGTTCTGGTTTAATTAAATCTAATATAAGTAAGACAATAAGAGCATAAATCTTCTGCCTCTTTTAGGTGTCGCTTTTTATGTTCACGCTAAAAAATAGGTTTATGGTCTATGATTAAGGTTTAAGGAATTAGTTGTAGGGTGTATTTTTAGGGTTTATAGTTTAAGATTTAAAATTTAGGATTACGGTTTAGAATTTAATTTTTTAGTATCGGGGCATAAAAAAGAACACTGAAAAAGGGCAGATGATTATTGTCCAACTAACAACTTGTTGATTTAGTAGATGAGTCACTGCACTCTTAAACAAGATTAGAGGTTCAAATTTTAAAATTATAAATGAAATAAATTGAATTAAGAAGATTATCTCATAATCGAATATCTATAATACTTATTTAAATTAGTCGGCTAATAGATTAAATATTAACGATCTAAAACAAGCAAAGGGAATCAATTTAGTAGTACAAACTCATACCCTTCTTTTCTTTCTTAATCAAAACCCACACATGTAAAAACGGGAATAAGATGTCATTTAGTTAAATATTATTCTTTAGTTTGGTCCCATCCGATGGACAACCTTATCCACAGTCAATATTCTCCTTTTGAAAATTGCACACTTTGCTCATTGTTCATTTACATCATTTCCCTTTGGCGGTGTCGATTTTCCAATTACAGATCGAATCTGCAACAGATCATATCTTTTGCATTTTGAAAGCTGCTTTTGTTCTTCCATACAACCATAGACCCAAAGATCCATAGAAAACAAAACATATCATACAATGAATCCCCTCATTCGACGAGCTTAAGATAATGATCCCTTGGTAATTAATCATGTTTTTTAAGGTTAACCACCTTAAACCAATGATCAGTCTTCCAACTGGAGTATCTATTTTTAACGAACACGTGGATCATCAAACACATCATGGAACTGTTGGATTTGACATCATTATTGCAGCTAGAAGATGCTGCCTAGTCCTACTCTCATATGTATGTGTGTGTATCTATATATATATATATACATGTGCCGTAACTTTGAAAGCAGTTAGACGTCGTTTTCTTCTTTTTAGCCTTTATAAATTATACCACCCATGGATTTCTTTTGAAAGTGGAAAGTACAGTAACGACACTGCATGTGGTGAGGGGAACGAGAGGGATTGGGACAATAATACATGTTTACTTTTCACAATATATACACACACGTACATATATATTAACAATAATTGGGGTTTAATGTTGGTAGTTCATACACTTTTAGAACCAAGTGTGATTAAGTATTTGCTTTTAGTTCAATCAAGATTTATCCGTCTGATAAGTAATTCGTTCGTATACAATTATATTAATATACGAGTTGGTTAACCATCTATATACGAGGCATGTGAATTTCGTCTCTTTTTTGAAACACGTACGACAGATTCCAGGCAAATCTGACAAAAAAGCAAAGCTTTCAAGGTCATATTGTTAGAAAAACATGAGGAAAATAGTTACTTTGAGCTATATTTCGAATAGGTAAAGGTGAATATTCGAATAAGGATTCTTTTGGGTCTTATTCTACTCCATGAGATCTTTACAGTGGTATCTCATATGCTCAAAATAGTTAAGTATTGAATGAGAAATTGATGTTCAAAGTAAGAGAGTTGTGAATTGAGTAAAGGAAATGAAACTCCTATATCCCACATAGATGGGATAAATGGAATGGGAAGTATTTATATGCACTTACTCAATTTGTGATTATTGAATGATTTGAATGAAAATTGTACCTCATACATAGGAAGTGAAAATTCAATACCATTTGGGTTAGGGTGCACTTACACGACATGGGTGATGTTAATGTTTGGGCCAGCTAGTCTTTTTGTGGGCTTGTCGATATTTTACTACTTTGAATTAATTTTTTCCTTTAAATAGCATATCTCTTGTGAATATCCCGAATTTAAAAGAATAATTTTTCAGTTCCTTAATTTCAAATATTAAACGATGATATTTTGAATATTAAGAGATAATGATTGCTATTCACACAAAATATTCGAAACAAATCAGATGAAGGATATTTTCGAAATATTTTGATTCCCACGTTTAACCTAATTTCCCCTATAAATGCATGACCTCCCTTCAGTTTTAAAAACACAATTCGAAAAGTTTTCTTCTCTCAAATTGCATTGTTTTCCTAGTGATAGTCAAAAGCTTGAGTACTGTTCATGATCTCTTCAGTAGTGCTGCTGTCGAAGATCATCCGTTGTTGTGTTTGTAACACAAAAAATGATATATATTAAAGTGCATTTGAGTAAAAAAAACAAAAGAGGAAAGAAGAGGAAAAAGGAAAGAAATGGATGGGAATGAAAAATATAAAGATTAAACGATGATATTTTGAATATTAAGAGATAATGATTGCTATTCACACAAAATATTCGAAACAAATCAGATGAAGGATATTTTCAAAATATTTTGATTCCCACGTTTAACCTAATTTTCCCTATAAATGCATGACCTCCCTTCAGTTTTAAAAACACAATTCGAAAAGTTTTCTTCTCTCAAATTGCATTGTTTTCCTAGTGATAGTCAAAAGCTCGAGTACTGTTCATGATCTCTTCAGTAGTGCTGCTGTCGAAGATCATCCGTTGTTGTGTTTGTAACACAAAAAATGATATATATTAAAGTGCATTTGAGTAAAAAAAACAAAAGAGGAAAGAAGAGGAAAAAGGAAAGAAATGGATAGGAATGAAAAATATAAAGATTGTAGTTGTAGGGATTTGATCCCCTAACCCTTGTTTGGTGAACCCAAACTTTAACCATTAAGATAAAGTCAACCTTGGTTTTAGTTTACCTCGGCTTAACTTTATCTTGTGGTTATTTAGTCTGAGCCAAATAATTAAAGGATTGATATACTCTCACCCTTATTAATGGGGTTCGATATCGAATAAAAAATGGAGAGTTTAGAAATTTCTCCCCAAACCTTTCACCTCCCCACTGGCCACCAGTCCGATGTGCCTCACTGCCCTGCCGTGGTGTGCACTGCCACTACCATCGAAAGCGTGCTCGCACCCCGACCTCAGCTATGGCATCCACTCGTGCAACGGCGCAATCGTTCATTGTAGGTAACAGTTCGAAGGTGATGGGCGCCGTCTCAATTTTTGAATCTTTCTGGCCGCCACCATCCCTCTCTTGTTACGTAGTTATCACCATCAAACTTTCGATGACAAGGCAAGTAAAACCCTAGTCGTTGTTCAGCATTCGGTCGTTGTTTGAGCCTTCATCGAAGCTTCGTACTTTCTGGCGTGATTTTGTCATTTCAGGTAATTTCCGGCTTGATTTCTACTTGTTTTGTTGAACTTTGAGTTAGGTTGGATTGTGTGACTGATGTGCTTTTGAAAATCTGACAGAATCAAGCATTTTAGGGTTACCGATGGTATTCTGATAAGTTTTTGATTAGGGTAAGTGAATCGAGTCTGACTCAAGTGTGAACCGATCATGAACCGGTCAGGCCTCCTGAACCGAGCCAACCCAGTCTGGAACCGATCTTAACGGACTGGGCCTGGATGGCTACCCAAGTGTTGGGTTGGCATGTTAAGGCCCAATAGCCTCAAACTGGCCTAAACCCTCTTTGAATCAGATTAAGCCCATTAACTGATCTGGCCCAAGCCCAGACCCGAACCATATTTGGCCCACCCTATAACTTGAGTCCATACCTGACCCGTTTGACCCGTTGATCCGACTCGTTGACCATGTCAACCTGACCGAGTTAACTCAGTGAGTCAACTGTCTGACTCAACTCAGTGAGTCAACCGTCTGACTCAACTTAGTGAGTCAACTCACCCAAGTCAATCCTATTGACCTTTGACCAGTTGACCGATAATGTCAGCGTTGATCGTTAACTTTGACCAAAATTTTAATTTTTTTTGAAAACTCCAATTTTACATTTTTCAGCGTCCTAAGTCCGATTTTGAAGTTTATTTCATGAAATTTTGACCCAAAGCCTCCAAATCTGACCTTGAACCCGAGCTTGCTTATGTGTTTAATTTCAGTTTAAGAGCAATGTGAATGAGGTTTGATTGAGAGTATTGTTTTATTGAAGGTATTCATGTATCTTCGTATCCGAGATGTTGATGGACGTCGAATTCGAGTTCGAAAGTGATCGAAATGTGTTTCAAGGGTTTACCGTTATAGCGAGGATTCAAAGTAATACATTACTACCTCATGTATGCTTTATGAAACATATTGGTACCTGGTAAATGCTTGCATGACCGTGTTTAAGCTTATAGTTGTCTCTGTCGATGTGTAATTGATTTCAAAAAAGGATAGAAAGCCAACTAAAACTGAAATGCTCGATCAGGAAGGAGGGTGACTTTTAAAGAATTCTTGAGATCTAAGAATAATTGATAAGGCTATTACACTTCAATCTAGTTATGTCTGTTAATGATTCAACTTATGAAGTGCTAAGTCAAGAAATAACAAAAATGCCCTTGAGGTATAAAAAGGACTAAAATACCCTTGACAATGAAAGCGATTTAGAAATCTACTCTAGATATGGTAAAACAACCTAAATCATCTGAAAACCTCGAACTACTTGGAATTCATTGAATTATGAATTTTGAATGAATCTCTAAAGATAAGTTTACGGAAAACTATTTGTATGCCTGGATTAATCAAAGTGGTGTAAAAGATTGGATGATTAAAATAACTTAAAAGATTGAAAATATTGATAAGGCTAAATTGATCAGAATGATCGTAATGACCAAAAAGACTGAAATATCCTCAGGCACTAATTACCATATTAACCAAAAAAATAGGTATACCCTCGAGATTTAAAATGAATGAATAGTTGGAAGGATCGAAAGGCTCAGGATAATTGAAACACCTTCGGGCATCGAAATGTTTGAAATAACTTCGAATACTAAAGTGACTAAAAATACCTCTAAGACTTAGAATAAGAAATACCAATAAAGCCTAACGAATGTAATGGCTCTGAAAGTGGTAATACATGACCCGTGTTTGTTGGTCGTTTCTAACACTAATGTGATATTGGAGGAATACCATATAAAGGCATGTTCGAGTTATTTGGAGAAAGTACATAGTTAATAGTAAGAGCAACATGTTCTTAAAAGGGTGCATTCAATGTTATGGATTGAGTTCGGGTGCAACGCATATATTTGAATACTTAGAAAATATCACTTGAATACATATTCGATTTCTCACAATACGTTCAGTGGTTGATTGGTGAAGGCGAACTATTTAGTTATGCACCGTAGTCAGTTCTAAGAAATGAATACTTAAGGTGTACCTATCCGATTAATTAATAAACATTGTATTGATGTGTTCCGATTAGTTCAAAGTGACTCGAAAACCTGATGAACAACTAGAACTCCTGAGTTCTGTACATCACCGTTTATACCTTGCTGGTCTAAATTACCAAATTACCCATAAAGGTCAAAATGACCGTAATGCCCTCATAGGCTTTAATAATTGAATCGCTCACGATATATTTGAAATCTCAATGATCCTGGTGTATCAACTTTTGAATGCCTAGTTTGAGCCGTTAGTACCGAATCCTCCTTTTCATAGGGACCTCGTTCTGAAATCAGTCCAAAATCGTCAGATGTCCAATGTTCTCTTTCTGATAACTATCAAGTACGAGGAATAAATTAGACCACATAAAGTGTTATATGTTTTCATAAATATTTTCTCTGTGTTAAACCAAAAGTATCTGCTCTGGATTAAAAGTATGACTCTATTATTCGTAATGAAAGCACAATTATTGGCTTGTCTTCTGATACAAATATATCTTATACATGTTTTCTGATATTACTGTTTACTGGATAAAATTGATTTTATCTGGGGGTATACTATATGGGATATGATTGAAGTTATGTAGGCTCAGCGCTGGTAAGTCCTTTTGGACCTAAGCTTCTACGCCTAACGGCTCTAGGGTAAGACTTTCTGTAAGCTCCTGCGCCCAAAGGGCATAGGGTAAGCCTTTCTGGGATACTGCATATCGGTGTATGGTTGGAGGGTAGTCATGTAATTAAAATGAAAATTTCCTTTCCCTTCTATAAATTCTACCATACTGAATTAATGTACCAAAGTTTGAAACTCTCAGTATGCTTCCAAATCTACGTTTAATGAACCACACTAAACTCCTTATTTCAACTTCTGAAATCTAGATCTCTTCTGAATCTCCGGCTATAGGCATATCTCCTAATACTCGAACGACCAAAATAAAGAACAACTGTTACCTTCTGTTATAATGTTTTACCGAACAATCGAATCATAATTTGAGCTCTTGTTGCCTGGTACATCATGATAGTGTTATGCTTGCCATATACCCGTTTGTGCTTTTAGCATCTCTTGGTAGCTCTGTATTACTGATCTTTCCCAAGCTTACGTCGTTTTTACCATTGCAGATTAGAAGAAATCTATTATGTTTTAGTGATCGACATCAGCGGTTGGAGTTATTTCGGTGTTGCTTTCAGAGTACGTTACTGGTACAATTAGTGGGCATGTATGTCGTGTCTCATTTTATGTCAAAGTCTGTAATATGTTTTCTGAAATTTTCGTTATATGTTTATATGATTTCTGAAATGATATTCAAACAAAAATTTGTTTTATTGTCTTTAATGTATTTAAAGAATTTTATCCGGTTTTATTGTGGGTCGCTCTTGTGACCCCAAATGTGACCTCCTAGAATTCGCTGTAACGCATAGACGGGTTTAGGGGTTACAGTATCCTAAGAGACTGGTGACTTAAGAACTCAAGCACCGAGGAGTGGTCGAATCTGTCTTAAGGAAATTGCGTTTTCAAGCAGGCCTCAGCAATCCTATTTTCGGTTATTTTGAATCTGTTAAATTCTTGTTAGTTATTTCCGTTTACCTATTTATTTTATTTTATTTATTTAGAATTTAACCTTGTTTTGCCCAACACATATCTAATACATAGCTTCTCCAATCCATCATTTCAAAGTGAAAGTGGCGTAAAAGTGAGAGAGGATGCATGCGCAGATCATAGGGCACGCTGGAGCTGGAAATGGTTAAAGCGATGATCATTGTGCATTTGCAGGGATTTGAAGCCGGCCTGGTGTGTGTGTGTGGGGGGGCACATGTTCAAAGAAAGAAAGAAAGCGATTTAAGTGCCAAATTATCCGGAAATCCTTATCCTCCTCAACAATAAATCATTGTAAGATCTTGGCGACACATGCTTCTCCCAAACTATCTCAATAAAGCTCATGAATCATCATGGACCGTACCCTTTGGCTCTACACATGCAAATGCATGCACTCAACAGTTATTACAAACTGTTATCCGGGACCGTCTCACAAGCAGAGAAATCCAATAGATAGATTATGTTAAAAATATGGGGAAATATCTATGACGGTAGTTTTAAGGTTTAGGGATCTAGTTTAGGGTATAGAGTTTAAGGTTTAAGTGTAGGGTATAGGGTTTAGTTTTAGGGTAACATGGTCAAAAATCTAGGATTTAAACTATAAACCCTAAATTATAACCACACCCTCTAAATTCAAAACGCGTCCACTAAAACCCCTAAACACTATACTCTAAATAAAATCTCTAACCCTTAAAACAAGATACTTGTGCGCGGAATAATTTCTCTAAAAGTATACTACTACATTATATAAAGAGAGGATTACAAAATTTTTGGGGTGAGATTGATTCTAACCCAATCTCTTATTAACTATCTCGGTTCTGATGGTGCACTCTCCTTTTTGGCTGAAATGTGGTTGGAATCAAAATCAAACTGTTAAGCCTAAGCGCCAATGAAAGAAAGGGAAAATGGCCATTA
The DNA here is from genome assembly GCA_019671005.1 of Hibiscus mutabilis. Lineage (NCBI taxonomy): Eukaryota > Viridiplantae > Streptophyta > Magnoliopsida > Malvales > Malvaceae > Hibiscus > Hibiscus mutabilis. The sequence goes on along the minus strand of CM033718.1, from coordinate 7,339,409 downwards.
TAATAGTGTTCTTTTGCTTTGTCCTGTCAAACTAATGCTTCGTCGAATAAAGGTAGACAGCAGCTTTCCTAGTCATCCAGTACTATACGTACGCTACTCCTTTGCAGAGACGTGCCGACACAAACTTACTCGCTTGGTATTTGGTAATACTCATACAACCATTAAGCACTTGGTGTTCATGACACCTTTCCACATTAAAGTTTTGTAATTAACTGCTCACTAAGGTAGAAAATAGAAATATTCAATTGCAAATAAGATGAAGATTACAGGCTGAGCGATGGCTCATATCTATAGTCTGATAAACTGGCCAAACCATAAAAGCCAAAGTTAGGATTCGTTTATTTGCCATTCAAGGGAATCCATTTGGGATCCTTAGGACTAGAGAATGATGCCAAGACATGAGAATTCAGCAACTTGAGAGCACTACTAGATTTGATGCACCTTGGTGTTTTATATTGATTGATTGAGCCCCCTTGGTTTATGAACAAATCCATCAATGCCTCGAATGCTCCAGGTGCAACCACCCGTATTGGTCCTACGGTCTTTTCCCGGGTACGGCATTGCCTGTAGACATAATCGAGCTCTTCTTCCACAGTCACACAACATTCTTCTAGCAGCTTAGCATCAATTGAGGTGGCTGAGTCTACCATTTTAATTTCCCAGAAGAGTACGTAATGTCCGGGAACATAGGATGTGTCAACATAGCTGGTGTATTCCACGAGCAAAGCGTTGTAGGGTTCTAACAATTTCTTTGCTGTCGTGACGCTTCTGTGAAGATCTTCCTCGCTGGTTTTGTCATTGTCAACACTCAACACAACATTTCTCCGGCAGATGAATCGGAATTGTGGCGCTTGATTGTGAAATCCTGTCACCTGGAGCACATCTCCCATACGATATCTATACAGACCAGAGAAAGTAGTAACCACCAATTCGTAATAGCAGCCAAGTTTAACATTCACCAAATCAACAAGCATGTCACTTGGCACTGTCTCCTCTTCATCTATGTACATGGCAAGTGTTCCATTTTCACCCAATGGTAAAAATTCAAAGTAACACATGTTAGGCAAGAGAGTAAATGAAATTTCTGCAGGGTCACATATGGGTTTCAAGTTGAAACCAAAGTAACACTCAGAGGAAGCATACATAGTACCAACTAATGGCAACTTTCCTGCACTGTAATACTTGAGAGCTGGTATATACTGTGCCATGGAGCCAGTGATTACAGCCTCGATGTACTTGGCACTGGGCCATAGGAGACACAGGATCCCTTTCCAAGATGGCCGGCTACAAATGTCCTCAATCTCATCAGCTAGATGGGGGTTAGGTGCTGATAGTACAGCCATCATCGACGACCGCAGGGTCTATGATTGATAGGCCAAGATGGCCAGTGTGGATATCATTGCATAGTTGAGTCCATTTACATTCGAGAAAAGAGATGGCTCGGAGGAAAGCCGACGCAAATACAGCCCCTAGTCTCGTAACCTGATGACGATGTACCAGACCAGCTAGCAACTGGCAGTACATGCTTTGGCTGCTATCATTGCATAAGATTGCCTGATCTGGACTTGTTAAATCGTTAAATGGATCCCGTGTTCGGCACTTGAAGTGCTTGCTCTTGTAGTAGCTGGTGAGCACAGTGCGAAAGGGCAGACCACAAGGTGTAGATAATTCGGCCTTGATACATGGCCTTTCCGTTATCCAGACCGGGAATGTACCTGAAAATCAAAATGTCAATACAAGCTTCAATGTAACAAAACATCTATACTATTTAAAAACCCCTTATAGTCAGATTAGTATGTTACTATGCAAAAAGTTTGGATGCTGATGAGAGCAAAGTTCTTTTCATGCATTACACGCCAACTTGCACTAATAACATGATCTAAAGGCATACACACAGTCATAATTGGAATGATGGAATATTTAATGGAAAACAACATAAAAAAGGAAGAAGATGAAAGTTAACTGGTTCATAATTGGCATGATGAGATTATAAAGAAAGGTTCGACCGTCAAGATCTTCAGCTATAGACGGCGTTAATTTAGGCTCTCCGGCAGAAGTCCCTGAGCTGCAAATTGAGAAACATGTTTCAATCAACTTGCAACATAGAACATAAAATATTATCAGAAAGAAACAAAGAACAACCAATAATGGTATAAAGAGGAAACCTGCAGAGAATTTCAGTTATGGGGTGACCAGTAATGAGGGAAGAGTCTTCACCATTAGCAATTCTCTGGATATAAGGATAGATATTCTTGTAGGTAATAACCGGGACACAACTTTTAAACCAAGAAACATCTTTAGATCCTTTCATATACTTATTCAAATACTCACTTTCTGCATTTTGCTTTAAAATTTCTTTCAAGATGCCTTGCTGAACTTCACCAGCAGTTGCAGTTAGCTTTTCAATCTCTCTCAAGGCATCTTCGCCCTTGTATTCCAGTTTCTTCCCATCCATTTTATGGTTAAAAAGGGAACAAGTAGCAAGTTCACAAGAGAAATAAGATGAGTCTCAACTTACATGCTAGAGGTTCTATATATACTGAGTATGGTTTTGTCATGTTGAATAATGGACGTATTTTCCACCAGATTTTTTACAGGCCGATCATCACAAGCATATATTGCGCTGATTTCGTTTGTTCTTTTTCGATAAATCGATATCGTGCTGATTTGATTTGTACTGTACTGTGGAACCTCACTTGTTTTTCTTGATTAGAAACAATGACCTCATCCAACAATATAGTGGGAATGTTTTCTTTTTCATAAATTATGTAATAATTTAAGATAGCAGATTCTAGTTTCTGTAGCAGACATTTAAGCAAAAATGTTAAAGGTGGCAAGGATGTTAGTATCTGGTTCCAGTTCTAACATCAGTTATTGTCCATAAAATAGAGTTTTTTCACATTTCTTTTCCCCATGTGAAAAGCCAAGGAAATTGAACTCCTTCCATTTAGTATATGTTCTCTTTCTCTGGTTTATTTTCCTTGTAAGTGACGTGATCAAGGACAAAACTGGAGCAAACTGCCAAGGAAGATAATTCAAAGCAAGTCAAGTTGCAGGTATAAAAGGGCCAATCACAACTCCCACTAACAAAAAGGTCATTCTTCAATGACATGGAAATTAACTGCAAGAAATTCAAGCAGCTTATACCATGGAGTATTGCTTACTTATTAGTATTTTAGAATTCTTCCTTACTTGAACCTATTGAGTGGTCTTAGTGAAAAGGGAGTGTTGTTATCCCTAGGAAACTCGGATTCGAGCAGCTTATACCATGGAAAATTGCTTACTTATTAGGTCATATAACTTTTTCTGTGATGTTCTTGAAAGATAACAGCAAAGGAAATATACTAAAACTGGATACAGATATGGTGAGACCAACAGTGCTGGTGTCCAATTTAAATGGCCTTTGATCATATAGCATAATAAGGGGAATCTCATGTGGAGCTCAGTGGAAGTACTATCATGAAGCACAAATCCAAACTGATAGGGAAGTTCTTTGATTAAGCCGTTAAAGCAATTCCAAAACAAGAATTCTCCGGTGGTCTGAGATCATCACTCACTTTCAGACACCCATATGTCAAAAACACTTCTCGATTTGAACCGTGCAAGCTTCAATAAATGAACTTTTGAAAGTAGCTTGCCTCACCACCATCAATCGGAATTGTGCAATTCTTTGAGTCTCAAACACTGTGTTTTGTCAATCCAATTCTTTAATTAATTAAGGCAAGAACAAAATGTCACTGAAAGTTTCAATGCTGCTTTCCTGGACACTTTCTCTTCTATTAGGGAAGCAGGACTTGTCAGCATCATAAACTTTCTTTTACTAGGACAGTTTATTCTTATCGGTGTTGTCACTCGATTTCCACCCGCAATTTTTTTATTATTCTTTATTTTATTTTATTACTATTATATTATTATTTATTATCTATTATTATTATTTATTATTATTATATATTAATATAGTATTAGTCTTATTATTTTAAAGCCCTGATAAAAATAAAAGAGTCCATTTGAAAAAATGAGTCCATAAAATTAAATAAAAAATTCAGCTCATTTGGCCCAAATAAAAAACCCTAGCTAACCACTATTACTCTCTATGTACAGCCAGCTATCAGATCCAAATAGGATCAAATGGTCCAGATTGGATCAAGAGGAAGGGTAAGCTGGTCTACATTCGCGTGCGTGACACCACGCGCCATACCCCTGCAGATCGCCCCACATCTCCACGCACGTGCTTTACCTCGCGGCTGCTCTTAGTGCTAGCTTTCAACCTGCAGAATGGAAGGAAACAAATGAATCAAATTGATTCAAAATGGAACAAATAAGGAAGGAAATGGAAATCCATGTGCTAGTCAATTTGAAATCAAATTTGGAAATAGATGGCGGAATCATATCTGCAAAACACGCAGCAACGAAGGAAAAGAAAGCATGAGCTGTAATCGAATGAAAACTTGGAAAAGAGGAAGCAAAATCTGTCAAATCGAAGAACATGGCAACTAGAATTGAATCAAGGAAATTAAGGGAATAATTTCACCCAAATTTTCGGATTTTATGGGTAATTTTTCATGTATTTTAGGTAGCAAAAATGCTATATAAACCCTTTCCCCTTTACTTGTAAAAATTCACTACCACTGGTAATCTAAAATCTACACAAAAGAGCTCGGAGATTGTATTAGAATTTTAAGTTGAATACAAGAGGAAAAGCTTGATTTTTAGATATCTTGTTTTTGGTCTTTTGTTTTATTTTTTTTATTTCGAATATAATTAAAATTGAAGCAGTTCTAACTTTCTTTTCTGAGTTTTAAAGATATTTATTCGAACATTTCAACTATACACGAAAAAAGCGGAGCGCACCACCGCTAGAGATGACGGTCAGCGCCGGTAGAAGGCGGCCGACACGGTGGTTCACCACTCTTGTTTTTTATTTTAATTTTTTTAGAAACACTTGATGAACTTTTAAATGAAGTGTTTTGATCTATTTCTCTTCTTAAAATTAAATAATATTTCAAATAAAAGTGGGTCATTTAATTAAGGATAAAACTTTGATACTAAGGCTGTGTAAAACTAATTTTACACAAACATGTGTATTTACACTATAAAAGCTTAAATCTTAAATTCTTAACTTAACCTTAAAAAATTAAACCCTAAACTTTATATCCTAAATTCTAAACACTAACATTAAATTCTACCCTACAACCTAAACCCCTAAACTTTAAAACCTAAACTAAAACTCTAACCCCTAAAATTAAAAGGCATGTGTAAACTAAAATTTACATGGCCTGTGTATCAAAGTTTTTCCTTTTAATTAAATCTCTATATTATTCTTTTTATTTCATAAAGACACTTTAAATATTCTTTAAACTTGGCACATATTTTTAATTTACCTTTATTTGGGTCACTATTTTTTAAAAAAGTTATCAATCCTATTTTTATTGTAAAACCTAAGTTTTAATTAGCTTTTTTATAAAACCAATCAAAATACCATGTGTTGACTCGATCATGAGAAAAACACACATCTTTAAAGTTATACAATATCCCTCTTCTAATTGTTTTTATTTAATTTCGTAAATTTAATTAATGTTACCTTTTTATAGCTATCTTGTTAATTTAGTTCGTTTTAAATCTTTAACGATTTGGCTTATTTAGAATTTTAGTTTAGGAAAAGCCCCCCTAAGGTTAGAAACTTGAAAGCCTTAGTTAGAACCTTGAAAATTGAAAATTCTTGTCACATCAAAAATTTATAAAACACACTTAATTATATTTAACCTCCTAAGGATTAATAATCATTGGCATAGAATAATAAAAGCTTCAACACACTACATACCTCTTTGCTTGTTTGCTTAAAAAGTGGAACATAATTAATACAGTGTCCTACCAGAAGGAGGTGACGAGTTAGCGTCAGAAATGTTGGCGGTGATTAGAGTTCATTCTTCGGATGGTGGGCCGTTAAAATGGAATCATATTCATAAATGGACAATAAGTTAAATTTTATACGAACTTGCAAATTCCGACATTAAAACATTTTGTAATCAGCTAGGTACCAATTTTTGGGCGTTGTGGGGTGCTAACCCTTCCCCACACGTAACCGACTTCCGAACTTGTTTTTGTTTTTTGCATGCCAAAATTGTCGTTTTAATAAAATAAAATAATTTTATTAAAATAACTCGTTTTTAGGTGATTCAATCACCCCTTTTCAAAAGATTAGTGACGACTTTGTTGTTTTGTGTAACAACGGGAGTCGCCACCAATCTTTTTTAATTTAATTTAAGTGAGATTGGATCACCTGAAAACTCGATATTTTAATAAAACTTGTTTGTGTGTCATTTTATTAAAACAAAAAATAGGTTCGGGAGTCAGTTACGTGTGGGGAAGGATGAGCACCCCTGCAACACCCAAAATTGGTACTCGGTCGATTATATATTGTCTAAATGATGGAAATTAAGAAATCGAATTTAATTTAAAATTTGTGATCCCTTAAAATATTTTAAAAGAATATCTTTTGTATGAAAGGAATTTATACCCCTACACTCGGGGCATAATTTCTGTTAGATTCCCGAATGAAGAGAAACTATTTTGAAAATTATAGTTTAAAATTAAAAAAAATGATATTTTGTAATGGAGACTCATGGAAAGTAGAACCCCTTACGTACGAGGTACGTTTTTCACAATAGACCATAAAAAGGAGGGTCATTTTTAATCTAAAATTTAGTTAAAATGAATGAATGCAAAATTTATACAGATGTATATATATAGCTATATTATTACATTAACACGAAAAAATAGTAATAGTAATATTAATAAAATAATGATAGTAATAGCATGTAACATATAAACATAAAAATACTAATTTAATAAGAAAATAACAATAATATATACTATACTTATCAAAAATATTAAAACGCTATAATAATAATAATAATAATAATAATAATGTACTATACTAAATATAATTAATATACATATATTATATATATATAACACATAAAACATATAATATATAATATAATATGTAAGTGATTTCCAAATAAAAAAATAATACACGTAATATATAAAAACATATACATATGTACTATAACAACAACTTGAGAAAAAATGCTGATTAAAATGGAAGGAAAAAGAAACTAAAAAGCAAAAACGTGAAGGATACAAAATGGAAGGACCGGATGTGTAATTTTTCCCTTTAGTAAAAATGCACGGATCCTGGGCTTCGGGTCGGGTTGAGGCGTGGGTTAACCAGGGACAAAACGACGTCGTTTTGAGACCCTTTTAAATACATATTTTCATCCAAAAAATTCATTTAGATATTTGATAACAAAAAAACCTTCAAAATTCCCCCAACTGTTCCCTCAACCTCGTCTCTCTGCCTAGAAACCGGTCACTATCATTTTCTGTACGCCGCAGCAGACCACCGCTCGCCGACGACGGCCGCCACCGTCCACGATGGCCGAAAACTCAAAAGGAACTACTTTTTCGGCTCTTCTCGACGCACTGAGTTTGAATTCGGGGTTGATTTTTTGAACAAACGCTCCAGGTAAGTGAGAATACTCAAAAACCTTTCGGTCCGCTTTGTTTTTATTTTTTATTGTTATTTTTTATTGATTTTGGATTATATGATATACTGAATTTTTTCTCGAATCTCTTTTTTATTTTTAATCGAAAAAACCTCCCTCTTACATTCTGGATTTGGGTTTTTATAACCCATAAATATGTATAAAATAATACAAGATCTAATGATGCTTATTTTTCTTTTTTAGAGGTGGTGCAGTGCGACGATAGTGGCATGGCGGCGCGCGTGCAAACCATGACAGTCGAAGGGCCGGTGCGTGGCATGCACACGCCATAAGGAGGTGAAAGGGCATGGTCGGCGACGAATAAAGGATAAGGGTATTAGGGTTATCATTTAGGGTTTTTTAGGGCTAGGTTAATTTGGGTCTGATGGGTTAAATTTTGGGGTATAATAATTGGGTTTGGTTTTTGGGCTCGGGTATTGGGTGTGTGTTATGATTTGTAAAAAGGGTTTGGGTTAAATGTATGGGTATGGGGTTAGTTGGGTATGGATTATATTGTAATTGGACTGAAAGTTTAATAAAATAGATCTAGTTTATTTAATTGGTTTAGTTTGGGCTTAGGCCTGGACAAAAATGGGTTATGACAGTTGTCCCTTATTGTTGTGTAACAGAAATAGAGCAAAGACAAAAGAATAACCATTTTTTCTGGTCAGGTCTGGGTTCTTTCTCTGGCCACCGCTTTTCTTGGGCTTCACTTGATCTGCTCTGCTGTTCTTGTAGGCAAAATCTTCGAACTGAATGATTCATTGGGGAAGCGAAATGTTCAACCTAGGGTGATCTGTTGGAGGAGACAAAATGAGCTCGGCTTGCTATGACTCCGATGGCGACGCAATACCTGGAGAAAATTTGACCAAGTTGCAACACTAACGAAGAGGCAAGGTTTGCAAAACTTGATCCAGCTGTAACACTGACAAAGAGATAAGATCAAAGGATGAAGGTTCTAAAGTTTGATCCAGCTGCAATACTGACGAAGAGGCATGGTCGAATGAATAAGGTTTTGATATTTGATCCAACTGCAACACTGACGAAGAGACAATATATGACAATTTCTTTTTCTTTTTCCTTTTCTTCTTTTTCCCCTCTTCTTCTTTTTTTTTCTTTTTTTCTTTCTTTTTTTAAATTGAAAGGGTTGATGATAAGGTGGTTCATCCACTCTGCCCAATCTTGGAGAAGTAGAATATGTAATTTTGGGTGATATGCTCCAGCACTAACGGGGAGGCAGAATCTTATAAAGGCTGATCCGCTACAACACTAACGAAGAGGCAGGATTTGGAGAAAGTTCTAATCAAGCTACAACTCTAACGAAGAGGCATGATCTGGGGGTTTGATTTGCTACAGCACTGAAGAGAAGGATCTGAATGTTCGATTCTAATTAAGCTATAACTCTTACAACGGGGCATGATCTGAGAATTTGATTCTGATCAAGCTACAACTCTGACGAAGTGGCATGAACTGAGAATTTGATTATGATCAAGCTAAAACTCTGACAAAGAGACATGATCTAAAAGTTTGATTCTGATCAAGCTACAACTCTGATGAAGAGGCATGATTTGAGATTTTTATTATGATCAAGCTACAACTCTGACGAAGAGGCATGATCTGAGAATTTTATTCTGATCAAGCTAAAACTCTAACAAAGAGGCATGATCTGAAAGTTTGATTATGATCAAGCTACAACTCTGACGAAGAGGCATGATCTGAGAATTTGATTCTGATCAAGCTAAAACTCTGATGAAGAGGAATGATCTGAAAGTTTGATCCGCTACAGCACTGACAAAGAGGCAGGATCTGAAAGTTCGATTTTGATCAAGCTACAATTTTGACGTAGAGGTATGATCAGAATTTTTACACATTGCGTCCAGCTACAATACTGACAAAGAGGCAGGACCAAGATTGAAGTTTTGATTTTTCGTTTGATTTTTTCTTTTACTTTTTAATGATTTTTTTTCATTTTTTCCTTTTTTTCCTTTTGTTTTTTGTTTGATTTTTTGAGTTTTTATTTGGAAACTAGCTATGATTCTGAGGTGATATCCAAGAAGAGTTTGGTCTAGTTGCAACACTAACGAAGAGGCAAGACCTGAAAAGGGTTTGATCCATTGCACCATTGACGTGGAGACTAGACCGAGAATAAGTTTGATCTGCTACACCGCTGGCGAAAAGGCGAGATCTAGAAGAAGTTTTATCTACTACACCACTAACAGAGAGACTAGATTGAAAAGAAGTTTGATTTACTACACCACTAAAGGAGAGGCAAGATCTGGAAGAGGTTTGATCTACTACACCACTGACGGAGAGACTAGATCGGAAAGAAGTTTGATATGCTACACCACTAACGAAGATGCGATATATGGAAGAAATTTGATCTACTGCACCACTAATGGAGACACTAGATCGGAAAGAAGTTTGATCTGTTACACCACTAACGAAGAGGCAAGATCTAGAAAATATGGGATCCACTATACCGCTGACGAAGAGATAAGACCCAAAGGGATAAAATTTGATCTGCTAGACTTCTGTCGAAGGGTCAAGATCGAAAAATAAAGGTTGATCAAGTTACGACACTAATAAGGATGCATGATAGGTTAGTCTGCTACACCACTGATAGAGAGGCAAGATCTGGAAAAAAAATTGATTCGCTACATCACTGATGGAGGCAGGATCTTGGGATTTAATTTTGATCAAGTTACGACTCTGACAAAAAGGTGTGATATGTAGGTTTTGTTGATCAAGCTACAACTCTGACGAAAAGGCATGATCCAAGTGTTTGATTTTAATCAAGCTGTAACTCTTGTTATGTGTGAGATAGGATCAGAACAAGTTGGTTGATCCACCAAGGATTTTAAAATCACTCTCAAAGGTGATGTCCCGAATGTCCTAGTATTACTCCTGAAGGTGACGTCCCGAGGATCTTAAATTCATCTTTCTTTCTGACTCTGCTTTCTTTGACAGCTTGTTCTCTCTTTGGTTGATCTTCTTGTCTTCTCTTCTTTAGGGAAATAAAACTTGGTCGATCGATCTACTTCATGATTCTTTCAGGAAGATAATACCTGCCAAAGTTAAAGAGTACTTGGTCAAAAGTGAGTGATAAACTGACTGCTCTATAACAAAATTGAAAGGTTTGATCTGATTGATTCTTTGTATCGAGAATGTTAGATTTTGTTAATGATTGTCTGTTCATTCTTGGTTGAAGGCACCAGACAATATTTGCCTAATTTCTTTGTGTCAAGGATACTAGAATTTGCTGACAACTATCTGCTCATTCCTGTTTGGGAATATCAAACCTGTAAATTTTGGTCATTTAGGAAATGATCGAATACCTTTAAGAAAAGATAGGATTGATTTAAGAAGATATCTTTTAAAAATATTTGATTAAGAAATTTTGTCTTCAGAAAAACAATATCCTTGTAAAAGGCTTGAATTAAGAAATTCATGTTTTGAGAAAAAATATCCTTATGGAATGATAGAATTAAGGAATTAAAATGTTATTATGGAAGGACGAAATTAAGAAACTATTGTTTTTGAGGAAAATGTCCTTATGGAAGGATGAGGTTAAGAAACTCATGTTTTGAGAAAATATCCTTATAGAATGACAGAATTAAGAAACTCATGTTTTTGAGGAAAATGTCGTTATGAAAAGACAGAGTTAAGAAACTCCTATTTTTGAGAAAATATCCTTATGGAAGGACGAAATTAAAAAACTCATGTTTTTGAGAAAAATATCCTTATGAAAGGACGGAGTTAAGAAACTCATGTTTTTGGAAAAATGTCCTTATGGAATGACGGAATTAAGAAACTCATGTTTTTGAGAAAAATGTCCTTATAGAATAACAGAGTTAAGAAACTCATGCTTTTAGAAAAATGTCCTTATGGAAGGACGAAATTAAAAAACTGCTATTTTTGAGAAAATGTCCTTATAAAAGGACGAAGTTAAGAAACTCTTGTTTTTGGGAAAAACATCCTTATGAAATGATGGAATTAAGAAATTCTTGTGGAATGATCGAATTCAGGAATTCAGTTTTAAGAAAAATATCCTTATAAAATGATTGATTTAGAAAATTTTCTTGAGCAACGAGTGCAAAATTATTTTTCCAGTAATGTATTTATGCAAATGGTATGTATGCGCATGTTTTCGTGGTGATGCAAAGATGTATGGAATTCTTGTCAAAATCTTCAAGTTATAAATGCTTTATGACAAACTAGATGTCATTGTGTATGAACATGTTTGGTGATGCTATGATGCATATGCTTTCATATATGCCTTCATGATGAATGAAGATGCGTGAAATACTTACAAAAGTCTTTTTTTCCGGCCTAGCTTGATCTTCCAATCCATTCTTGTTCCAAATCTGCCCCAACACAAGTTTTCCCCCAAAATTTTGTTGTCCTCATTCTAGATTTGAATTTTTGAGTTGAATGTTCTTAACGTCATTTATTTTATTCTTCTCAAGGGAAATTGAATTTATCATTGGTCAAATCTTCTCAAGTCTGTTTTGATGCCCCACTTAATCTTGGGCTCAGATATCATTTTTATTAGATACTTTGAAGGCTTCAAACTTTTGATCTGAGTAGACACCTGCCTCAGGTCCATGTACTTTAAATCTCTATAAAGAGTAATGCAAGAAATATTTTGTTTCTCAACCATGCAAGATGCTTATATGAATGAGCGAAGAATGTTATTTTTCTAATATACGATTTTTTTTCAAAAATAGGGCCCCTATATCTATATATGTATGGAAAAATCATGCCATATGAATAAGTTAAATTTTAAAAAAAATTTTAGAAATGCATCGTTCATTAAAACAAACACACCCACGCCCTTACAAAAGATTCCCTATTGCCTTCGGGCCTAGGCAAAAGGTTTGTTCCAAGCGTTACTCAAATAGAGATTTAAAGGACAAATATGTCTTTAAAATTTGTCTATAGATCAGATGGATCTGACACTATCTCATTATCAATTCATCTTAGGGATCTATTGCTAAATTTTAAAGTGTCATTTTCAATCAGACTTTGCACCTTATTCCTCAGAGCTCCACAATTCTCAGTAGTGTGGCCCGTGCTTTCTAGATGATAATCACACACAGCATAAACATCATAGCCTTCTGGGTAAGGAGACTCCTTTGGTTTAAACTGAACTAGGGCTAACAAGTTTTTCTCAACAAGCATCGGAAGCAATTTTGTATATGTTACCGGAATTGGATGGACAACTTTCTGAAACATCGCATGTCAACGGGAGTACGAATAGTTTGATTGGTGCAAGGACCAATGTTGATTGGATGGATAAGACCCTGCCATATGAACCTCTGATCCACGTCTTTCTCTGATGATCGCACTACTGGAATCTATGATCTTTCCTTGTCTGATGGCTTCTTCTATGAGTTCACCTAATATCAAGGTCTTCAAAGTTCTTGGTTGTATTTCCCAGCATATACTTCAGGAATGGATTTTCTAGGGTTCTAACAAAAATAGGTGTTATCTCTCTTTTAAGTAGAGGAGGGTTGTACTTATGCTGCAATATCCCTCCATCTTTGAACATACTGCCTGAAGCTCTCGTTGGGCTACTTCTTCATGTTTTACAATGTTAAACGGTCTAGGTCAATGTCTATTATATGTTTGTACTACTCTGTGAAGGCTTTAGCCAGATCCTTCCATGATTGCATCTTGTCCTGGCTAAGCTAATTGTACCACCTAGCAGCAGACTCTTTTAAACTATCTTGAAAACAGTGAATTAAAAGCTTGTCATTATTAACATGCCCCGTCATCTTTTGATAGAACATGGTGAGGTGAGCGAATGGAGATCTTGTTCCATCGAACTTTTTAAACTCTGGCATTTTGAACTTTTGAGGTAACACCAGATTAGGGACTAAACTCAATTTTCTTGCATCAATCTCACAAAATGCATCAGACCTTTCTATAATTTTAAACTTTTCCTCTAGTCATTGGCACCAATCTTTAAACTGCTTAGGTAGTTCGATCTTTACTTTAGCCACCTCATTAGGATCATGGACAGTGTACTCACTAGGGTTATTATTTCCCCGACGCAATGATGACCCGGTCTGGGGACCATGTTGCTTTTCAATTAATGATGACACTCGCTGATGTGTCTTGTCAAAAAGACTTTCTGGCTTTTGAAGAGCACTAAAGTCAATGGCCAATCCTTTCCCGTTTCAGGATCTTTTCCTGCCAACATCGCAACTATCTTGGTCAGTAGATCTTCCTATGACTGTGAGATATGGTCGCGAGTTGCTTGTTGCACCTTTTCCAAGTTTTGCTCCATGGCATTCTTTATATCTTCGTAAGTTTTTTCAACCTTTTCTAAACGGCCATCCATTCCTTTAGTCTTGCTTCGAGTGAAAAATTAATGCTGATTCAGCTAGATCGAATGCCCCAAAATCACTGCGATCGCCGTTCTCTCAGAATTAAAAGCTCAACCAAGGAATGATCATGCAATATAATGTGATATAAATTTATGCAAGATGAGATGTTATTGCAATAAAAAAATAAAATAAAGCAAGTTAGTATGGATTAAATAATCAATAATTTATTGCAAAAAATTAAAAAGGTATAGAACCTACAAGTAGACATGTTTTACTTGAATAAGAGAAATGCTACCCAATCATGCTTTCTACCCGCATATATTGAGAAAAAAATGAGTCCTACCCAAACATACTTTTCTACCATCATACTTGTTTTACATAAACATATCAAAATATTATGGAATAATAAATGATGCTGAAATTAAAGAGCATAATTGAAAGAAATAAAAAAAACCCATATCTCTTTATTATGCACTTATAGGGTGACTCTCTAAACGGGCAGCGGTTGAGTGTGGCTCTAGACAATGTAGACTGATTAGTGCTTAAATTATGCATTATTCTATCTCTAATTACTCATTGATTGATTGTTTTAAGTTGCTAATGTGGGCATTTTTGTTCATTTTCCATGTAGGACAGTAGATTCCAGGAATGTTGCTTAAACTGTTGAAATTGTGCAATTTTTGATTTTCTGGATTCATGGATGGATTAGTGGGCATGAAAGTTTGACTGGACGCCATGTCAGCAACTTTTAGAAGACACCACGCCAACAGCAACGATAACTTATCAGTTGCATATCAGATAACTTATCAGCCAGATTTTAAATTCAAACTTTGGAATTATCTTTTGTAATTAATTTAAATAATTTGGGATTTATCTCTTATCTATTTAGGGTTATTTTTAGGGTTTTAGGCTGCTATAAATACCCCATTTTAGGCAAACTCAAAAATCATCTCACATTCTCATTCTTAGCTTTGTTTTTACTTTTAAAGTTTTATAAAGTTCTTTCTTTTCTTTAGTTCTTGCTTTAAGTTTTTTATCTATTTTTCTTTTATAATGCTAAGTATGATTTTTACCATAATCATACTTAGCTAAGTATTCCATAGCCTAGGGCTAAAGCAATGACTCAATTCCAACGTGAGGATTGAAAAACGCTTAAACAATTTTCGGTATCTCTCTTAGTTTTCTAAACTTAATTTCAAAATCAAAATGATTTCAAAACCAAAGATTGACGTTGGTCAGGATGTTGTTTTGGTTAAATGTGTGGGAGGAAGGATCGGCTATTGAAGCATATTCGACTTCCTAGGAACACACTTAGCAAAATTGTTTGCTAAGAAGAAACTGAGATCAAAATCAGTTATTATTGAAACAATGTAGTCCGAGTCAGCTTACTTATTTATTTTTGATCTACAACATTGTTGTTGATTAGATTAATTTCCAAAATCGATATCAAAGATGACACTTGGATATTGGGTATACAAGGCACAGTCACAAGGATTGATCCTTGTAGGCGAGTAACCGACGTGAACTCCGAAGTGAAAAATCCTTATTCCAATGATCTGAGGAAGCTGAGTCAAAGCAAAAGCCTGAGGCTAATCTTTACCATATTGAATTCACTTCTTAATCTTCTTTACAATCTCTTATTATTTCTACTCAATTCCACAAATCCTGACCATATTTAAATATTATTCAACTCTCTTCTCGGCTCACCGATTGAACAAACATAAATTAGGAAGTTCTCTTAGTCCTTGTGGGATCGACCCTTACTTCTCTTTTACTACGTTTGAATTCCTTTATTAATTATTTGAGAAGAAGGAATTATTTTGACGCGAAAACGTTGCGTGTCATAGACTGATATGGTTCACTACATGTGGTTTAGTTTCTAAAGTAACGGTACCTAAACTGTCGCTAGGACATCGATTTTGGAGGATACATTTCCCTAAGTCTGTGTGGAGATGAAGATCTCACGAAGACAAAGGTACAGATGTATCCCGAAAGTGATCCACTATCATGCATTGAAGCACCTCACGAAGGCGTAGCTTCTCACTCCCACTTAAAAAGGTCGGAGCTCGGGTGCGGAGCTCATGATATGCAAAACCAGGGAAACAAAATTTTAGAAAAACTTTTTTGTAAAATGTTTGGAAGGAAAATGGATCACAAAATAAATTAAACCGAATTTATAGTTTCCACTTGTTAGGACAAAAATCAATCGACTGGTGGCTCGAATCTCAAAAAGGTAGTCCCCAGAGGAGTTGCCACCAATATTTTTTAATTTAATTTAGGTGAGATTGGATCACCTGAAAAATCGGCTATTTTAATAAAACTTATTTTTGTGTCATTCTATTAAAACGAGTTTTGGTCCGCGAAACAAAAAAAAAACAAGTTCGGGAGTCAGTTACGTGTGGGGAATACCTGGTCAATTACATATTGTCTAAATGATGGAAATTAATAATTCAAATTTAATTTAAAATTTGTGATCCCTTAAAATATTTTAAAAAGAATATTTTTGTATGAAAGGAATTTATACCCCTACACTCAAAGCATAATTCCTGTTAGATTCCTGAATGAAGAGAATCTATTTTGAAAATTATAGTTTAAAATTAAAAAGATAGTATTTTGTAATGGAGACTAACGGAAGGCGGCACCCCTTACGTACGAGGTACGTTTTTCACAATAGTCCATAAAAAGGAGGGTCATTTTTAATCTAAAATTTGGTTAAAATGGACGAATGCAAAATTTATACAGATGTATCTATATATAGCTATATTATTACATTAACATCGAAAGAATAGTAATAGTAATAGTAATAAAATAATGATAATAATAGCATATAACATATAAACATAATAATAATAATTTAATAAGATAATAACAATAATATATACTATACTTATAAAAAATACTAAAACGCGATAATAATAATAATAATGTACTATACTAAATATAATTAATATACATATATTATATATAACACATAAAACATATGATATATAATATAATATGTAATAGATTCCCAAATAAAAATAGTACACGTAATATATAAAAACATAGACATATGTACTATAACAATAATAACAACAACAATAATAATAATAACTTGAAAAAAATAGTAACTAAAATGGAAAAAAAGAAACTAAAAAGCAGAAACGTGAAGGATACAAAATAGAAGGATCGGACTTGCAATTTTCTCCTTTAGTAAAAATGTGCGGATCTTAGGCTTCGGGTCGAGTTGAGGCGCAGGTTAACCATGGACAAAACCACGTCGTTTTGAGACCCTTTTAAATACATATTTTCATCCAAAAAATTCATTTGGATATCTGATAACAAAAAACCTTCAAAATTCTCTCAACTGCTCTCTCAACATCGTCTCTCTGCCCAAAAACCAGCCGCCATCATTTGTCGTGCGTCGCAGTAGACCGCCGCTCGTCGGTGACGGTCGCCGCCATCCACGGTGGCTGAAAACACGAAAATGACTACTTTTTCGGCTCTTCTCGACGCACTGAGTTCGAATTCGGGGTCGTTTTTTGAGCAAACACTCCAGGTAAGTGAGAACACTCAAAAACCTTTCGGTTCGCTTTGTTTTTATTTTTTATTGTTACTTTTTAATTGATTTTGGATTATATGATATACTGAAATTTTTTTCTCAAATCTTCTTTTTTTATTTTTAACCAAAAAAACCTCTCTTACATTCTACATCTGGGTTTTTATAGCCCATAAATATGTATAAAATAATACAATATCTAATGATGCTTCTTTTCTTTTTTTAGGCGGTGGGGCAGTGGCGTAGTGCGGCGGTAGCGGCGTGGCGGTGACGGCACGCGTGCAAACCACGACAGTCGAAAAGCCTGTGAGTGACATGCATACGCCATAGGGAGGTGAAAGTGTATGGTCGGCGGCGGCTAAGGGATAAAGGTATTAGGGTTATCATTTATGATTTTTTAGGGCTAGGTTAATTTGGGTCTGATGGGTTTAATTTTGGGTATAATAACTGGGTTTGGTTTTTGGGCTCGGGTATTGGGTGTGTTATGGTTTGTAAAAAAGGTTTGAGTTAAATGTATGGGTATGGGGTTGGTTGAGTATGGATTATATTATAATTGGACTGAAAGTTTAATAAAATAAATCTTATTTATTTATTTGATTTAGTTTGGACTTAAGCCGGACAAAAATAAGTTATGATATTTTGTTTTAAAAAATTGTCAAGCCCCGAGAAAGGGGCGGGGTTGCCACAATTGCTTTACTTATTAATTATTTCACATAGAGAGAGAGACATTTTTCTTTCTTTTCATTTCTTATTGGTCTGAGGCAGGATCATACCTTTCCAATTCCATCCAACTGCTCACAGTATTACAAGAGTGTGGCACTCTAGTAACTAGCTTGCCTGTTGCTGAACTTCAAATGGTCCGATTATAATAAGCATCATGAATTCAAAAGATGGTATTGACTTAGCTGTGAAAAGTTTGAAACATCCATATATCATTTCCTATAGATGCTAACCTCTTCATTAAGAAGAGTGAATTTTTAGTATCAGGAATTTCAAATTTGAACAACGGATTTGTTAAATATGATTTCTATGGCAAGCAAATTGTGCAAATTGATCTTTGCGCCCTTCACTTTACCAACACCTCTGTTTGGACCCATCTTTTTTCGGTTAAAGAAAGTTCTATGTGCCATCGTTGAGAAAGAAGATAGCTTAGTGATCAAAACTTCTCCATTAAGTCCTGAAATCAAAAGCAAAAGGAATTTGTAGCAAAACATGTAATAATCAACCATTTTGTAACAATTAAATAGTTCAATGATCATTTTGTAACAATTAAATGTTTTAATCATTTTGTATCAATTAAATAGTGAATTTATTATTTTGTAACAATTAAATAGTTCACTGATCATTCTGTAACATTTACAAAGTTCAATGACAATTTTGTAACAACTAGTATATTACTTGGTTGCTCAATCAGCCCGTCGTTAGACTGTTAATGCACATAACGGCTCGGTTTTCTTTTTGTAACAAAATCTAAAGTTTAATACACATTTTATACATTTTAAAAGTTCAGTGACCAAAATTAATATTTTAGGATAGTTTAATGATTATTTGTGAATTTTACCCTAAATAATTCAATCCAAAACTAAGCTATATATTCTCCATCTTAGATTTTAAATACTAGTAATGCAATTTTGGAACTCTTTTTCTTTATCATCATGGTAAATTTCCTTGTTTGAAAGATTGAATTTATGTTTCCAACCCTTATTCTATGTGCGGCTGATGGGAGTCTTTCTTGTTTTCTGATTATTTCTGCATTAGACAACCTTATTTTTCAGAGTTCTCGTACACAACAGGGGATTCTACATCCATGCTTCAAGCGATGTATATGCAATGTTGTAAGTTAGAGTATTCAAGTTTTGGACACAGTAAAAACCTTAATTTCACTGTTGTTAAACGTAATAAAATTTGTGTCTTTTTTTTGTGCTCCTTTATATGCTTTATCAATGATTTTTATGTCACATGTATTATCACTAATATAGGTAACATAAAAATCATTGCTGAAACACATAAAATGACGGAAAAAAGTAGACGAATTTTGTTCGGCTAAACGTTTGACAATGACAATGTTTAATCAGTTCTCTTTCCCTCTTGGCTACAGTTCCAGTTGTATTAGATTTTCAGATCCGAGCAAGCTCCCCTTCATGTGGTTGAATTTGGTAGGTTTGTTGGATGCTCCTATGTTCCTAATGTGTCGAATATAAAATCCTAGTGTGTGCCGTATATAAAATTTTGTTTGTGTATGCTTCGTTAAATCGATAATATCTTGGTTTTAAAAGCTCAATCGATATGTTTTATGATTAATAAAATGATAAAATTACTCTTTTAGTTTTTTTAATTTTAATTAGGGTTGTGCAAAAAAAATCCGATAAATTAAAATTGAAAAAAAAATCGATCCAAAAATACGATTAACCGAACCAAGAAAAAATGAGTTTCGATAGGTTTTTTTTAAATATTACTTCGGTTCGGATACAATTTATAGTTTTGAAAGAAAACGGGTAACCGAACTGACCGGTTATATAATATATAAAATATATTTATTTATACAATTATATTAGCAAAATTTTAGGGTTATTTTTAATTTATTCCCCTCCAAATATTTACATATTTTTATTACCTTAAGAGTAGACAGTCAACAAAAAAAATATTGATTTTGTGAAGTATTTTGTAACAGAGTATTAATTTGGGAAGTCAATAATTAAATGTAATTTATTCTTAGAATATTTTTATTACTCTTTAGGTCGTACATTGACTTTTTTAAAGTGTTTACCGTTTTCAAAGGTTTTTATAGTTTTTTAATTTATATTATTAGATTTTTTATGTTATTAGGCCTAGTTTTTGCATATACTACAATTATGGCATTTTGTTTCAAATTTTTGAAAGATATATTTTCTTTGACTATGTTGTTAAATTTTATATTTGTAATAAGAAAAGTAAAAAAAAAAAATTATCCGACCGAACCGAACCAAATATTTCGATTAACCGGTCAATCGGTTAATCGATTTAATGATTACGGTCTAGAGTTAAGAATTGAACAACCCGAATTTACTGATTATTTAAAATAATTTATTAACAGTTAACCAAACCTAATTTTACACATCCCTAATTTTAATATTTAATCTTAACCCAATAAAAATTTCTACCTTCATCCCTACTTAGAAAATGGAATTGAACACCTATAGAAAAAAAGTGTCAATGAGACATGGGGTAAGAGATTGGGACATTGAAGCACAAGTCTTATGGTTTGTAGTTGTTTCCAAGTATCCTTAAGTCATCCACCGGTCATCAAAAGTTTGAAACACTATTATACCCTTTGAAAATTTCAGACCCCAACACCATGAAAATAAAATAAAATAAAATAAAAATGAACATAAAACACATCGGTCAACTTTTGCAAATAAATAAAGGATTAATCGCCATAACGCTGTCTAAATTATTTTTTTCAGTTTTATGCTTAAATTTTGTTTCAGATTAAATTGGTGTCTAACGTTTTATTATGTTATTTAAATTAATTTTTTTCTTTATAACGGTTAAAAAAATTGTTATTCAATCAAAACATGACACGTGATCTATGTTAATTTCTTTAATTTTTATTTAAAAAGCATAAAAAATTAATTTATTAAAAAACCTAAAATTTTTTGATTTCTTTAAAAAAAAAACTAACCATAACCCTGAATCTCTAAATTTCTCCCCTCCGGTCACTGATTCAATATCACTGGCCACCATTGTTTTCGTTGAACCCCACGCCTAAAAACTCCATCACTCGTCATCGAAAACCAAAGAATGAACTACCGATGATAAAAAAAAAGTTGATTGGGTTTCGACCGACGGCTAGAGGGTAAAAGACGTTGAACGGTGAGGTACATGACGCTTGGGCGGTGAATGGTGAACCACCGACGTGTGAGAGATGTCGGTCGGTGGAGGAGATGTGATTTGAGAGTTTGATTGAAAGAAATTAAAACTTTGAAATTTTTAAAGAAGTTTAGATTTTTGATGTAATTTAAAATTTTTAATAAAAAAATGTCATGTGTCATGTTTTGAATGGAGGATAAAATTTTTATAACAGTCGACAAAAAACATAATTTAGTTAATAAAATAAAACGTTATACATCAATTTAACGTGGAGCAAAATTTAGGCATTAAACTAAAAAACAAAGTATAGTTTGGGTACTTTTACGACAGTTAAGCCATAAATAAATAGAGCCTTGCGGAAGAAATTAAGTGTTTCAAAATGTCTGACCCCAAGCTGTTTATTACGCTCACTGCTTACCTGGAACTCAGAACTGATCGAAATCGACAAGAAAAGCCAGGATTTTTCAACTGGTCATGTGATTTCGAGTTTTCACATTACCATTTCTGTCACCTTTTTTTTCTTGTATTAGGTTTTGAGAAGGTCATCCATTTGCAGCTAAAACAAAGATTTCGAGGAAGCTTCCAAGTAGCTATCGAGTCGAGTTTTGACATTTTACAAGAGTCTTTGAACATATTACATATCAGCTACCCATATCACTGAAAAAAAACATTTCTTTTTTCTTCCATTGTTGGGTTAGGTTGTGCTTTTATTGTTATTCTATTTGTTCTTTTTATTAGTCAATGGATTAGGACAGCCAAACTGTTGCAGGTTGTTGGACGAACTGGGATTTTTAAGTTCCAACCAATCAGATTATACGTATCCATTGTGGTCAACCATTTCCCTCCTTGTGCATAGACGTTCGTTTTACGCTCCATATTTAAAGTTGGTTTTCCCTTTTAATAATATATTCTTTAAATTCGAATATAAATTTTGTCTTTAAAAATGTAACTTGCCTTATTACTGCACCCGATACTTGTTTGTTGTGCTTAGACGTTAAAGTATGATTAATTATTTTAACCATAACAATGAAAACAACAAAGATATAATCTTGGATTTCAGCTTGTTATGTTATCATATTCAGTATTACAAAGTTTTGAAGTAACCATATTTTGAATCTTTCTTCAGATGTTGCCTTCTGGTCTTTTACTTTTTCCTTTTTGTTGGTTTAGTGGTGGTTTGTTCTTTGTCTGTAAATGTAAAAGAAACCTAATCATGGGGCCAATCTTATTAGTGATTAGTCAATGTCAATCTTCCAACTCTTCCATTTGTAGCTTTAAAACAAGTTGGCGCACCCTCTTCACTTCTTGTCCCGACTTCAACAACTGCACCATAGAACAATAAACGACACCCAAAACAAAATAAAAAACATCAACAACATCATGGCTAATCCCTCTGGTTTTCTCCTGGCCGTTCCGTTAGTCCTTTTGTCCCTGATCATCGCCCTGTCAACGGTCAACGCGAGTGGTGAGCACCATTTGAGCTGGATTCCGACCAAGTCCGGCTGTCAGGGCCCGATGGGTGAATGCATGGCTGAGGATGAGTTTGAGATGGACTCCGAGATTAACAGGCGCATGTTGCAGACCACACGGTACATAAGCTATGGTTCTCTGCAGAGGAACACCGTGCCATGCTCGCAAAGGGGTGCATCGTACTATAACTGTCAGCCGGGAGCACAAGCTAACCCTTACAGTCGAGGATGCAGTGCCATTACTCGTTGCCGGGGTTAAGGTTTTTCTCCCTCCTCTCTTTATTTCTTTCAGTGTCACCGGTTCATCTACTTTAGTTTTCGAAGAAGTTCCTTTATCATTTTATTTCAAAAAAGAAAGTTCCTGTATCATTCTTTGTCCTTTAATTCAGATAAAAATGGAGGAACATGTACTCTTCTAACAAGCTTAGAATTCAGATCATAACCTACTTTCAGTTTGATGCTATCTGGAATGTGAAAATTCAGATTCATTGCGACCACATATGATTGTCTGGTTCTTAAGTACTTCCAATTCCCAGAAAGTATTTCCGGATGAAATGCAAGTTAAGAATGTTGTCTTCATAAAGCATTCAAGTACTAAAATCTGGGATTGTAGAGCAGAAATGTTTAACAACAGGCCATGAGGCCATCACATTTCATTAGTTCCCTCTATAAATTGACAAATAGGAAGTACATTATCTACTGGTGTTAAAACCAGATACCTGTTTAATCCCATTTCACAGAAGAAATACTTAATACAAATAAAACAGGGAGAAAAAAGGCACACTCAGTAATATCCCTGATCTCTCTCCAACAGTATTCTCAAACAAAACAATATATCACCAAATTACAATCATAGCCATAGCCAACTGTTAAAAACAATCTGTGGCCGAGTTTTATGCCGAGCCTTCCTCTTGCTTTGCTTCATCAAAATTTTGGTTTGGTGGGGGTAATGGGGATGGAGAGCCCTCCACTCCCATTTCAACTTTTAGGTCATTGATGCTCTGCTCCAGCTCGTTTATACGGTTTCCCATTTCATCAAGTGCTTTGGAAGTTAAGTAAACGGTAGATGTCCCATATTTCGCAATAACACTGAAGTAGATAACTATTTCCATTCTATGAAACTATCTATTTCTAGTTAAAGTATTGCTAGAATAGAGCAAAAACATAACAAGGTTTAACGCTTGTTTAAATCCGGCTAGTTCACACACGGTCTCACATAGCATTTTTTAGCCTTATAGCCTATATTTCCCTATAGGCCAATAAGTAGACAAAAGGAACTAAAAGCACATATTGCTTTAGGCTCAAGAATGAAGTGAAAGAAGGATAAATTTGTGTGAACCTATCTTTTACTAATACTTCATCCGCGAAGCAACTCGGCAACATTTCATACATTTTACAGTGCTGCTATGTCGGGAAAAAATGAAAACACTTCAATGAAATTTAAGAGCAAGTGAAAAGGATATTCTTTGTGATAATGGAATCCGACATTGTTTGAAACCTAGATTGCTGCAACAAACTATTTGTCAATAACAGGAAAATAATTCCAACAACAAAGTTCAACTATATAAACTCACCATTTGTTGAAGAAGATTTTGCACCTGCAAAAGGTAGTCAAAGAAAGCATTAATAAAGATTGGCATGTCAAAAACCGCAACAAATAACTGCCGAATTACATCAAATGGTACTGGCAGAGCAACAAACATAAAAGCAGTCATCAATCATGTTATGAAATGGGTTTTATGAACTCACGAAAACAGTCATATCAGCAGTGCTGTGCTTTGAATCCTCAGAGTTATGTCCGTCCTGCACATTCCAAGCCAGCATTGGCATATAACATTATGAAGAAAAAAAACTAATCACTAATTCAGATTGTTTAACATAAAGCATTTGGCTGATCAAATTGTCTAATATCTCAAAACCATAATACTCTATTAACTTGAAACATATCAATACAAAACAGGTAGAAATTGCCTAGGAATTATGAAAAATCTCAACAAGACAGAGATTGTATGCCATTGAGTCTCAAAACACTAGCACCAGCATTGCAAGCACAACCTATTTTAATAAAAAAAAGCTTATAAAATTAAAAAACCAAACCAGACACGAGAAGGAAAAGCATTTTGTTAAAAACCCAGATAGGTTCAAAAGTTGTTTAAAAAAGGGGGTGTAGAACAAGTTTAAAAAAACGCTCTTTTTATCAATACTTCGAGAACCATGATTACAATTCTGGATCGTAAAATTTCTGGGAAATTATGAGAATTAGAGGAAATGATAGAGAGGAAGATGAGCAGCACTAGAATTTGGAAATTGAACAAAATAATAATGAAAAAGTAAATAAATTTTACCATTTCTAGAGAGTAGCTGTTCACGCCGCACCTCAGTTACAAACCGGAGCTTCAATTTGAAAACACAGGTGAATGCTGCGTTGCTTATTTTAAAGACGGATGGTCCCGTTCCTTTTTCATCCCGGCCTACGCCTTTAATTTACGTATATGACACTCCCTCTTCAACTTTTTTTCCTTTTCATGAAATACAGCAATCACTCAATTATTAGTTTAATTATAAATGGTTTTTAAATTATAATATAATAATTTAGTTAAAAATTTGTAAAAGTTATCACCTTAATCCCTAGTTGGTCTAAACTAACTTAATTACATACTAAACTTAAGGAACTTTCCTTTTTAATCATTTAGATCTAAACTATAATAATTTCGAGTTATAGTTTGATATACAAGCTGTGTAAAAAAATATACAATTCTTCTATAAAATTAAAATTCTAAATCCCAAAGCCTAACACTCTAAACCCTAAACTCTAAACATAAACCTTAAATCTACGCCCTGCACACTAAACCCCAAACCCATAAACCTAAACTCTAAACCTAAAATCTTAACCCAAAAATTAAAAGAATTGTATAAATTAAAGTTTTATACAACTTATGTATCAAAGTATATTCTATTAATTTTCGTAGAAAGTTTTGGGATTAATAAAGTATTCAAATTTAAAAATTAGGACATGTAAAAATATTGTTTGACTAAGGTTTAAAATAAAAATACCTAAAACATCATTATACAAAAAATTGTTTCTCCCAAGCAAAGAGTGATTTCGTCCCTGATTAAATGTTACTCTGATAGATTAGAATCTAAGGAGCAGTTCCAAGCAAGGGTTTTTATCAAAGATTGAAAATAGAACAAATATTATCAAGATGGTTCAAATATCTAAAGGGAGGAATTGTACAATTTATTAAAAATGAAGTACTAAATTCTTTTAAGAAAAGTTAAATACTTGTTGTAAGTGGTAGACGGACTTTTGAATAAAAGTTAGCCTAATAAGACTCAAAATTCATGATGTACAATATGAGTATGCTTTCTAATGTGTTTTATCACTTGTTCCTAATTAATTTTTGTTTTTTCTGGGGCTCTCATTTTTATTAAGACCTTGTGCGATCACTTCTATTGCACATGGTGGTGAGCAAAATTCGACTTAACACAAAAAAGACTCAACTAAAAAAATTCAGATAATTGTCGAGTTATAAAATGGTATTCAAATAACTCATATTTTTTTTATTAATTAGCGGATCAATTTTCAAGTTCGAGTGAATCTCTCAACTCACTTGATATGTGTAAGTTGCATATATCAAAAAATATGAGTATATATAATATTTACAATTAAAATTGAACAGAAACTCGAATAACTCAACTGAACTTGAAGAAAAAAATTCAAATAAAATTTAAATTATAAAATATAATTTATCGACTCGACTAACTCAAATTTATTACTCGACTTAATCTAATACTCATATGTAATTACGCATGTCTATAGCTACCCATGATACTATCATGAGGCAATGTTAAAAATAAATAAATCATAAACCGATGGCATTTTTGTCACTATGAATATTGATTCAAAGCCCAATTCGAGCGGCAAAGTACATTTAAAATTCAAATAGTTGGGCTCAGTTACGATTGTGTTTGGGGTTTTCCAGCTTTCGGCCGAGCTGTCCAGGAACGGACCGGACAGGGTCGGCGGAATTTATTTTATCCACATTAATTTAATAATAAAAAAATAGTTTTAATAGGATTAAAAGCTTTTCATTGATACCTTTTCCCTGCTGAGATGGTGGCTTTCAGAATTATTAGGAGTATTTTTTCACTTAAGTAGAAAATGTTTAAAACAATATACTTTTAATAATTTATTAGAATTCATGGTGAATTACATATTAGCTCATTTAATTAAATAATGGCAAAATAATAAAAGATGCCCCTAAGTTTGTATGTCTTGTTATTTGGCCTCCTATTCTTTTTCTGAAGCAAATAATCTTCTAACATTTTAATTTGGTCGAAATATGTCGTGTTGGATGAAACTGTCAGTCAACTGACGGTCAACTAGTGATTCTGACTGGGTTTGTTACACTTTAAGATCGATTGTCACGACATATTTTTTAAAAAATATATATAATGGAGAATTCTCACTCCCTTGCGGCCAGAATATTGAAGGCGAGGTGTTTCCCTAATTCAAGCTTTCTTGATTCAAATTTGAGATCCAACCCCTCATTCACATGGCACACCATTTAGAGTTCTAAAAATCTTTTAAAAAAAAGGTCTCCGTTGGCAAATTGAAAATGGCCAATCGGTGGCAATATGGGAGAATTATTGTCTACCGAGAATAGAAAATATTTTGATAGAATCTTCTCCAGTTCTTGACTTACATCTGGTAAGAGACCTTATGCTTTTTAATTCTACTACATGGGACCAAGAGTTAATAGTGAACACGTTCTCCGAGAGTGAGGCTACAGCTATCTTGAGTATTGAACACCCTGTGTATCTTTTATGTGATAAACAAATTTAGCAGGGTGAGAAGTTAAAGAGTATACACTGTAAGAAGTGGCTACAAAGCCCTCCTTCCTGCCAGTCAGATTAATCTAGCATGGAAGAATTTACTTTTCATAAACTGAAATCTCAATTGTCCAACAAAGGTTCGCATTATGATTTAAAAATCTATTCTAAATCATGTGCCAACTAAAAAAATCTATTTCAAAGAAGAGTAACTTTTGATCTTAAATGTTTTCGATATCAGCACGAGTCTACTTTATATGTATTTCAGGATTGTTTTATTGCTAGACAAGTGTGGCTTAATTTAGGAATATCATGGTGGTAGGAAGCTAACAACCTATCGTATCAGAAATGACTTTTCTGGATGTTTAACCAATACAAAAGGAACAAGCAGGTGGATATAGCATACATAATTTGGGCACTTTGGTTTGCACGAAACAAGATGCTTTTTGAAGGTAAGCAACATGATGCTACAGAGATATCTACCTTTGTAAAGAGCTGTGGTTGTGAATATGAGCAGTCTTTGCGAGGTCCTTCTCTTTCGGTTTAACTCATGTCTGCAAAGTGGAGTCCTCCACCAAGTGGTTGGGTAAAGATTAATGTTGACGCTTTCATGTTCCCCTGCATCAAATTTAGCTTATTCAGGTGTTATTATTCGCAATAAGAATGGCCAGGTGATAGGTGCGTGTGTAAATCGGCAGAATGAATTTACCTTTGTTTTTTTCTGGCAGAGGCGAAGGTGGCCATCCATAGTCTTTCGTTTGTCGCTGATCTGGGCTTTCACCGAATCATCCTGGAGAGTGACTTGAGGACCATTATCCAAAAGCCGGGGTTAGATGAAGATGATTATTCTGTTGTTCGCTTGGCAATTTGAGATGTAAAGAGTCTAGCCAAAAATTTTGTTGTATGTCGTTTTAGCTTCACATCACGTTCGGGAAATCAAGCAGCTCATGTGGTAGCAGCAGCTGGTAGGACTTTGCTTGTTGATCAGTTCTAGATCGAGGAGGCTCCACCGGAAGCAATGTATGTTATCAGCGCCGATAGAAGGAATTTGGATCCACCTTAAGCTTTTCCCTCAAATTTAGTTTTATTGGGGCTTTTAACCATTATCTTTCTTGTCATGAAACCCTCAATTTTCCTCCTCTACTTTTATCTTTATTTGCTACTTTCAGAGGTGATGAGGTTATGACGCGTTTTGAATTTTAGTTCACTTTTTTTTTTTGTTTTGTTTAGTGATTTTAAGTTTTGTTTGGGAATGTGGAATTCTTTTGTCCGTTTGTTTTCTGTTCAGTTGATCTTTTTTGGTCTTGGTGACTGTTTTTTTTTTGTTCAATAAAATATCTTATACAACATTTATTAAAAAAAGAATTAATAATTGCATTATAAAATTAAGAACAAATTGATAATCATAATAGAACCGGATTTAAATCAGAACAAATTTAAACATAATAGACATCGTATTTGCACATGATTCCCAACACCTCAATTCTATCATCAAATCAAGATCTCATTGAAATTATTGAAAAAGTAAATGGGTTAAATTTTAAATAAGAAAATAATACAAACATTGAGAGCGGAATTATACCTTAAAATTTAATGCCAAAAAATTTACACTTTTTTATCACTAAAAAGACCCAGCCAATCCAATTTCACCGTTTCATCAAATAATAATAAAGGTAAACTAAGCTATAGTCAATGAATTTTTAAAATGTTTTCACTTCATTCTCTAAACTTTTAAAACTTAATCTATAATCATTAAATTTTTAATTCAGTTTTATTACGGTCTTCGTCGTCGAGAATTATGATTAACCAAAACTCTTAATTTTAAGAATTAACAGTCGCTGCAAAAAAAATTGATTTTTGATGAAATGAGTTATCATTGGTCAATTCTAACGATGTGAAGGCTCAATTTGACCAAAAGAACAACATAATTGGTTTTCAAGTTGATCGTGCAAATAACAATTGAGATAAAAGAAAGTTTTAACTTTTAATTTCTATTGGATTTCCTTCTCCTATGGTCATTTTTTCTACCATTGTATGGTAATTTCTCAAGTTGAGAATACCAACCCTTCTTATTCTCTTAATTTCCGTTTAAAATCGTCGAAAAACATCTCAATCTCCTCAATTATCAATCAAATTCCAACCAAAAAGTTAGAACATATCGATCCGTCAATTTCATCCATCAAATCAACTTGAAAATTAAGCTATGTTAATCTTTAGGCCAAACAAATATGACGATTACTCTGTTCACCGAAAAATTGACCTTTACGGCAACTATAAATTTAAAAAAATAAGTTTTTTGTTTCGCCGAAGAAGAATTTAACGTAAGGGTGGATCTTGACAAGCTAGTTTGAAGGGCCTGTTAATTTTTTTAAAAATTTTGGAGCCAATATAAATTTATTAAAAAATTTGAAGGGTTTAATTTAATTTTTCTCTTAAAAATTTAAGGGTTTAATCTAAACATATAAAAAACGAGACTTAATAAGAAATTTTAAAAGTTCTAAGAAGGAATTTAATTAAAAATTTTAAAATTTTGAAATATAATAAATATTTTTAAATTTTTTGAATCTAACAAATTAAAATATTTAATTCTTTTAAAGGTCTAAATATCATTTTTATTTTATTTTGAGGAGCCACGTCCCCCATTGGCTCTTATATTGGTCCAACCATGCTTTTAACGTATCAAATCATCCTTTCTTAGTAACAACTAACAAATGTGACTATAATAAAAATAAATTAAAAGTTTAATTACAATAATATATATTTTAAAAATTTAGTGACCAAAATAAAATACAAAGTTTACCCTAATAATAATAATAATATTAATAGGTGCACACACAGCACGGGGACGTTGATAACTGATATCCCCGCAATCATTCACCTCTTTTTTCTTCCTTTCTGATTCTTTCTCTTCCCTGTTTATTCCTCAATAGACCCAAAGGTCGTTCCTTTTCCAGATCAGAGAAAACCCAGGGTGATTAAACCCTCAAAATTCCCTTCTTTTAATTTAACAAGGCGATGGTTGAAACGCGGCGGAGCTCTTCCTCTTCCAAACGGCCTCTTTCCTCTCCGGCTACATCGCTTCCCACCTCTAGTAAACGATCCAAGGTCTTAGCTTTGTTTTCACCTTTCTGATAATCCAATTTTTGTTATTCTTTAGGGTTTTCAATTTGCATGCGCGTCAAAAAAAAATTCTCTTTAGATTTGAATCTGGTACTTATTTGTTTTTTTCCCTTTAGGCATCTGAGCCGGCGTCGTCTTTCACCAATGGAGCGGCGGTGTCTGAGCCGCTGAACG
Source organism: Hibiscus mutabilis (assembly GCA_019671005.1). NCBI lineage: Eukaryota > Viridiplantae > Streptophyta > Magnoliopsida > Malvales > Malvaceae > Hibiscus > Hibiscus mutabilis. Next base: position 7,308,547 of record CM033718.1, on the reverse strand, counting down.
AAGCTCTAGGTCCGGTGAAGGAATCCGGGTCGGACTCACGGGTAACGGAGCTTCGATCTTCTGATCTGCCGGTACCCGATGCGGATAAGGCCGTTGATGCATCTATCCCTGATAAGTCTGCTGATGCTGACGTGGAGAACGTTGCTTTGGTGTCTCCGCCGTCTTTAGGTCCGATCCTTGATTGATTTCTCAATTGGGTTTATGGGGTTCTGATTTTCTTTTTTTCTTTGTAGGGTTATGTGTGGGATTTTTTTAATGCGGTCTTGATGTCTTTACTTCTGGTTACGTAGGTGAACCTGCTATAGATACGGAGAACGCGAAGGTGGTTGGTGCAGGGTTTACCGCTCGGGTTAAGAAGAAGCCGACAAAACATGCTAAATTAGGTTCTAAAGTCCCCTGGGGAAAGCTTCTTTCTCAGTACTCTCAGGTATTTTTTCTGAAATTGCGTTATTATTACCTTTTGTTTCATGATCTCTGTGCTAAATGTGGTAAGATTAGCAATACATATTGCAGTTTTGGGTCTTCATCTTATAAAGCGAAATTATGAAACAAAAATTATGGGGTTTCCCCCCAAGAATTGTTAATGGCGAAGGATATTGAACTTTGGGCTCGTGAATTTTGGATGTCAATGAAATCTCACTATAATTTGAGTAATCCGGTTTCAATCCTAGAGTGGAATCTTGGAGTTAAATAATAGTATAGGCCAAACTGAAATCCTATTTTTTAAGAGACATAAACTCAAATGCATTGGATTTTATTCATCAGAGAAAAGATCTCAAATCATTTATGTGAATGGGATGTTAACTTGATGTCCGTAAAAACTTTACCAAGCATGCTGTTATTTTGGCAATTTATGCTTGGGTTCTGAAAACAGTGGTCTAACCTTGTAGTTCATTTGTCTTTAGGTCATTAGCTCCATTGGGAACTCTGTTTATTTAGTCTTTCTAGTTCAATGGAAGTTTTTTTTTTTCTTGAGGAAAGTTGCCAATTTTAGAGAGCAGTTTCAGTTATTGTTAGATTGCATTTCTTCTATGGGGAAATTTCTTATTTGTACATATTCAGTTGTAAAATGCAGTTCTGTGCAAGATATTATTGTTACACCTGTGTAATTGGCAGGAAAACTACTTTTAAGTTGTCTCAGTAAGTTGCCTGCTTTCATAGCATGTTCTATTTTAGTTTGTCATTTTCAACTCAACAATTGGAATGGATGAATCAGACAAGTTGTTCTCTCTTTTCAAGCCGAAAAGATTGAAGGAAAAATTTCTTTTGCATGGCAAACAGTTGTTTTTTGTTTTTTTCCTTTTCCCTTTTGCCTTTTGAGTATCTTCCAATTGCGAGTCTCGTCATCTTATTGTCTAATCCATTGACTATTTAGTCATGGGGAGGTAATCTTTACTCATTCTGCTTGAATGCCTAAGTGCCAATCTTATACATGGCATACCACCAAGTTGCTAGCTATTTTGCCACTTCATATAGGTCTCAGTTCTTTATGATAATTTCATGCAAAACTACTATGCTTCCGATGTTTATTAATGTTTAATTTGTCCCCAGAACCCCCACATGGTCATGTGTGGCACTATATTCACTGTTGGTCAAAGTCGTCAGTGTAATTTATGTCTTAAAGATCCCAATATTAGCACTGTTTTGTGCAAAGTGAAGCACATAGAGGTATGGATCTTTGCAAATCATTTGCTCATAATTTTTCAATTTTCATGGATTTATGAGAGTGATGATTTTCCTTTTTCCTAATGCAGAGTGATGGGAGTTCAATTGCATTACTAGAAATTTCAGGAGGAAAAGGCTCTGTTCAGGTTAATGGGAAGACTTACCGTAAAAATGCTAGTTTAATTCTAAGTGCAGGTGATGAATTGATTTTCACTAGTACAGGGAATCATGCTTATGTATCCTTTTTTATTGTTTTTACAAATTTTGGTACTCTACGCTCTCAAATGATAATCTGTGGTACTGTCTTCCAGCATGTTCCATTATTCCGCATTGAGTTTATTTTGATGTATGTTCTATCTTAGCAACCTTTTAATTCCTTAATGGAAACATAGATTTTTCAGCAGCTCACCACTGATAACTTAGCTGCCCCAGATATACCTTCTTCTTTAAGCATTTTAGAAGCTCAGACCGCTCCTATAAAAGGGATTATTGAAGCACGATCAGGTAACCCATCGGCTGTTGCTGGGGCAGCAACAATATTGGCCTCTTTGTCAACAAAAGAGAATTCAGAGATGTCTACCTTACCTTCTGGTTGTGAGGTGTCAGACGACCGTGTTCCAGAGGTTGATATGAAGGATAGCACTAGTAATACTGATCCAGTAACTGCTTCTTCAAGGGAGAAAACCATTCCTCCTACACCTGATGCAGCCAATGAAAACTCTAATCTTGATAGACTTGGATTGGATGATAGTATGGATGTTGACAACACAAAGATCCCTGGGGCAAGCTACTCATTAAGGCCATTATTGCGTATTCTTGCTGGAGCAAATACTGACTTGGACAGCATTGCTAAAATTCTTGACGAGCAAAGGGAAATTAGAGCGACGCTTAAGGAACTTGAACCTCCTTCAGCTTTGACGTCAACTAAGTGGCAAGCTTTTAAAGATAGTTTACGCGAAGGCATTCTCAATCCGGACAATATAGATGTCTCATTTGAAAATTTTCCATATTATTTGAGGTAAATTTTGTGCTTTTGCTCTGATTTGTATTTTGCACTTTTGTTTTACTCAAAAGTTTATATTATTATGATTCCTTGTGTCTAGAACTTGGGAAACCTAATTTGTATTATTGCTTTTACTTTTCCAATCAAATTTTCACAATTTTGCAAGTCTGTATGCAGTGAATATTGACCATCCAACATTGCATGTTGCAGAGAATAGAATTCTTTGTGTGCCATGCAGCGTTATCTGTCTCTGTTTATGTTATACCTAATTCATTTCATATTCATCATATTTTGAGTGTTGGGGAAATTTGATTAATGTTACTTGAAAATTTCCATTGTGATTTGTGACAGTGATACGACAAAGAAAGTTTTGATAGCCTCAACTTATGTGCATTTGAAGTGTAATAAATTTGTAAAGTACACTTCAAATCTTCCTACCATGAGTCGTCGTGTATTGTTATCTGGTCCTTCAGGTATGGATGTTGTTTTCTGTTAATTGTCTCTGAGAGAATGTTTAATTCTTCCTATTTGCTCTTTATATTCTAGTATCTAAGTTTTCAATTAATTGACTTTGAATATGTATAGGTTCAGAAATATATCAGGAGACATTGGCAAAGGCACTTGCTAAACATTTTGGTGCTAGACTGCTGATTGTTGATTCTCTTCTGTTGCCTGGAGTATGCTTCTTTCACCTCTCGGCTTGCTTTGATTCTTTGGAATAATTTATGAAAGCAAGATGTTTGTTCTGAGTCTTGTGTTGTGATTGCACAAATTTCTTTATAGATTCGAATTTCTAAATGTCTGAACATTTTTGTGGCATCTATCTTCAATTATTTTCTTCCCAATATATCCAGGGATCAACATCAAAAGAAGCTGATCCTGTGAAGGAACCTTCAAGGGCTGAGAGGGCATATGTATATGCCAAAAGAGCTGCACAGACTGCTGCTTTGCGGCAGAAGAGACCAACTTCTAGTGTCGAAGCTGATATAACAGGGGGTTCTTCACTGAGCTCCCAACCTTTGCCAAAGCAGGAAGTATCTACTGCAACATCTAAAAATTATACATTTAAGAAAGGTATTTCACTTCCTTGAGATAGGATAGTTACCCTTGTTTTTTTGTAATGCCATAGCTTTCTTAGAAGTTAATATGGTTATCTAAAATTACTTGATTTAAAATTTTCAGGTGATAGGGTTAAGTTTGTAGGTGCCATATCACCTTCTGGACTTTCCTCTCTACAACCTGCTTTAAGGTATCTTCTTATACTCCACCTTTTAGCTAGCCATATGGGTGTTCCCTCTTTCATAGCAAGTACCTTTTTATATATTTTGAAATTAGATTTGGAGTTTCATCTTATTTTGGTGATGTATTTGCTAGCTTATATTTGAGACCCAGTTTGATTGCCGTCCTTTATACCATTGCTAGGCATCTGAGATGTTCATATTTGTTTTAAGAACTGCTGCTAGTGTTGGCATGGTAGATAGAACATGTATTTTTTTTCTAAAGGCAGACTTTATTTGTCTTACCGATTATGTTTTTGCTAAAAGGTTTAGTATAATATTTGTGTTCTGTGTAGGGGACCAACGATTGGTTTTCGAGGCAAAGTTCTCCTTGCATTTGAAGAAAATGGTTCCTCAAAAATTGGGGTCAGATTTGACATATCTATTCCAGAGGGAAATGATCTTGGTGGGCTTTGTGAAGAAGATCATGGTTTCTTCTGTGCTGGTGATCACTTCATCCCGTTTCTTGCATTAATTTCAAACATCTATTATGATGCATGGTGGACTTCCATCCAATCTTACTCATTGTGTTTTCAATCTATAGCTAGCTCACTTCGTTTAGATAGTTCTGGAGGAGATGATGTTGACAAGCTAGCTGTTAATGAACTTTTCGAGGTACACATTGTTTTGATTAATGCATCAGTGCTTTTGCTTTATGGTATTCACATTTATAAGCATTTAACTCTGAGTTGTCACACTTTCATAGGTTGCAGTGAATGAAAGCAAGAGTTGCCCCTTGATTTTGTTTTTGAAAGAGATCGAGAAGTCCATGGCTGGAAATTCAGATGTATATACTTCCCTGAAGAGTAAGGTTGAGAATCTGCCAGCTAATGTTGTTGTGATTGGTTCTCATACCCAGATGGATAATCGCAAGGAGAAAGTAAGCAACCTACCTTTTGTTCAGCTTTAACTTTCTTTGACGCTTTATGAAGTATTTGTAACTTTTTGATGTCTGCAATTTTGTTTTTCTGCAGTCTCATCCTGGTGGCCTCTTGTTCACAAAATTTGGATCCAATCAGACTGCACTACTTGATCTTGCATTTCCTGTATGTCAAGCAACATCTTTCTTTTGCCTTATATTTCTTAAAAGATGTTGGATTATTTTTAATGACTCAGCTGAGTTTTATGCTACTGTACTGTCTTGGTGATTTCTAACTCTCTAGTTGTGTTAACTTTTGGAAGGACCAAATCTGACTGTTTGCTAGCATTTCAATGTTCATAGTTTGAATTTGAATGCTCTTTTCTCAAACAGTTGCATAATGTAATTAAAAAGTTTTAGGTATGATCCTCACTTGAATTTAACATGACTTAATGCCAATGCCATTGTATAGCGTTCTTATACTGCAATTCAAATGAGAGCATTTAGCTTGGTCCCTAACAAAGTGACATAGTGCAAGTGAGGATCATCCTTAGCAAGAGTATCCTCAAATGTGATGCCATCTTAGTGCATTCTGATCTAGTATTTGCCTCCCCTCTTTCTCTTCAGATAACATGTCTAATGCAAGTATCATTCTTTCTGCAGGATAATTTTGGTAGACTTAATGACAGGAGCAAAGAAGCACCGAAAACCATGAAACAAGTTTCTCGGCTTTTCCCTAACAAAGTGACAATACAATTGCCTCAGGTACATTTAAGTCGGTTTCTGCATTGGTTATCCTGTTATGAATACTGAAATATTTAATTTAATATTCCTGAATCATGTCAGGATGAAGCTTTACTTTTGGATTGGAAGCAGCAACTGGAACGCGACATTGAAACTCTTAAAGCACTGTCAAATATTGTTAGCATTCGCTCAGTGCGTATAACAAACTCTTTGTTTTTCCAGTTTTGCACTTCCTCTTTATGCATGCCAGTAGGAGCTTCTGTTCATGAATTTGGTAAAACTTCTCACAAGTGTAGGATAATTAACCATGCCAGTAGCATTGCCCGAAAGTGGCTTCCTTTCATGAATTTGGTAAAACTTATCACAAGTGTAGGATAATTAACCTGCTGTGATGAGAAACTAAAAGAAACCTGAAGAGGGTTAAAATTAAAAATGCATGTATCCCTTCCTCCAACCCCTCCTCACTCTCCCAAATAGATAGAAGCTGTCCTCTTTGCCCTTTTTATATTTAGAAATTAATGAACAGTTCATTTATTTGAACATTTGAGGTACTGGTCTCTATTTGCAGATTTACATAACAGTTTTGTGCTATCAGGTTCTCAGTCGAAATGGTTTGGATTGCCCTGATCTTGAAACACTTTGCATTAAAGATCAAACACTTACAAATGAGAGTTAGTATCCTTGAACTTCTTACTATATTCCAACTCCATTCATGTGTATATTCCTTTTTCTTAGTTTTTAACATTTTACTATTGTTTATATATAAAATTTCAGGAGTCCTTTTTAAAAATGTATTTAATTGATTACTTTTTAAAAGTTGTCAATGAATAAAACTGTTCCCTGAAATTCAAAAGGAGATAATACTAAAATCTTGTACTACGTTTTTACTTCAATTTACTAATTTTTTTACCTTCTACCATTGTAGGCGTGGAGAAAGTGGTAGGCTGGGCGCTGAGTCACCACTTCATGAATACTTCTGAAGCTTTGACCAAAGATGCTAAACTAATAGTTTCAACTGAAAGGTCCTATTTTCTGTTCATTTATGGCAGCCTAGATCTCTAAAATATTAAAGGAGATAATATTATTTGAACTGAAATGTCTCCATTTTATTCTTATGCTAACTTTCTCTCTGTTTTTCTGTTGCAGCATCAAATATGGGCTGAATATTTTGCAAGGCATTCTAAATGAAAGCAAAAGCTGGAAGAAATCACTTAAGGTATGATTGTCTTCTTTCTCTTAGGTTCTCTGTGTGGCCATTTCCCACTATACAATTGTCCATAATCTTTCTGGTTGTAAGGTTAGTTTGTTATTGAACATGATTTAATTTTTCTTATTTCCAGGATGTGGTCACTGAGAATGAATTTGAAAAGAAACTTCTTGCGGATGTTATTCCCCCAAGTGATATTGGGCTTAGTTTTGACGATATTGGAGCCCTTGAGAATGTCAAAGACACCTTGAAGGAATTGGTGATGCTTCCCCTTCAAAGGCCTGAATTGTTTTGCAAGGGGCAGCTGACAAAGGTTCTGTCAATATGTAGTTTTGCTTATTGTATGTTATTTGGAATGGTGCAGTTTAGAAGTAATTCCTAATGATATATTATTTGCTTTTGCAGCCCTGCAAAGGAATATTGCTCTTTGGGCCTCCTGGTACTGGCAAAACAATGCTTGCCAAGGCTGTTGCAACTGAAGCTGGTGCAAACTTTATTAACATATCAATGTCAAGCATCACTTCAAAGGTACTATAAGTGCATAAAACTGTGCCATTACCTCATTTGTCAGATAGCTTTCCTTTTGATATATGTATGTGACATATTTATATGACTTGCAGTGGTTTGGTGAAGGAGAGAAGTATGTTAAAGCCGTTTTCTCTCTTGCCAGTAAAATTGCACCTAGTGTTATTTTCGTTGATGAGGTTTGGCCAACTTAGATATCATTATCCTTTTCTTTTTGGTATTTTGTGTTTCTTCACTTCATTGTTATAAGTTTCCTCCTGTTTCTCTAGGATATGTTGTTTTATTGATTTGGGTGGTTATTTTAGGTTGATAGCATGTTAGGAAGACGGGAGAATCCAGGTGAACATGAGGCTATGCGAAAAATGAAGAATGAATTTATGGTAAATTGGGACGGTCTTCGTACCAAAGATAAAGAAAGAGTATTAGTTCTTGCTGCAACAAACCGGCCATTTGACCTTGATGAGGCAGTCATCCGGAGGCTTCCTAGAAGGTAACTTTCTCATCTTGTTCTTCTGAGTTGCTGTTGTCTGACCTCATGCTAAGCACCAGCAACTTCCCTGTCAAATATTGTGCAGATTGATGGTTAATCTGCCAGATGTTCCAAACAGAGAGAAGATTCTGAGAGTTATATTAGCCAAAGAGGAATTGTCACCCAATGTTGATTTGGAAGCTATTGCAAGTATGACTGACGGTTATTCTGGAAGTGACCTTAAGGTTTATCTTTTCACCTCTTTACTTGATTCTGTCATCTTTGGAACTGTAAAGGAGTGTTAGTTGGTCAACTGCAAAACACATTCTTATGCTGACTTGAGCAAGCTTGGTTGATGTCTCTTTTATCGATGCTTATTTCCCTATGTAATTTTCTCATTGCAGAACCTTTGTGTGACTGCTGCCCATTGTCCCATCAGAGAAATTTTGGAAAAGGAAAAGGAGGTCAGTTTGATATTTGAGCTTATTCGACGTATGTAAGTTTGCAGCTACTTGCATATGATATCACGTTGGTTTTGTAAATGGTGCTAACAAGTGGCGCATCTGTCATGGACATTACATGTGCTGATGCTATTTTTGAGTGGCTAGTAGTATTACATATTTTGACTACCTTGATCTTGTAGGCCAAGAAGATGAAATATATTTGTTTAACATCTGGGGTTACGAGATTACAAGGGAAAGAAACAATCTCTTGCTATTTTGTGCAAGACTTGTGCATTTTAAGTAAAATGAATTAGTAATTCAAACGTATCGATGAATTCTTCTGTTGCAATATATGCCCACCGAAGAAAGTGTTACTTGGGTGGGTTTTTTTTTTACTGATACCCTATCTATGACATACTGCTTGCATATTTACATGGACGGTTAAATTCTGTACAAGACAACAGACTGATATATATGTCATGCAATTGCAGGAGAGAGCATCGGCTGTGGCTGAGAATAGACCTGCACCGTCATTGTATAGCAGCGCTGACGTTCGTCCTTTGAAGATGGATGATTTTAAATACGCACATGAGCAGGTACCGCCATGATATGCTCTTGATCATCATGGTTCTAGAGCTACTTGTAATTATTGATTGCTATGCATTGAAGTTTCACAACACAAGGGTTTATTTCATTTTCTGAAATGTATGGTTTGTATTGAATGTGGGGGGATTGAATGCAGGTTTGTGCCAGTGTGTCATCAGAGTCTACAAATATGAATGAGCTGCTTCAATGGAATGATTTATATGGAGAAGGCGGATCGAGAAAGAAAAAGCCTCTAAGCTACTTCATGTAGAGGAGAGAGAGGAGGTATGTTTGTGAATAGGCATAGGCATCATCATTTTCATTTCATTCTTCATTGCCGCCTACAAAAAGGTGGACAAGTTGAGAGAGAGAGAGAGACCCTGTTCCTAGAATTTCATTGCAGGTTCCTCCCCCTCCCCCCTTTGTATTATAGTTATAATATATAATCCTATACATAGGTTATGTTTTCTTCTGTTGCCAATTTTACAAATTGATTTAACTTTATTAAAAAAGCCATTTCCCCTTGCCCATCTTTATGCTTGCGTGTCAACAGGCCCTCTGCCTGTAATATACGAATAAAGTGAAATGAGTGAATTTGTATATTTTTTCAATTTTCATTTCCTTGAATTATAAAAGAAAAATTACTCAAGTTAAATTAGGAGGAAAATTTTGATACACAACCCGGTTCTTTCCTTGAAGCAACAGTATGAAACATCGGTTATGCGATCGAAGGAAAAAGAATCAAGGACTTGGTTTAGTGGTTAGGATTGCTTCATCTCTCCTACACAACTTAGGTTTGATTTTTGGTAAGAGTCAAATTTGGATTTAAAAATTTTCATCTAATCAGATACAAATATGTATTATTATTCGATTGGATGACAAATTTATAAATTAAATGAATAAAAATTATTAATAAAATCTTTCAATTGTCACTGTATGATGTGTCACGAAGCATGTCATCGTCTGATGCAAAGGATTAAATTTATTGAATTAAATTAAAATCAGGATTAAATTAATAGAATATGTAAGTAATAAGGATTAAATGTATAATTATATCAATTATGATTAAAATTAAGATTAAGTTAAATTCATAGATAGTGTTTTAATAGTTAAGTGGTCTGATAGATAAAATTAATTGATCGGCGGTTAGAATAAAATTTATCTCATAATTAAGTGCTTCATTCCTGTAATAAATTTATGATTCATGGTATATTTTTTAGAGTTTAGAGTTTAGTATTTAGGGTCCATGATATATGATTCATGATTTAGGGTTTAGTATTTAGAATTTAGGGTTTATAGTATATGGTTTAGGGTTTAGTATATTTACTTGGATGTTAACAAAAAAAATAGTATGAACGTATAATTAACAAAATTGGTGTAAAACTGACGTGTTAAATAAATAGTACCTTTGAATCGGTGATAAATATCACCAAACTT